>CM031238.1:338740757-339940757 GCA_018340775.1 Taxus wallichiana var. yunnanensis
GGGCATAAAGCCTAGAGAAATATTAGCTATGCAGCTAAAGAAGGCCAAAAATAAAGGTTGCATGCTTTATGCGATAAAAATTTCATATTCAACTGAAGAAGGAGGTAAATTTTTGGAAAAATATCCATTGCTACATAATTACAGCGATGTGTTTCGAGAAGAGCTACGGTCTTCACGTAAAAAAGAGATTGACTTCACCGTGAAATCAAACTATAGACAAAACCTATTTTTCAAGGCACCCTACCATATGAATACCATTAAGCTAGTGGAACTTAAGGCTCAATTGCATGAATTTTTTTCTAAAGGGTTAATAGTCTCAGAGTGTCTCGCCTTAGGGAGCATCGGTGATCTTTGTTAAAAAGAAGGATAGAACACTGAGGCTTTGTATTGACTACTCTGAAATGTTAAACAAAATATCTATCAGAATAGATATCCTCTTCCCGAGATATGAGCTTTTTGATCAAATGTGGAGCATCGGTTCAATCTAAAATAGATCCACATTCTATATGTCATTAGTTAATAATCAAGGAAGAAGATATTCATAAGACTACTTTTAGAATGAGATATGGACATTATGAGTTCATTGTTTTACCTTTTGGGTTAACTAATGCCCCTACAACCTTCATGAATTTGATGAATAATATCTTTCAAGAATACTTGGAAAAGTTTTTGCTTGTATTCCTGGATGATATTCTTATCTATTCTGGAAATCTTGGATAAATGTGATGAGCACTTAGGTGTGCTTGAAGTCTTAAGAAAGAGGAAATTGTATGAAAACTATGAAAGTGTTCTTTTATGATCTTGAGTACGATAATTGGGTCAATATAATAAATAAGATGGAATCTTAGTTGATCCCTTAAAGATATCAGCCATAATTTATTGGCCAACACCTAAGAATGTACATGAAGTTAGAAGATTCATGGGCTTATTGGATACTACATAAAATTTGTGAAGTATTTTTCAAATTCTTACCCATTAACCATTCTAAAAAAAAAGATAGAAGTTTATATGGAGTACAAAAATGTGCCTAATTTGCATTTTAAATCCTTGGAGGAATAACTTCACATTCTTCAAAATGAAATGGATTATTCCACGATCCACCCATTTTTGTTGCAAGCTGACGGATACTACGGAGATGGATTAGGGGTATATTAATGAAAACATGACTATAAGTCATTGCTTATGAATAATTAGGAAGATTAAATCAACATGAGCCACAATTAATACTCCCCATAATTTAGAAGCTTGCTATCGTAGATTTAGTGTAATAACTGAGCCTTTCAAGACTTATTCCCTAAGCCTAAATAGATTCATTGCATTGTTAGAAAATTTACCATCTTCGGTTGAAATAGTGATCTTTACTCTTCCTAAATGGGAATCCTGCGGCCCCTCAGGATATGGTCGAGAGGAGGGTGGTGGTCGAAAATGCACAATGGCGTCATTCATGTAGAATGGTCACCGGTAAATGAAATTGGAAAATAAGTACTAGAGTAAGTAGGAAGGATATTTATGTACTTATGAATTTGAGGAAAAAACATTAAGGATGATCATTAGGTAAATGACTTTTCCATTATGGTTATTGGATCCATTAGGAATTCAGCAGTGAGGTAAGCCCACAGGCAAAATTCTTGCAGTGACATTGTCTACAATTTTGTATAGTTACATCAGTTTTACCTTTTGAAGTAGAGAACTTACTTTTGTCTCTAGTCATGTAACTTGAGAAACCACTACCAATGTACCACTGATTTTATTCATTGTGTGCATAAAATTTGTCTGAGCTAAATTTCACAATATGCCTTACTTTGTTTATTTCACGGGTGACAAAAATCTAAGTGTAAAGCAGTCGAACTGTGCATTGGCTAAGGGGATCATTTTAGACATTTTGGGCTGCCTTGGTTTCCTCATTTTTCTGACCATGTTTATGCGTGTCCACAAGACCAACTTATGCACAAAAGAGAATAAGGCTTTATGCCCAAAGTTGTAGCCTCATAACATCTAAGAGTATTAAATTACATGTAATAAAGTGCATAATGGGTTGTAGGAATTTCCCTGTTTTTAGGACATGTATATGATGTTATTTTAGTGGTGGTTCTTAAACTATCTAAAGTGGCTCATTACATTGCTAGATATAGTGAAAGTTGACTCTACAGCAGCCGTTGCATTACAGGTTTCAAAAACAATAGCCATAAAAGGAATTGCATGGTGAAATTCTGATTTTGATAATCTCACCTTAGAGGAAATGATCTTCTTGTTGTATCCTTGTTTCCCTTTGGAGAAGTGTTATTAGAGTTTGTAGAGACACAAAATTTCTCTGAATGTTAGCTCTGCTTTCATTTGAAACGTGCTTATGGGTAAGTGAAAAGGTCAATGTAGATTCTATAAGATCTTCTTAGGATGCTTTATCCTGGATTAACAATACAACATGGGTAAAAATTATCTCCCTAGCTTGGTTGAATTTACATATAATAATACTTGTCATTCTTTGGAGACTAACACCTTTTTATTTTCTTTGTATACGAAGACTTCTCATTGTACCCAGAGATCTGGTTTTAGTAACATTGAATGATCTACAATTAATTGGGCACAGGTTGCTTAACGAAATTCGGATCAACAAGTCAAAGTTAATGAGAGAATCCGATTCAACTTGGTAGCTCTTGATAGACTCAAGTTATGCTTTCTTAAAGGGTTGAAAGGAACTTCAACATTGAAGTTTCTCCAAATCTTCACAAGATTGATGTTACAAATGTGTTCTCACATCCTCATCCATATTTTGGACAGTCTAGCTTAGTTGCCACCTTGTTATGTGAGACCCTAAATGATGATTATATTGAATCTTTAAGATCATGTGTCAAATTACTTATTTTTAAAGGCATTTCATACCTCATCTTATCTAGTTTTGAAATTATTGTTTTCATTTTTTTATTTTTTTGCTTAATAAATGCATTTTGGGTTCTATCAGATGTGTTAGACAAGAATGAGTTTGCGAGTCCGATGACCTAGATGGCTAATCATGTTTGAAGTGGTTGATATCTTCTTCAAAGATTGAATCCATTTTTTTTGCACTTCTTTAATCATAAGCCATTGGAGAAGTGATTAAGGTCAATGGGATCAACTTAATGAGAGACACTTTCATCACTTTGGGAAAACTTGGAGGACATGAGTTGATTTTCCTCACTTGGTATAGTAGAAATATTTCTTGTTGTTATAGAGACTTGGAATCTTACTTTTAGATTCTTCTTTGCTCCCGGTTATTCTTGGATTGAGTACATCATTATCTCCTTCAAGTTATGTTTTTTTCTTTATCCAACCTATAATGTTGTTATAAAATTTGGGAAGCTGAATTTTTGGGATTAATGTCCTATATTCACCGTGTAAGAAATCATTTGAATGTGCTTACATATGAATATTATTCAGAGCCATTCTTTATCCTTCGAAAAGTGAGATTCTTCTTCCAATATAACTCGATCATCGTTGGATGATGATCATGTGGTTTAGAGGAATTGTGTAACACCTCTTCCATCTACTATCATTTGTACTGTCTTATTGTGAAGTGGATTGCAACTTTGACATGTGACTTGTTATTGATTTGATCACCTTTAGTGAAACCCGATTAAATCATCTTATGAGATATCCCGTAATGTAGTTCATCCATTAGTGTAAGATTAAAATTAGAGTCTTTCAACTCTAAAATAGAATGATGCTCTTGGAATTGTAATCTCATAGGAAGAGATCTTGGCACTTTTTGCACAATAGTTTCGCCATTCTGTAACTCTGTGCAAAGTCCTCTGAATGATGTGGCTTGGAATCCACATGAAGTAATGTAGGATGCCGTGTTTTTCATCCTCCATAGTACACTAAGTTATCAAATTGACCTCTATGTGTCTTGGAGTTTACTTTCTTCGATTAATATAATGCCTTGAAAATCGATTTGAGCTTAATCCCAGGCATTCTCCTTATTTACTGCTTTGTTAATTATTATTTACCTATATTAATTTTGCATTGCATATTAATAGGTTTATTTATTTATTGGTTATATGGTTATATTTCTTCATAACCATCTAATTGTCTTTATTTTGCATACGGGTGTTGTTATATTGTTTTAACAATATAATTGTTTGATTGTATTTAATATTGGTTATGCTTCCCAGATATATTTTTGGAAGCTTGTATAAGTTAGATATTGTTGCACACATGAACATCCATATTTTTGTATATCAAATTTATAATATGTATAAATATTGCAGCTCATCTATTGTATTTTGATTGATTGAGATTAATATAATTTATCAGGCTTCCAACCCTGTTGCTCAATTTACATTTGGTACCAGAGAGAATTGAAGCTCTGAAAGGTTGGAGAAGGTTGCAGAGGAAGGAAAAGTTTTTGGAGAAGTGTTTTTCACAATTGAGAGCTGTGTTGCCTCCTCCGCAACTTCCCATCCCCCTGCATCCCCCAACCCTCTGTTCATTCCAGTGTTTGGAAAAATTTTTTTGCCTTGGTGCCCCCTGCACCAAAAAAATTTTTTGGAAGTTAAAAAAAAAAAAAAAAAATTTTTTCCCCATTAGGGTTTTATCTCTAAATTAGAGGTATTTTTAGTTATAGATAATTTATCTTGATCTACTATATCATTTTGGAGGTATTATTTTTGCAGGTCTATCGGAGTAAGCTTCTCGATCGAGCTTCTAGCATTCTTTCAAACCTTGGCTCATTGAGGCTTTTAATTGCTTTGATTGTTTAAAGCCATTCCCGCATTTGAGCATTCATTGGTGAGGAGTTGCCATTGACTTAGATTGACATTAACACCTTGAGCTTCATTGAAAAAGGTCAGAGCCATTTGATTTTGCAGTGTGGTTTTGATCCTAAGCATTTAACCATTTCATACGACCGATGTTTCAAGCCATTGATTGATTTTAGGTTCATCCTTGTTTTTTACATTCGTATCGACAGTTCATTCCCAAGATTTGATCATTGCCCATGCTGGCTAAAGCCATCAGCATGTCATGAATCAGATACTTGCGCCATGTTCAACCTCCTTCAAAGCTGAAACATCAATAAAAAATCCATTATCCTTGATTTCATTGCAAATAGAAAAAGGATTCGCATCAAAGATTTTCATGTCCCAAAGCTATTGCCACCAACAAATGGATAAACCATTAGAAAAACAAGGATTAACATGAACCATGTGATTGAAATGCGCTACCATGACCACTTCAAAAACAAATGTCATTTGAAAATTAAAACCTACAATAAATGGAACAATGCCAAAATTTCAAACCATCAAAAATTGGCAAACTAAATAAAGATAAATAAATGAAAAAGTAACCAAAAATAAAAACAAAAACAAATCAATAAAAAAAGGCATTCAAAGACAAAGTGAAAAGGGAAAAGAAAAAAAAGGAAAAGGAAATAAAAAAAAAAGGAGATCCATTTTTTAGAAAGAAACCTAAACCTCTCCATCCTCACATTCCATCCACGGATCCTTCATCTAGACTCACTTCTCCGAGCACATTCATTTTTCAAAGGTTAGTCATTTTTTTTTAAATAAATTTGCTTCATTTTTTACATAAGCGCTCATAGTGCCTAAGTTGGATAAGTGAAAAACTTTGGGAGTGAGGGAGGTTTGGGGTTCAACCCCATCCCCAACACAAAAATTTTTTTAAACAATTTGAAATTTAGAGGCAAAAATTTGGAAAACCACCAAGTTTGGAGGAGGTAATTTGGTGGAAAAACCATCTCTAAACAACTAGTTATAACTAAAACCACTCTAAATTTTTAGTGAAAAACCTAATTTAGGGTAAAAAATTTTTTTTCTCTATTAGGCCTATTTTTTTATTCTTGAGACAACATTTTCCAAAGGAAGACTATCTAAAAACTTCATTTTGAGCTATTTTTTAATTTTTTGCATTGAGGGTCATTTTGGCTCTGAGGCCACCGGGCCCAAAACAAAAAAAATTTTTTGCCATTCAATTTTTCCAAATTTTTGAATGTAATTACATGCTTTAGTATATTGTACTAATTTGTAGGTTGCCATAGTCAACCAAAAATTTTGTAACTACTCAAAAACTAGTAGAATATTGTAATAAAAATAGTAAAAATTTGGTTCTAAAACACTCACGAGATCCTAGATCTCATTCGCAGTGTTTCGGTATATACGGTGCCTCTGGAAGCACTTACGGGTAAAGCCATCATGACTACTACTACACTTAATGCCTAATATAGCTGCAACAACATCATCTTTGGGCATCGACCCTTTAAATCGATGGGGAGTAATAAGGTCACAATGCACACACTATGAGCCATCCCATCCATGTCATGAATGATTGCATGACATAAATCCGGAATGAGAAATTATCCAAGTATATAGCAAAGTTACGCATGCATATGAGGATATTTCTTTGAGCCGGTGTCAATAATCACATAGACCCCTTTTAGTACTGTCTTGGTACCACATATTGAATTCTTTCACGTACGTTAATGCCTCTTTCATGTACCACTGGGTATATAGAAAGGGTGAGCTTCTTCCATGTACCATGGGTATATCGGAAGGGCATGTATAGAAAGGTTTGGTATATCGGAATGATGGTATATAGATTGGGAGACCTTATACCTAGAGTGATAAGAGCCAAACCCTGTCAGTGATTTCTACAAAATGGGCACCAATGCCCCCAAATTTTTCTTCCAGATTCACAACTACTCAGAGGAAACAACTATATGCTGCATGGAAGACTAAAATCAAGACACAACTTGAGTTTGAAGAGATCTAGACTGTTGTGAATGGTACTCTGACCAAGATCAACTACTGATACAACACAACAACAATGATAGTTTGATAAAGCAGATCAGAAGGCCAAACTCATCATCTTGTTTGGAGTGTCTGATGATGTGCAACCCCACATTCGAGATGCCAAAACAACCAAAGAAGCATGGGATAAATTGAGCATAGTATATGAGGCCAAAAACAAGAATGTCATACTAAATTTGTAGAGTCAATTACATACACTGAAGTTCAAGAAGAATGAGAAAATTGAAGCTTTCTTAAGAAGAGTTAGAGTTGAGGGCTTCACTTCTAGCCCTGGGAGAAGTGGTCACAGATGATGCTCTCATTCCCATTGTTATGAGAGCACTCCCTCTTCTTACCACATTTTTGTCACAACACTAAACATGTGTCAGATACGATAATTAGTTTTGAAAAGCTGGTAAACCTACTACAACAAGAGGAAGCCATGCATAATAAGGATGATGAAGAGGAGTAGGCACTTTCTTCACATCAAAAATGGAAAGGAAAGGTAAAGGAAAACCTAATTCCTATCAAAATTCCCAACATCAAATCAATATCAACATCAAGGGAAAACAACAAAAGAAGCAATGTCCAATTTGTAAAAGAGGACATGACTTAAAATATTGTTGGTATAATACTTACAAGAAAGGTTCATCAAGTAACTCTGGACCTCAACACAAAAAAATCTCACAAGGGACATTCTAACTACAATCAAGGGTAGAAAAAGGGAACTGGAAAAGAAGACCCCATCAACAAGGAAATATTGTTGAAGCAAGAAGAACATTCAGATAATGAAGACTTCTTGTACACTGCTCGATCAAGTGAACCATCCATCATCTAGTGATGTCTTGGTATGTTGATTTAGGAGCCACTCGACACATGACCAGCCACAGAGACTAGTTTACCTCAATGAGGGACACACCTTCAAAAACCATGTTTCGTTGGGTGATGATTCTTCATATATAGTTTAGGGGATTGGGAACATTTCTCTACCCCTTGGTTCATGCAACTATAGACTATCAGATGTCTTATATGTCCCTAGGTTGACAAAAAATCTTTTTTATCAGTCAACCTAGATCACAACTTAAAAATTGACTTTGATAGTCATTCCAAAAAGAAAACATGTTTGATTCGAGACAAATCACGAGGCTCAAAAATAGTTGCAAAAGCCTCCAATGTGGGATGCATGTTCCAACTTGATTTTTTCCATAGAGATGATCAGAACTTGTGGCTAAGAACTCTACCTCAACATAGTTGTGGCATCGGAGACTTGGTCATGTTAGTTTCAAGTATCTCGAGACACTTCACTGGTGTAATATGGTACATGGGCTACCATCTCTTTAGAAGGATACAAACAAGTGTCCTCACTGCCTAGTAGGAAAACAACATAGAGCTTCATTCCAGAAGAGTACATATCGAGCTCATGGTAAGCTTGATCTGGTTCATACCATCTTTGCGTGGTCGATGTAACCAAGTCATTCTAGATTTTAGTACTTCATGCTTTGTGTTGATGACTATTCAAGAAAAATGTGGATTTTTGTCTTCACAAGAAAAGTGAAGCTTTTGAAACTTTCAAGAAGTTCAAAGTAGTTGTTGAGAATGAAATTGGTCATCACATCAAAACTCTCCACTCAGATCGAGGGGGAATTCACCAGTAATGAGTTCAAAGACTACCTACAAACTCATGGGATTCATCAAAAATGCCTCCTCCACACACACCACAAAATGGTGTTGTTGAGAGAAGAAATCATACTATCATGGAAATGGTGTGATGCATGATCGATGACTCTAGACTTGCAAAGACATTATAGGTAGAAGCAGTAAAAGACAACAGTGTATTTGTTGAACAGAGTGCCCATAGTTTCTCTTGATGGAGTAACACCACAAGAAGCATGGTCAAAGTGGAAACCATCTATTGCACACCTTAGAGTATTTGGGTGCAAAAGAAAGTATGCACATACCCAAGAAAATAGAAATAAATTGGACATGAAGTCACAAAACTCATCTTCATTGGGTATGAAGAGACTCTTGGGTATAGATTGATGGATCCAAAGACCAGAAAATTCTACACCAGTAGAGATGTTGAGTTTTTGAGAAGAAGGAAGCAGAGTCTCCTCCTCCAGACTCACCTGATGTAGATTCTTCACCAGTTGTAAAAATTGAAGCTGATGTTCCCACAGATGATGAAAGTGATGATGGGGATGATGGTGTTGATATGATAGAACCATGACCCATGGGAATAGTTCAACATATGCCCAAGTGGTGTACTAGCACATTACAGATGCAAGAATGGATGCTCCACCGATACATCCACCCCTGGACCACGGACTCATAGTAAAGCAAGAGAAGAAGTTAAATTTTCTTTGATGAGTAGAGTTATTGAGTTTGATGAGCCCTCTATAGTCCAGGAAGCCCTACAGTCAAAATCTTGGAAAGATGCCATGGACTCTGAATATCAATCAGTAATGAAAAATAACACTTGGCAGCTTGTCGATCTTCCACTAGGGAAGAAACCCATTGGATGCAGATGGATATTCAAAACAAAGTACAAAGTAGATGGGACAGTGGACAAGTATAAAGCAAGACTTGTAGCAAAGGGGTATGCACAAAAAGAAGGCATTGACTACGAGGAGACATTTTCTCCCACAACTAAGATCAAGATGATCAGGATGATCTTTTCTCTAGCTACATAGTTTGGTTGGAAATTCCATCAGATGGATGTAAAAAGTGCCTTCTGAATGGATATTTACAAGAAGAAGTCTATATGACTCAACTTGAGGGATATGTAGTACCTGGTCAAGAAGCAAAGGTATGTAGACTCTAGGAAATCTCTGTATGGCCTCAACAGGCACCCCGGGCATGGTACATCAAAATTGATGAGCATCTCATACAACATGGATTTGTTAGAAATCCATATGATCCCAATCTTTACCTCAAAAAAAAGGGGGATTGTGATTGTCATTTTCTCTATGTCGATGATCTAGTCATCACTGGCAGTTTAGTGAGGATGATCGATGCAACGAAGAAAGATCTTAATCGATCATTCGACATGACCATCTCGGGCTAATGCACTTATTGTCTTGGATTGGAAGTATGGTAGAAAGAGAATCACATCTTTGTTTCTCAGATGAAATATACCAAGACAATGCTTGAGAAATTTAGGATGATGGATTGCACACCAATTGCTACACCTATGGAGAACAGATTACAGTTATCTCATTCAGATCCATCTCCTGAGGTAAATGCCACTCTCTATCGGCAGTTGATTGGGAGTCTCATTTACCTAACCTACACTAGACCAGATATCATCTTTTTGCATAGTAAGCTATCTATCCAGGTTCATGTAGGAACCCAAAGTTTTTCATTGGAAAGCAACAAGGTGCATCTTGAGATATCTCAAAGGATCAGTGGATCTTGGTCTAGAATACAAGAAGAATGAAAACTTCTTCTTGTTAGGATATTTAGATTCAGATCATGCAGGCAATATTGATGACAAAAATCCACTTCAGGATTTGTATTCTTTATGGGATCTAGACCAATATCATGGGGAAGCAAGAAACACTTTTTGTTTCTCATTCTTCCATAGAAGCCAAGTATCATTACTGCAGGAAGAAGTTTTTCTGAAGTGATTTGGCTACGTCATACTAGAAGGACTTGGAATACCACAGGACAAACCAACCACCATGTATGTTGACAATGAAGGTGTTCTCAAACTTGTTCGCAATCTAGTTTTTCATGAAAGAACAAAAAACACATTGAGGTACAGGTTCATTTCATACGTGAGCATGTGTTGAAGCACAACATCCAACTTCAATTTTGTCCAATAATAACAACAATGGAAGATATCTTCACAAAGTCACTTGCACGTGACAAGTTTGAGTTGTTTAGAGAGTTCCTCTCCTCATCCCTTGAGACAATGCACAATTAAGGGGGGGAATGTTAGGTTAATTATTATTTACCTATATTAATTTTGCATTGCATATTAATAGGTTTATTTATTTATTGGTTATATGGTTATATTTCTAAGGAAGAATTCGTCTCTACCAGAATGATAGGCTCTAATCCCTTGCAAAAACTTGTTCTATCTAATTAGTTCATGAAAAGAACTCTACTTATAATAAAGACATTTTACGATTCCCACGCTTTTGATATTACATATTAAATGGAATATCTTTCTCGGAAAGTTGTTTACTAAAACCTGGTTTTTGTTACCTGGTTTTCTCTAAATGATTTTATATGAACTGCATGCTTAACATATTTTCCACTCTATCTATTCTAATGATTGTAAAAATGACTCGCGTCATGACTGAAGTGGAGGGAATAAAATTACTTAATTTGAGTTTTTTGTTTAAGTGGGTAAAATCTAACCCAACAATTGGGTTATCGATCTTTATGTGACTATTTTATACCAAACCAAGTGGGTCAGCATGTTATACTGGACAGATAACCACCGTGTTGTTGGGTCGTGGTAGAATTCAACACCCTTAATACTGAGTTGAATCCGGTGTTTAATAATTTCTCTATCCGGTCTAATTTGGGCTTGTTTTTATTAAATGGTTTGAATGATCAAACTCTTGAAATCCAACACCGTAAATTTTTAGGTTTCATGCTTTCTAGTCAATTTCATTTTGATGGATTTTGAAGCTCACGCACATGTGCCCGATTTAGAATCCATGTATGTGGTGTGTTACTGCAGTTTCTAAGATTCATTTGATCTATTAATAACCTGAGTCGGCTCAACTTATTTAACCTTATGAATGTTGTTTATAGCCCATTTATTGTATATATGCATTGTCATTGTTTAAAATGGAATTGATTGTTCATTTGAGACTAATTCGTTCGGCCTTGCTTCTCAAATTTTTCCCATGTATTTAACCACCATTTGTGTTGTTTGAATTGGTTTCTTTCCTAATATTTATGATTATTTCATCTCTTAATATTATCAGGTATATATGGTTTGGTTTAATGTTTGATTAAATAGTGTGAAATGGTTATGGTAAGCTTGACCTATAACTTGTGTTAAGCTTATGATTCTATGAACTTAGTGGTTACATGGGTAAGATAACAAGAGTGTTAAGTATACTAAACTATCTTAGCTTCTGGTATGAATAAGTTTTGAACATAGTTATTGTTTGATCTTCCTTGAAACTTTTACTGCGATTCGATCCTGACTCTGAATTGTTAGGAGGAGTTAAAATGATTACCCTTACCTAAGTTTAATCGATTAAAATTCTTATCGATACCCTTGATCATTTGAAGATGATCAAGGATATCGATTAGCCATGTTAGATGGTTGTATATTTTGTAAGCATTCTTTGTTCATGGCTTGGATAATTCTAGTCTTTTATGAGTGATATCTTGGTTATTTCCAACCTTGAATTGGTTATGGTATGGATTACTTGTCTTGATAAATACCATATTTTGTGACAAATTATTATGATTTGTATCCCAAGGACATGCATGTATTTTAATTGGTTAGAACCAAGTTGTTAATGTATGGATTTCTTGTGTGATAAGATAAAATGGATTGTGGTTTTGAGATCTTGTTGTTGTTAGTATAATATCTCTCTCCACCTAGCATCCAATTCTTGTGTAATCTATAGATAAATTAAATAGAAATGGAAATGATTTTATGAACCAAGTATTATGTGTTAATCATGTAGTATGGGCTATATGATTAAGTCATTCTTACTCATCCTTGTTATTTTATTTTTGGTATACTTGATTTGCATTATTATCTAAATATTGTATGAAGTGAGAAGGTATACTTGTTTTGTTATGGATTACTTGTATGGTTGTATAATGACCAAATGTTCAATATATTGTGGATATACTTCTTATTGATATAATTATTGCTTGATTAAATTGCTAGAGACTAAAAATTATAGGGTTTTGTGATACACTTGAGTAATGTTCTTTTGGAAGTGTTCAAAAAGGGAAAAAATGTTTTTGAACCCTTGATTGTTTTCTATTATTCCTTCTTGAATTTGTTAGTTAGAACATATGGTTCTAAGGATTTAGCTCCTATCATGCTCAGTTCAAATGAACTAATAGATTGCTAAAAATCTTACAGATGAAATTCATGAAAGAAGAAAAGAGGAAGACTTATGGAAAGCTGCATTTATTCTATTGATTGAAGAAATGTAGTTTGATGAAAAGATTATGTTTTCATTTATTGATTTAATTTTGTGTTGAAGTAATCAGGGCCTATGGCCAATTATGTAAACTATTGAAAAGGATATGATTTATTCTTGTTTACTTGAATTGACATCTTGTTCCGGAAATAAAGGAAAGTTATTGCTTGAATCATTCTGTCTTGATTGGTTAAGTTGTGTGTAAATGAAGATTTCAGTTTCAAATATTTCATTGGGAATGTAGGCTTGTAGGGAATTAACTGATATACAATGTTTTATTCCTTGATATCATCTGGTAAACTTTAATGATGTCAAATGAAATTTTAAATATATTTCACACCATTGTTGCAACAACGAATGATAATGTTGATTTATGAAAATGTAATATTAAGGGATAGATATAAGGAATCACCTTCTTGTTTTTAGACTTATATGAAAAGTATGATTGAAAATAACTTAAATATAAGTTGGTTATTGAATTATATACTTCTATTTACTAAATTCATCTTGATTAAGATAGCAATGAATAAGTTGTAATAAACAAGTTATATTGTTGTGGGAATTAAGTTATAAATGACTATGCTTATTTACAACATTATAAGTCAATACTTGTGTGACTGTTTTATAAGGGTTGTTATAAAACAAGTATGGGTTGCATAACTAAAATTAAGGGGATTCAAACCTTGGGAATAATCACAAGGAGTACTTAATCTCATTAAGTACATATATAAGAATCTACCTTGAAAAAGGGGTCTAAGTGATTATACTAAAATGCAATCCTACCTATCCTAATTGATGAACTAAGTACAATAAGGAAATGGAATTGTACTTAGGAAAGGATAAGAATGACATAATGGGATTAGGTGTATAGCTTGAACTAATCCTTAAGGCATTAAGAATAAGGTTCTCTCGCTGTAATGATGAGGACATTAATATGATAAATATTAACTTTATATCCATAATGTAATCATGTTATGAAACCTTAAGGAAAGGGGTTGTTCACTATGTGGTAACAGAATGAACCTTTTAGATAGACTATAAGGTGGATGTGGAATACCATCCCATCATAATGAGCTATACTTATAGTATAATGTTTAACTAAGTTATAACAGATTTAGATAGTTGAATGACTTAAAGGAAAATGAATGTTAAGTCGAAAAACTATTACGGGTTGAAAGTATGGAACCCATTTGGAGTCTAAGAAATGAAATTTCTATTACTCCTAAAGTGTATATGGATATATGTGGTTGTTTCCCTATCATATACTTGTAATATGTTTCTAAGATACTTAATCAACTAGAGGAAATTACATGCTTAAAGTGATTAAGTTAAGAGTAGAATTAATTTGTAGATCCTCATTATTGATTAAGTGGAAACATGGTGTCTTTTTGTCGAATGTTGATAGAACCTGAGTTAGTCCTTAGGAATGAAACCTAACAACTGAAAATAACTAGGGTGGGATTAACAAGTTGTGAATTAAAGGGATTAATGAACTTGTTAAAATAGGAGGATTCATTTATAGGAACTTAATGGGCTGTTGTAGCATAATCTCTGTTATATAGTACCCATCTATTTACGGGGTTTAATAGATGGTTATTATGGAGCATTCATTATGTCACAATAATCCATTCATCTCCACTAAGTGAGGTCATCTTTGAGTGGTATCCTAAATCATTGTTACACTCTAGGCAATGATATACTACATGTCCTGTTGCCGATATCGAAGCTTGCGTATGACTACAGTGATGAAGTGTACTCGGACGTGACAAGGGTCAATTAAAATATAATTTTTTACCCTTAGTCACCATAAGTGGAGTATCTGTACTAGCCCATGTAGTGTATCTCTTCATCGTCCCAACACGGAAATGGTAAGGATTGACATATGTCAAGAAAGTCTTATCAAGATAATAGTTTCAAGTGTGGTGAAAGACATATTCCTTCATGAGGAGTATGTCGTATTGGAATATAGGCATGGAAAACATGTCTAAAACTTTGGCCAAAGTATAGCAAGCTACTGGTTGTATTTTCTTAAATTCACTGGACTAAAAGTGTTGGATATAGGGTGGGTATATGTAACAAATACCTAGATAAGCCCTCGATCGGGTAGCACATTATGAACCCTTAAATGAAAAATGGAATCACAAGTATACATAGTATACAATGAAATGAAATATGAGAGATCAGTTTTACACTGAGTCATAACAATTGCATATGGTTATTGTTGTAGGATTGATTAACAGGTTTAATGTGGTTATGAATGTTGAATTTAGAATAGAGAACATTGAGATAATCAAAAATAAAAAATAAAAAATAAAAAACCCCTACTTTTTTAATCATGAAATAGGAATATTGCAAGCTAGTTGTAAGGAGGTGCTTTCTAAACCTCTAGAACTATAGACTCGGTATAGTGTCATGTAGTATTCTACTTCACCAGAAGATGCCATGAAATCATGAACTATATCACCGTGATTTATTTTCATTTGCCTACATGTTATAGCTCATTGTGTTCCCTTATAATATAGTCCACATCTACCCGTGGTTACATCCTCCGAGCTACTAAATGGGTCCTCTATGCAGTAAGCTAGTTGTACTCAAAGAATGGCTTCCTGTTGTAGCTATTGTCTTAGAGTATTCTGATCTCGTGGCATGTAGTCTTTTATTTTACCAAGAATAGGCCAAGGCATGCTAACACATCAATCGGATGGATTTGAGTGCTCACTCAAATTTTGAAAGGGTACTAGGCCCCTCTTTGGAGGTATATTTTTCAAGGTGTTAGCATGAAGGAACATACGCCCGCAGATCCATAATAAGCATTCAAGGATAAAGCATAAGATATTTATATCATAACCATATGTAAGAATGAACTAAACAAGAATCAATATTAGATTTACCGTGCAAGATCTAGTTAAAAAGGTGTTAACAACCAATATCCAATCACAAAGATCAATTGTATTATTCACCATAAAACACAAAATGTGAATACATCAATGGTAACTCTATAAGATCATGGACATAAGTAAATCAACAACATAACCTTTACAATCACACATGTCTAAGTCATGCAAATCAATAAATATATATAGGGATGGGGACTTTCCCTTCACCGCCTATGCATCCTCAAAATAGCTCACATGCCACAAATAGCTATGTGTGCATTACAAGTCAACTACAGAAGCATGTAAGATTTGCTAATAATAGATTATCTATTAATAACTCCAGTTATAATCCTATTATTAACTCAAAAGCTGGTGCATGTTGCTTTATCTTCCTTTAACGCATAAGATCTTTCCCGAAATAGACTCTTCAGAACTCTAAGTCTATATGTTTGATATTATCTTGAAAACATTGTTTGGCCACCACTCTAACCGTTCACGTTTCAATTCTATCAAAATGTGGCTAAGTCTCAAATGTGTTTGGCACGGGAACAAGCCTTCACATGATGTCTCGCTCTAATTTTATGTTTTCCTCACAGATAATCTCTACAAATCCAAAACCCTCACGCCACCTAACTTATTGTATTTCAAGGGTCCAACATTACCCCACACTAGCTATATTTACACCCTTGGAAATTCTCTATTTTCCAAGTAAAAACTTCAAAAAGAAGGAAAAATTCAAAAATTTAAAAATGAACGTCATACCAAAACATGCTAAAGCTCTTGGAAGATTTTGGGAACTCAAAATTTACCCCATCTTCTAATTTCTTCCACTCTTCCAACTCCTTCAAAGCCTTTCCTAGTATAGCCTCCACAATCCCAAGCACCTAGTTAGGAGTAATCTCCTCGACTTTTCCTTTAATATCCTTTATCACCACCTCTAACTTTGTGAAAATTTCATCAATAATGTCCATATGTTCCAATATAGAACTCTAAAACTTTCCAACCTTTTTCTTAAGCTTCTTGTGATTTGCCTTGATTTTTTCTTTCTACGTTGTGGTCTCTACAATCAATTGAGTACACCCAATTTTTGGTCGGGTCTTCTCTATATAGTATTTAAAATTTCTTTTCGCATCCACCAACCGAATTGCTATGAAGGGTTCATAATTATAGCATTTAGTGAAGCTGACATCTACATTTTTGCTTGCTTCCTTGAGCTAAGAGATAAATTCCTCCATCTTATTGATCCTAGCTTCCATCGCAACCTTATTATTCTCCTTTATTTTCCAATTTATTCCTCCGTAAGTCTTGCACATTTGATATTAAAAAGGAGCATCCCTACCATAGATCCTCTAAATAATCTATCTCATCTCCATAATATGTTCGGCCTAGCTCACTAAGGAAGGGCACTATCCCAATATTTTCTTTACGAGCACGCTAGATATATCATATGCTTCCTTATTTCTTTTTTGTTCTCCTTGAAACCCCTTGTGTATTCTATCTATTTCACACTCCTCCTTCTTATCTACTACAAGGGTGTGAATAGTATGCGATGAATCCAAATTTCTACTCACCACTTTCGAGGCCATCTTATTCAAGGTGTTGCATGCTGCTCATCCGTCAAATGATTTGGTGATCTGAAAATGGTACTTGAAATTTTTCCAGTACTTAGAAAATTCTCAGATTCTTAACTTTAAAATATTTCAACTTGATCAAGAGTTCCATTTTAATCAATTATGGGTGTTCTTGAAAGCCCCAAACTTAAAATCTTCCAAAAGATCAAATTAATCCTTAATTTTCAACTTAAGTGAAATATCTGAATCTATCACAAATCCAAATAAAATAATCACAGTTGATTTAGAATGCACTCAATCTGATATTTAAATCCAAGTTAATAAGTGTATTCAGATCTGTTGTGGGTTATGGATACTAAAATTTACTTCCTTCCAATTAAACTAGTTTGTGATTTCTTTAATAATTAATCAAATAAACTAACTTGAATGTTTTTATCTAATCAAAAGCTTCTAAAAACTGAAATCAAATCCACAACACAAGAACTTGATAATAGAGTTCACCCGAAGGCTACGTCTCTGGATTCACAGAAAGTGAATCGATCTATTAAACATCCAATGAAGTACAATATCCCTTCACTAATGACTTAACATGAACTTTATACCTGTAAATGAGCTGATTCAGACCTCTTGGAACTCTTCAATTTACCAGAAACATTCCCAAGTCCATATGTGGCCCCTACAGTATTTTCACTGATAGTTTCCTATGAAATTACGTTCAAAAACATATACAAATTGAAATATACAACACCTAAATAAAATATGTTTACATTTATAGAAACTATAGGAAATTATGAAAAACTTCCCTTTTTACTCCATGGCCTGATTCGCACTTGGACAGTAAGTGGTTGGAAAATGGCACGCTTCTCGTGCCTAATCTGAAAGCTGCAATGGAAAAATGCCTACATAGGAAAATATACAACACTTCCTGTAACAAACTTTACATTTATAGAAATCTCTTAGAATTTTGAACATTTTTTTTACACCATTGCAAAATTCGTAATGTAATTCCCTTGAATGCAAACTAGTCCTTCGTTGTCCATCCACAAACCTACCAAAAGGTCCCTTTAAATAGAAGTGATCTCATGTTTTATCACTTGCTAAAAAGTGGTAGGTTGGTAAGGCTGATAAGTATTTTGGCATAGGTCAAGGGTTCAAATCCCCCTTCCATAGGTTTAGGCACCCAATTTAGCCATTGACCCCACATTTGGTGGGAAAGGGATATGATAAGCCTTTAAATAGCTTTTTGGCCACAAAATCCTCCTTATCCCATGGGATTTAGGCTTATTCACGTGAATGGATTAAATAGATTATTATTATTATTATTTTAAATCTAAATCCACTACAAACATGCCAAGTTTCATGCCCATAATATGTCATTTGTCCATGTCAGAGTGTGTCATGTCATCATTTGACCACAACTTTGACTGTGCATATCTTTTGCATATGAACTCGATTTGATTCGTCCGTTAAAAATGCGTTGGAAAGATCAGACAATTTATATACCATGGAAATAATTTTGAAACATTAAAATACCATCAATTTAGCATTTTCACCAACTTCCACGTGTCACCTTGCCATTGGACCACTTCTTGACCTGTTGACTAGGGTTGACCTATTTATGACCTTAACTTTGATCGGCGATAGAATTTGCATACGAACTCCGATTTTGAGGTTTAGCATACCATCAAAAAGTTCTTGAGAATCCCTTCAGCATGGTCTAATTTTATGGAAGTTTAGGGAAAATTTTCATAGTGAAAAATCCTCCAGATCATTTGGTTCTAATGCCTTGTACTTATCTTCTAGATTCTTTTGCAATATTATCATTTCAATTGCATGCTCACTCACTTCAAATTTAGGCTCCTCTGAATGAGTATGTAAATTCTAAATTATCATTTTATTTTTCTGACACTCCTCCCTCTTTGTACAAAGATATCTCTAGGCATGCCACTTCTCCATAGGAATTGTAAAAGGTAAAGGTAAGGTACGTGAGGAATACCTAGAGGTCATGAAGAGGTTGTGCACCATTGTTAAAGACCAAGATGATTGTAGAGCACTCCTTTTTATCTTTGGAAGGACTACCTGAGAAGAAAGAAAGACCACAAAATAGAGTTAATAACATAGGTCAGTGGATTTCCTAGCATGAGCTAGATCCGAGAAGTGGGGTGCTTCCTCAAGGCTTGTCAATCCACATCTTAATACAAATTAATGTTGATAAATATCATGAAATGGAAATCCTACTTTGTAGTTATATGATTTGGGTATCTCACACAACACAATAGTCTAAATCTAATCTAAATGATGAATATAAGATTAAATCTAGGAGAATGGTTATTTCAGGGTCTATAGGTATGACAGAGGGTAAAAAGAAGGTCTGAGTGAAGTCTTGGGAGGTTTTGGAGAGTTTTGGGTGGAGGAATGAGCTCACTGGTCTAGGGGAAAATTCCAGACACAGAGACCGATAATTCAGTTTGGGAACCGATGTTGGTCACTAGTTATAGCCGGGATTGGTTGGGTAACCAATCATGGTAGGGGAATTGGGTTTCAAAGGTAGAAAGGAGGTTGATTTGGGCTCTCTGTGATTGCACAGAGTATTGGGAGGTCTTAGGTAGGGTGTAGGAATTTAGGTGAAGACTCAATAGGGGTAAAAGGGGTGGTTAAAAGGAAGAGTGGTTCTAGTTGGTAGGGTGTCAGGTGAATGGGCTATGAAAGGTATCCGAGAGAGGAAGGAGGTGATTAGAAAAAGATAAAGGATCTAAAACCAAAGCTAATGAAATCAATAACCTAGTTAAGAATACTTATCGAGATCTAGAGATTGGTAGAAGGTGGTGGTTGGTGGGTGTGCATAGAGAGATGAGATGAGATCCAGTGCCATGGAAGTGAAGGTTGAGTGCTTCTCATGTGAATGGTTCAAGCCTATGAAGCCATAGATTGGTTATTGGTGGAGAGTTTGATGCTTTGGTGCTCAGTTGATCATCAAGGTGTTGATTGAATGCCAAAGATGCAAGATCAAAGAATGCCAACCAAAAGAAGAACCCAGGAAAAGAGTTGAAAATGCTTATTTAAAGGAACCTGATGGTGGTTCCTTGATCGAAGGCATCCGAGGAATAATCGCGTTGGTTAGGGAGAAATAGTCTTATTTTCTAAAAATAACCTTTTCTCCCCTTTTGGCATGAGTCAAGAATGGTTATGGGTTAGGAGTCTTGATTCTCGTTAAATCACATGGAAATTAGTGGGAGAGGTAGTTGGAAATTAATATTAGGTTTAGAAGAAGTCTTAGTTGGTTAGGGGGAGTGATGACTCAGTATTAGTTATTAAATGGGATTGGAATGGGTCCAAGGTGAGGTGGAGGGGTGAGGTAATAATTAATCTAATATAGGTAATTAGATTAATAAAAATATGTGAAAGGGGTCATGGTAAGGGGGTATGTAATAAAAGGGACCTAGAGGGTGTTGTCCCAATTTTGGGTGTCTACATTTTCCCCTTTTTGTCATAGCTTTTACTAATGAGCGATGATGAAAAAAAAAAGTGGATGCCCCAGATATGGGTGGAGGTTATCCCCCTCAAACCAAGAATTGATGTAGTGGAAGGAAGAATCGGTGATGGGTTTGATAAGGTGGTAGGTGATGAAAAATGGGGTTATGTGAAGGTATAGGCAATGGTGATGATAGGGTGATCAAAAGGTGGAGGAATCAAATGCACACACACGTGCTTAGAATGCAACAAGGCACAAGGTTGAAGAGCACACAAATACTAATTATCAATGGTCGATAGTTTATCCAAACAAGGGTGATGTGGTCTAGGTATCCAAGGTATAGGATGTGATCTTGGAAACAAAACAGGCTAGGTGTAGGAATGGGTATAGGTGTGTTCAAAACACCAAAAGGTTTGGTCTGTCGAGATAAACATCACAAAAATAAGGTAAGGTAAGGTCGGTAGGCTAAACAACATGGGTAGCATTATCGCATGGTAGAGTGAGTAAGTGAGTTTGATTGTCATATAGGTGAGGGTAGGTCGGTTGGTGGTGAAGGTATATAGGTAAGGTCATGGTAAGGGTAAGCCTAGGTGATAGGAAAACATGCCCCTAAGTATCCGTTGAGGGAGAGATGGTGAGTTTTAGGTGATGATGAGATGATGGAGATTGTTTTTGATTTTGGCTTTATGCCTATATGAAAATGGTTTGAAAAAAGATGAGTTATGAAGCATTTTGAGTGATGGGTATTTATGATTTGGTTTAATTAGTTCAAAATTTGTGCTAGATATAGATTTAGGCGATACCCATTTTGCATGGTTTGGGTTTAAAATCATTGATTTTATGATACCAAAATAATGGTTTCTAAATTTCAATGTATTGATACCATGATATGTGCCTCATTTGGTGATGATGTATGTTGTTTGGGATAAAAGCAGAGGTATTTCAAAGACTAAGATAGATTAAATAGGTAAGGGTAGGAGAAAGTGGGAAGAAGTAGGTAAGATCACGTGGAGGAAGGTAAATGGCTTGGGTAACCTCCAATTAGACCCCAGAGATTGTGGGAAGGATTTGGGTAAAGGGTCCTCAGGGAAGATTAGTTGTTCTTGGATAAGATAGGAAGAAAAGATGGTGGAAGGTAAGTTGGGTAGGATTGGGTAAGGTAGATTGGGTAAGATAGATTATGGGAAGGTATTGGGTAAGATAAGATTAGGTAAGATTATTGGGAAGGTAAGTGTATGATGTTATTTGATTTAATTTCCAATGTATGATGGTATTATGGGAACTAGATGATGGGTATAGGTGTGGGTGAGACAAGAATAGAACCAAGATATCCATGTCAATGGTCTCATCCTATTGAAGAAGCAACAAGTAGATAGAGGGGAACCAAAAAGAAGTGAAATGATCCATAGTTGGCAAGGACCATAATGGCCATACCAAATAGGCTTATGAACATAAACCCCTTGAGACATTGCATGATTGATAGGTCTATGGTTGAAAGAAGTTTCATGATCACAAAGTGTCGCATGAGCACCACGTCCCTTGAGTAGATAGGAGAAAATAAAAAAGAGGGTAGGGTGGAGTGGTTTGTTTAGCATAACCTTGTTGTGGGACAACATGCCCCTTCTGCAAGATACCCAAAACTAACATAGGAAAGTCCATGACCAAAAGTTTGTATTTTTCTTTGATTTTTCTTTTGCATTTTTCTTTTTGCATTCATAGAATGATCGATGCGGGAAGTCTATATTGGGATGAATAGTAGTGTCTCCTTGAGGTCTTCATGAAGCTGATCGATGTGGGAAGCTCCAAGATAATTTTTGTTTTAAAAATATAAATTAGTACTTTTTTTTTAGATAGACTAAGTACAACATGTGGCTAGCTTTTTATAATTGTCCTTTGAGGGAGCAAATCTACTTATAGTAGCAATAGAGAGAGAGATAGATGTTCATTTGAGGGAATCATCTATTTGCAAGAAGTTTGACTCAAGGAGTAGAATTTTTGTTATCCCAAAATTTTTGCATTATTTTGGACTTGTAGTCATGGATAAAGACTATAAAGGAGTATAGGCCTCTTTTATGAAGGAAAACCATAGCAATGAAAAAAAAGGTTAGCTATGAAAGAGGGGTTTCAAGTGATGAATGACCATGGGATTCCATCCTGAAAAGGATGAAAAGTATCCATGAGAATCATGCCATGAGTAGAGCCGTGGTACTCATATTCAAGATAAGGTTGAATGGTGATGGATAATCACACAATTATGTTTGAGTCATTGGTCCTTAAAAGAGGTAGGTGGAAGGAGAGGTTCACTCAAGGGACGAGCATATATGAGACATAAAGTGATGTAGTACTTTATTCAACAATAGAATGATTGAAGATGTAAGGCATTAAGGGGCTCAGGTTTGGGTTTACCCTCAAGAGAAGATAAATGATAAGTTCTGATCCATAGGTATGGGTGACAATATAAGGTCCAAGCCAATTAGGAGCAAACTTGCCTCATTTTACTTTTCTCCATTTTGGTTACATGTTGATTTTCCTTCAGACAAGATCACCAATCTTGAATGTTCATTCTCAAAACACATTTTCATAGGCATGCTTAATGCACTTTTGGTAGATTTGGAGGTGGTCTAGAGATTTAAATGACATTCATCTAGTAGCTCAAGTTGTGCCAAACGTTCTTGTGAAAAAATCATCATCAGAGAGGATATCTTTAAAGATATACAAAGAGAGATGGAATTTGGACTTCGAGAGGTAGGATGACCTCTATACATAGACCAAAGAGAAAGGTGTGGCAAGGTAGAGGTGTGAATGCTTGGTATGATAAGCCCATAAGGAAAAGGAATGTGCGTGTGCCAATCCTTACCAAAGTTCATCAACCACTTTCATAAGAATTTTGTTGAGAGTTTTGTTAGAAGATTCAGCTTGACCATTTTCTTGTGGGTAATATGGTGAAGAGAAACTAAGTTGAATACCAAAGTTGTCACATAGTTGGTGTAGGGTTTTGTTTTTGAATTGTTTTCCATTGTTAGTGATGAGGCGATGAGGAACACCAAAGTGAAAAATGATATGGTGGTTGATAAATTTGACTATTTTCTTAGATTTTGGTAGAAATGAGAGGATGGATTCCACCCATTTAGTGTAATATTCATTCATTGTGATGATCCAATGATGACATTGTGAGGAATTAGGGTTAATCTCCCCAATGAGATCCAAACCCCATTAAGAAAAGGGCCAAAAGTCTCTGGTGACTTGTAAGGCATGACTAGGAGTATGATGAAGGTTAGCATGTTGTTGACACTTCACACAATGTTTAACATAGTCACAACAGTCTTGGTTAAGGGTTGGCCAGTAGTAGCTCGAGTCAAGGATACACTTTGCAACAATGAGGCCACTAAAATGTCCCCACAAATCCCATCATGAATTTCTTTGATGGTGTATGGGATTTCAGAACTGGTGAGGCACACAGAGGATACCATCAAAGCCATTTGTAGAGAAGACCTCCCATGATGACATAATGAGAGACACTTTTAGGAAGGCTCATCATCCATTATGAGTGAGATCCGAGGCAGGATTGAAAGCGAGAGGTAGTCAATGTGAAACTACTTATACCAAATGTCACATGGGTCAGTATCAATGCTACCCAAAAATTAAGGTCAGGGATAATATAAGAAGGTGACTACAACCATTGTATTGTGACAAATATTTTTGAGTCTCAAAGGTGAGGTAGGTATTTGAGAAGCAAGACAAGCCATGGTATCTATGAATTTTTAGTGGATCATGGAGTGGCTTGAATGAGGTAGTGATCAAACATGTGGTCAAAAGTAGGTCAACATGATGTTTATACTTTTGAAGCTCATCATTATGACACTAGTACAAACCATTGATTTGGTTCACAACCAGTTGAGAGTCACCAAATATGTTAATGGATTTAACATCTAGGGAAATGGAAATTTGAAGACCTAACACAAGAGCTTCATACTCGCTATGTTATTTGTGTAATCAAAGTCTAGTTTAAAGGATAGTGGCATAGGCTCACCATCAAGAGGAATGAGGATGACCCCACACCTCCCCCATGGTGACATTTGGATCCATCAAAGAATAATGTCATTTGATAAACAATATCATCAATGGAGAGGGTGGTGATAGATTCATCGGGAAAATCAAAGTTTGAGGATTGATTCCTAGGAAGAGGAGCATCTGCAAGTTGATCCGTGATGGTTTTCCTTTGAAATAATTTTGATGAATGAACTCCAACTCCAAGTCTACAAGAAGCATGAGCCAATGAGTGGTGTTGGTGTTGGTAAGGTTTGGCATACATGTAATGAAGAGGGTCGGTGTTGGTAACAAAAAATGTTTTGTGATTAAGAAGGTAGTGGAGAAAAGTTTGGTGGCCACAAAGACTAGGGCTAAGAAAATATTTTCAACATGAGTGTACCAGTTTCATAGTCTAGAAGAGTACAACTTATGTAATAAACCACTTGTTCCCTATGTGTTCTCATCATGATGAGTGAGCATGGCACCCAAGGAATGGTCAATAGCAGAAATGTAAAGGTAAAAAGGTTGATCATCTTTAGGTGGAATGAGCACATGTGGTGAAGAAGGTAGTTCTTCAATGCTTTGAAGGCTTTGTGACACTCATCATTCCAATGGAAAGAAACATCCTTTTTAAGGAGGTGGTGAAATGGTTGCATTGGTCTGAAAGTTGAGAGATGAAGCATCGATGGATTGCAATTTTCCTTGCAAGATACAAAGTTACCAAAGGTTAGTAGGTGGAGGCATGTCAAGAATTTCCTTGATCTTAGTGGGATCAACTTTGATACCCCACAAAGAGATGATGAAACCAAGGAGCTTACCCAGAGAAAAATGAAAAACACACTTCTTTGGTTGAAGGTGAACACAATATTGGATAAGGTGGTCAAAGATAAATTTAAGAATGGCTAGTGTTCGGCATGATGCTTGGACTTACCAAGAAGGTCATTACATAGTCTTCCAATATGTCATGCATGATGTCATGGAAGATGTAAGTCATAATGTGCATGATAGGTAACACTAAAATTTTTCAAGCCAAAGGGCATGACATGCGATAGTAGAAGGTCCCCAAGGGGTGATGAAGGTGGTTTTGTGTTGATCTTCTAGAGTGAGTAATATCTTATTATAACCCAAAACCCATCCATAAGAGATAACATCTCATGGCCGGTTGTAAGATCAACTAGTTGGTCAATGCTTGGTAGAGGAAAGTCATCTTTTGGATAGGAAAGGTTAAGGTCATGAAATTTAGTGTAGATATGAAGTCCCCCAATCACTTTCATGATAGAACAATGTTAGAGACCCATTGTGGATAGTCAATAGGTAGGATGAAGGAAACAAAGAGAAGGTGTTGAAGTTCTTCTTTCACAAGAAGAGCAATGCGAGGATGCATTTTACATAGCTTTTTTCACGGGTTTGGCATCATGGGTTAGTTATGATATTATGAAGCATGATATTAGGGTCAATACCTAGCATATCACTATAAGACCAAGAAAATGTGTTTTATGATCATGAAGAAAAGAGGTGAAAGATTCTTGTTCCACGGAGTCTAAAGATTGGCCTATCTTTAGAATTTGTGGGTCATCCTGAGTGTGAATGTTGATTTCTATGGTAGATTCATTCAACATGGTTTACGTGTCAGAGGGTAATGACCTTTGAATATAAGAATCCTCTACACCTAAATAGGTCAAAATAGAATCATCATCCTACATTGAATGATGTTTATAGAAGGTGTATCATCATCCAACATGTCAGATAAAGAAGAGGAAGGGAAGAGGGAACCTCACCATCACGTTGATAGGTCAAAAGTCCCAAGGAGATGGTGTTCATGAAAAAAAAAAATTAGGTGGAATGGATTCGGGATCCATAGACTCCATGGGAGAAGGTGGCGTGATAGGTGAGGAAGGTGGGGAAGGATTTTCATCTTCTACGAGGGTGATTCAGGCCTTCTTAGGAGGAGGATTTCCTAGGAAATCCAAGACCACAATGGTCTTTGTGTTTCCTAGTGGTGCACACATGTATGATGTGATGACCTTGTTCATAATGACCAAATTTGAAGCCTTTCTAGGTGTAATGGTGAAGAAAAGTAAGTGTGAAGCTGCATTTGGTGAGGTAGGAGAAGTCGATGAAAAAGGTCTTGTTTGGAAGGGAGGTTCAATAATAAGAGGAAGTGTCAAGCCCCCCATAGGTTAGGTTGGTGTGAAGGTGGGGAGGGCATATGGTATGACCTCTCCTATATGATGATCATAACATGGGTGTTGGTGTAGTTTTCCATACTCTTGAGGAGTAAGGAATGTGTCAATGCTTGAGGAGGTGGTATTCTCGAGTGAAAGGCATTGAAAAATGCCTACCAAGGGGTCTGTGGTTGGTACTTGGGTAGTAGGTATAGATGAGCTATCTAAAGCTTGAGAAGATGGGGCATCAATAGAGGGTGGAATAGGAGGGTTGGTAGGTGGGCTAGATGAGGAAGGTGAAGTGAAGAAGTGGTAGATGTGGTAGATGCCTTAATTGGGATTAGGACATCATTTGGATGGTAAAGTCATATTACAAGTTTTGAAGGGGGAGGGATCTTCTTGAATGGTGTAAGGTTCCCCTTCATATTCAAATTTGAGGCAACGGTGAAGGGTGGAAGGTACACAAGCCATGGCATGAATCAGGATGACCTAACAACATGTTATACTGAACTCTCCTTCGAGAATGTAGAAGAGTTTGGGAATAGTTCAGGGACCCACATGGATGTGGAGGACAATGGTGCCAAGGGTAGTGGTCATGGCATCATTAAAATATCAAAGCATGATGGGGTTTCTAGACATACAATTAGCTGGTATGCCTATTTGTTCATAGGCATGAGAAGAGATGATGTTGATGCTAGCACCCCATCAATCATAACATTTAAACATGAATATCATTAATGTAAGCGGAGATGAAAAGAGTGGGATCAAGATCATCAGGTTGTGAAGGGGAAATCTCTGATTTGGAGAAATTAATGGAAGTAATCTGATGAGGGGTAATGAGGGTGGTGATAGGTGAAGTGTCATTGGGTGGAACCTCGATGGATTGCAGGACCTCAATGAGGGCATGATGATGAGAATCAGGTTTGAATCAAGTCATATAAAGACATCTTCAATGGGGACTGGTGAAGTTTTTTTGATCATTGAATGATGTGTAACCCCAAAAGAAGTAGGTGATGCCTGACCCAAGGATGGTTATCTTGGGGGAGTGTAAAGTGTAATGGTAGGTGAAGGAAAACTAGAAGGGTTACCAAATTTTTCTTTCCTTTTCTTTTCATGTTGTGACCGAGTGGCTACACACACCATGTTAATTTCAAAGATAGGAGGAGGAAAAGAGGGTTGTTTAGGCTTACCTTTATCCCTAGGTGGATGTGAAGGTAAAGGTTGTAGAATGGGTTTGGGGCTAGGTTGTGTGGTGATGGGAAAAGAAATAATGGAATCCTCCTCCAATAGATCATCTTCTTTGAAGAGACCATCAAAATCACAAAAGATGAAGGAGAATGGTTTTAAGAGCCTTACAAACTCTCACATCATGCCTTGGTGAGTGATGATAAGTGTAAAATTTTGTGTCATCAAACCCTACTAGTTTAGGTTTGAGAGGATCATAAGGCTTGATAGGTGGAAGTGATATAGTAAGATGTCTCTAATAACCGAGTGAGGATGTTAGAGTAGGATCCTACCAAAGGATCACAATGAGAGGTCAAGGTTGTCTTGGGTGAAGGGGTAGGTGACCTTTGTGAGGGAGGTGAGGTGAGAGATCATGTTGGTGTAACTAATTTTTTGGTAGGTAGTGAAGGTTTGGGTTTAGGTTGCCTTCTTGGGTAAAGGTGGAGGAATAATGCACGAGGGTGAAGGAGACTCAGAAGGTGTAGGTATCCGAGTAAGCCAAGGAAAAAGTGTGGGTGTTGGAAAGAGTGAGGGTAAAGGTAGTGAAGAAGGTGTGGGAAGAATGAGAGGTGAAGGAAAGGGTATAGGTTGTCACACTTTGGGTTTTCCTTGGTAAAGGGGTAGGTTAACCAAGGTTGAAGGATGTGGGCCCAATATCGATGATAGAGGTGAAGGTGAGTGAGAAGGTGTGGGGGATACTAGGGGTGTGAGCCCTAAGAGGTTGGGTCTTCCTTTTAGGTGTCGAGTAGATTTTGTGATTGGTGGTGAAGAAGTTGACAAGTCTAGCTTCACAGGGGGGTGTAATAGACTTGGTACTAGTAAAACCCCTAAGGTGGTAGTAGGTTTTTGAGAAGATGGAGGCTTGAGTGGAGGGGGTGATGAAGAAGGGGCTAATACCACCGGTTCAGTTTAGCATAATAGCCTTAGTCACTTTGAAGATATTTGGATATATGGTTGAGGTATCGGGGAGGACATCTACATTTGTGTGGAAATGGGGATTCTAAGGCATCCCCAGAGGGTAGTGTAATCGACGTACTCCAAGTGGTCAACCAAATGAGAGAAGGGTTTTGGAGTAGATGAAGAGGATGATGACTTGGTGTTAAATCCCATGAAGAGATCTCTAAGGCCCATGAGATAGGAAGGTCTTAGCCTCTTGACTTGGTGGGTAAGAGTGAGGTAAGAAGAGTGATGGGATCTTTGAAGACCTTTGGAGAGGTATCACCAATAGGAAGAGTAGATAAAATTGCTCCTTTATGGGTTGAGGAGAAGGAAAGTGGGTAATGTAGACTCCTCTATGGGTAGAGAGGATGATAAGGTGGGTTCCTCTATGGGTAGAAGAACAAGGTAAGGTGGGTTCCTCTATGGGTAAAGGAACAGTAAGGTGGGTTCCTCTATGGGTAAAGGAACAGGTGAGGTGGGTTCCTCTAAAAGGTAAGGTGGGTTCCTCTTATGGGTAAAGGAATAGGTGAGGTGGGTTCCTCTATGGGTAAAGGAATAGGTGAGGTGGGATCCTCTATGGGTAGAGGAGTTCATGTAAATATTTCCTCAATAGATGTTATAGGAGGATACTGGATAGAAGGATCAGATGTTGTATTGAAGACTGCATGAACCACATGTACATTGGTTTCTTCTTTAGATGTCTCACCAACATGAGTTGATGAAGGGGCATGGTTAGGAAAAGGTTTTCTAAAAATGTCCAAGTTTGCATTAGCAGAGTGCATTAGGGTTTTCAAGGATGAGATCACCACTATCTAACATTCCTTGCACAATGTTTTTAAAGGTTTTACAATTTGCATCACTATGTCCTTTTACATGCGGTGGTAATTACAAATTCATTTTCTTTATACCAAGCCGGTGTGGGGCGAGAAGGATCAAAACCAGTATGTGGTTTGATGGGAGGAAGAGTGATGGCTCCAGCCTTCAACAAATTTTCCAATACGGAAGAATAAGGCTCCCCAATGGGAGTGTAACTCTTTTGTTCATACCGATATTGAAAATTTTGCACTGGAGAGATTGGAAGGAGGTTTAGGTTGATTGGTTGGATGAGAAGGGCCAGATTTTAGAACTACCACGTTAGTGGATCCTTTTGGCTTGGGATGGTTATTGGGTGGTTTGGAAGAAGACTCATTTGATTTGAAGGTGACATTTTTGTTACGCAGTTTTAGTTTGTCTTCTTCGAGGGCGCAGATCTCAAGCTTCCTAGCCATGGTAAAAGCCTCATCAAATGTACAAAATGTTTGAACCTGAAGAGTTGAGGAAATGTGTCTTAGCACATACCCTTGTAAACAAATCTATGAGCTCAGGAGTATGGAGAGAGAAGGAAATCTGATTGATTAGGCTTCACCACCGTGTGATGAAATCAATGATAGACTCATCATCATATTGACGAATAGAATATAAATATGTGATAGAGACCTTTTTAGAAATGTTTATCAAAAAGTGATCGAGAAAGGTTATGCACCAATTGATTAAAGGAAAATATCGAGTGCTTGGGAAAAGCATTATACCAGTCTAAGGTGGGTCCCAACAGGGACATGGGAAAGGTATGAAGGAGCAAGGCATCATCATGGCCTATTAGGTAACAAGTGTGTCTAAATGAATGCAAGTGTTGTTGTGGGTCCTCCTTACTATTGAAGCGGTTGAATTTAGGTAGCTCCCATTGCATGGGATATGGATGAATAGGTATAGAGGGATGGATGGGTTCATTACAAATCTCATCATATGTTAAGACATTACGGACCCAGAAAACTGAGGCCTCAAGCATCTGCATTTTATCCATCATCATTTTAATGAGATCCATTATGGGGTTTGATTGAGGGATGCCCCCTGAGGTATAAGGGGCTTGATAAGATGAATGGGTCATAAAAGGCATACCAATATGTATGTGGTGGTGCCAAGTACGTGAATTGAGACATAGGTATGTAGGAAGTAGTGGATGAGGAGGGCATATACCCCAAATATGCAATTGAGGTGATGGGTTGCATTTGAGGTAAGGTGGAAGTGGGAGGGGCTTGTGGAAATATCCTCGTGGTGATGGGTGGAAGAGTTTGGGGAATAGAGACCACCAAATTCTGAAATGGAGTGGAAGAGGTCAATGAACTGGTGGTTGTGTAGGAATAGGTACATAAGATACTGATGATGATATAATAGGGGCAGTGGATATGGGTACTATAGATGTCGGTGGGAGAGAAGATGTCAAGGATGTAGAGGTTATGTGAGAAGTAGGTGGTTGTGAAAAAATGGGATTAGGAAATGCTAGAGTAGTTTGGGTGGCCACATTAGCATTCCCTATATGGCAGAGATGGTAGAAATGGGGGCATGGAAGTGGGCATTCCATAAAGGGGCTGACTTGATGAGTCACGGGTGGAAGAAGTAGCAAGGTAATGTTACAAGGCCTTGGTGTTATGATCAAGGAATCTAGTGAATTCCTCATCACCTATGGGTACATTCATAGAAGAATTAGGATCCATTGGAGATGAAATGGAAGGTGGAAAGGGATAGAAGGAAAAGGTATACAACTTGTGTGGAAAGTAAGAGCTCACACCTATTGGTGAGTCCAAACCATATGGAAGGATGGAAAATAGGTACTTTGGGCTCTATAAAATGACAAAAACTCAAAAAACTTTTGGAAAATGTATGGAAGGTGAAATTAGCTCACTTGTTTTTGACAAAAAATAAAAACACAAAGACCGATATACGGTTGTTGAACCAATGTTTATAGGTAGAATAACCGATGTCGTTTTTTGAAATTGATGAATTGGTAGAGGTAGATTAGATCTAAACTTAAGAAATTTGAAATTTCTAAGAAGATTTTGGTCAAAAGAAGCTGAGAACTAGGGTTGTGTATATCAATTCTAATCTAACACACTCAAAGAACTAAAATTAACTGATTGTGATGGCCGAGTGTGAAAAAAAAGAAAGAAAAGTGATGAAATACGATCTCACACCTCAAATAGTAAAAGAAAAGAAAGAAAGTCACAAATCCAAAAGAAAAAAAATCTAACAAACACGTTATCCTAGGAATAATATTTTAGTGTTTTGATGGCTTAAGCCTTAGGACTGACTGTGAATATATAGAAAGGAGTGGATATAAGGTACCTAGAAGCCAACTATGGATGGTTTTAGGAATGTTTTGGTGGGGGCATCCTCGATATACCTTTCGGTACGTGAGGTCCAAGCTCTGATATGACAATCCGGCTAGAACACCGTTCGGGCCCACTATCAATGGGTGTTTAAATCCTTGATAGCTTCTTCCTGGGATTTGGGGAATGTTTAAGAAATGTGTTGTTTGTTTGAGTGATTTGGAAAAGTGTGTGCAAAAGTGGACTATGCTTAATTACCCAATCATCAACCGGTCATGACCTCCATTATATTTGATTGCTAATTAGACTATGTGAGCTAAATGCAAGAATACACAGGATGTAATGCAACAATTTTAAACCCAAATCAAAGATTTGAGATTGGATGAAAGCAATAGTGAATAGGAATAGAGTATGAATTTCACTAATGCAAGAAAGAAAGAAGAAATAATGATTCATTTTAATTTGCACCAAATGAAATGTGACTTTTAGAGAAAATAGAAGAAATAATGTTACCAAGGAGAGATTTAGTGAAGATTTTAGAAAGGAAACAATCAGAAATGCAATCCTAAATGAATATAAGGAACCCAAAAATGATGAGGGTCCCACTGGCATGCCAAAATGTTTCACCACATAGGAGTACCATATGAAAAAATGATTTAAAAGGTAAAGGTAAGGTACGTGAGGAATACTTAGAGGTCGTGAAGAGGTTGTGCACCATTGTTGAAGACCAAGCTGATTGTAGAGCACTCCTTTTTGTCTTGGAAGGACTACTTGAGAAGAAAAACAAGACCACAAAATAGAGTTAATAACATAGGTTAATGGATTTCCTAGCGTGAGCTAGATCCGAAAGCGGGGTGCTTCCTCAAAGGTTGTCAATCCACATCTTAATACAAATTAATGCTGATAAATATCATGAAATGGAAAGTCCTACTATAGTTATATGATTTGGGTATCTCACACAACACAATAGTCTAAATCTAATCTAAATGATGAATATAAGATTAAATCTAGAAGAATGGTTGGTTTTCAGGGTCTATAGGTATGAAAAAGGGCATAAAGAAGGTCTGGTGAAGTCTTGGGAGGTTTTGGAGAGTTTTGGGTGGAGGAATGAGCTCACTAGTCTGAGGGGAAAATTCTAGACACAAGACCAATGTCGGTTAGGGAACCGATGTCGGTTACTCGTTATAGCCGAGATCGGTTGGGTAACCAATCACGTAGGGGAAATTAGGTTTCAAAGGTAGAAAAAGAGGTTGGTTTGGGCTCTTTGTGATTACACAGAGTATTGGGAGGTCTTAGGTAGGGTGTAGGAATTTAGGTGAAGACTCAACAGGGGTAAAAGGGGTGGTTGAAAGGCAGAGTGGTTCGATTGTAGGGTGTTAGGGTGAATGGGCTATGGAAATGTATTTGGGAGAGGAAGGAGGTGATTATTAGAAAAAGATAAAAGATCTAAAACCAAAGATAATGAAATCAATAACCTGGTTAAGAATACTTATCATAGATTGAGATTGGTAGAAGGTGGTGGTTGGTGGGTGTGCATAGGAGAGATGAGCCGAGATCCAATTTCCAAGAAAGAAGAGTGCTTCTTTGTGAAATGGTTTATCCTATGAAGTAATGGTTGGTTGTAGGTGAAGAACTTGATGCTCTGGTGCTCAGTTGATCATCAGGATGTCGATTGAATGCCCAAGATGCAAGATCAAATAATTCCAACCAAAATAAGAACCTAGAAAAGAGTTGAAATGCTTATTTAAAGGAACTGATGGTGGTTCCTTGACCGGTGCCCATGAGGAATAACCAATCGGTTAGGGAGAAATAGTCTTATTTTCTAAAAATAACCTTTTCTCTCCCTTTTTGGTATGAGTCAAGAATGGTTATGGGTTAGGAGTCTTGATTCTCATTAAATCACATGGGAAATTGGTGGGAGAGGTAGTTGGAAGTTAATATTAGGTTTATAAGAAGTCTCAATTGGTTAGGGGGAGTGATGACTTAGTCTTAGTTATTAAATGGGCTTGGAATGGGTCCAAGGTGAGGTGGAGGTGAGGTGATAAGTTGAAAATTTCATCTCTTCTTCTTCATAGTTTATCTGTCTCGAGTTAGAGACCACCTGTGCGTTAGTGCGATTATTCTTTTCTTGCTTTGTGTTGTCTTATTGAGAGGTATCCACGTGCCCACTAATACTCTTGCAAGAATAATACTTTATCTTACGAGAGGTATCAAGCTTCCCCTCTTCTTCATCACCTTTCTCTTCCTCATGCACCTCTTCTTCACACACCTTTTGAATAGGTGGTACCCTTATTCCCCTAGGCTATGGGAAGGTGGAGTCTGTAACCTCCACCTCGACTCCTCCTTGAGTCTTGGGCCGTAACTATATGAACACTCTGTTAATGTGTCCCTTAATTGTCACATTTACCTATGGATGCAAGTCCATAGATCTGGATCCAACACCTCCATGTATGTGATCTTGGAGTAATATACGTAAGTGGCATACAACGTATGCCGGTATGAATCTACCTTGTTTACATCATAATTCAAATTTTTCACGTCCTTCAATATATTGATGGAGCACTTCAAATGTTTTACTAAGAATGCAAATGGAATCTTGCTCCACATAACCATCTCTCCCTTAACCATGTGAAACCAAGCAATCTTTGAAATGTTATATTATTGCAAACTTTACATGATCTCGACTATTATTAGTAGTTCACACATAATGCACCATTCATTCTCAAAGGATTCACATATTTTGTCATACCAATTATTAATTCTAGATTCTTATGTATTTTTAATGCTACCATCACATCTAAACCATGTAAACTGCTTTGCCGCATGGGAATGGGTTCACCGTGGTGTAAACCCATATGTTACCTTTAGGCCTATATGGTACCCCGATTTCCCAAAACATGATAAAAATAGAATAGATCCCCATGTAATATTTGCTCCTTCTTCATTCTCGCTACTTTTCTTACTCAATAATCCCATTCACGATGAACTAAGTCAAATTATAATATGTTCTTTTTGAAATTCTGCAATCCACGTCAAGAATTTCTTATTAATGTTTTTCCAGTTCTTCTGGTGCACCCAATTTGTAGTTCATGAGTCGGGATGTAACTCTTAGTTCTAGATCATCTAGATCCGTGATGGTTTGTGCCCTACCTCCCTTTTCGTAGCTCAACTTCTTTGCAAGTTCTTCAATTTTTCTGTAGCATATAAATCTAGGGCCATGTCTTCCCTATGCTCCTCAAACCTATGACTCACTCAATCAATTGAGCATTGAGATATATGCTTCTTCCCTTTAAGTAGAAGAAGTATTCATGAACCCACAACATTAACCACCAAAGAGGTGTGTGGGTTTGGCAAATAAAGGAAGATATCACAACTACATTACACCAGTTTTCTCCAAATCTCACATCACGAGTCATCAAATAGAGGTTTCTAGCCGCATTTACTTTTGGGATGACTTTCTCCAAATCTTCCCTCATCTTATTTTCATTCTCATCAATACGGTAGTTAAAATCATTGATTTTGCATCGAGTGATCTTTGATTTCCATATTTCCACCCTAAAAAAACTAGGAGGGTCTTGAATTTCGATTATATTTATTCCTAGGGTTCCTCTTTCACAACGTTGAGCCTCTTTGTTCTCAATTTCCTTGGCTTGGGTGCCATCTTATCAGTAACTACGTGCCCTATGTGTTTTTCTTCAAAGTTCCTTCTACCTAAGCTCTGTAAACTTTTGACCTCTTATAATGCACATAGCCCTTCTTTGTACTCCACTTCCGCTCTAAGTTGCTTCTCTGCAAGTATTCATGCACAAATCTCAAGCACTTCGGATCACATAAACTCTGTGTCACTCTTAAGCTCTTCGCACTTGACTCATAAGTTTTATTCAAAGGAAAGGTAGCCAAATGACTACCCTAACCTCTTATTTATAATTTTCCATGGCCCACAACGGTCCAATTTTTACTTCCAACCAATGCATTTTAAGTCACTTTTCAACAAAGTACCTTTTCCATTTTTGAAAAATTTCACGACTTCACCTCATGTGCTTGCATTCATAACCTTCTGGTGTCTATACTACTTCTTATCCATAGAAATCCTCTTCATGCCTCCTTGTGCCAAAGTACAAAACCTCTATGCCATATCCCAAGTAGTTTCACATGCCACTTCCTACCTCATGTTACACTATGCAATCACTTTCCCTGCGTGGTCTTCAATCATCTAAACTTTCTTCAGAACACCTTATACACAACACTTATCTCATCTTATCCACTTTTGTGTCAATGTTCCAGAAGAAGCCTTCAACCAAGCCAACTTGTATCAAGAGGGCACCAGCAATTCTCATCTTTTTACTATGATCCACTCCACACTAAAAGTATGTGGTCCTCTGCACATGAAATCATCTAGATAATAATCAAACTCTTTAGTGCAAAAACATGCTTATTATAACAAAACAATGAACTAAATTTACAAAGCATAGAAACAATGAAATGAAACACTCTTAAAGGAAAAGCATTAAAGAAATATAATCTAAATGGAAATGATGCCTTATTAAAAACACCAAGAAGACTTATTTAAAAACTCCCATTAAAGTAATTGGGAAATTGAATGCCATCAGCGCCTATAACTAGCAAGCACCCTGAATCAAGTATATAAGATCAACACATGGCCCTAAAAATGCACTTGGAAATTTCCATAGTAGTGCAAGAACTTGGAATCATAAAGAAGAACCATCTCATCGAACCTCAAACTATTTATTGTTAATGTGCCTATCATGCCATGCCTTGTGCACGGCCTTTTATGTCTTTTGAATCCACCGAGAAATGGTGCATCACTCGTCAAATGCATCGGTTTATCAATATGATCTTCAAGTGATTTTTCATCATCCAATCCACTGTACACACATACACGGGGAGGGTAACATGAATTCCACTGGTAAAATAGCCTCTACACTAAACACCAACTGAAAGGGTGTGGCTTTGTTTAGTCTTTTTTAAGTTGTTTAGTATGCTTAAAGTACAATGAAGCTTTATCATCCCATTCCTTTTTCCAACATCACAAATTTTAGTCAATGCATGTCCCAATATCTTATTGAAAGCCTCAACAAAAGTATTATTTTCCCGTGGATGATAGGGATTGTCTTGTGATCGGTTACCATAAAATCTTCCAATAATATCCTGATAGTATCATTAAGGAAATGAGTGCCCCTATCACTTGTCAAACTCAATGGACATCCATACCTACTGATAATGTTTTCCCATAAGAACCTTGTTGTAGTGGCTACTATGCAATCCCTTGTAGGCACTACTTCTTCCCACATTTTAAGATAATTTATACAAGTTATAATGTAGCACAATCCATTCTTGCAGGAGGGTGTGGAAATAGAACTCATAAAGTCAATTTCCCACTTCTCAAAAGGTTCTGCACTAGAAATAGGCCTCAAAGGCATTTCATCCTAGTGCCCAAGCTTTCTAAGATGCTGACAATGGTCACAAGCTTTTCAATATCCTATATAATACTTATGAACCTGTTTCCCACAAAGGCCCGCCAACAAAATATTACACATAGTAGCATTTCTTGCATAATTTCCACCAAAAATTATGCTATGAGATTCTTCCATAATAGATTCATGCTCATGATCAAGTACACACTAATGTAAAACCTCATCCCGACTTAGCTTGTATAAATCCCCACTGATCAACATATAGAGCGCATTGCATATGAAAGTTGTTTCTTCTCTAAGCTCTTCATCCCTTCGGACACCACACCTTTACGTAAAAATATAGTAATATCCTATAAGTCGGAGAGCACACAATTCAATTTAAACAACCACACATTTGACATTGTTTCCTCAATGCTCTGCACATCCTCGCTTTGAATGAATCCTTGATAGATGATCGAGTTCCTAAACTAATTTTCCCGGCTTTACCTTAATAAGTAAAGTCAAATTTATGGAACAATAAAATCCAACAAAAGATACATGCCCACAGAAAAAATACTTATCAACCAATTACTTAAGTGCCATGTGATACGTATAAAATGTAAAGAGATTTAGATCCAATAAGTATTGTCTAAACTTATGCAACACATAAACCATGGACAATGCTTCGCGCTCTGTAGTTGTATAATTTTTTTTAGTTGGTGTCAATTTCCTACTTACAAAACAGATAGGATGATCAACAATCCTATCTCTAGGATTTTCTAATATTGCACCAATGGCCATGCTAGAAGAATCAACATGTACATAAAATAACTTATCCCAAGAAGGAAAGTGCAAATGGGTGCATAAGTAAATTTTTCTTTCAATGTATCAAATGCAATTTGTTGCACCCCATCCTAATAAAACTTTCATTACTCCTCAAAAATTCCTCCAAGGGCACGAGATTCTTAGCATACCCATTAATGAACTTTTTGTAATAACCCATATGTCCTAAGAACCCACACACCTTGCTCTGATTGGTAGGCTCCTCTAAGCCCAAGATAACTGCAACCTTAGCAGGATCTACCAACAAACCCTCTTTACAAATAATGTATCCCAAGAAAGTTCTAAAGGGTGTAACAAAGATACAATTCTTAAAATTCAAGGAGATACTTAACTGCCTACATCGCTCAAACATAAGTCTCAAACTATCACAGTGATCCTTTACCATCCCATATATAGTCCAATCATCCAAGTACACTTGTTAAAACTTGTGAATAAAATCCACGAAATTCTTATACAATTATGTGCATAAAGACATGCAGCTACATTCTTCAACCCAAAAGGTATAATGGTGTATGAAAAAAATTCCCCACTAAGTGGTGAAAGTTTTCTTCTATTATTCTTCCTTTCTTTATGCACACTTGATTGTAACCAGAGAATCCATCAATAAAAGAGTAAATCTCATGCCCTACAATTCCCTCTAAGATATCCTCAGTAAAGGTGTGGGAAAAGGATCTATCACACAAGTAGCATTCAATTCCCTATAGTCCAAACATATCCTTATCCTACCATCCTTATTTATGATAATCACCATAGGACTAACCCCCTCTAGATTCCTCAATGGGCTCAATGATTCCATATTTCAACATCTTATCAATCTTTTCTTTTACCTTACATGCATATTAAGATTCATCTTGTAAGGACTCTTCCTAACCAGGCATGCACATTCTTTTAAATTAATCCTCATCTCGCCTAAAGAGGTATGCAATCGTTTCAACTCATGATAACCTCATGGAAATAAATCTTGGAAATCATGCAAAGAGTTAGCTCAATTATCTTAGCAAAATCTATTCAAATTAATAATCACAAATAATAGCCTCTTTAGGTTTTGTATATGTTCCAACATTGACCTTCTTTGTCTTTATAGGCTCATGGTAAGCACATGCCTTCTCGGCCTACACTTTCCAAGACCTCACATGTACCTATAGTGTAGTTAGCATCCAGATTCTCCACTTCTTCATCATCAATCATATACACTAGTTTACCCTTCTCTTTTTCCATCTAGGCATGCCAAATTTGCACTTCATCTGTCTCCTCTTCATCAAAGTGCGACTCCAAGCCTAACTCTCCAAACATATCTAATAGAAGTTTTTTATCCTTTTCACTATCCCCCATCATAAGGATATTTATAATATGTAATGCTTCATACACCAAAGGTTTAGTATAAAAATAGTCAAAGGTCTGAATCATACATGAAGTCATCTCTTACCAATTAACTATTGCCCTTGTTAATTCTACATGAACATACCACACGTGCACACAACTACTGAGAGTGGAGTAGAACTTATGTACCCAGAGTGATGGTGGTAAGGCATCCCGACCCTCCATCAAGAGTCTCTAACACTTCAACGAGCGTGGTGCGAAGAATAATCCTTTCCATGAAATTTTCATATCTATGAAAGTACATTGTTTATAAGAAACCTAGTAGAGAAATTGATTCTCACTTCTCACCACTCCAAAAGGTTATCTATGTGTATATTCCACCAACATGAACCTATTCTACATAGGTTATAAAGAAAATATTTCTTCTGTCACCATCATCCATCCACCAAGCTTCCATGGCACCTGAAATACGTCGATTTCCTTCACTAGTGTACTTGAGGTACCCTGTTATGATTAAAATGTCGAATCAGGCGTAACGTGAATCTGTATTCTTGATCTCTCTCTCGAACATATCATATGTTCCATGCACCCAGCTTATCATAAGAAACTAGTTGTATCACTCATAGACTGAGCATCATCCCACTGAATAATACCTTCTTTAGATGGCTTAGTAACTTTAGGATCTCTGATGGTACACACATAAATTCTATTAAGATCCTCCTCACTTAATGGCTCCACATAAGGTGTAGTTTTCCCATATATTAAAGGAATAATGACACACTCTTCCTTGTTCTCAAAACTGATATAACCTTTATTAAAGCGCAAGTCATCATTATTCACGTAGCACCAAGGAGCCCAAACAATGCTAAAAACTATCTATTTATACAAGTGCCAAGACCTCAAAGTACCTAGTAAACTTGGCCCCTTAAATGGTACATGGTAACCTTCATGACTACTGATAGGCATGGATGTTGTCCTATTTTCCATATACTACACATTTTAAGATGGTTTTAATGGTGGTATCCCCATCTATTTTCACGAATTCAAAGTGATTATGTTCACTTCTACACTAGTATCAATTAATATGTTACTCAACATCCATCCATCAATAACCACATTCAAAGTGATCTCTTTATCATATTCAAGACTATGACGGTAAGTTCACATGTAATATTTGTCTCCCGTGCTTAGATCCAATGCACAATACCTTATCCCTTAGCTATTTCCCCTACAGAAAATTATATTTTCCTATTGCATCATCTTACAAACCTCCTTCAATTCATCAACATCTTTCTAAGGCAGCTCAATTACCTTTGCCTTCTCTAGCTTTTATGACTACTCCTTCAAGCACTGTATCTCACCCTATAAGTTCCTAATAACCTCCATGGTCTCTGATATACCACTTTCTGATGAGTAGGATCAAGATACTTGGAATTTATCACCTCTTATTTTGAAATAATAGGTTTCTACTTTAGGACTTCCTTGAGTGCGTGCCACCTTAGTGCATGTATTGACTACCACGAAACATCTCAGGATTAGATGTTTACTTTGGCATCCATTGATCTTCTACCATGATATGTACTCTAACCATTCTCATGCCCTTATTCTACTTGTGCTATTTTCTCATATGTTCATATGAATATGAGCACTCGTAAACCTTGTGATTCTTTCTGCACTATGAGAAAATAATATTCTAAGGGCATTCATACCAATAATGATCGGGGATCTGCATGTGAAACATGTTACTCATGGAATTCACCTCTTCCACTACCGTAACCTTGACCTCTAAATCCTCCATGGTAACCTCTAACTTTACAACCTCCATCAGAGTGCCCTTCATTGTGATTATGGTCATCACCCTGGTCCTTAGAATTATTTGCAACACTAGTTTCAATAGCCTTGTGAATCTGATCAATCAATCTACAGTTCTTTGTAACATGAGCGTGGGACTTGTAAATTTTAAAATAACAAGACACATTCTTCCTAATTGTGTGTTACAGCAAAGGGAATTGACTTAAATCATTATCCAAGTGACATAACTCACACTCTAGCAACATGGCACACACCGATTTATGAGGGTAGTTATCTTTAGTATGTCCTTCCACCTCGCAATCTATAAACCAAATACCACTACACATCTCTTGAGCTGAATTTTATGATAGTTTCTTCAACTCTTTTCCATAGATGTAATGTGCCTCCAAGAATGGGCTAACTCCAGTGTCTACACTCCTTACCACCTCGGTGCGTAGAGATGCATCCAAAGCTTTGCATAGATCCGTAAAAGTCTTATAAGAGAGAACCATTCTAAAAGGTGTGATCGAGAGCTCTAAAAAACCACTATGCATGCTGGCTAGGGTGAATATCATAAGATAACTTTGATAGAAATTTTTTGAAGTGTGCATCATACTCCCTTACACTCTTAACCATGACCTAATTAATGTCTTTTAGTGCATTGATTATTTTCTATCCAAACTCGGTATATGGAACTCAACTAAGAAAATGTCATGCAACACATTATAGTTTACATAAATATCATCTACATCATATTTCCTATACAAACTATGTGTGTGCCCTTGTAAATTAGTAGCAAACTTTCTTTACACTCAGGATCTGTAATCCCCTTAGTGCACCATAATATTTCACACATGTGTACAAGCTCAGAGTACATCTTCAATACCTCTATATTCTAGTAGGTGAAGAGATATCTCATAATAAACTTGATGGGGTTGGTGTGGACCATGCCCACCAGATCCAAAACTTGTATTACCTCTAGTATTCCCTCCACCTCCAGAACCACCAGATCCACTATATCTCAAATTGCCTTATCCTCCTAATCCTTCCCCTGTAGTGGGCATCACACCAGAGGATGTGCTACTTTGTGTTCGAATAGTTGTACTAAATTGAACTCCCATAATATGTGAAGTTATGCTACTTCCAGATGTATTACCAACATTCTGCACACCCATGTTCTGCCCGAGGATGTCTAGAAAATATACCACCAATAAGACAAAAAAAAAAAAAAAGAAGACTATGTGGCCATCTGAGAAACTCATGTATTTAAAGGAAAATGAAAGCTACCTTTCACTACTTTTGAAACACTTGCACTAGCTAAATCCTCAAAAAATGTTTCAGAACTGGAACACTAAGCTCAAGGGCTATATTTCTAGGTGGGATCAAATGTGCACCCATGACTCTTTATCATTCTTGCTCGGACACACTCTCATTAGAAGCCAAGGGGTACCTTCTACTCGCTTACCTAAGGATGTAAGAACCAGATGCTCTAGTTCCACATCTTCCACGTGAGCTCCAAATCCTTCTTGAGCCATCTCTCTCCTCAATTCCAAAGAATCCTCAATGTCATGCCTCTTCGTCAATTCCCTCTCTTACACTTCATTATACTTAAGTCTCCTTTCTTCTCTCTACCTTTCTACTACCACATCCACCATCTCTCACCACACCTACTCCTAGCCCCACATAGAGTGGTATTTAGATAGCCATAGGGCCTTCTTCTAAATCCAAAGTTATAATCAAGATCTTAATTGCTAAAGGGATAGTGTGCAAATATTATCCTCTCTGGGTTTGCAAGAACCGAAAATCAACAACTCTAGACAGAATAAGTCAAAACAATATATTCAAAAGTGTAACTATGTAAAACACCACTATACCAATGATCTATGACACGTGTCCAAATCAAATCAACATCATGCAGAATCTAGTAATCTTCATGTGTCCACACAATCATTCTAAACCTCCAATTTCTCTTTGATGCATATGCTACCAACCACTCGTACAACTCTACGGAAAATAGAAAAACAAACGTCTCATAAAGATCATGATACAAATTTTATTCAACCTTGCGTGAGCATAAAAATCAATGGCCCCTATGTCACCTACTAAATAACTTACACATGTACATATGGACCTTGTGGTCCCTGTTCTTATCCCCGCCCCGTTCCTATCCTTGGCCCTGTTCCTATTCTTTTACATGTGCTTATGCTTCTACATGTCCCTCTATTACCTCAGCCTCCTGTGGCCTAGACTGTCTCTATCTTGAAACGTCTATCCCCTAACTCCCACTATTGTTGTTGCTATGTATGGTGTTATCACTACTAATGGAATAGTGATTTACCTCAGCATTACTGTCATGTACCCTACTAGATAATCTGTTGAATTTCTTCGGTTTACTTTCTATGCACATTCATCTCATACCTATGGGATGACACTATAAAAACTCTATAAGGATTTCCATGGTCGATCCTGGGTCCAATATTGAAAACCTCTCTTGCTACACATGCATACCATCGCCCATGCCTTGAATCCCTGGATAACGCCAAGTCTGGAATTGCACCCTATCAACTCTATACCACTCTAGGATATTACTGTGAATTCTTATGATATAATGATCCACCTATGCTATACTTAACTCGCCACATTTGTATGCCATCGGTATAGATGGTATGGTCTCTAAGTCACCATATGTAGCTACGAGATCATCAAAAGCTCACCTGTAGAAGGAGATATCTCCTAAGTGGCTCTTGAATCCAACACCACCTATCTCCCAACCTTGGCATGAGGGCTCATCTGGTTGTCTAACTCATAGAATACCTAATGAGCACCCAATTGCAATGTGATTCCCACACCATATCTCATAGTACGGTCCTGCAGAGATCGAATCCTCATCTCGTCTGTACAAAATCAAATGTAAATCTCTATATAGGTGGACCAATACAGTTTGACCCAAGGTGAAGATATTTTCTATCAAATGGGCCACTAATCCTATTAATCCAAGCTAGAAATGGGTCCTGGCTTATCGTAAAAATAGGTATCCACCGATAAGATTCATACGATACATAGGGATGTGTGTTATACTCCTACTCTCAAAACATTTGTATAGGTGGATTGTCATCCCCTCTCTGGGTATCTCTTATCTCGAAAAGAGTACTCATATGTGTCCTCATATCTATTCCACGTGCCCATTATATACTACCAAGATTCCCTAAATCAAAACCCTGGGATCTAATAGACATCCTCTAATAAAATTCCTCTCTCCAATAGATCGCTGAAAGTCTAACTATTTATATGCCATCGCTTTTATAATATTGTCAAGACGGCGTGATCTAGTCCGATATGTTGTGACCGTGTGATGTAGGTCAAGTCGAGTCACATCTAGTAGTACAACTAGATCTATCTACTCATAGAAGGTGAAAGTCCTCTCATTAGCCCACAACTATCCATGGCGCTCTCATACATCCAAAGTCTATAGTCTCTCCTGCAAGTCACCAAGAATATAAAAATTAACATCATTTCTTCATTTTTCATATTTTCATCACTTCTACATTAGTCTCATTCTTTCTAAAATCTCATAAAAGGTATAGAACTATACTATCATACTTCTTATTGCACTAGCACCTTTCCCTTCACGTTAGTGCACACTATTGCTATGCTAGCACACTTTTCCTACACTAGCGCACATCATTTTACACTAGTGTGTTTTTAGCTCATGCTAGCGCTTCCTTTCACGCTCATTCTCGTAATTTAATGTTATCAAGTGCAATCACACTAGCAAAAAGACTTATCATGCTCGTGCCCTTCCTTTAATGCTAGTGCATGACATTAACGCTAGCATGCACTATAACATGCACTAGTGTTAAAATTTGAATTTCTACTAACCAAAACATGTATTATATGAGGTCAAAATAAAAAAAATTGCTTTACATATCGGGAAAAATCATTTGGAAGCCTCCCATACTCTTGGTCATCCACTATATGTGTCATCTCTCTCACAAATTAGAGCTAAATCTCTCACAAGGGGCAAAGAAGGTGTAATAGCACAAATGGTCACGATGGATTTTACCCTCTCCCTACTATTTATACCCTCCCAACCCTATTTATTCATTTTTCTTGCCTCACATAGGCAAGATTACTAACATTTTCCTCTATTTTCCTCTTCTTTACATACCGACACTCCATCGTGATGATTTATTTATCTAAATTGTCATTTTTGCTCCCACTTTCATCTCGTTGGGGCATATTCTTGCATCCCGGGGACCTTTTCTTCTCGCCGGACATATTCTTGCTTCTCGATGAAATTTTTGGTGTACTACACACACCATCATTCTTTTGTATCACATTCTTCCCAAAATTCAAAAAATCTAAAAAAAATAAAAAAAACCAAAAAAAATGGTAAAATGTCCCAAAAAAATGGTAAAAAACATTCCACCATCTGAATCATTCACAGGATACAATTTCCTTGAAAAATGAAAATTATCCTATAAAACATCTTCCTTTGGTCCTTGTCTATTCTTGAGCATGACATGAGGATCATTTTGATCTTCCCTCATTGACAAATTATTTATCTTGTTATGTTTGTTTTCCCTTGCACATACCATTGCTTGGGGTATTTTTATAATGCATCATTGATTTTTCATGGGACTTCTGTCTACCATGTTTATTCACCTTGTATGTATCCCTACTTTGGGTGCCATTTTTAACCCTTTTTGTATAACTCAAACATGTGGGAACTAAAGCTAGATAACAAAAACATTGGTGCAACTCTCTTGAACGTTGTTTGTTTGAGTATGTTTATTTTTTCTTGTTTATTTGTTGGTCTACTTATTTAATTTCTCATACTGTATTACTTTATCTATTTTTCCTTTGAGTCGAGTCCTCTGCAATGAAAAAAATTAGTATAAGTATTATGGCTTTTCATGTCATTTTACACTTTTTTTGTATGCTTATATCAAATAAAAAGTTGCTCCCGAGTTAGATGATTCATCGGTTACATTGCAAATCTTCTAATTCTCTGTGTATGCAATTATTTCCAAACTACCTCACTTTTTACCACTCATTTTACAATTTTATAGATTCTAACAATGGCCAACCAGGCCCAATTTGAATCCCTTTCATTGCTATCACCATTTTCTTCCACAACATCTGGGGCAATAGGGATTATATTTACCCCCTCCCCTTTGTTTCTTCCATCCGTTGAAACACATGACTTATTTTCCACTCAACCCAATTAAACAAATAGCCACCCGATCCGTGGTTTATCTCTCCATTATTTTTCCTCCTTATTTTTGATCACCAATCAGCCTCTTCTATCACCCCATCAACTCAAGGGGGCATCCTTCATCCTAATAATTTTTCTTCCAATATTTAAAAATTTAATTATCTATAATTGCCTACTATATTTGAAGTGGCATTGTTTTTGTAACACCACACCAAAGAGGGGAAATTATAGATACCTATATCCGACTACACAATTTTACTACTAAGCTTACATAGTTTATTGTCTTTCCCATCATTTCATTATAACTAGTGATTTCCCGCTAATTAGCAAACATTATCCTTCATCTCATTCAATTAATGATACTTCGTTAATTAACTAGCCTTTCCTTCATTTTGGATGTCCAATTAATGACACTTCATTAGTTATAATCCTCTTCTAATTAATTAACTATTATTAGTTAATTAAGCCTTTTAATATCCTATTTAATCAATAAACCTTCTTATTGGTTAAATTTCCCTTTTAAACCCTCCAAAATCTATCAAATTCCTTCTAAATCATCTCCAAATGGATTCTATAAGCTTAATTTGGCCTATTAATTAATCCTAGTTGATTAATTAAATCATCTCCAACTCCCATGAGTTGTTAATCACTAATTAATTCTTTCTAATCATGTTTATCCCTTTCTAATTCTACTTTATCTTTATCCCACATTCTCTAGGTTTCTAGCTTCTCCCAAATTGGAAAGTTATATAAAGAACCTAGTACCTCCCTTCCAATCTTACACCAGTGTTTCACTTTTACACTATATGCACATGATAAGAGAATTTTCTACTTTGAAAATCTTATTGATCTAGCATCCATTCTATCCTCTACTTGCAAAGAGTAGTAAAGGAAGAACCATACATGGCAATTAAGCCATATTGGTGAGATCCTTTCCTCTTCATGGAGATATCCTTCCTTTGATCACATCATAATCACGATCGGTTAAAAAAAGGAGCAACTACAATTTAGAAAGCTCATCAAAAATAACAAGGGATGGCTTAGTATTTCATGTTTAATTGGATGCATTAGTTAATTTTTTCCCTTACATAGCTTTATCATGGTGTTTTTGATATATTAGCTTAGTTATGGAGGCTACTTGGTGTTAGTTTTCATTAAGTAACTTAGCTTGATTTATTCACTTGCATACATTTACCAAAAAACTATTTTTATTTTCTGTTATGTCACTATTGCACATGTGCCCAAGCATGAAAAGGTTCACCCTCTACGCAGTTGTTATATTTTATTTGATGCTTAACTTTTGGACAACATGTCTTGGAAATCGGATAACTTGGTAATTCACTGAAGTGAATTTTCCCTCATGTATCTTTCAATCATCAAATGAGACTAGCCCTTTGGCATGAATAATAAAATCATCTTCTCCTCATCTCATTTCAAGTGTTTGGATGGAATTTGTGATTAAATATAACACAACGGTTCTCACAAGCCATCTTAAAGACCATCCCCTTTAGATTCCTTAATTTTTCACATAAATTGTAATCTTGCATACATCTTTATAAGAAATACCCCATGTGAAACCTCCTACAAATTTTTATTTCATATAATGGCATCATTAAGGATGGAGGCCAAATTTTCGAGCTATCATATGAAGTTTTGAGATCCACCTTCTACCTTTCTAGTCTTAATGAGTACTTCATCATGATGATATTTTGTGTTCTAGATACGGAGCACATCCATATAAGGGTTTATCACAAAATGTGTTATAACTATCCCTCATGCATAGGCTTATAAAAATGGCCCCATCATTTTCCATTTTTCAAACTTTACTCTTCCACCTCATTTTCCCATAGGGTCATTCCCATACCAATCAGTTGTAGAAATTATATCTTCAACAAAGTGTCATGTCATCCTAGATGGGATCCTAGTGGTTTCTAGGGAATAATTTTCCCTTGTGTTTCTTGAGTATGAGCTTCCCCACTATGAACTTGTAATCGGGACTCTAAGTGGTAAATTTCCAATTACTCAATGATTAGATGAAGTAGAGAAAAGAATTTATAGCCTTGAAGAGGATGTTGTAAAGTTATTGCCAAGAAATTTACTATCAATCCTCCTCGAAGAAGAAACAACACATTACTCAAAGTAAACCTACCGATGAACCGGCCGGATCCAACATCAAAATCTATAGTTCCTTGTTAGTAAACAAGGGATAAAATATGCAGAACAATACCACACATAATTGTAGTAGTAGAAACTAATATGTAGAAAAATATCACAGATCTGAAATAAAATTGCAAAAAAAAAAAAGATAGAACATAACACAAAGACAATATTTAACGTGGTTTACCCAATTTGGGATATGTCCACAAAGAATCACTTGCTCATATTTTATTACATGTCATATCTTTCTCTCAATATAGTACACATATTTTTTTGGAGCTGCACTCAACAAACTCTCCTAAATTCACACTCAAACTCACACATCTACCATGTTACATCTACCCTAGCATATACACAAAAACACATTAATAGGAAATTGTTTAAGAATTTTTACAATATTGTGGGTACCAAAACCATATGTCAAAACTTCCCATATGATAAGATCATGTTTCAACACATGAAAACATGCTCCACAACATAACATTCCTTGTCGGAAAAAACATACCTCACGAAAAGGGCCAAAATTTTGGAATGGGTCAAATCTTTAGAGAAGAAAGAATAATTGATTATGATTCTTGAAGGGCCTAGAGTTAGTATACTATAGTTGATAGATAAGGGGATGTCATGTGGATTTGCAAGTTATATCCAATATAGTTTTAGTCTAATTGAGAACAAAGAATTCAAATTCGCATGAGGAAAAACTTCTTGCTTATATCATAATCTTTTTAGGAGAGTTTGTAAATATTGACATTTATCCAAATATTATTTGTACAACCCTTTTGTATGTATTTTCATGGGTTGGGGCCCTTATAGAATTTCCATTTTTCTTTTGTGTACATAAATGTTATATGCTCTGTGAAATATTATGTAGGATCCAAGTTGATTGGCTCCCCCTTGTTCTGTTATTCCAATTTTATCATGTAAGAATCTAATATTTTAAACATATTTATGAGGAATTCATCATCTTTACCAAAGATGGAAAAGAAATACAGATCATATTCTTATAAGACATCATTAAATTCAGTAGAGATGGCCTTCCTTTTCTTCACCCTCTTGGCCAATTTGTTCACACTTCCCTCTAGATGAATGAATTTTTGAATTGAGGCATAATTAAAAACCAACAAAAATCGAATTCCCCCAAAATTTTGTTGAATAATTTATATCAAATTCTCTATATCTCTGTAGCTCTCGAGGTGTGTGTATTTGGAACTAGCAAGATCTTTTCAAGTTTAAAAACTAAGGCATCAATGTACTTTTTGGCCTTATCCAAATGTTGATCATACTTGTGGTAGTTCTCCCTCATCCTTTTCCCTTTTTCTAAGGGTCCTTGAAGAGATATATTAGATTTCCTAGGTTTTGATACATGTAGGAGTTGATTAACTAAAATGTAGATATATTGATTGGTTAATCTAAGCTTTGCACAAATATAAATAAAGTAAATAGATATTGTAAATCAATGTAAAGATGACCCAAGCAACTAATCTAATAACAATAAAAACCTAATGTGTAAGAGAGAAGAGCAAAGAACTCAAATGAATAGGAGATGCTCACGGTAATGTGTCATAGAGGTAATCGGAGAATCTGGAAGCAAGAACGAATATGTAGAAACCCTAAAAAGGATGGATCTGGTTATCTATCTAGACTAGAGTGCTTGGAGAGGGACTAGGGCACATATGGGAACTTTGGTTTGTAAAGTGGGTAACTTGGTCTATGAAAAAGCTATGAACCGATCTTTACAGGTTTGGCGGATGGTTAAACCCTCGCTATGTGTCATAACACTTTTTGCACTATGCCGATGTCACTAATAATCCAAGTTGATAGAAAGACCTACAAAAAACCAAAAGAGAATTATCATAACCCTAAAAAATAATGTAAATGAATGGTTTAGATCGACCTCATCTCGCCCCAACAAAGGGCTTACTAACTAAGTGTTGCACTACATTTTAAACCCAAATGTAGTTCTAGTGACTGTGTGCATATTATTCCCTAGGTGCTCTTGTGTCACCACACTTTGTGAAGTAGTGAGTAATAACTAGATGTAGAAAATGTAGTAGAATTTATGCATGAAATAAAATAGAATCCTCCCCATGTTGTGTGTGTTGTAGATGTCCTAGCCTTGTGCCTTGTGATGGAGCTATATGAATGTAAGTGATCTCCAATGCACGATATATAGATGCAACTCTAAATGGATGATAATAGTGACTAGTGTGTTGTCCCTCATTATGGTCTCATAACTTCATATTTATAGGGTTATCTTGATCTAATTTCCTAATTAACCCCGAAATAGCTGACCACCAAAAAGATAAGGATCTAAAATGGATAGAAAGAGCCCAAAAGTGGTAGGAAAGTGTGAAAAAGGATCGGGGCACCCATGGTGGAACCGGGGCACCCACAGTTCCTAGTACTAGCTTAGGTACCCCAATCGAGGCTAAAATAACGTAATATGACTGAAAAAAATTGGGCATGTGGGTGTAGAAGGTCAAGAATGACGAAATAAAATAAAATAAGATGGAAAAAGATGGGGTTAATTAGTACTTTCTTCACTCAAAACCTTCTAAATAGTAGTATGAGACTAGGACTAAATAGTGTCTAAAGTGCATGATTTTGTGCTTATATTTTCCCCACTTTATGTTGGTGAGAATAAATCTTGGTAACATAAAGTAGATAGAGATGTCTACCCGATGTCCATGAAAATTATAGTAGAAACGTGATGAAGGACTAGATAAAGCGTGGAAAGAAAAAAATGATGGAGCATGAAAACTATAGATGAAAATGCACAAAAAGTGATGAAGAGTGAACCTAGGGTGGAAACATGTATGTAGTTGTTGATGTGTGTAGTGTACCTACATGGTTAATATGTGAAATGTGTTACCATGAAGTGTTGTTGTTGACATTATTATTTTTTTGTTGCTTCCATTTGATGACTTGTTTCTTATATGGTTGGACCTACAAGGAGAAAATGATAAAGTATTCAAATAGTATGTATGTATGTTAAAAATGCAATGTAAAAGACACATGTATGTAAAAATCATGGGAATTTAAAGTACACAAATGAAAAAGTGTAAATGGAACATGTGCACCTAATCCATGTCGAGAAAGAGAGTGTAGAATGATACCCTATATTGCCAAGGTTTTGGGCGATTCGATGCCATAAGATGAATAAGTTTAGGGAGGAATTTTTTTGTATCCTCTAACCTTTGTAACTACTTCCTTGAATGTGTGTGAAGAGATCTTTGTATGTCCTAGTTTTTGTGTGATCCGATGCCACCGGGAAGAACTATATTAGGGGAGGAACACCCACTATAATCGCCAGCCTTGTAATTTCTTCTCGGAATGCTAAGGACACCATGTCCTATAAAATCCTCTATGTATGGGGTTTGTATACTGGTCTGAACCCACTCGCTATATGTAACCCAAAATTCCAAGGGCAGAAAGTGCACCGAATTGAACACGTGTAAAAGCATTGTGTATTATGAAAAATAAAAATGATGCCCCCTCTTTGGGAGTGCATGTAATGTCACCTGATAGGAGAATGTGGCCCCAAAAGAGAACCAACTACATGAATTTTGAAATTGTGCCCTATAGGGGAAGGGAATGTGCTTGGTAGAAACCAAGGTGTGTACAAACAAGGATGGCTAGCCAAAAACAAGTGTTAGTATGAAAAATCATGCATGTAAAAGACAATGTGTAAGCTACACAAACAGTGTAGAAGCTACTAAGAAAATTAATGTAAACACGCAAGAAGACAAACAAGTCACACAAAGTGGGTTATAAACATGGGAGACTCACGATGTCACAAGACATGTAAAGGCCATCATGGCTGCAAACAAAAAACAAGTTTTCACTCCAAACATAGGGCAAAGCCCACATATAAAGGCAAACAAAAGTAGATGATGCAACAAATAAGTATGGAAGAAAATATCCCTACATAACAAATGTTGCACATGAAGAATCCATTAATATGTTAGAAAGATAACTAGTATATCAAAAGTGTGTAGAACCAAGTAATGTAAAGTGATAAGTACAAAATGAAACAATAACAACTAGAAGAGAGGAATGTGGATTCCCCCAACAATCAATATAGGAAGGGTAGAAGGTGAGCATCCATGTTGCGTGTAAGAGACATGTATCTGTGATCACAACTAGAAATAGAGGTGAACGCGTATGTGTGGATGAAATAGATAAATGACATACAAGTCAACTAATTAGAATGTATAATAAAGTGACCATGACAAGTAAAAGTAAGCAAGATTAAAAGTAACCATAATATGTAGTATGTTGTGGATGGATGGAATGGAATGCAAAATGGAGCGAAAAATCCACACACCCCCGAGTGAATGGAATTGTATGGAATGATGTTTATTAGGTTTTCCCCCTCAGTAGTCAAGGATGAACTATAAATGAGAGTGCTTCATTGGGAAATTGTCAAAATGTGTGTTGTGTCTAATGCATTGTGATGAATGTGTAGGTGTAGTGATGAGATGTGACCTAGAAACAATGTGGGTGTGAAACCTTATAGTTGAAGAATATATCACAATCGATGAATGTATAAGTGATTATTTATCCCTAATCACATATCATGACATGAGGAATGAAGGGATTGGTGATGTAGCCTAAAGCATATACCACTATGAGATGAATGAAGGGAGTGGTGATGTATCCTAAAGCATATACCACTACAATATGATAGATTGGGTGGCCATTTAGCCTATATCATATGTCACTAACCTAGTAATGTCACATGATGAAAGGTCGAATGATAAATGCATGATGAAGAGAAGGCCCATTTGATTTGTAAACCCTCGACAATCAAGTATGAACCGAGGAACTAAAGTTCATCATAGGGTAGTGAGTGTAGCACGTAGAAGACAATCTAATATATGTGATGAAGATAGATTCCCATGTGATGTGTAGGATGTGTGATATGCAATGTATAAGATGCAATGAAAAAATGCATAGATAGACTAATGGTGTGCAATGTGTGTTATGTGATGTGTATGAAAAGTAGTAAGTAATGCTAGATGTAAGAGTGACACATGTATGATGAGGACGACTATGATGTGTATGTATGATAAAAAAATGTGCAAATAATCAAAATTATGTAGTCTAAATGCAAGATGTATGATGTAATATGTGTAGATGTGCAAATGTTAAAATATAATATGTATGATGTATGAATAGACATAGTATTTAATAGCTATAATACGTGTGTGGGGTTCATGTGTAGTAATCCATCAACAGTCAAGTGTGAACTGAAGCACAAGATTGTTTCATTAGGTAAAGACACTACTAAAACATATGTATGAAAATTCAAGAGGAGATGATGTAGATGTTATGAGTGGGATATAGTAGTATGTAATGATGTTAGAATGGATGGGGATGTGTTAAATGCTATGCCCCTAAGCTTTCATGAATGCATAGGCTAACCAATGACCATGAAGGATGAATGTCCTCCATTTGACACATGTGATGGTGAAAACATATGACTATGCTCTAATAGTGGTGGTATAATAGATAAATATTGTGTTGGTGAATGAATTCTATGCGCATGTGATGGATGAATGTATGATGAAGGTCGTGGCATAAAAATGTGTCGGTGATGGAGATCTACATGATGTTGAATGCAAAGATGATGAAACACGAGTGTGGAATGAACCGAAGTGGTGACCTATGTCGAGATATATTAACCATTCAGGAATGGGCCTATACCTATGTGTAGGACTAGTGGAATAATGTGGTCGTGTAGACAATGATCGAGTAGGGGAACTAGGCATAGATTGTGCTATGAAAAATATAGAATGTGATGTGCTAGAGGAAGTAGATGATGTGTTAGTTATTGCATGAGGAGATGGAAACCATGGAGTAGATGGAGGGACACCATCAATGGAAATGACCTATTTGTTATGAATAAATTTGAGTCACAAATGATTCATAGAAATGATTGATTGAGATCGATGGATCCAATTGAGACCGAGAAGCATGTCACATATTGCAACTATGTTTCCAATTAGGAAAGGCACAAGAAGTGTAAGAGGGCCAAATTTAACATTTAACTTAACAACACCAAAGGGTTTATTAAAATGGTACTCAATTTGTGATTGTGGGTAGCCTATAACCTTGAGAAGTGAAATAGAGCATGCACTAATAGACCATGATGGGTTGACCTTAGTGTTGTTAATGGAGGTTGAGCCAATAGATGCATTGATATGTAAATGATTAGATGTAAAATTCACATGATAATCATGATTAGAGAAAAAGATAACTGGCATTGAAGCATCGGTGCTCCTGATCTAGGAGGAGGTACTATGTGATATGTATGATTGGTAGAAGAGTCAGATGTCTTCTTGTCACTTTGTTGAGATTTGTTGTTAAAGAGCTTGAGTTTACCCTGTCATTGGTTGGGGCAGAGTTAGTAGACTCTAGAAACTCTAGTTTGTTGTCATCAATTAGATCTTGGATGATTGTACGAGTTTGAAACATCTATTTGTAGAATTTCCTATGCATTGATGATAATCACAATGGAAGTTATCATTATAGTTCCTACCTTTTGGTCATGATGGGTCTAACTCAAGTGGTGGGGAAGGGTAATAATATTACTTTCGAGAATTTGTTTTAATATGATATGTGGAGCTATTTGAAAGTTACTAAATGTGTGTTGAGGTTATTGTGACTGAACCTTTTTATTAGGAGTGATCGTGTTGATAGTGATTTAGTGTTGGCTGGCTTAGTGGTAGATGGTTTGGATGGATTCTTGTTTGGAAATCGAGTGGAGGACGAATCTTTCTCTTGATACTTAATATTGCTTATAGATAGGAGTTTGGTCTCACAAAGCTTAAGAGTATGAAAAAGCTGATTGAATGAAGGAGAGGTTTCAAAGAGAACACTCTCCTGGAAATGTGGTAAAAGACTCCAAATGAACAAGTCTTGAAGATCGATTCCAAATCACATTTTCATCTTAGCTAAATTTTTCTTATACCTCAAAACATAGTTAGCAAGGTTTTCATATGATCCCTTTTTAAGTTGTGCTAGATGAGCATAAGAGATCTTAGGGATGATATTGATGGATAAATGAGTAGGAAAATCATAAACTATATGCATGAATGAAGTTATTGAGTGAACAAGTAGGTCATAAAACCAACACATCACATAGTTGTGGAGACTATGAGGAAAGAGTTTAACTAAAAGAATATGATCATTGGAGAAAGCAAGACAAGTGACATGAAATGCTCTAAGATGTTCTTGTGGGTCACCATGTCCATTGAAAATGGGAATCATATGGGTGAAGAAGCTAGGAGGAAGTGGGTAAGTAGAAATGGCAGGTGTGAATGGAGTGTGCAACAATAAGGTAGAGTCTAAAGATGGTGATGCATGTGAAGTAGCCTATTGCAACTTACGAATTTGAGCTTGAAGATCGTGATAAAGGGAAGTTAAGTCCTGATTTCCAATGGATGAAACTTATCGTATATGATAAAATAAGGGCAACATAAAATGATTAGTAGGAGTAGTAATAAAAATGGGAATAGTAGAAATTTTTGAAAGAGTATAAGAAAGAAGTAGATTAGTAATAGAAGTGGGTATGGCCGTGGAAGCATTGATTTTCGTCAAATTAATAGCCTCCTCACAAGACACATGTAAAAGTAATTCTATATCTTGTGGATGTGTAGCAATATGATCATTAATGGCCTTAAGATGTTCTTCAGTAAAATTAGTATGAGAGTGAGCCATGGTGAAAGGAGAATAAACCCTAGAATGGTAAAGTATGAATGAAGAATCTAGAAGCATGAATGATCGAGTCAGGTTCACCAAAATGATTAACTAAAATGTAGATAATATTGACTAGTTAATATAAGTTACAAACAACTTTAAATAAAGTAAATAAATGCAGTGTAAATCAATGTAAAGATGACCCAAGCAACTAATCTAATAACAATAAAAATCTTAATGTATAAGAGAGAAGAGGAAAGAACTCATCTAAATAGGAGATGCTCATGGGAGTGTGTCGTAGAGGTAATCGGAGAATCGGAAGAAATAATGACTACGTAGAAACCCCAAAAAGGATGGATCTAGGTTATCTATCTGGACTGGAGCACTTATAGAGGGGACCGGGGCACCTACAGGTACTTTGGTCTACAAAATGGGCACCCTAGTCTATATAAAATCTCTGGAACTAATTCTTACAGTTCAGAAAATGGTCGAAACCCTTGTTGTATGTCGCATCAAACCCACTACACTACGCTAGATATCACTTATAATCCAAGCTAATAGAAAGACCTACAAGAAACCATAAGGAAGTATCAAAACCCTAAAAAAGAATAATGATAATGAATGGGTCAGTGACCTCAACTTCTACAAAAATGGGCTTCCTAACTAAACATTGCACTAGATTTCAGACTCAAATGTAGTTATAGTGAGTTTGTGCATAATGTTCCCTAGGTTCTCTTGTGTCATCACACTTTGTGAAGTAGCGAGAAATAATTAGATGTAGAAAATGTAGTACAATGTGTGCATGGAATAGCATAGAATCTTTATGCTATGTGTAATGCGGATGTCCTAGTATTGTGCCTTATGATGGATCTATGTGGATGCAAATGATCTCCAATGTAATAGATGAATGTAAATCTAGATGGATGATAGTAGTGAGTATTTCTTGGTGCCTCATTATGGTTTCATAACTTCATATTTATAGGGTTCTCTTGATCTAATTTCTTTATTAACCCCGAAATGGCTGACCACCAAAAAGATAAGGATCTAAAACAACTAGAAAGAGCCCAAAAAGTGGTTGTAAAGTGTGAAAGGATCAAGGTGCCCCTGGTGGGACCAGGGCACCCACGGTGCCCCATTACTAGCTGGGCACCCCATTTGAGGCTAAAATAATGGAATATGACTTAAATTGATTGGGCATGTGGGTGTAAAAGGTCAGGAATGAAGAAATAAAATAAAATATTATATCCAAAAGACAGAGGGGTTATTTAGTACTTTCTTCACTCAAAAACATTCTAAATAGTAGTATGAGACCATGACTAAATAGTGTCTAAAGTGCATGATTTTGTGTCTACAAGAGCTTAGAATACAATAAAACTTCTAAGGTGATGGGAACATTCTTCATAGTACTCATCAACATTTCTTATGCTTTGTGTGTCGAATGAGACAACGAAGTACCTTTCCTACTTGTTGTTGCACTCCATTATTCCACCATACCAAAAGTAGGTGTCTTGGATGAGACCTGGTTTTCCTTTCCCTTTAATGGATTCATAATGGATGTACCTTCTTTCAAAGGAGGAAGATCATCATTAAGATTCCCTAAGGCCATGTATTTCTTTAACATCATAGTGTTTTGAAGTGATAAATCTATTCTCTTTTTCTTATTCCGTAAAATTTCCCCTAATAACATCATTCATCGTATCATGTAATTATGTGAACCATGTCTTACTCCAATCAAGTGGTTGAATGGGTTGTGCAGCTAAGTTTTTGTCAACATAAAATTTCTTATTACTTAGGGATCATACACAAGGCCTTGTCATACAACCGTAATTTTGTAGTCAATGATTTGATTCAAGGTCATTCTCGAGAAATCACTAATCCCGACCCCCTCTTCATTCTTACAATCTACCCAATAGTCCTCAAAATGAGGTTTATACTCATATGAGGTCCTTAGGATTATATATATTATCCACTTGGTATCATAATTGGGTCTTTAATGGAATTTATCCATAGCCATTATGTTTATTTCTGATTCTAAAAGCCTTGTGTTAACTAAAATGGAGCATGTATAACTCGAAAAGTAATTAAGAACTCGAAATTTTTTTGTGCTTCCACAAAATCAATTTTTGTACCTCGAGAAAGTTGTCTAAATAGTTCAAGAAGTTCCCACTTATCATCCAAATAATGGGCCACATATATGAAGTGCCTTGCAAGCCACTCGAGTCTAATGTATGTAAATAACCTTCATTATATAAAGTAACAGACCAAACTCACCGATCACTCTCCTTCCCTCGGCATATATTCTATATTGTTCCCATTTTGGCTTGAATAGGAAAATAATGAGTGCAAAGAATTTTTCATGATATCTCCTAAAATCAGCCCTCTGATTTTCCAATTTTAGTTAAGGGTACACATCACAGACTATGAAGTCTGAAAATTCCTTCATCCTTGGGATTCCAGGAAGGGATTTATGATGTGCTACACTATAAACAAGATAGGATGGCATATAAAATTCACATATCTATTTTGATCCATCTCTGATTCATACAACCATCTCAATAAGTGGATCATAGATAGAATTTTTAATGAGCTCAACCTAAGAAATTTTCTTCTTCTAACTAAGGATAACCCATATATACCTGAACATTCAATCTTGGAAACAATTAACAAGGCTCAAACTAGTTATTCTTCTCAATAGGGTAATGAGGTCTTCAACCTCCTCAATGAAATCCGACCTAGTCAATTTCTTTGGAATCCTTGTATGAGAACCCTAATCTTTTGCAATCAATGATTGGTCATGATATTTGAGTATGCATTATGGAGAGCAGTCTATAGTTGTTCAGTTGAATAAATGGTGATGTCCACCACCTCATCTATTCTAGGAATCCTAGTACTACTTGGAAGGTTTTAGGTATTAGTGAAATAAATTTCACACCATTGTTATCCAATAATTCCATTGTGTCTAGGTTGTAATTCTCTTCACATTCCCACACCAATTTAGGGAATTTAATGGAGGGGGAAATGTGGAGGCTATAAAAATGCCACTTACAACAATAAATGTCATTAATTCATTTTTATTGGGAGCATACAACCTCTGAAGGAATCAGCTAGGTCTGTGCTCTCTAGAGTTATATCGGTTACTTCGTCAATGTTTGCTTGTGATATTGAAAGTAACATGGATACTATCCAACTAAGTCTTCATGGTGGAATTTGGGGTGAAAAGCATGACCTTGATATACGGGGTAAAATAACCAAATGACGTAGGAAATATAATTTGTATTAAAACCCTCACAAAACTCTTAGAATAATGAAAATACGAGAGGTATCATGCCTTAGAAATTACTCATGTATATGATACCAAAATATCTAATTGAAAACTAACCGGGGAATAAAGATACCAATTCTCCCAAAATGGCTTTGGAAATTCTCGATCCCATTTAAATACGATAACAGTGAGATACCTAACCTGAAATTCATATAGTTTCTCACATGAAGGTAAAATATGGCGAAGTATTAATTGCTCGAGTTTAATCATGGTCTTTGGTTTATAATATAGGTTTAAATGTTAGTAATCCATGTGTGTAGATTTGACATGGATTAGGAATCAAAATGCACCTTACACTTTTGCATTAACTGCGACAATGTAAAGTTAAAATATTCATGGGATGCCTAATTTTGAAGTGCATTAATAGGATGCCATGTATATCTTGTCGGGCATTGGGCATCGGGATGCATCTTACATGCACCGTATAACATGTGAACTTATAAAGTGTGAGAATGCATAGTACGCCTACCCACCATTTGTAATATTCCACGAAATATTCCTTTCTTCATGTGTTGGGTCTTGGATTGTACATTACAATTTAGCACAAGCTATAAAAATTTTGAAAGCAGGGGTTAAAATTAATGGTTGTCTAGACATTTTCATGATTTTAGCCATAAAATACTTACAAATATTTGAAAAACCCATCACATGTAACTTTCAAATTTAAAGTATGACCGTCATTTTTTATACAGATTTATTGGTAAACTATACAAATATATTTTAGATATATTTAAATATATATAGAATAACCTTTTATAATTCTTATTAACAGTATAAAAATAACACTATTTTACATTTTGAAAAGAAAATTTTGAAATTTACCGTCACCTAAAAATTGTTTGACATGCATCGGTGGTCTTGAAACATAATCCCTAGTTGAAAGGACCCGAAGGTGTGAATATTCCCAAATATTCTTTTTTTTTTTTTGGGCCACATAATTTCACGTGTAAAATGAAAGCTTGCACAAAAATTGTAAAACTATTTTAAGGGCCAAAACTCCTAGATTCTTTGAATATTTGGTCAAATTGGGTAGCAAGGATGGATTTTCATGTTGCACTTTCACACGAAATACAAACCTGTATATTTACACAAGAAAATTTTACTAAGTCAAGAAGCCTTTCTTTGATGGTCTAAATGTGTCAATGGGACTGCTATGGGCCTTCCCATTACAACACAAACCTATGAATCATGAATATTTCATAAAACATGCAAAGTGTTAAGATGTTAACTCAAAACATCATGAAAAACTTGTAGATGACACAATTTTCTTTAGATATAAAGTTCGGGGTCTTGGGGAACATTTAAAGTACCAGTAGGTAAAACAATGAGGCACAACTTAACAATCAAGGATACCAAGAATTCATGAGGAGAGCAATGTCTACTTGAAATCTCAAAATGGGAACTAATATATTCAATTTCCATGGTAAAGAATTAAACTTTAACTCAAATGTAAAGTGTAACATGAAATATTTGCATTTGCATAAAAATGAAATGAAGCGATGTATATAAGGAATACATGTGTTTATTTTATGAAGGAGAATCTCTCATTCTTTTCTTGTACATGAAAAATTGAATTATTTAATTGCTAAAGGATTGGGGTGATCAATCCATGAATTGTGCAAGGATAACCATATTGTTAAGCATGTGCACCCAACATGGAAACATAGGAGAGATATAAGAAGAGTGAAGTATTGAATCACCTTATGAATGAAGAAGATCATGTATTAATGTTATTTAGCAACTTTGATATCCTCCCCTTTAAATACCTTCAATACATTCAATGAATGAAGAGGAAAGGACATACGTCTACGAACAACTTAGTCACTTCAATACCTTCCATAACCCCATGAACCACACCAATGAAGATGAATTTCAGCCCAATTTTTTAAATTAGAACACACAGAGAAAAGATAATGAGTTCCCCCATGCCCTTCCCATATGCCACATAACTAAATAGAAACTATAATTTATTGAGATGTAGATAAATGAAGGGGACCTTTGACCCTAAGATTCCTGAAACCGTAGTATAAGCAAAGTGTCATACGAAGGAGAAAATATTGCATGGACCTATAATTGATTTGAACTAAGTTAAACGGATCTAGAATTGTTCTAAAAACATTTACTTGTAGGTAAAAATATCAAAATGATGAAAAATTTGATGTGACTACCCCCTGGGTAAAAATGTGTGGTAGGGTCAAGACCATACATATGGTCTTGATCAAGTTGTACAATTTTGAACCTATGCATTTGTTTTCTAGATTTATGCACTTAAATATATTTCAGAGTACTTGTACCATGTTTATACTTATATGTTACCTCATAATTATACATGTGTATATTGTGGGTGTATAATATACCCTGATGAACTCCCCTCTTTTGAGGAATGTGAAAAAACCATGTTGAAAATGTGCCTAAAAAAATATATGGGTGTTCATGCATTAGATGTTTTAGAAGCTATAGGAGAGAGTAAAATGTTAAGGAGGTGACCACCTTGAAGATCCTATACCTAAAAAAGGTAAGGTTTTGTGCATGGTGGAAACTATGAAACCCAACAACAAGTAATGATATGAAAAAATAGAAATAGTAATAATAATGCATATATAAGAAAAAATTGCATCAATCAATGAGTTCATAGTCAATGGTTTGAAAACGGTATCACGTAAAAAGGTATAGAGCTTGCAAAAATGCAACATCCATGGAGTCGTAAGATAGTCAACACCCGTAGGCTAGAAAACAAGACTACACAAGATAGGCATATAACCAAACATGGGACACACAGTGTGTCACAAGATAATCAAGGCACTAAAACAAAAATTAGATAAACAAGCAAGTAAAAACACAAAAAAACATGATGTAATGATACAACTAATATAAAAATAAACATGTAAGGAAATAGGTGTCAACATTACACAAGACATATGTGTTGATCATGTTAGCTCAAAATATAACATGTATAGGATACATATAATCAATTGTAATGAGGAAGTAGAAAGGAATTATAATAGAAAAATAGCACGTGTGTATTGTATAATATATGTCCTTAGATGTATAGAAATTTTGGGTAAAGGGCTAGCCAACACATGTCATTGTACCACTTTGTGTGTGTCTTGCATCAAAATCAATATACCACATGAACATATGTGTGTAAAGAAGAAATAAATATGATATATATCAAATCCATAGTGAAAAACATGTGTAATGTAAAGTGCAAACAACTCAAGATAAGTGTACAAGTATTGATTTTGTATTTTGTAAATATATGAATGTTTTTGTATTTTGAAACTATGTTAATGTTTTTGTATTTTTAAAATGCTTAGCTATGTTTAAGAAAGATGGGTATAATAAAGCTATATGATGAGAACCTTCTAAAGAGGTGAATAAATTGTCAAGGGAGATAGAATATCATATCTCAATTCTTACTCAAATGCAATTGGTTCAATAGTAGTAATGTTATTAAAATGTATTGGGAGATGAAGTAGATGTATGAGTAGTATGTGAAGTAGAATACATGTGTGGAGGACTAGAGGAACAAGTATACCAAGACATTCCATGAGAATTAAAATCTTGTTGATAACATGTGGAGAGAATATGTACACTAGAGGACTGATGTAGGATCTTATGGGAGTGAGAATGGTGATAAATAGTGTGTGAAACTAAAGGCCTATGAGGATACCTAGGATAGCTAGATATGTGAGAGGTAATTTATGCAACTAAAGGCCTATATGGAGACCTAGGAGGACTAGAGCCATAAGACAAAATGTATGCAACCAAAGGCCTACCAGAGACCGAGGAGGACTAGAACGAATAAATATAGTGTGGAGAATCAAGGGCCTAAAAAATAACCTAGAAGTGCTAGGGTTGCTAGGAAAAGTATGTGAAACCAAATACATACCCATATATGCACTAGGAGTAGGAATATGAACTATAGAAGGACTAGGAAAACTAGGTTAAGGAGCCTCAAATGGAACACCTATAATTATGACAAGTTATTGATCATGGATAAAATTGACACGTTAGTGAATGACGGTGGAATCACCTTAAGTTTCCATAGCCAATTGAGACCTAAGCATAATACACTAGAGATAAGAATGATACTTATGTAGTGATAAAACCGATAGTTAGAGGTAGAATAATGCACTAGTGGTGAGGATTAGTATAAAATGTGAGATTATATGTATAAATTACAAGAGATTGATGTAGCATGAGAGAGTAGACATTATCCTTATTATCCGGAATGACCAAAACATTGTGTATATGTACTTTGTTAATGGAGACATAGATGAATAGATTCTTTGAAAAAAGTGCATCATCCATATCAAAGTTATTGAAAGTGATAAATGATGGAGGAGATGATGTGTGAGTGATAATTTCAATCATTTCATCCAAAGGGTTATCATAAAATGGTGGTGGTGGCACCGTATAATTTGAATATTTTCAATTTGGCATTATCATTAATTAGATTATAAGATTAAGTGCACTCATCCCATTCAATGAAATTTGAATTGATAAGGTATTGAATGACATGATGAAGCTTGATACACCGATCAATGAGTGACCAATACATATATGATAATCATAATAAGTATTAGCTTTGAAACTTTTACTTTGAGGCTTCCTCGTATCAACCTCAAATGGTGTAGGGAGAGACATGATATTACACTCAATAAATTGTTTCAATATAATGTGTGGGGAACATGGTAAGGGAGTAAATTTTCATCGAATGGGATGAATTTGGAGCTTAATTTTATAAGTAATAGCATTTATTGTGTCTTTATAATAAGATTTGATATCATTAGTCTTTCCATTGAATTTGGATTTACTTAGAAACTAGGAATTAGAGCTATTAGGAGTGTATTTGAGTTTGTTCACATGTAACAACTTAATGTCACACTTTTTGATTGAAAGACATAGGTGGTCAAATATGATGGATTATTGTAAAGGAGAAAGAAATATTTGTGTAAAAGGTCTTGTAACTCACTGTCAGCTAGGATATTGCTCATCTTAGTAAGCATGGTTATGTATCATAGGACATAATTGATAATAGGTTTATTGGATACTTGTTGAATTTTATGCATTTGTGCATAAGAAACTTTGTCCCCAATATTGATAGATATTTTTTCCAAATAAATAAATGAGAGCACAAAATGTGTGTATATATCATAGAACCATTGTAGTACAAAGTCCTTAAGACTTCTAGGGAAGATCTTGGTGAGTAAGATGTCTCGAAAGACATAATAAAAGTGACCCATATGAAATGATTGAATATTTTAGGAGGGGTACCCTTTTCTATCATAGGTAGAGATTTTAGGAGAAATAAAACCAATGGGAAAAGGGTAAGAAACCAATTCAATTACAAGTGGATTGTGAACAAAATGTGTAGAATTGATTACATTAGAATAAGTAGATGCACCTTAGTATAATTGTAATATTTGAGCTCATAATGTATGAACAAGGGTCTCAAGATCTTGTGTGCTAGAAAAATAAGTGGGTGAACCATTAGGAGTGGATATAGGATGCATAATAACAATAGTGGTTACAAGAAGAGGCATAGGGAAATTTTCCATTGATAGATTAGGTTCCCCCAAAGGTTTAGGCATTGTAGATAGAGGGATAATAGATGTATCTATATGAGATAATGAATCATGCTTAATTTTATCTCTTGTAACATATAGAAGAATATCAATATTAGCAAGATTCTCTTGTAAGAAGTGTGTAAGGAGTTTTGCCTCATCTTTAGCTAGATAATGAGAGTGAAGATCAAGGTTATTTTTGGATCCTTGACCTTTTAGAGGATAAAAATTAATAGTGAAGATGGTATTAGCAACGATATCAATAGTTTAATAATACATAACATTAGGAACTCTATTTTAGGAGTAGAAATGGGATGAGCAAAGGGGTTACCTTTGTAACCCCAAGTATGAGTATGTGGGCCTACGAGATTGATGTGAATATCATAGAACATTGGAAAAAATGAAAATATGAGGTAGAATATGGATAAAGATACAACACCAAAAATAAAGAGGAAGAGCATAGAAAAGATAAATTTACGAGTCAAGTTCAATATAATGTTTACACCCTTATTTAGATTATTTGAAATCTAAGAACTAGTGAATTAAGTATGCTAAAGGATGTAAGAGGAGATATAGAAGGCTATTGTGATTAATTAACTTACAAAATTAATTATGTAATATAAAAAAACACATTAATACTTGAAAATAATGTATGAAATAAGATATGAACTTGAAAACACAAGAGGATGAGTGCATTTAGCTATTTACATATGGATATAGGAAGTTCTTTGAGTGTACAATGTTGAATCAGGAGACTGAACCCGATGATGCTTCATTTTAGGGAATTATGAATGAAAAATAACACGAGGTATGATCGTACACTTCACATCATGACCTCATGTATGGTATTGACCCTTCTATATGGTCTTGAACCTACGTGGTTTCTAGCTCTATAAATTTTTTAGATTGTCATCTTCCGAAAATGTTTTTCATTTTCAAACCCTACTTTTTTGTCATGTTGTGAATCTATCTCAATATTTTAAAAAGATCTCAAGTCCTAACCATGGATGGGAAAACCTATAAAACAAACAATATTTAGGTTGTGGACACCCTTTTTTACTGTTGATGTTGACAATGTTGGTGCCTGATTTGATCTTGTTATAAATCATGACACATCGTGTATTCCCTCCTAAGATATTGGTGTGTTTTTCCTCTTTTTTATCTCTTTAACCTTTCTCAAGATGAATCATGTTGTTTCCATGTACTTCAAGTTGATAAAACCATGTTGAGATCTAGTTAATTGTGGGTGTTTTGCTAATGCCTTAATGTTTCCTATGTATATTTATGGATTAGATGATTTTCAGCTTTTAGTCGCATGGGCAATATCACTACATCCTTAGTGTCATGATCAATCCGTAGGAATAAGGCCACTATCTCTTGGAATCAAATTCTCTGCAATTCCACAAGTTTGCATTTCTACAAGTTTGTAACTGTATTTTCACTCCCGAGCCTTGACAAAAGAAATATTCGACAAATATGGAGTATGCAGGGACTTATGAGAGACTTTGCATTAGTTGTAATGTTACAAGTTGCGGTTATAATCCTCGAACCCTAAAAGGGAATATTCTGAGAATATTCCTCTATTTGATGAATTTTCTCTAAGGTCAAAATTAATGTGGATATAGAACTTGCAAAGTGCTCCTCGAAGCTTGAAAAGAATAATATTTAAAGAATCTTAATGATGCAAGCAGGAGTAATTTTGTAGTGTTGTAGTTGGAGGATTCATAATTGTTGTAAGACTACAAGTTATACCCCAATCCTTGAAGCATGATAGGTTAGGACACATGGCATGATCTGGTAGCGATTGGCCAAAGGAGAATTCTTGCATTATCATAGTTAGTAGTCTTGCAGCTTTTGATATGTTGCAAACTACCTTTATATCACTACATATTGATAAAGAAGACATGTGGCATTAAGAGGGAACTTTAAATGGTAAGGGGTATCTTTGAAATATGGTAGTTGGTACTCTTTCAATTCTTATAATAATGTTAATTATGTTCACATCCATGATGCCCAATGAGAGGGGAACGTGGTAGTATATAATGGCACCTCAAGGAAGATTATCCTTGAAACCTCACAATTGGCAACTTTACGCTTTTTACAAAATTGCTAATTGATCTCCTACCCCCACCTTCCTAGAAGAGTAGACACGTGGTGACACATGGTGGCATCACATAGTTAGGTAACATTATAGCACCACAATTGGTAGTGTCGAAATATTTTCACTATTTTCATTTGTTTTCCTACCCCCATTAGCCCGCAAAACAAGGACATGTGGCAAATTTTTCCACGCATAAGGCCCATATTCAAACTTGAATTATAATATCAATTATCACAAATATGAAAAATATGAGAAGATTTCTACCATTAATGAAAGTGTGCAAAGAATCATATGATTAAATTTTTTTCTATGTCCCACACTTTGCATTTGAATTTGAAGTTGATGAGCATTTTGAATCTCTAAAACATGGAAAAAAACTCTAATTCCTATTATTAAGTTATGTGTAAGTGTGTTCAAAGTATAGACAATGTTCAAATGCTCTTGTTGGTTCAAAATGAAGAGATTGTAACTACCTTAGTGTGTGGGAAAGTCCTTAAACATGTTATATATTTGTTACATTGAGTTAGGACATTGTGTTGGGCAATGAGGGAGATTATTAAATATCCTTTGTCTTAAGTAGTCCACTTTTCAAAGAAAGGTTTTCTACCCACTTGCATTGATAAAATGAATATCCAATTGACTGGAGCCCAAACCTCATCCCACCTTGTCTCTAACTTGGAAAATATAAATGACACAAATTTGGGTATCAGATTTGAATGAGTTCCTTCAGAGACTGCATGTAATTGATAGGAGTGAAATTATAGTACAAATTGATGAAAATGTCATTTCCCTAGCATCCACATTTCCCCCTTCATCTTAGTACTTGGAATTGGTATGGGCTTGTGCAGATAATTATGAACCTAAAGAAGGGAGGTTAGGTATGGGAGTGGTGTTGTGGTCTTGTCTCTAACTTTAGAAACTTTGGATGAGATGTTAGGACTCCTTGATGTAGATGAAGTGATGGCAATAATAGTTGAAAGTGCATATAAGTTATGGATTTCCAACCATGCCAAATATTCCAAGGTATTGAATAATTAATGGCTTGAGAAACCAAGGATCTCTATCAATTGAATTCCTAAAATATTAACCGAGGTGACTTCATCGAGGAAATTGGAGACCTCATTACCTTAATAAATGGGATTTTAGGAAATGGATTTGCGTATTACTACCATGATTGGATGTCCAGGTTCATCCAGATCATCTTCAATTACAAAGCACATATTCATTAGGGATAATTGATCAATGAATCCATCCATCAACAACTCTACATTACTTCTACATTACTTCCTACCTAGTCTACAACATTTCATACCATAATTCTTTCCCTACATTGGTGATGTCTAAGGATTTTCTTAGTATAGGGAATATTATGTATACCAACAAATCGAGAAATCATAATTACAACTTTATGAGGGTTCATAATGACTTATTTAGACCGTTCCTCTACTTGTTCAAACTTGAATAGGAGAAATAACGGATGTCATCCAAAGATAAGGATATAATCATTGAATATGGATGTTACTTCATCCAATTCATATTCTTCACATACATCAGGGTGAGTGGCTTCCAAGGCACTCCATACATGTTGCCAAGGTATCTAGATGATAAAAGGAAAATGCTAAAACTATCAAGATAGCTTGTGGAGGTAAAAAAATATAATAGGAAGGAAACATAAAACAAATGTTAAATTCCCAATTAAAATTGGGAGATATACCTTCCCCACATTGGTCAAGGCCAGACTCCTTAAAGTAAATATGAATGGAGTCATCATGTAAAAATTACATGCAAGTTTAAATTATGACAACAAATGAATTGTCATATCTAATGGGTTAAACACATTAACCATTAAATAAGATTCAATATTAATTAAATTAATATAACAAAATTATAACATGAAACAAATAAAATAACAAATACACACATACTTAATGTGGAAAACCCTTGAGGTGTTAAACACATTAACAATTAAATAAGATTCAATATTAATTAAATTAATATAACAAAATTATAACATGAAATAAATAAAATAACACATACACACATATTTAATGTGGAAAACCCCGAGGGGTAATAACAAAAAAAAGAGATAGTTCTATTATTTGAGAAATATAATCTATAGTCCCGATCTCCCTATTCACTTCCCTCCACCAATCCACTATGTGAATTAAATGATCATGCCACATGATCATATTTATTTAACCCCATAGGTCACGAACATATTAAGTAACAGGGGTATGATTAAATCGTACCCCAATTTAATATAAATTAGTTACTAAATAACTAATTAAACATAACCTAAAGTTTATATTAAATAATTAAGAATATAATCTATTCTAAATTATTTAATTATAAACTAAAATTTATAGGCACTTAATACTATGTTCTAGCACTCCCCGTAATATTAAGTGGGGAACCATATGCCAACATTACTTGTTTGTACAACATGATTTACAAAACCATAAACCATTAGTGAAGGTTTAGGCTAGCATATCACTTTTAAAGGATTTATAACACCTTCATCATGCTACACTTACATTTTGGTACAAAAGGATTTGGAATCCATAAATTAGAAGTTGTGATTTAGGCTAAGCATGGTTTTGAGACTACATATCATGGTTTTTCATGGAAAAATCTCAAACCATAGCTCTAGGAGCCTTTTATAACACAAAGACCTCCTTTAAAAATAGATGTAACACACTAGATTGTACATTGTAAACTTAAAGTTATAAGTTTATAAAGATCATAAAGATCTTTTTACAATGCTTTATAATGGAGCAAAAGTATAAAGGAGAAGGGGATATCAACCTATCGGCCATTAGGAGGTGACATTTCCATGCACACTCCCCTCAATGGAAAATTTCAAAGGCCAAGCATTACACAAAACTTGTAGAATTTTACAACACACAATAGCTTTGTAAATATGTCTACAACTTGATCTTTAGTCGGGTAGTACTGGAGATCTATATCACCGTAAAGAACCTTCTCTCGGATAAAGTGCATATAAATATCTATATGTTTTTTCTTTTGATGTTAAACCAAATTATTAGAAAGAGCAATGAAACTCTGGCTATCACATATAAGAGGATTACTTACTTTAGATTCCATGTGTATCTCTTCCAACAACCACTTCAGCCACATGGCTTCTTTTGTTACTTCCATTTCACTTCTATACTCTACCTCAGTAGAAGAAATGGAGATTGTTGGATGCTTTTACTATTCCAAGTAATGGCTCCTGTACCAAAAAAATTGAATACAAATCCAGATGTATATTTTATATCCAACACAACATCAACATGGTTAGAGTCATAATATCTATATAGACATCATAATAAGCATAATATACATCATTATGAAATTTCACTTTTAACCATTTATGAAACTTGCATTGATAAGTTAAACACAAGTTGTATAATAAATTAAATAATAATATGCTTGATAACTAACCATGTTATTTTACTAATATGTTGAAGAATTTCATCATATTAATCTTAAACAATATATATTAAATGCAATCGGTATTGGATGTCTCCAATACAAACCAAATTTAAGAGGGCCGCATATGTTAAATACTAACCAAATTTATTAATCAAATCGCATATAATGATCTTTGATCAAGGAAAGTAAATAATATAAAGGTATAAATTTATTTAACAGGAAAACACGTGTCACATGAACCAAGGGCTAAAGGAAGGACACGTGGCATAATTCTATAGGATTTTCAACCAAATGTATTTCGTGGACCTCAAGTCTACAAAATAAACCGAGTTTCAAATAAAAGGTTTTGGGTCCGGGAAGGGTTGAGGTAGTCAAAGGAGACATGTGGAAAATTAAAAGGTAGACATGAGGGAAAGAAGGAAATAATCACAAAGGCACACATAGGAAAACCTAAAGCAAATAAAAACTACCACATGTTGACTTGTTCCTCTCGAGATGCACAACTTTAAATGGCCATAACTTTCTCTCCACAACTCTAAATTAGGAAAAAATGGTCTCGTTGGAAAGGTATCTTCAATCCCTTTGATGAAAAATCATCACAATAAGAAAATTTATGGCATTTTATGTGATAAAAATAGGAAAAATAGTTGGGCTATTTAAAATGTATTTCCATACTCTCTAAGCACTAGATCAAATTTATTAATTTATTTGAAACCTTTTGAACCTGCTCTGATGTCATGTCAAATCTAAGGGGTTAAACACATTAACCATTAAATAATATTCAATATTAATTAAATTAATATAAAAATATTATAACAACATTATAACATGAAATAAATAAAATAACACGAATACACATATTTAACGTGGAAAACCCATGAGGGGTAAAAACCATAAAAAGAGATAATTCCATTGTTAAAGAAACATGATTTACAGTCTAGATCTCCCTCACTTATCTCCACCAATCCACCACATGAATTAAATTATCATGCCACATGATCATATTTATTTATCCCCATGGGTTAGAACATAATAAGTGACGGGATATGATTAAATTGTACCTCAATTTAATATAAATTAGTTACTAAATAACCAATTAAACATAACCTAAATTTTATATTAAATAATTAATAATATAATATATTCTAAATTATTTAATTATAAATTTAATTTTATAGGCACTTAATATTACATTCTAACATGGTTATTACAAGGGGCACATGGTAATTCATATGAACATGAGCCTCCTATCATGATTACTTGGATGGATTATAGAGATGAAGAAGTGAGACTCGGGAATTATCTAGAATGATCCTCACTCAAATAATTGACTATAAAATTACATCTGTCTTTAAAGGATTAACAGATGACAAAATATTGGTGAGCAAGTATTATATAGAAAATAATGTTGCATCTCAACCAATACCACCAATTGACTTAAATGTGTAGAACCAATTTATTTGCATGAGAGGATAACACATGTTATAAGGAGAACCCTTTATTTTCTCATGACTAAAGGAATTGATCTATCCCTCCATAACAATGCAATGATAAGTGAATATAAATCTTCAGAGTAATCAAGGATGTACTTACCCCTCTGAGGAAAAGAGAAGCTAGTTTGAATCCATTGAAATGAAAATATCCTCAAATTTATATCAAGGGACAAACCTCGAAACAAGATGGAGGAAATGATTTTAGCTATAAGAAAGACTGGCACTCCTATATCTCAGTTGCCACAAAAGATTGAGGAGATACTAAAGAAGGCAATGAAGGACACCCCAATCACTCAAGCCACTCCACTCTAGGTTGTGCCCCATCCCACCTCAAGGCCCAAAGTAATTATTTCTCATGAGAAGGCCCAAGTAGGTGCATCATTATTAAGCATATATTGAAATAAATAGAATGCTAAATCTAAATATGTATTAGCACGATGTAGACAATTAAAATATAGATATTTAACGCAAACAAGTAAGCTAGAAAATATGAAACCCTAGTTATAAATGGATGGATAAAACACTTAGATGATTTAAAATAATACCGAAGCTATGCTTAAGTTGGAAAATTTATGAAACATGCATTCAAAGTATCATAAATGAACCCGAGAAAAATGTAGAGATGTCGACACTAGGGCACCTAGACTAGGTCGAGAGCACTGGGGACCTTCTCTTAACACCTGTGACTACTCATAACCTCCAAAAAATAATTCACAGGGCCATGAGATGTTCACTAAATGTCTCATTTATTCACATATATGTCATTGTATCTCATTTTTAATTTCCGAAACCTGCAAGAAAAAAATTGCACTGCGAAGCCCCAAAACACATCGAATCCTAAAAAGAAAAATATGCAAATGGGGAGTAAAACTAACCTCTAAGAATCACCCTGACCGAGTGAACTTATGATCCAGCCACCGCACTATATTTCAAAATCTATGTATTTGTGTGTGTGTGTGTGTGTGTGTGTGTGTAGAATCATGCCCTAGGTGGCTCTTGTGCAAGTTGCACTTGATAGCGAGCAATAGCTAGATGTAGAAAATGTAGATAGATGTGTGCATGGAAAAATGAACTTCCCCTCCTATGAATTGTATACAAAAGAATACAGTCCTTTATACCTTGTATGGATGTTAGATGGATGCTTTGATGCTCTTGTAATGGCCTTTGGATGCAACCTTAGGTGGTGATAGTAGATGCTTAGTGTTTGGTCCTTTATTATGGTCACATAGCTTTGTATTTATATGATTCCCTTGGTTTAATTTTGTAATTAACCACTAAAATGATGACTAGTAAGAAATAAGATGCCCAAATGGCTAGAAAAGACCCAAAATATGTGAGAAAGATATAAAGAGGTTGGGGGTGCCCAGAGGGGATGGAGGTGCTTGGGCGCTAGTGTCCTAGATGGGTGTTGGTGTCTAGAGTAAAAAATGCCAAAGTATTAAAAGATAAACTAGGCAAGAAGGAGTGTAAGACCAAGAAGGAAAATAGAAAGCAAGTAAAGAGGCCAAAGACAGTGGTTAATTAGTACTTTTCTCACTTAGGAATCATATGAATAGTGGTATGTGATCAGGACTAGAAATATACCCAAAGTGCATGATTTAGTATCTACATTTCCCCCACTTTATGTTGTTGAGAGAATTCTTGATAACATAAAGTAGATAAGATATGTGTACTTGATAACCATGTAGATCAGATGGTGAAAAGTGTTTTGAGGAGACAAGAAAAAGTGTGGAGTGAAAAAAAAGTGAAGCATGGAAGCTAGAGAAGAGGAAGTGAAAATGATGACCCTAGGGGTGAAAGCGTATGTGTAAATGTCTCAAAGTGTAACTATTGTTAATGTCGTTATATGTTTGATTATGTGACTTGTTTATTCCCATAAGGATGTACCTGATATGTAATGAGTGAAAGAGATAGAAAGGATCTCAAAGATATTATAGAAGAATGATTTTTTAATAGTTTTATGAAAGTTGCGCCAAATGTTAGTTTTTGGGTGATCTCACGCCAAGTGCGGAAAGAAGTGTAAGGAGAAAGGTCTAGTGTTATTCTCCAACCTTTGACTACTTCCCAAAGTGTAAACACCACTTAGATGGTGTGTGAAAATCTGATCCATTTCGATCCAGTATGATCCAACATGTAAATAAAAAGGTAAAATGCATACATTCCAAGTGTTGAAGGGTTTTGTCTATCCTATAAAATCTAGTGTGTAAACTTCGTGAACTATGCCAATCTAAGAAAAACTATATAACTAGCCCCGATCATAGGCACCAAGGAAGGGTTAGGGGTGCTCAGCACTACTATCTATTTGTGGGCGCTAGTATCTATGTCTTTGAGTTGAGGACCCAAGTCAGGTTTTGGGTCATTATTGAGACTAAATATTGTGTTTTTACTTATCTAAACTATGTTGTATTATGATTGTAAACCATTTTATGGGGTGACTAATTCACCCAATGGATTCCCCCTTGTTTGGGGTACATACGGGAAAGGATTTTGTAGCCCAAAGGAGGACCAGATGTTGTATTGAAACCGATTTCTGTAGGGAGGGAGTGTGCTTGGTAGAAACCAAGGCACACACAAACAAAGTGGATGGAAATAAGTGTTAGTGAAAGCAAGATAAAAATGCATGTAGAAGATAATGTGTAATCTAACAAGAATGAAGAAAGTGTGGAAAAATAATAATATAGACAAAGGATACCATGAAAAGTGGGTTTCAATCACGGACATCACTCATGATTTCACAAAACAATCGAGGTCAAGTGGCTAAAATCATACAAACAAGTATAGAACAAGCAAGACACACGGAAAATACCTCAAACAATGGCATACAATGAATAACAATGAAAAATAATGAAAAATGAGATATCATACAACCATGGTAGCATAAAATTCCTATAAGACAAATGATAAACATGAAACACCCATTAGATTGTTAAAAAGATAAAAATTATGTCAAAAATGTATGATTTGATGTAATGTAGTGTGATAATAAGAATAATAAATAGCATAAATAAAAAATATCACTTGTGATGAGTACGAAGGTGGATGCCCCCATAAGATTGTTGTGGGATGGTAAGAGGTACAATGCCAAACATCCATGTTGCATATAATGATCTATGTAGAGTCTGTAATCACAACTATAAGGCAAATGAACGTGCATGTGTATATAGAAAATCTACACAATGTATCTAGTCAACATAGTAAGAAAAGTGTATCATGCGAGTCTAAATAAGCAAGATTAATGTGAGTAACCAAGATATGTAGTACATGTGAATTAGTATGTATGCGATGACGTTCATTTATAAATGCCCCTCGGTAGTTGAGAATGAACCATAGAACAAGAGTGCATCATCAAAAATGGTTTGAATATGTTTGCTAGATAGATATGATCATCAAAGTGTAGAGCATAGAGAGTGAGTGAGTGAACATGTGTGGTGAGGTTTATTTCAGATTTAGACCCTCGGTAGTTGAGTATGAACTGTGGAATTAGAGTGTGTCATAAGGTAGTGTGTCATGATGAATGTAATCGAGAGAAATGTGTTACGAATGTTCCATGTGTGAAATATGTCATGAATACACCAAGTTTGTAGTGTGTAATGTGATGAGGTGAAGTTCATGAATGTATTGAGCCCTCAAAGTCAAGTGTGAACAGTAGAACAAGAGTGCATCTTTGGGTAATAACGATACAAATGTGTATCAAGATGTATGAGACGTGCGTGAGAGACTAAATGTGAAGTGTAAAGTGAACAAATAGAAATGTAATCAAATTGATAATGCAAGAAGAGGGAGAATAAATATGATGCCCCCAAGTGTATGAGAGTGATCAAGTAACATCATCTAAGAGATTGTCATTGTCATGTTCAACACCAAATGGTGATGTGTCCGAGACTTGACAAGCAATAGTATGTGGTTGATCCCAGAGAGAACCATTGTGGTGTAGATTATACATGCCCATCGTGTATTCTTCATCAGCTAAAGGTGGTAATGGAAATCCATGTACATACCAATGAGTAAGGATTTTTGAATAGCCGAGAAATGAGTCATTGAAAATAAAAACATGACCGAAAGGCATGGGGAATGAAATATCGATATGATCAAGATCTAGAGTTATGTCAATATAGTCAAGCCAATATTGTCCAAGAGTGAGTGGTTAAATGTATAGTGTGTGTGTAACAAATACCAAGAGATGAAATACTTGGAGGACATAAGTAGCAGTAATGTAAGTATGTCCATGATATATATGTGTTGAATGTGGTGGAGGTAAGATATCATTGATTGTAAACCCACGCTGAGTTAAGTTTTCGAGGTGCAAATAGAGTCGGTGTAAGTGGGATCAAATGAAATGTGCAACTAGAAATAATTGTTCAGAAAATAGGGCATGTGAAAGGAGGTATCATAGATGTAGGTTTCTCATGAGGAGAAAATGAAGGTGGTTTGATTCTCGAGTATGGACATACCCCCGCTAAATTACCATAACATTAATAGAAGGAGGGGGAATTCAAGAAGAAAATGGAACATCGTCTAATGTACAAATAGTTCCCTTGAGCGGAGTTAATTTGTCTAGATAGTGCATGGGTTATAGATCATAAGTAGGATGGATAGTAGTAGAAGTTGGAACATGTAGTGTAGTGATTGGATCTAGGTTATAATATTGGAATGGTGTACTATCAACGGGAACCTCATATTCAAAGCCCTCATGTAAGAATCTAACACATCGGTGAACTGTAGAAGACACTACTTGCATTCTATGAAGCCATGGCCTACCAAGTAAGAAATTATATGGAACTGAGATATCAATGACAAAAATAGAACAAGAATAGTCTTAGGCCCAACTGTGAGTGGTAAGGTGATAGTGCCTAAGCATGGATGCGTAGTAGAGTCATATGCTCAAATAGAAATAGATGGGTTAAAAATAGATGCGGGAAGGCCTATAGCTTAAATGAATGATAAAGAACAAATATTGGGCTCAAATCCAATATCAACTAAAGTGTGCCTAACTCCTAAGTTATTGGTGTAGACTCATATATATAGAGAAGGATCATTTTCATATACATAAATATTGTCAGCTATAGTAGATGGAAAATTAATCTATTGAGAAAATGCATTTATAAATGTTTGATAAATAATTTCCAAATGAGTAGTGGAAGGAATATGAGTAGTAGCCAAAAGAGTAATGATTTTAGCACAAAAGTCAAGATTGGCTAGCAAGAAATCATGAATAGAAATATCCATGATGAGAGGAGCCTAAAAATGTAATTAGTGATGAAATGAGGATCCAAGAGTGTTCGAATGAGTCGAGCTCACCAAATTATTAAGAAAATATTGAAATAAATATATGCTAAATCTAAATATGTACTAGCACAAATGTAGATAACTAAAATACATATATTTGATGTAAGTAAGATAGAAAATATAAAATCCTAGTTATAAATAGAGTGATAAAATACTTAGCTAATTCACAGGATATATACAAGTTTTTTCGATCAGAAAATTGATGAAACAGGGAAGCAGATTGTTGTAATTGAACCCGAGATAAATGCATAGATGTCAAGAATGTCAAGATAAGGGTTCTGGATGGGTTAGGGGCACTTGGGGTGCCAGGGACCTTCTCTGGGCATATGGGACTGCTTAGAACCTATAAAATTCAATTTTTTAGGGTCGTGAGATGTTTGTTGGATGTCACCTTTAGTCACCTAGTATGTGGTTGTATCTCGTTGTTAATCATGTGAAACCTACAAGAATAAAGAGCACCTGAAAATCCACAACACATCAAATATTGAAAATAAAAAGATACAAATGGGGATTTAGACTAACCCCAACGATCACCCAACTGAGTGAATTTATGATCCGGTGTTGTACTACATTTTAGACTCCATGTAGTTCTGTGTGTGTTGGTGTGAAGAATCTTTCCCTAGGTGGCTCTTGTACAAGTTGCACTTAATAGTGAATAATAACTAGATGTAGAAAATTTAGATAGATGTGTACATGGAAAAATAAACTTCCCCTCCTATGAAGTGTATTCAGAAGAATGCAATCCTTTGTCCCTTGTATGGATTCTAGAAGGATGTTTTGATGCTCTTGTAATGGCCTTTGGATGGAACCTTAGGTGGTGATAGTAGATGCTTAGTGCTTGATCCTTTATTATGAACACACAACTTTGTATTTATATGATTCCCTTGGTTGAATTTCGTAATTAATTACTAAAATGTTGAATAGTAAGAAATAAGATGCCCAAACGGCTATAAAAGACCCAAAATATGTGAGCAAGATATAAAGAGGTTGGGAGTGCCCGGAGAGGGTGGGGGACCTAGCCACTAGTGTCCTAACTAAGTGCTAGTTTCGAGTTAAAAATTCCAAAGTAGCAAAAGATAGACTAGGCAAGGAGTGTAAGACCAAGAAGGAAAATAGAAAGCAAGAAAAGAGACCAAAGACAGTGGTTAATTAGTACTTTTCTCTCCTAGTAATCTAATGAATAGTGGTATGTGATCAGGACTAGAAATATACCCAAAGTGCGTGATTTAGTGTCTACTCGTCATCCTCTCTCTAGAGGGGTCATCTAGAGGGGAAAATTATGAGTGAGATTTTTCACTGAAGAATCCAAGGTTGATTCCATCATTAGAACCCATTCTTAACGAGGTGGAGGAGGAAGATATGGTAACTAAGCACTTTTCAAGGAAAATGAGAGAAAAGGTGGAAAAGCATGCATCCGAGACAACAAAAGTGTAACTATGCAAGGAGATTCCCCAAGCCTTGAAGTTCCCTCCAAATTTTAGATATTACCAAGGTATTTGATACTACCCAACTTTCATTATCAAAAGAATCCCCTATCTCGATTATGACTCATGAAGAACAAGTTACATCAATTGAATTTGTGGAGTAGGGAGTGTAGGATTCATCTCATGAATAAGTTTTTACTAAAATTTTGCATGGATTGGGACAAGATGTGGGAGTAGACCTTCACTCTAAGGATGTACAATTTACACCTACTCAGGTTGCACCGGTTGTAATGGAGGAAGAATCCCCAATATCTCAAAAGGAATCCACCAAGGAAGAAGCAAAAAGGTAACACAAGTTTAGTAACCAAATGTTGAGGAGGTTTTATTAACGGGGGTTAACTACTCAATAGCCATAGATCCCATCTAATCATATCTGAAAATATTGAAAGCATTTTGCAACTCATGAAGTTGTAGAGAAGGTTTCACAAGTTGAGGCTTGGTAACTATCATAAAATTAAGTTGAGCCATCGAAAGCATATTCTCCATCCAAGGAGTAATGAACTGAAGTTAAAGTAGTAGAAATGATAGATACAAGTATCTCACACCCTTAAAAAGAAGAGGAATAAAAGGATCAAGGATAAGAGGAGGATAAAACCCAAGTGAAAATGACATAAAATTTGGAAACACCACAACTACAGGTTCATGAATCTAACCTTGTAATCTCCAAATCATAAGAACTTGTGGTCATACCCGTGTTTCCCAACAAAACCATAAGGGAAATGTTAGGTAGAAAAAATGGCTAAGTATTAGCCATGCATGGAGGTTGAAGACCGCATGTAGGATAGTGTAAGTAGGAAATAAAGAGATATGAACATATTAGAAGGACAACCTGAAGTCAACTCACACCAACAAGGAGTAAAGAAAGGTCAATACGTGAAGGTACATACAACACTAGAAGGTTAGTGTGCAATAGTTCACACATACACATAGATTCATGACTTCTCCAATTTCAAAGAAAAGGATAAAAATAGGAAAAAGAACAAATGGCATAGCATGTAAGAAAGGTCCGAGAAATATGTGAGGAAAAGGAGAATATCATGCATGGAAGGCATCTATTTATAGGATTAAAGTATGGATGAGAGTGATCTATTTATAGCTTAATCTAGAGTTAAAACAGTAGTATGCATTATATTTGTAACATCTATTATTAGGATTAACGCATGTAAGCGGTGAAGGGAAAGTCCCCACCATATATAAATAGGTGTTGCACTCTTTTTAAACACGTGAATTTTTATGTGGATGTGTGTAGTTAGGATGTTAATCGCTATGTGCGCATGAATGTAACCAACTTATGGATGTAATCAATGAGTTTTTTAATGGAATAGATTATGCTCTGATGAACCATCGTGTATGGATATTATGGATTATAATTATGAGGTGTTTTTAATGATCTATGTTGGTTAATTTCCTTATTATATGTGTTGATTTTTTATGCTATGTTATTATCTTATTTATGTTGTAATGAATAAGTATGCATTAACGCACATCTTAATAAGTAACTAAAAAGGGACCTAGTGGTTTCACGTGCTTTGGATGAGCATTCATACCTCTATCTAGATGAAGTACCAACATGACCAACTAAGCATTAGTGAATGAAACTACTATATTTTGGTTTTGTTGTCGAGACCTATTTTCATTTTTCTCATCGGATGTGGCATACATATGACATTTTGGCTATCATTGGAGAATATTGAGCTTTGGGTGGATGCCATTCAAGAAAAGTTTTCTCAAAGATATAGTACCAGGTGATATTTTAAAGTGTGCAAATGGGTGGAAGAAAATTTATATGATTCCTTGTATGATACATTTTTCAATTTAATCCCAGTAGAATTTTACAAGTGGTTATCAACTTACGCATAGAGCAGGGGTATGTAGATAGGAAAGAAGCAAGTGTGGAGCCAGGATAAGTACCAAGAACTCTTTGATTTGGATGAACCATGGACACATGTTGTAGATCATTGGTGGGAAGGTATGTTGTGTAATTATACCTTTGAGTACATAATTTTTACATACTCATGTGTAGGAGAAGCATATTTTTAGTTTTTGTGTGAACCTATCTCGATTATGACTCGTGAAGAACAAGTTACATCAATTGAATTTGTGGAGTAGGGAGTGTAGGATTCATCTCATGAATAAGTTTTTACTAAAATTTTGCATGGATTGGGACAAGATGTGGGAGTAGACCTTCACTCTAAGGATGTACAATTTACACCTACTCGGTTGCACCGGTTGTAATGGAGGAAGAATCCCCAATATCTCAAAAGGAATCCACCAAGGAAGAAGCAAAAAGGTAACACAAGTTTAGTAACCAAATGTTGAGGAGGTTTTATTAACAGGGGTTAACTACTCAATAGCCATAGATCCCATCTAATCATATCTAAAATATTGAAAGCATTTTTCAACTCATGAAGTTGTAGAGAAGGTTGCACAAGTTGAGGCTTAGTAACTATCATAAAATTAAGTTGAGCCATCGAAAGCATATTCTCCATCCAAGGAGTAATGAACTGAAGTTAAAGTAGTAGAAATGATAGATACAAGTATCTCACACCCTTAAAAAGGAGAGGAATAAAAGGATCAAGGATAAGAGGAGGATAAAACTCAAGTGCAAATGACATAAAATTTGGAAACACCACAACTACAGTTCATGAATCTAACCTTGTAATCTCAAAATCATAAGAACTTGTGGTCATACCCAGTGTTTCCCAACAAAACCATAAGGGAAATGTTGGGTAGAAAAAATGGCTAAGTATTAGCCATGCATGGAGGTTGAAGACCGCATGCAAGATAGCGCATGTAGGAAATAAAGAGATATGAACATATTAGAAGGAAACCTGAAGTCAACTCACACCAACAAGGAGTAAAGAAAGGTCAATACGTGAAGGTACATGCAACACTAGAAGGTTAGTGTGCAATGGTTCACACATACACATAGATTCATGACTTCTCCAATTTCAAAGAAAAGGATAAAAATAGGAAAAAGAAAAATGGCGTAGCATGTAAGAAAGGTCCAGAAATATGTGAGGAAAAGGAGAATATCATGCATGGAAGGCATCTATTTATAGGACTAAAGTATGGATGAGAGTGATTTATTTATAGCTTAATCTAGAGTTAAAACAGTAGTATGCAGATTATATTTGTAACATCTATTATTAGGATTAACGCATGTAAGAGGTGAAGGGAAATTCCCACCATATATAAATAGGTGTTGCACTCTTTTTAAACACGTGAATTTTTATGTGGATTTGTGTAGTTAGGATGTTAATCGCTATGTGCGCATGAATGTAACCAACTTATGGATGTAATCAATGATTTTTTTTAATGAAATAGATTATGCTCCCGATGAACCATCGTGTATGGATATTATGGATTATAATTATGAGGTGTTTTTAATGATCTATGTTGTTTAATTTCCTTATTATATGTGTTGATTTTGTTATGCTATGTTATTATCTTATTTATGTTGTAATGAATAAGTATGCATTAACACACATCTTAATAAGTAACTAAAAAGGGACCTAGTGGTTTCACGTGCTTTGGATGAGCATTCATACCTCTATCTAGATGAAGTACAAACATGACCAACTAAGCATTAGTGAATGAAAATACTATATTTTGGTTTTGTTGTCGAGACCTATTTTCATTTTTCTCATCAGGATGTGGCATACATATGACATTTTGGCTATCATTGGAGAATATTGAGCTTTGGGTGGATGCCATTCAAGAAAAATTTTCTCAAAGATATAGTACTGAGTGATATTTTAATGTGTGCAAATGGGTGGAAGAAAATTTATATGATTCCTTGTATGATACATTTTTCAATTTAATCCCAGTAGAATTTTACAAGTGGTTATCAACTTACGCATAGAGCGGGGTATGTAGATAGGAAAGAAGCAAGTGTGGAGTCAGGATAAGTACCAAGAACTCTTTGATTTGGATGAACCATGGACACATGTTGTAGATCATTGGTGGGAAGGTGTGTTGTGTAATTATACCTTGGAGTACATAATTTTTACATACTCATGTGTAGGAGAAGCATATTTTTAGTTTTTGTGTGAACCTATCTCGATTATGACTCGTGAAGAACAAGTTACATCAATTGAATTTGTGGAGTAGGGAGTGTAGGATTCATCTCATGAATAAGTTTTTACTAAAATTTTGCATGGATTGGGACAAGATGTGGGAGTAGACCTTCACTCTAAGGATGTACAATTTACACCTACTCAGGTTGCACCAGTTGTAATGGAGGAAGAATCCCCAATATCTCAAAAGGAATCCACCAAGGAAGAAGAAAAAAAGGTAACACAAGTTTAGTAACCAAATGTTGAGGAGGTTTTATTAACAGGGGTTAACTACTCAATAGCCATAGATCCCATCTAATCATATCTGAAAATATTGAAAGCATTTTGCAACTCATGAAGTTGTAGAGAAGGTTGCACAAGTTGAGGCTTGGTAACTATCATAAAATTAAGTTGAGCCATCGAAAGCATATTCTCCATCCAAGGAGTAATGAACTGAAGTTAAAGTAGTAGAAATGATAGATACAAGTATCTCACACCCTTAAAAAAGAGAGGAATAAAAGGATCAAGGATAAGAGGAGGATAAAACTCAAGTGCAAATGACATAAAATTTGGAAACACCACAACTACAGGTTCATGAATCTAACCTTGTAATCTCCAAATCATAAGAACTTGTGGTCATACCCAGTGTTTCCCAACAAAAACCATAAGGGAAATGTTGGGTAGAAAAAATGGCTAAGTATTAGCCATGCATGGAGGTTGAAGACCGCATGCAGGATAGCACATGTAGGAAATAAAGAGATATGAACATATTAGAAGGACAACTGGAAGTCAACTCACACCAACAAGGAGTAAAGAAAGGTCAATACGTGAAGGTACATGCAACACTAGAAGGTTAGTGTGCAATGGTTCACACATACACATAGATTCATGACTTCTCCAATTTCAAAGAAAAGGATAAAAATAGGAAAAAGAACAAATGGCATAGCATGTAAGAAAGGTCCAGAAATATGTGAGGAAAAGGAGAATATCATGCATGGAAGGCATCTATTTATAGGACTAAAGTATGGATGAGAGTGATCTATTTATAGCTTAATCTAGAGTTAAAACAGAGTATGCAGATTATATTTGTAACATCTATTATTAGGATTAACGCATGTAAGAGGTGAAGGGAAATTCCCCACCATATATAAATAGGTGTTGCACTCTTTTTAAACACGTGAATTTTTATGTGGATGTGTGTAGTTAGGATGTTAATCGCTATGTGCGCATGAATGTAACCAACTTATGGATGTAATCAATGATTTTTTTAATGAAATAGATTATGCTCTGATGAACCATCGTGTATGGATATTATGGATTATAATTATGAGGTGTTTTAAATGATCTGTGTTGTTTAATTTCCTTATTATATGTGTTGATTTTGTTATGCTATGTTATTATCTTATTTATGTTGTAATGAATAAGTATGCATTAACGCACATCTTAATAAGTAACTAAAAAGGGACCTAGTGGTTTCACGTGCTTTGGATGAGCATTCATACCTCTATCTAGATGAAGTACCAACATGACCAACTAAGCATTAGTGAATGAAAATACTATATTTTGGTTTTGTTGTCGAGACCTATTTTCATTTTTCTCATCGGATGTGGCATACATATGACATTTTGGCTATCATTGGAGAATATTGAGCTTTGGGTGGATGCCATTCAAGAAAAGTTTTCTCAAAGATATAGTACCAAGGGATATTTGAAAGTGTGCAAATGGGTGGAAGAAAATTTATATGATTCCTTGTATGATACATTTTTCAATTTAATCCCAGTAGAATTTTACAAGTGGTTAATCAACTTACGCACGTAACAGGGGTATGTAGATAGGAAAGAAGCAAGTGTGGAGCCAGGATAAGTACCAAGCACTCTCTTATTTGGATGAACCATGGACACATGTTGTAGATCATTGGTGGGAAGGTGTGTTGTGTAATTATACCTTTGAGTACATAATTTTGACATACTCATGTGTAGGAGAAGCATATTTTAATTTTTTTGTGAACCTAGGGGATATTATTTACACGTAGTGTCATTGGATATTAAGATCTTGATGATTGGTCTAGGGATGGATAACTTATCAATGGTATGCTTAAGCTCCATCACAGGGAAGGGGCATGAAGTACATTTGGGAATGATGACATTAGTATAAGTGGAAGAAATAGAAAGGTAAGAAATATTGTGCACGTATAATGATACATGAAAGAGGGTAGTTGAAGAGGAACTCTCGGATGGAGAGGAATGATTTTGGGTAGAAGTGATGAGAACATTACAGAAGGTGAGGGACCTTATGATCATTTCCTTCCAGTAATGGGGAAGTGTGGTAAAAGGAATCCTTCAACATCTAATGAAAGTGATTTTGAGGAGAGACGAGAACTCTTGGTGTGCATCTGACCCATCATGGACATCCGGCCCTTGTGCACGGTACTTGAAATATATAAGTTATAGAATATCATCATAGTGATGGTGAGTAAGAAGGTAATCAAGAATCACCATGTTGTACTAGAGATACGAGTGTAGACATGTGTTAGTATCACGACAAGAGGCATAATGAGATAAATGAAATGCACATGGCAGCATAACAAGTTCCCATGTTTGGATAGAATTTTTTGGATGTAATCTAGTAGGTACAACCTCATAATAGAGCAAAGGAGAGTTACCCATTAGAGGTAATCCTATAGGTGGGGTAATGGTACAAATGGTCAATGTGCAATTCAACACTACTATGGGGACGCAAGATAGTACTTCTATAGGTCCCTAGGTCACAACAGAGGATCATGAGGTTCAAGTCCTCCACCACATGGAGGAAATCCTAGTGGAGGTTCAGTTTCAAGGTTTAGCCACACTCCAAGACAAGGATCAGAACCACCACATCTGGAAATCCCTCGATTCCGAATATAAAGGTGTGGAATATGAAACCAAGAATTTACACAAGTGTGAACTTTTATGGAGGGCCAAGGGAATAAAAAATGTACATCGGAAAGCTAGTTAGTTTATAATAATACTTCAAGGCCTCATGCATAGTTGGTATAGGAAGTATGATCCACACCAGAACAAAGTGGACTATGATACATTATGCACCACTTTTTGGTTGAATTCCACATACCTGAATTTGAGTTGTAGATCATTAACACGCTAAAGGACATTAATTAGGGTTTGTCTAATAGTGTTAGGGAATATGATGTTTGTTTTAAAACCTTGTTGTCTAAGCTTTCTTTTGATGTTCATCCAAGTCAACATGTGTGGTGGTTTGTAGCAGGATTTTTGGCACCTTTACGAAGAGAACTTTCACATAAGACATTCACCGACATGCACAAGGATTTGGAAGCAACATTATGAGAAAAATTGGTTGGGAGCGTAGATATTTTGGTAAGCTCATTTATTGAGGCCTGGATTACAGCAATGGCTACTCAATTAGAAAATTTATCTACCAATTCATCTCATGAGACACATAGTGGATTGTGGTGCAGTGATTGTGAGGTAGAAGGGAATTTAAAGGATAGTTGTATGCATAAGAGTTTGTGCACATTGTTAAGGGATTGGATATTTATCACAAGAACCATGATGTCCATAATTGTTTGCTTTTTAAAGCACTAAGCGAGAAGAATATTTTTGCAATGTTGGTGCATTTGAAGAAATTGATGCAAGGATACTTGAGAAACCTTAAAATTCATGAGATAAGAAAAATGAGGGTCCAAGAGTATTCAAATGCGGGTTCACCAAATGATTTTAAAAAACTAGAAAAATGTGAAACCCTAGATATTGCATAGACACATATGATAAATAAGACGCTAAAGTATAAGTCTAATACAAGCAATAAGAAAAGTAAATTGAAACCCTAGGTACAAAAGAGAAGAGAAAAGACTTAGATGATTTCGTAATTAATCTTGAAGTGTTATGGACTAGAATACCGATGAATAGGAGGGAAATATTGTCACAATCAAGCATAGAAAATCCTCAAATTGCCAAAATAGCTTAGACTAGGGCACTGGATCAAGTTAGGGGTGCCAAGGCACCGTAGTATGTTTTTGGGCACCTATGTCTACGTAGAACCTCATAAACTGATTTTTCTTGTGTCACACCAATTTCACTAACCTTCATTATTTTTACGTGTCTGTCATTGTATGATCATAAAATTCTTATGTAACATGTAAAACAAATGATCTCATGTAAAACTACACAACACATAAAATCCTAAAAATAAAAATATACAAATGGGGAGTCGATCACCCCAAAGATCACTGATAGAGTGAACTTATGGCTAAGCATTGCAATGCATCTCGAGACTCCATGTAGTCTTGTGTGTGTGTGTAGAATCATGCCTTAGGAGGCTCTTGTGTAAGATGCACTTGATAGTGAGAAATATGAAGTGTATGCATAAAAATGTAGTCCCTTATCCCTTAAATGAATTTATATGGATGTTTTGATTCTCTTAGAATGCTTTGGATGCAACCTTAGGTGATTATAGTAGATTATTAGAGCTTGGTCCTTTATTGTGATCACATAGCTTTGTATTATATGATTCCCTTATTTGAATTTCTTAATTGATAACTAAAATTCTGACCCCTTAAGAAAACAAGATGCCTAAAAGATAAAATGGGCCCAAAAGAGGCAAGTAAGATACAAAGAATTCGAGGGTTCCCAGGAGGGGATGAGGGCGCTTGGGTCTTGGCTTCCTAGATGGGAACTTGTGTCTAGAGTCAAGAAATATAAGTAAGTGAAATACCCTCTTTGGGTTATGGGCTACACAAGACCGGAGAAAGATAGCAAGAAATACAAGAAAGAGGCCAAAGACAGTAGTCAATTACTAGTTTTCTCACTTAGGAATCATATGAATAGTGGTATGTGATTAGGACCTAGAAATGTACCCAAGTGCGTGATTTAGTGTCTACATTTGCCCCTAATTTATGTTGTTGAGTAAATACTCGATAACATAAAGTAGATAAGAGATGTGTACCTTATAACCATGTAGAGTGTGATGGTGATAACATTCCAAAGAGAAAAATGAAAGCTTAGAGTGATAAAAATGAAACGTGGATGCTAAGAAAGAGGAAGTAACCCTCTAGGTGAATCATATGAGTTGCACCACATTGTACCTATTATTGATGTTTTATGTTGGGGTATTTGGGGATGTTTCTTATTCCATATTAAGAACAAACCTACAAAAAGAAGAGAAAAAGAGTAGTTAAAGTCATGTATATGTGAAAAATATGATCCAAATATGTAATAATGTGAAAAAGTAGTAAAAAGAACATGTGCCCTGATCTATAATGAGTAAAAAGGATAAAAGTTTCCTAAAAATGTTGTAGAAGAATGAGTTTTTTCGGCAATCTCATGCCACAACATAAGTAGTGTTGGGGAGAAAGGTCTAGTGTTATTCTTGATCCCTAACCACTTCCCCGAAATTTATACACCAATGTAGATGGCATGATCCTACTTTGTTATAGTTTGGTCAAGCTCGATCTAAGTAGAAGAGAAGAAAATGGAGATAGAATGCATTATGATTGTTATAGGATTTGTGTATGTAATGTGAAAACTTCTATGTAGACTTCTGAAAACTATGTTGATTTGAGAAAGTGATTGTAATTTCTACTTGGTCATAATAACTTGTAAATTCGGGGGCACCTAGGCGCTAGTGTTTGTATCTCGTTGTTGATGTATGTGCTGAACTAATAACCCAAGTCAAAATATGGTCATTTATGAAATTGTGTACTATGTTGATTCTTTGTTGAATTGTATTGTGATATAGCTATGAGCTGTTGTATGGGGCGTATTATTCACCCTGATGTGTCCCCCCCTCATTTGGTGTGCATGATACTTTTCTAGGAGGATGCATCTCAAAGGAGAGGACCAGAAACTAGTCTGAAATTGATACCCTATAGGGGAAATGCGCTTGGTAGAAACCAAAGCACATGCAAACAATGTGGCTAGAAACATGTGTTAGTAAAAACAAGAAGAATATGCATATAGAATACAAGGTGTAAGCCAACAAGCAAGAAGACAATGTAGACCACAAAAATTAGGTTGCAAAACATGGGAAATCACTCACAACGTCCCAAGATAATCGAGCCAAAATGCCAAAAGCATACAAGAAGTGATCAAACAAGACATATGGAAAATCCCACAAATAATGGCATACAATGGAAAATAATAGAAAATGGTAACAAGCAAAGAGTGATAGACAACCATGGTGGAAAATAGTTCTTACAGGAAAATTCTACTCATGAAGCACATGTTATCATGTTATAAAGTATGTCAAAGTATGTACGGTCAAATATAGATTAGTGTGATAGTAATAATATGAAGTAGTATAAAATGAAACAATAGCACATGTAGTGTGTATGAAAATAGATTCTCGTTAGGAGTTTCAATGGGAATGGTAAGAGATACAATGCCAAGCATCCATTCTATGTGTAAATATCCATATAAATTCTACATCCACAACTAGATAAAAGTGAATGTGCATGTGCATATAGAAAGGATAATCGACATACGAAATATCTTTTTAGCATTTGAAATAAAGTGTGCATGTAACTAGTATAATAAAACAATAATAGATACAACCAAGATATGCAATATGTTGTGAGTATGAATGGAGTGGAATAAAAATTCAATGTGATAGGATTATCGTGCCCCACGAGTAGATTTTAATGAGCATGAGATGAGGTTCATTTATAAAATACCCCTCGACAGATCAAAGAATGAACCATAAAATAATAGTGTTTCATCGGGAAATTGTTTGAACATGTGCACTAGAAGGATATGATCAATGAATCATAGATTGTAGAGAGTGAGTGATTGTGGTGAGGTTCATTTCATATTTATATCCTCAACAGTCAAGTATGAACTGTAGCACAAAGAGTGTGTCATAGGGTAGTGTGATGTGTGAGAATGAGATGCTAGAAATATGTGGAGTGAATGCGCAGAGAGTGAAATGTGTAGTGTGCATGATGTGAAGTTCATGAATGTAGTATGCCCTCAACAGTCAAGTGTGAACCATAGCACAAGAGTGCATCATAGGGAAATGATGATACTAGTGTATCAAGTGGTTTGAATGTGCTTTGTAAAATGAATCATGAAGCGTGAAGCATTAATTTTGAGAGTAGGTTGTTAGAAATAATTGATTGTTTGTGAAAGGGGGAGAATAAACGTGATGCCCCCAAGTGTGCCAATGATGGATATCTATTCCCTTTTGGGAGAGTTTTATCTATATCATGATAAGAGAGATCCAACACAATGGTAGTTAGAAGAAATAGTAGGTCCATGTCATGGTGGTAGAGTTTGAATGTGTCTTGGCCATCAATATAAGGATTATTTTCTTTGAAAAAAGTTATTAGTTGTTGAAGTGGTGGATTATTGGGTAACATTGTAGAAGACTTAGTAGGAGAAGGTGATGGAGGACTGGCCTTGGTAGGTGATTACTTACTTTGGCCTAGTAATGTTGTAGATGACTGGAGTGGAGGAGTAGTTAGATTCATTTTTAGAGTAATATGCTTAGGAGGTTCTTGAATTTCATTAGTAATGATGGTATGATGCTCATGAGATATAGATGAATCAGATTTAGGAGCCTATAAATATTTAGCAATTGGAGATTAACATGTAGGAGCCTTTTTGTAGCAAATGAAATGAGACCATAATTCTTAACATGGCCAATTTTTCGTTGTAAATCATAGCACTCGTTTTCATTATTTCCATTGATTCGATGATAATTGCAATACCAATGACCATAATATATAACAAGCCGATAATGAGGATATGTATGAGTAAATGGAAAGCTGATTAATTAATGAGTTATGAGCTATGGAAGAATATCTTGTTGTTTAGCATTTAAATCAAACTTTAGAGGTGCGCGGAGTGGTAAGACTTGGGGTTCAATGATATGAGCACATATAGAAGACATAGAATGAGGATGAGAAGAAGAACTAGTGTCAACTCCGAGAAGTGTCTTTAAGATGTTGGATTTTATATTTTATATTTATGTAATCATGGATTCCATAGCCTAAAATTTATCTTGAAATAAAGAATGTAAATCTTGAATGGATTTACAAATAGATTGATTGGAAGTAGGACCAAGAGAGTCATCATAAAGACGATCGAAGATAGTAATGACTTGATAAGGTAGTGTATCGCTAGCAAGATACATACTATCTAGAGATTTTAGGATCATATTTTTGAAATGTGGGTACATTTTTAAGCAATTGGTGCAAGGTGTAGTCACAAAATCACGCACTTTAGACAATATTTTGTCCTAGTCTCATATTACTATTCATATGATTTTTGAGTGAAGAAAGTACTAATTAACCCATGTCCTTTGGCCATTTTACTTTGATTTATATCATCATTTTTGACCTTCAACACATACTTTCCTAGTATGTCTTTGTCATTTGGCATCATTTTACCTTTGACTAGGGCATCCAACCCAATACTGGGGTACCCTAGTCCCATTTGGGGTGCCTTGAGCCTTTCTACACTTTCCTACCACTTTTTGGGCACTTTCTGACCATCTTAGAATCCTATATTTTTATTTGTCACCTTTATGAGGTTAGTTACAAAATTAGAACAAGAGAACCATATAAATATAAAGTTATGATACCATAATGAGGAACCAAGAACTAAGAACTACTATCATTGCCTAAGGTTGCATCCATCAAAGGATCCATTTGCATCCATCTATCTCATAACAAGGCACAAGATTGGTTCATTTGCATCAAACTACTTAAGAGGTAAGTTTATTATATTCGATCCACCATTCTATTACATTTTCTACACATAGTTATTACTCACTAATTTCACAAAGTGTGAATGCAACAAGAGCACCTAAGGCATGATTACACACACAAGAACATAGAACTACATTTAATCTGAGATGTAGTGTAGTTCTCACTTAGTAAGTACACCATTATGGCAGATGAGGTAAGTCTAAACCCTTTATATGTATCTTTATTTTTAGGGTTTGATGCTTGTCTTGGGGTTTTGCAGGTCTTTTCTTCATCGCTGATTATCAATGACATATGACACAAGGTCAACGAAGTTAGTGTGATAGGAAGAAAAGGTAGGAAATCATCAAGTGACAACTTAGAGGAAGGTTATAGAGATTTTTCACAGACACTTGCACTCATATTATAGATTAGGGCACCCACATGCAACCCTATCTATCTAGGTGTCCCATTCCACTCAAATTTCCTAGATATACACTTTTCTAGACTTTGGCACAATTGTTTCATCCTCCTGTTTCTCTAGCCATCTTTGTGACATAGTCCAACAAGCTCGTCAAATCAGTTGAGTCTTTTCCAACTCTCTTTACACTTTAGGGTTTTGCATATCTACTTTTTAGTTTCTTGGATCAATTTCTATATTTATTTACTAATTTTATTCTTTGTTATGTATTTTTTTCCTAGTTTAGATTACCTATAGAATCAACAATTCTTCCACATTTTAGTTAATAATTTTAGTGAACCCCGTGTTTGACACTTCCTTCCACTAGGGACCCTCTTTTGCATCTTTACTATGGCTCATTATTCCTTGATTTTACTTGAGGCTCATCTTAAAGCCATCAATGACCATATCGCTGAGAATCCTCAAGATCTAGACTTACTTTTACATGTTTCTCATGAGGAAGCTACCAATTTAGTAGAGCTTAATGCTTCTGTGGCCATATCTACTTCCATGGTTTCCCAATCACTTGTTTCTACTCTTCCACCCATTTCCACTATTCCCATTTCTATCACAACTCCTAAAAATCATTTCACACCACCTCTTATCTCTCATATAGGGAATGTTTTCTCGGTTGGTACTCAAGATTAAACATCTCTGTTAATACCTCCAAGTGCAGATTTGTTAGTTATAATAGGTTACTTCTCGCACATCTCCATATATAGATTCCACCTTGAGCATTGTTATTGAATTCTCCATTCATGTCGGCCATCTCCACTTATACACTCCCTCCTAGTTTTTTCACCCCTAAACTTCCCATTTTTAATGGGCATAATGATCCACAAGAGCATCTTAGAGTATTCCATGTAGCTTCTCTTGGCTTTGTTGATGATCATATGCTTTTGGCTAAAATATTTCCTTGTAGTCTCCATGATTATGTGATGTGTTGGTTTTATGACCTACATGTTCATTTGGTAACTTCATTCACGCATGTGGTTGATATTTTCTTGCTAATTTTTCCATCAATATCACCTCCAAGATATCTTATGCTCAATTAGCGCAACTCAAACAAGGCCCTAATGAATATCTCTCAAATTATGTGTTGAGATATAAGAACAATATAGCTAAGATGTCAAATATGCTAGCATAATCTAAGCTTCAGGACTTGTTCATTCAAAGTCTTTTACCACCACTTCAGAAATTGTTCTCTTTGAGACCTTTGCTTCATTTGAACAAATATTTCATACCTTTTAAGCTTCATGAAACCAAACTTTTACCAATTGGAAATCTCAAATATCAAGAACAAACATCATCTTCTACTCATTTTTCAAATAAGAAACCATTCAATCAATCTAAACTAAACCAAATGATACCAAAATTACATCAATGCGTAGTCACTACTTCTAAAGAGGTTCATTCACCACCACCTAGGCATACATTTACTAGTTTTCCTATCACCCCACATCTCATATTACAACAAATTCTTGAGAGTAGTCTTATCACACTTAATCCACCACTCAAAATAGACCCATCGCGACTAAAAAGTAGAAATTAAAATGATAAATTCTGATGTGACTATCACAAATGTGTAGGACACTCGACGAATCGATGTTTTAAGATCTGCATAATTATCCAAGATCTTATTGATAACAACAAGCTTGAGTTTCCAAAACCTACTAACATCTGACAAGTGAAAAATCAAAATCTTTACTAATTAACCTCAACATCATGACAAAAAAACAACTAAACCCTTAGCTAATCATGCATACCACACAATATCTCCTCCTACTTCAGGGTCCCTTGACATTTTAGTTTCACATACCACACTTTGCCACCATCCATATATTTTTCTAATCACGAATATCATGTAACTTTTACATCCGAACCCCTACATATCAACACATTATTGGCTCAAACCCCATCAATAATACTTAGGTTGACTTGTCGTGGCCTATTAATGCATGCTTTATTCCATTTTTGATGTTATTGGTTACCCTCGATCACAAATCATATACCCTTTAAACAAACCCTATGGTGTTGTCAAACTACATGTTACAGTTGGTCCTCTTACTTTTGCTTGATCCTTTCCTTGTTGAAAATATAGTTGCCAAGTGTGACATGCTTATTGGTCTCAATTGGATTCATCGATCCCAATCTATTATCTCTATGAATCATTTACAACTTAAATTCATCTATAACAATCAAGTTATTTCTATTGATGGTGTCCCTCCATCTACTCCATGGTCATCATCTCCTTGTACATCGTTAGCACACCACCTACATCATCTAGCACATCACACTCTATGTTACTCAAAGCACAATATACTCCTAGTTCACCTACTCATGCATTGTCTACATGACCTCACCACTCTGCTAGTCCTACACATAGGTATAGGCCCATTCCTAGGAATTTTAATATAAATTGGTGTAAATCACCACCTCGGATTATTCCACATGGGTTTCCATCACCTTCGCGCTCGGCATTACGTAGATATCCATCACCAACACATTTTTCTCCATTACAGAATTCATCATATATTCATCTATCACATGAACATAGAATTCATTCACTAGCATACTATTTGTCTCATATACCACCACTCTAAAGCAGTTCATATGTTTTTAGTGCCACATGTATCAAATGGAGGAAATTCATCCTTCACTATCATTAGATATATCATTCACACACACACACACACACACACACACACACACACACACACACACACTTGGGAGGCATAACATTCACATAGCCCCCCCAACCTAACAAAATCATACATCACAACATAACATACTTCTAGCATACACATATCACATCCTCATCACATTGTGTACTCATCACACTTATACTAGTAATGCCATTACCCATGATACACTCTTTTTCTTCGGTTCACATTGACTTTAGAGGGCTTACTAAACATGAACCTCAAACAATACACACTAGGTCATTTCACACATTTTGTGTCATATGTCTTACATCTTACACCATACACTCTATATTTAGTCTACGTCATTTGTGCATCTACACATCATACATCATACTAATTGTCATTATACATGTGTCACACTCTTAGGGTCTACATTATATGATTCTCATCTTTCATCTTGTATTGTGTATCCATACATCATGCATACTCATACATATCATACCATCATACTAATCACATATGTGTCACACTCCTATTGTCTACAAGTCTTGCATCATATACTACTCATACGACATACTACATAGAACACATCTTCACACTATAGGATATCTACACACATTACGTTGCATATTATTTATCATACATTACGCATATTACACATCATATGGTTGGCTTTATTATCATCACACATACTACATCATCTTCTACACGTTGTACTCACTACCATATGATGCACTTTAGTTCTTTGATCCATACTTGATTGAGAAGGGTTTACAAATCAAATGGACCTATCATATGTTCATCACTCAACCTTATATCATGTGACATTACTAGGTTAGTGACATATGCTTACAGTTAAATTTTCACCTATCCCTTCATATTATAGTGATATATGCTTTAGGCTACATCACCACTCCCTCTATTAATCTAGTAGTGATGTATGCTTTAGGATACAAAATCACTCTTTTGATTATCTTGTCATGATATAAGCTTTGGCTATAAGGGTCATGCATACATCATCTCTAGGTCACATATCCTTAATATGCATACACACTCATCACAATGCGTTAGACATAACACACGATTCAACTATTTCCCGATGATACACTCTCATTTATAGTTCATTATTGACTCTTGAGGGGAAAACTAAAATAAACCTCATTGTATAAAATTCCATTCACTCAGGGGCATATGAATCTTATCATCTATCTTACATTCCATTTCATCCATTCATAGCATGTTGCATATCTTGGTTACTTTTAGTCTTGTTTACATTTTCTTCTATATGGTCATCTTATTACACATGGTAGTTAGATATCTTGTATGTAAATTATCTATCCCATACACACATACACGTTCACATATTTTTCTAGTTTTGATCTTAGATATAGGTTTTTGCATGCGTAGTATGATGCTCACCTTCTACCCATCTTACATTAGTCACTAGGGACATTCACATTCATCTCTTCCAGGTTGTTATTGTTTCATTTTGTAATTATCACTCTATATTACATGGTTATACATGCTCATTACATGTTGGCTATCTTTCTAACATGCTAATGAGGTATTTCATGCGCAACATTTATTTGTAGGAATTATTTATTCTCTATAGTTATTTCTTTATTTGTACTTACTTTTTTTTTTATTGTATGTGTATGCGGGCCTTTCCTTTTGTTTGGTGTGCATAATTGTTTATTTTTATGTGGTCATTTCAGACTTGAGTGTCTTGCGACATCATGAGTGATGTCCCATGTTTTCCACCCTCTTTGGTGGTATATTTATTTCTTGTGTGTTGTCTTACATTCTAGATTACACAATGTTTACGTAGCATAAATTTATCTTTTACATGTATGTTATTTCATACGAACAATTGTCTTTGGCTAGAATTTTGCTTGTGTGTGCCTTGGTTTCTACCAAATGCTTTCCCTTCCCCCTATAGGGTAGAGTTACAGAGAATTCATGCGGTTGGTCCTCTTTTGGGGCCACATTCTCTTATCAACGACGTCGCATGTGCCCCCAAAGAGGGGAGTGCCATTTGGGGTTTACATACTATACAACGCTTCTACACCATTTCAATTTAGTTCAATTTTTTCCCTTGGCATTGTGGGTTATATAATGAGTGGGTTCAAACTAGTCTACAAACCCCGTACATAGGATATTTTATAGTACATGGTTCCTTAGCATTCTGGGGAGAAATTATAGGTTAGAGGATACAACGGACTTCCTCTCTACACTACTTCAGCCAATGGCATCGGATCACCTAAAAATCTAGGTAGTAAAGAGATATCTTCACACATGACTTTAGGAAGAATTTACAGAGTTGGAGAATAATGCAGATTTCTCCCTACACTTCTTTGGCCAGGGTGACGTGAGATCACTTGAAAAACTCAAAGTATAGGATAACCTTCTACACTTTTTCTCTCGACATGGATCAGTGCACATGTTCCATTTTTCATTTAAATATTTTATGTTTACATCCTATCATATACATATACATATACATACATCTTTTACATGTATTTTTACATATACATGTGTATTTGACTACTTGATCATTTTCTCTTCTCAAGTCCACCCATATGAGAAACAAGCAGTCAACAACAATAACTACAATAATGGGGGCAACAACATCATCTTTCGGTAGCACACATGATAATAACCATGTAGGTACATCACAAACCTTGGTAACTACACACGTATTTCCACCCTAGGTTCACTCTCACCACTTTTTTCACTTTTACATCTTTATTTTCCACACTCCACTATTTTTGCATTCCATGCTTTGTCTAGTCCTTTAGCATGTTTCTACACCACTCTACATGGATTATCAAGTACAAAAATCTATGTACTTTATGTTACCAAGATTTCCACTCACCAACATAAAGTGGGGAAAATGCAGTCACAAAATCACACACTTTAGAAACTATTTAGTTTTTATCTCATTTTACTATTCATATGATTTTTGAGTCAAGAGATTACTAATTAACCTATGTCCTTTGGCCATTTTACTTTGATTTATGTCATCACTGCCAACCTTCAACACATACTTTCCTAGGTTTTCTTTATTGTTTGACATCATTTTACCTTTTACTAGGGCATCTAACCCAATAATCTTGGGCACCTTAGGAACCCTGGTCCCATTTGGGGCACCTTGAGCCTTTCTACACTTTCTGCCACTTTTTGGGCACTTTCTGACCATTTGAGATTCTTATCTTTTTAATGGTTGGCCTTTTCGGGTTAATTATGAAATTAGAACAAGAGAACCATATAAATATAAAGTTATGAGACCATAATGAGGGACTAAGCACTAAGAAATACTATCATCACCTAAGGTTTAATCCATCAAAGGATCCATTTACATCCATCTAGCTCAATCACAAGGCACAAGGTTGGTTCATCTACATCACACTACATAGGAGGGAAGTTTATTCTATTTCATCCACCATTCTATTATATTTTCTACACATAGTTATTGTTCGTTACTTTCATAAAGTGTGACTAACACAAGAGCACCTAGGATATGATCCACACATAAGCACATAGAACTACATTAGGTCTTAGATGTAGTGCAACACTTAGTAAGTCCACCATTGTGGTAGGCTGAGGTCAGCCTGATCGACCCCTTTTTATGAATATCTATTTTTTAGAGTTTGATGTTTATCTTGGGGTTTTACATGTCTTTTCTTCATCATTAATTATCAACGACATACGATACGGTGTAGTGAAGTTAATGTGACAGAAGCGAAGGCACGAAACCATTAAGCGACACCTTGGAGGAAGGTTACGATATTTTTCACAAACCAAGGCACCCATGTTATAGACTAACACACTCACATGTGCCCCTATACCTATCCAAACATCTCATTCCACTCATATCTCTAGATCTGCACTTTTACGGACTTCAACATTGTCATTTCCTCCTCTTATTTCTCCATCCGTATTTGTGACATTGTCTAGGAGGCTTTTCGAATCATTTGATTCCTTTCCAAATTTCTTTACACTTTAGGGTTTTACGTATCTAATTTCTTAGTTTCTTGGGTCACTTTCTAGATTTATTTATTGCTCGTATTCACTTTTATGTATTATTGTTCCTATTTTAAATTAACTATATAATTAACCATTCTTCCACATTTTAGTTAATCACAAGGAGACATGAGAAATGTTAGAATCCATGAGAGAAGAAAAAAAAGGATCCAAGAGTATTTGAATGTGATTTCAGCAAATGATTTTTAAAAATGGGAAGATGTTAAACCCTAGATATTATAGAGTCACATATGATAAATAATACGTTAAAGTATAGATCTAATGTAATATTCGTAATATGGAAAAAAGTTCATTTTAGGAAAATTTGAAAAGGTGAATTTTTCGGAGCAGGTTAGTGTCATGTTCACCTAAAATTTATAGTATATATATTTTTAGGGGTCAGATTTACCTACATTTGAAAACCTCTCCTATAAAAACCTATGTGATTTGTCAGGTAGTATACTACCACCAGTACCATACCAATACCATGAACTCACATACTCTAAGCACCAGTACAATACAAATTTGTTTACTATTATTAGTTTTTAGTCGGGTGATAAGTGTTATTTTTGACGCATGATGATTATTAATATTTGTTGATGCACAACAAAGGCTTTCTATGGATGGGAAATAAGGAGATATTGCTTGACGTGTGAAAATGGTTTTCTTGATGATGCATGACTACAATGCTGTTGAAACATGACATATTTTTTCTTTGACATGCGACAACGATATTTTTTGATGTGTGACTTAGTGCGTTTGTCTTTGACGCACAATAAATGTTTTTGTGGACGGTGACTAGGAGATATTTCGACATGCGACGGGATTTATTTATTGATGCACGACTATACATTGACTCAATTTTATCTGATGCGTGACTTGAAGTATTTTGACACATGAAATTTTTTTCTCGATGCGTGACTTGTTGTATTTGTGATGCAAGACAAAGTTTTCTATGACGCATGACCGGGTGTCTTTTTGACACATGACTCGATTTTCTCGATGTGTAATTTAGTGTATTTGTTGACGTGTGACTCAGTTTTATCTACCACATGACTTGAATTATTTGTTGAGGCATGACATATCCAAAAAGTAACTAAGAAATATCAAAAGTCCCTATTCAAGTATTTTGGAAACTCTTCTGCTATAGATACCATACCACCAACACCCATATAGCTGCCACTAGAATGAATCAGAGTACAAATTGTGTGGAAGGTAATATTGAGGTGGACATGCATTCTACACAATATCAACCAAATGACACCTATGATGATACCATGCCAGATCTTGAAGATATACCTGTTGAGATGCCAAATCCTGAAGATATTCTTCCTATTGGGGTGTAACCAAGAGTGCATCAAGATATCACACATATAAATACTCAAAAAAATGGAACACAAAAATAAAATTCAAATTTTGGTTCACGAAAGAGGAAACCAGGTGATTGTGATAATGCTCAAAATTCTACTCAAAAAAGTAAAACATTGAAAATGAACAAGAATATGTGGACAATTGGGAGGACATACAAGTTTGATTGGGCTGCCAAATTTCCATTTATCAAACCTGTACAACCATCTAATTCAAATATATCCCATCTGAATGTACATGTACAATATGTATGTGGAAATTGGGAAAGCAACAAAAATGCAACTGAAGTTGGACACTATAGAAAAAACACTATGGAAAACAATATTTGATCAGTAATGGGGGAGGATGGCCAAAAATCAAAACACATAGGTGGAAAACTGAAAAATAATGCATGCATGTTAAATACACAACAGAGTATGAAGCAGAGAGAAAAAAAATGTAGACATCTCGTGGAAAAGGGAGGAACGATCACATCACAAATTGGTAAGATGAATCAAACAAATCTGCATGCAAAACTCATACAGTTCTCTACTTTATTTCACATACTAAAGAAAGGAAGACCAATTTCAGATTTCCTTGATTTCAAAGTTTTGTATCAATATAATGGAATGCACAACGTTCCTCAGTCTCATTGGTCTAACATAAGTGTGCATGGGAAATGGAAAAATGCCTTTCAATGATAGAGAAGGAAGATTTGAAAGAGAATGTAAAAAAAAAAAGTTTATCTCTCTTTTAATTGATGAAGTGACAACATTCAAAACATTGCATGGGTATGTATCCACATCTATACTTTAGAAAATCATATAAGGACACCTCATCTGTTGGGTGTTATGAAAATGGTTGAAAATTGTAATGCCAAAACCTACATAAAATAGTTGTTTCTCATTTGAAAGATATTGTTGGAATGACTGATTATGAAATTTCTATGAAGTTGGTATGCATGTCGAGAGAGATGGTGCATCATTCATGTAGGGTCACTAAATAGGGTTGTGTGTTAGATTTCAAACAACAAAGGGCCCCTTATATGCTAGTAATTCATTGTATGGCTCACAGAATGAATTTAGCGTATAAAATGGTAAGCAACTATGAAAATGTTGCTAAAGTAGAAGACCTTATAAGAGAACTTCATGCCTATATGGAAAGCAACCCAAAGTGATTTCTTGAGTTCCAAAAATTCACAATTGGAATTACATATGGAAAAAAACTTCTGAAGGATGTTGAGATGAGATGGATTTCTTTGTATGAACCTGCATGCAGAATTTCATGAGGAGTATCCTTCATTGGTTGGTTTCATGCACAAATATCATCATGAAGTTGACAGGGTGAGGGACTTGATTTGTTCCATTTAACTAATTTGGAGACATTTCTTACATTGGTTGGTATTCTTCCAATGTTGTAGGAGATCAATACACTGATGAAGCATGCATATGGGAGATTAATCTATATTGTGGATTTTATACGGATGAGAAAAATGGTATGTCAAAGTCTTGATGTCTTGTACTATTCCCAAGATAGTTTTGATACACTGTTTTCGAGAATTGGAAAGCTTTATTAGATCTTAAAATCCCAATAACTATTTGAGATTTAATATCCATGATCACCTCTATCAATGTTAATGGGAGGGACATACCACTGCACATTTTGTAAAAATGTCAAGATATTATAGGATCGGAAAGAGAAGATGTTCTTGTGACACATAATCTCTTTGAGTCTGTTATAGTTGAAACAAGAATAAAGCTTTAAAAAAATTTTAGAATCCTTATCATCAGAAATTAGAGAACGTTTCTCCAAAGATAAAATTCTTGAAGCAATGGGTGTGATGAATCCTAATTTTTGGAATACTGAAGGTGCTCATGTAGACTTTGTAAGAAATCATTTCCATAAATCCATGGGTACAATAATGGAACATTTCACAAAGACTTCAGAGGTCAAGGGTATGGAAATCAAAGGTATATTAAATGTTGATTTATTAAAGTCTCAATCAACAAATTTTGCAACAACAATGAGGAACCAATATAAAAATTTAGATGAAACCTTCAAGAGTGGTGTTATTACAAGGCTTTGGTGAGGAATCTATCAAAGTATTGTCTTACAAGAAGACATCAGTGAATATTTCATATTATATGAGTTATGCCAAACAATGATTTTGGGGTCTGTGGAGGATGAAAGGGTTTTCAATTCTTTATCATTTATAAAATCAAAACTAAGAAACAAGTTGGATAAAAATCTGGAAAGTTGCATGAGGTGTTATGTTTCTCACTACTCCATGGAAACCTTTCCTTTCAATAGAGAAATTGCACATTGGAATTCCCTTTCCGAAAGAAGAGGTGTAAATAATACAACTACAAGTACAATTGTTCCCAATGATGAGACTGGAATTGGTGTGTCATCACACTCTATAGAAGAGAACATCAAATTTGAAGAAGCTATTGATAATGGATTGTTTCAACTTTAAATAGGTATCTCCTTGACCTTACTTTTATTGTTTTTCACCTTACATTTTAACTATGTGGTTATTTATTCAATTTCATATTAACTCTATAGATGCAAATATTGACTGAGGAGGATTTTTATCATATTTTTTTTAGCTCTTGTTATCATTAAAGATGTTACAGGTATATATATTTACATTTATTTAAATACAATTATTTATAAAAAAATATGTTTTATATAATTACTATTTTGGATTTTCGAATACCAATTTCTATTTTAAAATCTATTTGTTACATGCATTTTTCGAATACTAATTTGTAAGGCCTTCAAAGTTCAGATCTACATATTCTTCCACTATTATACTCTTCAAACTTCCAAACTTCTACTTGTCTAGATATGTACATGTTATCATTTGCATTTTCTTTAATCTTTTTGTTTCTTCCTTAATCCACTCAATCATTATTTCATCTTTTTTTTGAAAAACGTGGGTTGACATCCATCCAGGAAGCTCTCACTTCCGATCTAAATGTCAGAAACTCACCCATCTATATACTAATCCATTTCTCATGTTGAGTTTTCTTGAATCGAAGATCTTCTAGCATGCTACGAAGGATGATTTCTCATTTTCCTTCCATATGCTTTGTCACAGCCATCTAAAAGACAAGAGGTAACTTAAACCCTATCATATGACATTGCTTGAGTTTTTACAATTATGTTTAATTTATTTTTGTATTTGCAAAATGCTTTGATAAAGTGTTTAAAATTTGTGGGATAAAATCACACATTCAAATTTTACAAGTAGAGAGAGGAATATTTTTCCATATTAAGATGTTTTAACACATTCCAAATTTTCTTAAAATTATCCATTATACATAACACATTCCTAATTTTAATTCATCAATCAATTATCATATTATCATCATCCATTATTTACTGCTTTTGAATTTTAAAGAAGATAAATCTACATCCACATACAATTCATCATCATCCATATCATTTTTAATCATCATCCACATCTATTTTAATTCATCATCATCTCATCGTCATTGATTCATTACAAGTAGAGAGAAGAAGATTTTGAGAAGGTTTAAATGTGAAGAAACTTGATACAAAGTTCTAATTTTACAAGTAGAGAGAAGAAGATTTTATTGTATTAAGATGTCTCTATCCTAAGACATTCCAAATTTTCTTAAAACAATTATCCATTATCATCATCCATGATTGTGCTTGAAGATAAATCTATGTCCACACAATTCATCATCATCCATATCTATTTTAATGTCATCATCCACATCTAATGTCATCATATCATTGATTCATTACAAGTAGTTTTTTTCAGAGAAGAATATTTTGAGAAGTTTTAAATGTGTAAAAACATTTGATACAAAGTTTAATTTTACAAGTAAAGAGAATATGTCTCTGTCCTAGACTCTGACACACTCAATTATTATTTAAAAAATTATTTATCCATTATCATCATCCATGATCATGTTTGAAGCTAAATCTAAGTCCACATTATTCATCATCATCCATATCTATTTTAATGTCATTATCAACATCCACATCTAATGTCATCATATCATTGATTCATTACAAGTAGAGAGAAGAATATTTTGAGAAGGTTTAAATGTGTAAAAACCTGATACAAAGTTTGAATTTTACAAGTAAAGAGAAGATGTCTCATTCCTATACTCCTGACACACTCCAATTATTCTTAAAACAATTATTTATCCATTATCATCATCCATGATCATCATTTTGAAGCTAAATCTAAGTCCACATCATTAATCATCATCCATATCTATTTTAATGTCATCATCCACATCCAATGTCATCATATCATTGATTCATTACAAGTAGAGAGAAGAAGATTTTGAGAAGTTTTAAATGTGTAGAAACCTGATACAAAGTTCAAATTTTACAAGTAGAGAGAAGATGTCTCATAGTCTAGACTCCTAATACACTCCAATTATTCTTAAAACAATTATTTATCCATTATCATCATCCATGATCATGCTTAAAGCTAAATCTAAGTCCACACAATTCATCATCATCCATATATATTTTAATGTCATCATCCACATCTAATGTCATCATATCATTGATTCATTACAAGTAGAGAGAGAAGATTTTGAGAAGGTTTAAATGTGCATAAACTTGATATGAGTTCAATTTTACAAGTAGAGAGAAAGATATCTCATACCTAGACTCCTGACACACTCTAATTATTCTTAAAACAATTATTTATCCATTATCATCATCCATGATCATGCTTGAAGCTAAATCTAAGTCCACACAATTCATCATCATCCATATCTATTTTAATGTCATCATCCACATCCAATGTCATCATATCATTGATTCATTACAAGTAGAGAGAAGAAGATTTTGAGAAGTTTTAAATGTGCAGAAACCTGATACAAAGTTCAAATTTTACAAGTAGAGAGAAGATGTCTCTATCCTAGACTCCTAACACACTCCAATTATTCTTAAAACAATTATCCATTATCATCATCCATGATCATGCTTGAAGCTAAATCTAATTCCACACAATTCATCATCATCCATGATCATTCTTGAAGCTAAATCTAAGTCCACACAATTCATCATCATCCATATCTATTTTAATGTCATCATCCACATCCAATGTCATCATATCATTGATTCATTACAAGTAGAGAGAAGAAGATTTTGAGAAGTTTTAAATGTGCAAAAACCTGATATAGAGTTCAATTTTACAAGTATAGAGAAGATGTCTCTATTGTCTAACACATTCCAATTTTTCTTAAAAAAATTATCCATTATCATCATTCATCATCATCTATATCCATTCTAATGTCATCATATCATTACAAGTAGAGAAGAAGATTTTGAGAAGGTTTAAATGTCTCTTTGTTGTACCACATTCCAAATTTTCTTAAAATAATTATCCATTATCATCATCCAAATTCCATGATCGTGCTTGAAGCTAAATCTACATCCACATACAATTCATCATAATCCATATATCTATTCTAATGTCATCATCCACATCTAATGCAATCATCATTACAAGTAGAGAGAAGATTCTGAGAAGGTTTAAATTTGAAGAAACTTGATACAGAGTTTGAATTTTACAAGTAGAGAGAAGAATATTTAACTCTATTAGTATTAAGATGTCTCTATCATACCACATTCCAAATTTTCTTAAAACAAATAATTAACCATTATCATAATGCCATCACATTCAAATGAAACATAAACACCATATACAATCTAGAAATTCTATATATAATATATAACAAGATATAAAAATCCATAGATTATAAAGTATTTCAAATTTTCAAATGCCATCACATTCAAGTTTCAAATTTCAAATCTAGATTATAAAGTATTTCAAATTTTCAAATGCCATCACACTCAAGTTTCAAATTTTCAAATCCAGATTATAAAGTATTTCAAATTTTCAAATTTAAAGTTTCAATTTTTCAACCCTCAATCATGAAATTTATCCCTAGACAAACTGGCATCTTCTGTACCCCTTTCCCCAATGGCTTCCACTCATGTACTCCTTTCCCCAATGGCTTCCCCTCATGTACCCTTTCCCCAATGGCTTGAATAATCCTAGAACTAATCAGATCTTCCGCAACACTTGTTTAGATTCTTTACGATTCTTTGTTCTTCCTTTGTCGCATCTCCATGGGATAACAAACTAGGATCTGCAATTGCCTTAGTTTTGAATAAAATTTCAGGGTCAAAGCCATTCTCTTTAATTATCCGCTTTAGTGTATTGTTTTGTTTGTTAACTAAAACAATATTTTCTTTCAAATTCATTTTGTGGATAAATTGTTCTTCATGGTTTCCAAGTGAACTTGGAACACCTTTGCTTGACTCTTCAAATTTTCATATTTCAACTACACAAAAAAGTGAGCTCAATTAAACATATTACTAAAATAAGAAAATTTCAAATTAACAAAAATATTGTTTCAAAGTGATAATACTTACGACCGCTCTATCTCTCTCGGCATTTGCAATTGCCACCAGATCCTTGTCCTTAGACCATTTGTTAAAATATGTCTGGGCTTCAACACTAATATTTTCCAATTTTTTTAATGCTTTATCTAAAATATCATCTTTATAATTGTTGTTATACGTGATAGTCCCACTTCTTACTTGGGTAAGTAAGGAATCCATCTTCGTAGGTTGATTCTGGACTGACAACATATAAATTGTCCCTTTGCCAATAATTTTCAAAATGACTTATTATCTCATTGATTAGTACTTTTTCCCTTCTCTCCCATTCTATGAGCTGAATGATATGAGGTACAATAAACTCTTGGACATGGGATTGACAATCATAACCAATCAAGTTCTCTAAAGGAAATGGTAGCAAATTGTTCACCATCTATATCTAAAGAAGATGATGTCATTGGAGAGGTATGGGGGCTTTCAGGTTGATCATCATTTCTACTACTCTTTTTTCCTTTGGGTGGCCTGATCCTATTTATGATAAAATAAATCAATATTCAAATATTGAAATCAAAAGTGAAATGTAAAGAAAGTTGAATAAATTATGTTGAAATAGAAGTATACTTTACTGGCTTGAATCATCTCACGTGTATTGAAAAATCTTGTTGGGTCATTGCTATCAATGCCCAAGTAATCTTCATCTAAATTTATATTATTTAAAATTGATACACCCATTGTGTTGGGCAAGCCACCAGAGAGAGAGGGTTGGAATTTGAAATGAGGAGGCAATGTTTAGTGTCCCACTAGGGGCTTCAGAGGAATTGGCATGCATTTACCAATGTTATTTTTTCCTAAACCTCTAGTTGGAATTTTGAATCATAATGGTGGAGGAGGTGGTGGTGTCATTGTTTGTATAAATGGTGAAGGACTGCAATGTACTAAAAAGTGTAAGAAAAAAATCATATGAAAAACTATTAAACTATGCAAAAACTATGAAATTATATGAAAAACTATTCAAAACTTGTACTAAAGCAATAAAATCATACCTTTTTGTTGAGGGGTAACCTATCGTGGTACTTGAGGTGGCCGTGTTGGAGTAGTAATTGGTTGTGTTTGAGTGTGTGTGGCTGGATTGCTGAGCAGGTGTTGATGAGAAGAGACAATTGCATGTGATTGAACTGAGTGAGTTGGTGAAGATGGTTGACTTTGAGAAGCACACATATATTGTCCAAAGTCCTTGCAATGTCAACAACAATTCGATTGTATGTCAATTCAATATGGTAAATGGTAAATTGAAAATAGAAAATGGGAATTTGTAAATAGTAAATGTTAGGGTATTACGTCTCTGGCATTTAACTAATGCAAATGCTTGGTGGTTTGGTGATGAGTGAACTTCCATTTCAGATTGTGAATCTACGACACCTCAACGTGTTGTTGGCCTCTTCCTCTTGATGCCACTTTTTTTTTTATGGAAGGGCCTCCAAAAATCTTCTCTGTAAATGGTCAATATTTAATCAAATTCTAGAAGAACATAATGTTAGTATTACATAAAGATTCAATCAGAAGTACATAATCAAGACAATAACCATACTAAAGTCTAATGTCAAAATATAAACTTTATACATGTTGTTCTTGAAATGGAATTGACAAATTCTTCATTGTCTCATCCGTGCAAGTAGGAATTGGTTTGTCTTTTAAATTAAAAAGAGCCTCATAATAAAGGCCAAGGAGATAGTTTGTGGAGTGAATGAATGTTTTTTCAAAAGCGATGCATTTGTAATGTCATTTTTATTTTATTGGATAAAAAGGTGCACCAATCAAATTTTAGCTTTCTGATAGTTGCAAGAATGTATGTAATAGCCTAGTTTGGTATATCCATTTTCCAACCCTACAAAACAATTCTAGCTTGAAAGAAAGAAATCATGGCAGAAAAGAAAGTGGTGTGTAATTCCTTGTATCCACACCTCATCTTGATTTATTGACGTGAGCTATAAAAATTCATTGGAATTAATATGAATTTGAATTGTATCAAAATAAAAACTAAAAATATCAAATGAAAATTGAAAATAGATTACACGTACAATCAACATGGAAACCAAAAGTAGATTCGAGGTACTTCTTATCATTTTCGATGAGGGTTGCTTTTATTGTTACTATGGGGAATTTTTATATGGAAGGCTTGTCAACCAATGGATATCAGCTTGGATCGACACTAAATTGAAACATACGACCATCATCCATAATAATAGTAAAAAGACCATCCTCTGTATTGTACGAGGAGAGAAGGTAATTCATAATGTCATGATCAATTTTGAACTGGGGCATCTTAACAAGCCCATCAAAATCACATGCATCTAGCAAATCCTTGTATTTTGTATTCATTTGCAAAACTATCTAAATGTGGGGCACAACAAGTTCCTATAGAGTATCTTTCCCTTGGATAGGGCTTGTGGGTTGACTAGATTTTCTGATTGATCTTGGTCTTGAGCTTGGGTTGCACTTGTAGTTTCCATTGAGCTTGATTGAGAAGCTTGATTGTACTTGTGTGTGAGTGGAGTAGCTTGATTGTACTTGAGCTTGATTCCTATAAACGAGAAAATTCAGGAGCCGAGAAGTGTAAATGTGAAAATGAGTGGCAGGGAGGGTATTTATAGGATAAAATTAGGGTTTCCAAGCCTTGGATGCACAACAGAAGTATTGTAGTCATATGTTAGCAAGCTTTTCGACAAGTGAAAGCAAGGCTTGTTGTTGCACATCAAAAGGCTTCATTGAGGTGTGACAACAAAGCCTTGTTGTCATGCATCAACGAAGCTTTATTGACGTGTGAAAGCAAGCCTTATTGTCGCGTGTCAACAAAGATTTGTTGATGCACAAAGACATGTCTTGTAGTTGCACATCAGCAAGCTTTGTTGATGCATGATGACAACAAGCCTTGCTTTCGATATCAACTATGTGTTAAAAATGTCAAATAACTATTTTTCCTACATTTTCAGAATTTTTTCCCTTAATACAACCACTCTTGCTCAAGATTCAAATAATAGCAGGTGAAAATTTAGTTCTCAAAAATTAGAAAATTCACCTTTACACAAAAGTGGTTCCAGGTATATTCGTTGGGGATTTTCCACCTCCATTTTACTAGAGGCTTCTTAAAATGAACCACTGGTGATACACTTCCACACTTCTTACTCAACCTTTACACTTACTTGTTTTAGCTATGTGCCCTAATCCAACCTTTGAAATTTCATGCCATATCCTCAAAACGCTAACTCTACATCTATTCCTAGAAAACCCTAGCTCATTCTCTTGTCTTCAAACCTTCTTCCCAAATTTTACTTTCCATAAGGAGTTCTCTATCCACCTATTTTCGTACTCACTCTTCAATCACTCCGGTTCACCCTTCGTTTATAGCTTCTCTAGTTCATTCTTCTTACTTCACACTTTTTCACAATTAGGCTCTTTATCACGTAAGTTCTCAAAAGCAAGGTGTTGGTGAGAAAATTTGTCAGGTGGAAAAATTAGGCATCTCCACAAACATTCATAGGGCTACACCCCTCTATATTGAATGGTAAATCTCCCATTATTCAATGTAACTAATCCTACTCTTATCTAAATGTTGTGGGTGGCTAAATTGGCCAGGGATCACACAGGGACACTCCACTGAACTTGTGACAAAGTGTTTGTACATGGGTATAAGGGAGGAAATTACAGTGTTGAGGAGAAAAGGGGGGAAATTAGTCAAGGAAGATTACTGCCATGAGTAGATTGTAGAGCTTCACACCTAATAATTGGATTAGTTCAACATCTAATATAAAAGAAAGCAATAATGAAGCTTTTAGTGAGACAAAAAAACCCACATAAACAAAAATTCTCTTAAACTCATTCATCAAAGATTCAAATCTCTCTTTGATCACCATGCTTACAAAGTGCATAAAAGAGGAAATAGAAGAAGTGTAGCTTTATTTCATGTGTTTTGATACAAAGTCCAACAACATACAATCCACCATTGCTTTCTGAGTATACATTCTTCAAAATTTTGAAATCCTTGGAATGGAGAAGCCATCCAAATTTATAAAACTTTCAATTTGAGCCCTCACCTCCTTCACATGAATCTTCATTTCCATATTCCAATTGTGACTTTTCATTTTCCACGAATTAAGTATTTCTCTTATAATTTTGAGAAAATACTTTTACAATTATAAAATAAGTCACTTAAGTGAATAGGATGAAATACAACAGGCCCAATGAATTAAAAGGAGAGAGAAAGAAGTGGGAAGAAGAATATAAGAGAGAGGAAGAGATGTTTTGAGAAACATTTCTTATCTAATGAAGAGCCATTGTTCTTGATATATGGAATTCTCCAATGCGACAAAACTCAAGATCTCGAACTCTTTGCACCCTAAGAAACTCCTTTGGATAGTTCACGAGACACCTTGGGTTAATTTTTTAAGAAACATTTTTGACTTATTTTGTCGATGACCATGACCAAAACTCACAAAGATCCCTTCTAAGGAGATAAGAGCTCAAAAATTGACCCTATCAGGCTGAATGGAACGTTCATCGATAATTGCAAGCTCTACCTCACACATTATACTTTTGTAACTTGAGCCACGAATTAAGTGTCAAAAGACACTATCGAGTTCCCCCGAGATGAATCTTGACCGTGAGAAATGCTTATGATGACCTCGAATGATGATGTTGACCTAAATGATCATCCCTATGTGTCCCATTGTGCCAAAATTGCACTTTGAGTGTGACTTACTATTAATAGCAAGTGCCTAGATGGGAGACTTACTATTTTTGGTAATTTTTTCCTCTTCGACCATCCCGATGTGATGAACTTCTTCCCTCACTCCTATGCACACTTTGCCTTCACCTCAATCACTTATTGAGCTGATTTACTATTTTTAGTAAACACCCATATAGGGAACTTACTATTTTTAGTAAGTGTTCGTTTTCACTATTTTCTGCTCTGGAAAATCATTCTGACTTCTTGATGATCTTTAGTGCACACTGCCTTTTCCATAGCCACTTTTGATGATGACTTTCCAAACATAGAAAGCCTGTATAGGAAATCTTACTATTTTTAGTAAGTAGATTTCTAGTGCTCAGCTTATGATGAAACACATATTTTAGACTCGGCTTGACATAATGATATTATCCTCCAAATTTCACTTGATTTTGCCCACCAGAATGCTTGAAAATAAAATTTAAAATTTTCACCTGGCAGTGGCTTCGGGCACGAGCTGTCATGGCGGCCATTAATGGAGATCAAAATTCATAGGTTTGGTTTTTAACTTCTATCATGATGAAATTAACTCCATTGTGATAGGTTTTTCATTTGGATTCTTTATGCATTTTTAACTTGATCCGACTATCGATTGGTGGTAAATTCGACGAATGAGAGATAGGGCACCAAAATAAGTTTTTGTTGTAAAAAATGATCTGGAGCATCATTTGACCCTCTATCTATTGCATCGTGATGGAATTAAAAAATTAGGAGGTTTGCAAAAAATTTCATCTTAATCCGTTGAACGGTTCGAAAGATATGAATGAATCTTCGTCTGGTGACTTCAAGGTTTCTTAGAAAAACTTCGTTTCTTCACCATTTAGATCCATTCTTTTTGTAAAATTTTGGGATTTTTTCTAAATATATATATTTTTAATGTGATAATGGATTTATAGAGCTGGTTTAGTGCATAAATTGTGGTTTGGATTTCTGAGAAATTTTTCTAGAGTTAGACAGTGCGGAGATGTGGGGGGATGAAACAAGCATGAAAAATGACTAAGTGTTGTGCTTTATTCATCAAAAATTACAAGAATAGGGCCTAGGAAATATTTTTGTCCCCTTTTTACCTTTAATAAAAGGGAAAAAGGGACATCAATTTCCACATCACGCTAGATTGCAACACTTGGCGATCATCCATGCAGTGAAAGGAAAGGCTCCAACTAGCTCCTGGGGGCTAAACTTGCAACCATGAGGTTGCGTTGGTGTCTTGGGGAAAAAAAGGGTTGGGAAATTTTTTTCCCCTTTATATATTTTCTAAAGGGATGAAAGGGACATGAAATCCTGATAGGCTCTTGGTGCTAACACATGTCCTCTTTGAAAATTGGCTAAGTATCGAACCCTTACCTTGAGCTAACTTGCGACAACAATAAGTCGAGCTTCCGAATGAGTTCAGAGGTGAAATTTTATATGAATTTGATTTGAAAACACCCATTAAGTTTAATTGTGATGATTTTGAGCTTTAATTCATATTTCATCACCTCCAAATTACCCAATTTTTCTCAAGACCGTTAGGTGCATTCCCAAGAATTAGTTGCCTAGGGAGGTGCATGATGTTTCATGATGTCTCATTTTTTCCACCATTTAGGTCATATAAAATACCTTCAATAGTTACTTTATTGGGTTATTGAATCTTAAATAAGCTCCTAGAATATTTTCTTGAAGTTTAGGCACTCCTTCGTAATGTATGCTCCTTTAGGCTTGAAACCCCACTTTTGCTGAAATGGCTCCAAAACCTCCAGATCTTTCCAAAATATCCAAAAAAAAATTCTCATTATCTTATCACTTAAATGCATCTCTATGTTTAATTTTTATCCTTCATTCTACCTCAAGGGGTGCACTAGTCTCGAGAAGGCCAGTGGTATCCTTTCCTAAAATTGCCCAAAACTTGGCATTCTTCACAAATTCCTAAAATCACCTAGGGGACTGAAGTTTCTTTCATAAATCACATATGGTAATTGTATGTACATAAAATTTAGGACTATTACATGGATTGAGTAAGGTTTGGTGTTAAGGATGGGTAGACCTGAGGTGTCTTGGAAAGGTAAAATTTGAAACTTTTCTCACGGGGGTATCGTTGTTGTTCTTGAAAATTGGAAATTTTCTTGTTGCACATTTGCATGAAAACATATGGATTTAACTTGGAGACATGTTTTAGATCGAGCACAAGTGATGACATAGCATAATAATCCTATAATCTCAATTTTTCTTCATGGACTAGTGCCTTATCCATTGGGCTTTATGGAGTCACTAGAAAGATAGGCTACATAACTTTCTTTATTGAACACACACACAAACATGATGAGGGAAACAAAAAAGGAAAGGAAACACACAATAGAAACAAGGGAAACAACCTAAATCACCTATGTACATATGGGGTAGACCCACTTCAACTAAAGTGTAAATTTGAAGTGAGTGCTTACCCAGTAAATGAGTGTCACTGAATGTTGTTCTTCTACAAATCCATTAATAGGTTCACTGAAGTATGAACCTCTTCTCAACTTCTTGAGAAATCTATCTTGATTTCTAGCCTACTTGTACATTCCACCTCCTTCATTACTTTGACACCTTATTTTCGGCTTCTCCTTGTATTTTAGGTTCTTTTCATTTGCTGATTTTTGCCATTGTCATGAAGACATACCTTGATTGTTCTTGACTTTCCATTTTCATTTTTACTACAAGACATTTTTCTTCATTATGCATCTGCTTCATGACCACCGCTTTCATGGGTTGATTCTCAACAGATGTCTCATGAATTTTGGCATCATGTCCCTCCTCCTGATTTTCTCTAATTTTTAATTGTTCCATGAAGTGACCTTTCTCATGCTCCAAATATTTTTTCATGCACTTTCCTATACAATGTGTTACTTTCATTACATTACCCTCTTGGAAAGAGAATGAGTTCAAAATTGGGTCTCTAACCTGAAAATTTTCATCTTCCTTGCCTTGTCCATTTTGGGCTTCATCCTCCATCTTTGTGTCAAGGGAATCCATATCTTGATCAAGGAGAGAACTAAAAGGTTGAAATCTATTGAGAAGGTTTCCATTTTGAGTAAAATCAACTTTAGGATCAAGCAACAATCCATTTCTCCATTTTTCATTGAGAATGTTTCCATCCTTATGAAAAGGAAATGAGCACAACACTGGAGCTAAAATTTCATCATCTTCATCTTCCCGTTCTTGATCACCAAACATTGAGAGGTCCATTTCCATAGTTGAAATCATCATTTTCCTGGGTATGCTCCATTTCAAGTTTGAGAGGTGAAGGTATGTTGTCATTATTTCATTCCCTATCATCTTCTTCCAATGAGAAAGAGAAGCCTTCAAGTTCATTGGAACATTCATCACATGAAGACTCATGCTTGATCCTTAGGAGAATCATTGAAAACATTGAAGTTGTCTATTAAGAAGGTGTTGAGCATCATTCCTTCTTCTTGGTCTACATCTCTCATCACTTCAATATTTCTTTGTTGTAAGTCAAGGTTCTCATTACCAACCTTGGAATCCACTACAAAAACTTTGTCTACACCTTCGTCCCATGAAAAGTACACCCTTTCAAACTCAACTTTCATCAACTCTTCGTTGTGTTCTTTGAATGGCTCTATGATGCTTGGACATTCCTCCACCAACAAGGGCAGCTCAAGATCCTCCTTAAAGGTCATGAAGAATTCCCGTCCTTCACTTTAGGGCCTGTCCTTAGTGTGGTCGGTACTAAATACTTTGTTAGGCAAGCGAGAAAGTTGCTGAGTTTGGAATTCTCGCACGTTATGTCTTCCATTGGGTCATTTTGCCATTGAATAGTATACTTCATTTTTCTAATGGGAAGTATCTTTTTTTTTACCGTTGATTGGGATGGTGGCATATGACCAATTCAACTACATATCTCCTCTAACATCTCGGCAAAAGCTTTGGCCTAACAACATGTTGTATGAGGTGGGCATGTCTTCTACAAGGATTCTCATTATGATTTTCTTGTTAGGGAAGTACGCTGATGATACCTCAACATATTTTACTTGTCCGATGAGAGGCATTTGTTTCATCTCCATGGAGATAAATTTACCAGAGGTAGAGGAAAGGGAGAGACCAAGAGCTTTAACAACTTTTTTGGGCATGACATTGTCCATGACACCGAGAATCAATACATCAATTGTTTAACTTGTACTCATTGACTAACAAGGAAATGTAGAACGAGATCAACCTTTTTATATGTAGAGGGTGTGGAAGTGAGGAAATTTAGAGATGGAGTGGATTGGGATGCACATAGTGGTTCTTTGGTGGAGGCATCTTTAGAAACATGGCTACTACCTTTGACATGTTGAATGAGTCTCTCCAATTGTTTAGGATGAGTTCTTAAGTATTCAAATGCAGACATTTGGATCTTGGAATTTTTGAAATGGTCAATGATATCTAAGGATGAAGAGGTGGTGGGAAAATCATGGGTTATGGCAGCATTAACACATATGTTTTTTTATTTTCCAAGAGAAGCAGAAGAGGACTTACTTGAAGAGGTAGAAGGATTCTTGGTATGGTGGCTTCATGCTTCTTCTTAGTTATCTTTGTTGAAGCAAACTTTGATGATCCTCCTTTCATTTTTATTTTTCTTAGAGTCTCCATTGGAGGATTCAATTTCTTAGTTTGGGCAGTGGAAGAGGATCCTTTTTTCTCCTTTTGGGATTGGGTGAATACTGCATATGAGTAACTATCATTGGGTTCCTCATCATCAAGCATGCATTCACAAAACCCGATCCTAGCATATTCATTTTCTCCTTCCTCTTCATATTCAAAACTTTCTTCTTCTTCATCCTCATAGCTCCCATACATTGCATTGACTGGCGTGGCTTCCAAGGCAAGCCTTTGAGGTGCTCCTATGATCTGAGAGAGTTTCTTCTTCATGGAAAACATATCATTAGCCATTTTTTGAATCACAAGATCAGTGGGTATTGAACTTGAAATTTGACCTTTCTGTTTACCATGGGGATTATTTACCTTACTAGACAATATTAGATTGTCATCTATTTCAATAACATAATCTTGTGCTTCTTTAAAATCTCTAGGTTGAGATCTTCGAGGAAGAACCAAACTTTTGGTTTCATAACACTGATAAAGAATATTTTTATTATTATTAGAAGGCATAACATCTTTATGAATCTTTCTTATTACTCATGTATACTTGGCTATGAAGTCTCTCATAGATTCTGTAGATTCCTTCTTCATTTGTAGAGTTTAACTAAGAGATCCTGACATTCTTCTATAGTTTTATATCATTCCAACAAGTGATAGACCTTGCTGGTAAGAAATAGAACCATTCGGTTTCCTTTTCTTGCAAATATTCCATGAACAATCTAACAGATATACATCTTCATGTTTAACACCCAACACACCACATGCAATGATGAAAGTTGCTACGTGCTCTTCAAGAAGTTATGTGTCATCACCTTTGAATTTTGGAAGGTTCTTATGGGAACACGTCGGAAGATCATGAAGAGGAGGTGCAAGAGCAAGTGGACCTATATTCCTTCCCCATGGAACAATGGGTTGGGGTATTTCTCTTTCTTCATTCGTCATGGTACTTTCTACCTTAACTACTTCTTCTTCAAATCTTGAAAAGTGCAAATTTATTTGTTAGGATTACAAAGATGCTTTTGATCAACTAAATATTTCTTCCCTTTATTTGATTTTTTCATTTCTTATTATTTTTTGAATATATCCATTTTTTATTTTTATTTTTATTTTTTGGGCGAGAGATTCCTTTATGAGTACACCTCGGAAAATCTCTCCCCGTGGGAGTCATGAAAAACCGTTGGTGAGTAAATTTGTCAAGTGGACAAATTAGGTGTCTCCACAAATGTTCATGGGGCTACGACCCTCTACATTGAATGGTAAAACTACCATTATTGAATGTAACTAATCCTACTCCTATTTAAATTTTTGGGTGGCCAAATCATTTAGGGATCATACAATGACACTCCAATGATCATGTGACAAAGTGCTTGTATAGGGGCACAAGGGAGGAAATTATAGTGTTGAGGAGAAAAGGGATGAAATTAGTCAAGGAAGATTACTACCATGAGAAGATTATAGATATTCACATCGAGTAATCGATTAGTTCAACATTCAATATAGAAGAAACCAACATTGAAGATTTTAGTGAGACAAACAAAACCCACATAAACACAAAGTTCTCTGAAACTCATTCATTGAAGATTCAAAGTTCTCTTTGATAAACATGCTTACAAAGTGCATACAAGATGGAAATAGAGGAAAAATAAGAAAGGTAAATAGAAGAAGTGTAGCTTTATTTCATGTGTGTTGATAAAAATTCTAACTACATACAATCCACCATTACTACAGAGTAGAAATTCTTCAAAAATTCAGAATCCCTTAGAATGGAGAAGCCATCCCAATTCATAACACTTTCAATTTGACCCCTCACCTCCCTCACATGACTCTTCATTTCCATATTCCACTTGTGAATTTTAATTTTTCATGAATTAAGTATTTCTCTTATAATTTTGAGAAAATACTTTTACAATTTTAAAATAGGTTACTTAAGTGAATAGGAAGAAATACAATGATGAGGCCCAATGAAGAATTAGAAAGGAGAGAGAAAGAAGAGGGGGGAATAATCTAAGAGAGAGGAAGAGATAATTTGAGGGACATTCCATATCCGATGAATATACACTATTCTGATCTATGGAATTCTCCAATGTGATGAAACTTTAAATCTCTAAATTCTTTGCACCCTAAGACAATCCTTTGGATGGTTCACAGACACATTGGGTTAAGTGTTTAAGAACATTGTTAAATTATTTTTTCTCTATTGCGATAATATTTCCCTCCTTTTCATTAGTCTTCTATTCTAGAACACTTTGATAAGAGATCTTATCCTCTCCACCAAGCTTTCATATTGCTCATTTATATGCACCTTAAAACAAAACTTCCAAGTAGAATCCCTCCCTGTTCCTCCTTCTCCCTCTAAACCCATCACTCGCATGCTTAGGAGAAAATCCAAAAAGGGAAACTTATTGAAGGACCTAACACCAACCTCGGATGGAATGGATGGGGACACGATAACTAAATTTCTTCTCAATCTAGGAAATAATATAAAAAAGATAAGAATGAACAAGAAAATTTAGATCTAGGTGTTCAAGAGAAATCCCTAATTGAAATCAAAAAATAAAACAACCTAAAGGGTAGTATAAAAATCTCCAACATGAAAAAAAAGCAGATAAGAAATTTTGGAATGGGATCAACAACAACAACTTGGAAAAAGTGGAATACAAATGCAACCTTATTGTTGATGGGTTTTTCATCCAAACAGGCCTGTTGAAATCTATTTCTAAAGAGCTCAAGAATTTAGATAGCAAGGGAAAAGGTAAAGATCTTGACAAGAATAAGGATATTTAAGAATGTGAAAACCACATTAAAGATCTTATCAAGATATCTTCCCAAGTTCTCAATCATTAATTCTTTTTAGTTGTTATTTTCAGTCTTTATTTATTCTATGGTCTATATGACACTTTTGTGTGTTTTTCACCTAGTTTTGTACTGGTTTTGGGTTGGCTTGTGGTGTTATAAACATATCCTTTTAATATTAGGTTTATTTTTATCTCATCAGAGATATATGGATGTATTTGGATTTTAGATCCTTTGTTGTAACAGGGTAGGGTCCTTGCCAAAACCCTCTTTTTAACAAATATAAAAAAATTTACTAGTTTTCTCTCTTAGGAATCATATGAATAGTGGTATGTGATTAGGACCTAGAAATGTACCCAAGTGTGTGATCTAGTGTCTAAATAGTGCCTAAAGGAGCAAGTGCATAAGAGATAACACACAAGGAATATTTAATTACCTTAAAAGGATTTGGACGACCTCGGGAGGTATGCAGATGCTTAGAGAGGAGAATAGCATACCTCTGTTGGGTGAGTGGTTGTGAGACAAGGTATCACACATAAGTGTAGAAAGGGAGTGCAAGATTCTCCATGTCAATTTACTACCACAAGATCATGAGTATGATAAGGAAATTGCAATGGATGCAATGGTTAATGGATATTTGGTAAGTAATATCCTCATTGATACAAGTGCAAAAGTAAATTTTCTCACACTTGATGCTTGGAACTAGATGGGAAGGCCTCCATTGCATCCATCCTCAAATGTGTTGTATATGGCTAACAAGATAAGGGCTATGCCTATTGGGGTACTAAAGGATGATTCTATCACTATTCAGGGATCTAAGTTCAAGGGTGATTTTAAGGTCTTGGATATAGTTGAAGTAGACAATTTCCCTCCACTACTAGGTTATCGATGGTGTTATTTTAATAATACATACATGTGCTTCAATAATAGTTTTGTAAGATTTGAGAAAAAGGATGAGCGCGGTGTGATACCACTAGATGACACAAAGGTCATGCCATACATAGAGCCCATAAATGAAGCAGATCTTAATAGAATCTACGTACATATGGTGTGTAATCCAGAGCATGTGGAGCCATTAAAGGAGGGTGTGCTTTAGTGGGAATACATGGAGTCCATCGGTGATAATACTAGTGTTTCTTGTGACAATTGGGCTCATCGTACTTATTAAATAGTTGGTTGTGAGGTTTGAGGGAGAGTGAAAAGGGTGGTTAGATTACGTCCATTAGGTGGTTGGGTAAGGTCGGTATTTCAAAGTACACTCGAAGAGGAAAATCCTGAATCATTCTTACGCATAATGGAATAACACTAGTGAAATGAGGGGGATAGGATAGATATGTTAGTATACACATTACGTGGGATAGTAGTGCACCAATGGGAAACACACGAGACGAGCTTACTCAGTTGGTGTGAGATGAGATTGGATTTCTTGACAAGGTTTTCCAAGAGTAATCTCCCTTTACCAATACAAGATTATGATGGGAAGACTTCCCCAATGTTACATGTTCATAATTGTGAGAGGAATTAGATGATAGGGTAATATGATTTTCCACCATCACTCTGGGTATATAATTTATATTCTACTTTGTGTGGTTACACACATTCCTATTATGTACATGTTGAGATGAATCAAGAAAGAGTGAATTGGTGCAACGACTACTGATTTTATTCAAAATTTTGATTAATTTTATACTAAACCATTGGTTCATGAATCTTTACAGATTATGAAGTGCATTACATTAGGGGATGAAATGAAGGCTAAAGAACTTATGACTCAATTATTTGGTGAGGTTGATATTCAAGCATGTAAAAACATGGTAGAGTTAGAAGAGACCCTATTGGGGTGTGGTTGGAAAGAAAAGGAGAAAGAAAAGATTGTCTATCTCATAGATGATGAAGAAGTTGAAGATTTGGATATTAAGCACACAGAGGGTATGTGTGATATATTGGACTCCACGGATGAGCAAAGCATGATCCTACAATGTATTATTAAAGACCAAGAAAGTAAACATTGGAACTAAATACATACCAAAAGAGGTAATTATTGGTCTAAACCGAAGTTACAAATATCATTGAGTTACTACATAACTTTCATGATCTATTTCCTAGAGGATAACATGAGTTAAATGGTGTGTATCCATAATTAGGTAAAATGAAATTCAATCTCAAAGATGGAAAATGACCTATTCGAAGAGGCCCTACTAGATGAATCCTAATCTATGTGTCAAGGTGAAAGAAGAAATTGATAAGATGTTAACTATATGCATTATTGAACCTATTGAAGAGTTAATATGAATAATCTCGATGGTTATTAGAATTAATAAGGATGATAAGGTAATGATTTGTGTTGACTATAGAGTTTTGAATGAATCATGTGTTATTGATCCTTTTCCCATTCCATTCACTAAGGAGATATCGATTGTTGCAGGGCATGATATCTATTCATTTATAGATGGATTTTAGGTTATCCTCAAGTAACAATCGCACAAAAGACTAAGAAAATATAAACTTTATAACTAAATGGGGGTGTTTTATTACATGGTTATGTCATTTGGATGTAGAATGTGCCAACGGTGTTATCACACATTATTGTCCAATCATTTCAAGACTTCATTCAAAAATTTCTTCAAGTTTACTTGAATTATTGAACTGTGTATGGCTTGATTAAAAACCATTTTTATTTCTTAAGGTTAATGTTTTAATGATGCAAATAACTTAGAATCTCTTTGAATATTAAGAAGTGTATCTTCACAACACCGTTTGGCACTTTCCTTAGGAACATTATATTTAAGGATTCTTTGGTGGACCCAACCAAAGTTGCGGCTATTTTGGGATTAAAATAACCAACCAATCGAGTGAAGTGCGTGGATTCCTTTGACATACTGGTTACTACCACAAATTTATCAATGCCTACACAAATATTGTTATGCCACTCGAATAATTTTTAAAGGAAAAAGGAAACTTGTTGGGTTGATGTGTAACAACTAGCATTTGAAACTTTGAAAGAAAAGCTAACCATTGCACTTATCTTACACTTCCATTCTTAGAACAAGTCATTCCATGTCCATGTAGATGCTTCCGGTATAGCTATTAGAGAAGTGTTAGTGCATCGAGGGTAAATTAATGTAGATCATCCTATGTGTTTTGTAAGCGGGAAGTCGGCGCGCCGACTAAACAAAATTATATAACCACATAGTGCAAAGCATTATCAATGGTATGCCCACTTCAAAAGTTAAGATAATATCTACCAGTAACACCATTTATCTTCTACATTGATCACATGATACTTAAATATATGGTTAATAAGCCATTTTGCAAGCGCACATTTGTTGTTGGATTCTTTTTTTAGAAGTTTTACTTCTCGGTTATAGTGAATCCCCACAAGAGCGATTTAGGACCAGATCATTTGTCAAGAATTAATTTTGGAGAAGATGTGTATATCTTAGAATAAACTATGTCGATTCTCATCTATTTAGATGAAACCATATGCCAGATTGATTTATAATACATTGCAATATTCTTTCATATTGGAGTTATGCTGAAGGTATGAAAGCATTAGAAAAGAAGTATCTCGTGATTTACACTGTGCCCCTATGAGCTAATTAGAGTCAATTTATACAAAATGGGTAGAGATGAAGTCTTTTACGGGGTTTTTTAGAGCATGAGTGTAAAGCTACCATGGCGGAGGCGCGGTGGTATAGCTAGAGGTCATTATGTAAGAGAAGGAACAACACACAAGATACTACTAGTTAAATTATGGTGGGAAATTCTCTATAAGGATACCAAGGCATTTTTCAAAGCATGTGATCATTATCAAAGATAAGGAAATATAGAAAATTGATATGAGATGTCGTTGCGGCCTATAACAAGCACAAAACCATTTGAAAAGTGGGAAAATGACTTTGTTACCCCAATAGCACTAGTTGCATGGAGAACATGCATTTGTTACATTATTACATGCACATACTACTTGATAAGGTGGGTGGAGGATGGGCCTATAAAATTCTACACTGCGCAGCTACAAAACTAAGATTTCTAAGGTAAAATATCATTAGTATGTATGGGTGTCTTTACGGATGAGAATTGACATGCAACCTTCAACTGCGCTCAACTGCCTGAGGTCGTGTCGAAGCAGCTAATGTTGAATATGTGTGGCTAACTATAGGAGGATCAATGAATAAGATCAGGTAATGTGATCTCCTGGTAGTTAAGTTGGCAAATGGGAGATTTAGAGGCTATGAATAGGTAGCATAAATTTCCTATGGTTGTTTGCCTTAATTGGATCTAAGTGTTGGTCTAGTTTGAAGTGTCTAAATTAACTAACAACCTATGCTACTATTAAAAGGGAAACTAATCTAAACAAATCACAAAGACTAAAATATTACAATCACAAACAACAATTTGCTTATATTCTAAATAATTAAAATATTTCTACACTAAAACTAAACAAGTGAGATAACCCGGTGTGGTTATTCACCTATGCTAAGTGTATTGAAAATAAACTAACTTAAAACAATAACTTTTCCAAATGATCTATGATGTGTAGACAACCTCCTATAGATATTCTCTCCTTCATATCCACAGGGATGGGAAGAAGAGGATCCGTCACCGGAGATGCTATTAATGATTTAAACCCTCTTGGAAATCAACTAATTACTTACAAATGAAAGGAAATTGATTTCTACTCTATTTGATATGATATAACAATGATAAATTGTAGGAATGAAGGAAATCAAACAAAAATCCAACCTAGAATTCACATAATAGAGGTAAATCCAGCTGTGTAGTAATTTATCCCCTCAATTTATCCTTTCTTTCTCTGTGTGTCCATATGAGTCCAAAGGATTGTGAATGTAAGAACAATAGCAAGATAAGATGCTTGAGTAATGGTAGCTTAAAGGAAGTCCTGGTTGCAGATGATGAACGTAGAAGAGAGATAACACAAGAGATCTGAGCTTGGCTATGCAATTCCTAGTAGGATTGTGGCAACAATACTATGCAAGATACACAAAATTCTCAAGCCTTTTTCTTGAATACAAGCATGGAATATATAAGAATTGGCTGGGATGTGCCTTCATGCACAAGGCAAGAAGAGGTAGTTCAAACTAATTAATTCTATTTAAAAATAGAAGAGGAAGGAAAACCAAACAATTAAGACTATTTTTAGGAAATTTTGTTCACAAACACATCCTAAAAGTTAAGTGAAGCATCACATTTAAAAACACGCATGACGGATTACGGAAAAAGTGGACAGGATCGTCACCCTACCTGGTGGGGTTTTATAAGCGCCACCCAGCGGGGCGGCGATCTTGGAACTAAAGGCCAACATGCATAGAATGAATTGATAAGTGGGAAAAAACGTGGAAAAGCTAAGGATGTCTAGGATACAAATATACACTACAAATGGGTTTATGATTTCAAACATCTTACGAAAGGACATGAACCATCATTGGGAATTTTGTAACCATTTTTTGACAATGTAGCACATGTAATTTTAGGTGCGTACATATTTCCCCCTCAGAGAAGCGTCTTAGCCATAAAAAGGTGTAAAACATAGAGTATGAGTATGGCATTCCTGAAATGGGGAGTTAGAAGCTATACCTAACATGCCGTGTCTTGGAATGTTGTCATCCAAACTCCCGCTACCTGTATAACAAAAAAAAGCGAAGACTCAAGTGTAGATAGATGAAATATCAAAAATAAATACTAAATTAAAATGACAAAAGGACTTACCATTTATGTGGGGATATAGAAATATACTTGTGCTAGCACTCCAACCCTGTGAACATATGCACTCAAAACAAAGTTATAACAACACACACACACACACATATATATATATAAACAAAATCATTTTCCAATTTATTCGTATGTATTGATTTGGTGGTTTTTTTCTTCTGGGCCCATGTTGGTTTTCATTTTTAGTATGGTTGAATTAGAATGGATTTAGGAATGGTATTTTATGTTAGGCTTGGCCAATTGTTGTTTGACTCCTTTTGAGAAGAACTCCTAATAAATTCATAACTAGAGCAGCGAGTCATAAGGGGCCTTAAAGAGGTGGATAGGCGAGTGCCTTTATTTCTTAGTCTCCATTTTGTGAGGCATATATGATGTTCTATTATTTTATGCTCATTATGAGCATTTTGACCACACCTAGTGTGTGATTTCATTGTACAAAACTATGGCACACCATGATATGTACAAATATCTTTTTTTTTCGCTTATTATTCCTTTCATAGAGTTGACTTCCATTTATGATTTAATTCACGTGTGTACTCTTAGATGTTTATAAATTCTATTTATATGCTTTTTAGATTGTATGCAGTGGATATGAATGCTAAAAAAATGATTTATTAATTTTTTTAATGTTGATATATGATAATGCAATCACATTGTAATGTTGAAATTTAGTTTCTCTAAGCAATTTTCGATACTTCATATTATTTTGGCAAGATGTGATGAAAGAGTGATATGATAAGTGAATGAACTTGCCCCACTCCTAACTCCACGCAACCAGTAAGATGTGAGGGCTCAACACCAAGAGCTAGAAAGGGCACAAGTTATGGAAATTTGTTGAATGGTAATGATGAGAGAAAGACAAGGATTTGGAAAATCAAATTGAGACACTAAAACCTCACTCCACTCAACTTTATTTCATAGTTTAGAAAGTGAATTGCTTTCTAGTTTATCTAGAATTATATCCTTAGATGGCCAATTAGTTTACAAAATCTAGTTTTGAGGTTTTAAACTCTTTTGGAATTTGAACACCTAACTCACTTTTTTTATTTATGATTTCACACATTTGAATTGATTGTTTCTAACTTTCAAATTTTTCAAAGAGACCCCCTACACCTTGCCCCATGCTACCAATAGGAAGTATGGGCTCATCACCATAGACAAGGCATAGGTGAGTAAGGGCAATTCTCTCCTTTCCCAACCCTACATCACTAGTAAGAGACACAGGCTCAACATCGAAGGTTGGTAGGGAAAATAAATGTGTAAAATAAAAAAATTATGTGGATTTGCATTTTACTTATTTATCTAGGAAAAATGTCTAGAATGTTGTTATTTCCAAAGAGATGTATATGGGATAGATGTGACACCATGAAGCTTCTAGAACAGAATATAGTAAAAGACACCTAATCTAGAAAAAGACTATAAGTAGAACCAAGTATGCATGCCTTAGTATGGTTATTGTCAAAACTATGTCTTATCTTTCTTGGACTGATGAAATAATTTGTAAATAATTAATGACATCATGAAGATTTATAGAGACATGATTTGAATTTTTTTCTAATGTTTTCAGAAATTTTAGGAATCGCTTATAAGAATAATTCCCTTCATCACAAAATTTATGAAATGAACGCGAGATGAAAATACGGTATGGATGCGTGAATGTACATGTGGAAATGGTGAAACTACATTTCATGATGGCTAAGGTGAAGAAATTTGACGAATATTGAATTCTTCACCCCTAAAAGTACACACAACGGAGAACCATGATCCTAAATTTTTTTATCTTGACAAGGGCCTAACATTATGGGTTTAAACTTACAACCCTTTCTGGAAGTGTATATGTTCAATCGTTAAAATCATTTGTCTAAAAGAGGCATTCATGAACCTCTTTGTCACATTCTTGAGACATGGTGTGTGGGTGAGCATGACTATGCTACTTGGCCTTATCTCTATGTAGAGAATTATGTTTACTCGTAAACCTTGCTAAATGATGAGGCCTTGCCCCATGGATATGGAAAGCTTAGTTTTAGATGCACATGGGTTGAAACTAGGGTTTATAATAGAACAATCCGAGAGATGGTTTTGATGGGCATCGTTTCAATCTCAAATTACTTGTTTTTGTTTATTAATTCTATCATGCCTACACCTAGACCTAGGTCATTGAAGGAAAAGATGTTAAACCAAGAAGACTACCCATCCCCTATGGTTAAAATGGGAGGAAGATCGGATATTTACTCTCTAAGAGTTTCATAATTTACTGTTGTGGTTTTAATGGACACTTTGTTTCCATAGATATTTATTTACCCTTATCTAATTTTTCCAACTCAATTTTTTTAGGTCGACTTCACCTTGAACACTCGAGGTGATCGGGAATAGCTCTTTTGATAGAGGTGGTTTTTAATTGATTCACGGGAAGTTCATAGTCATACTTCGTATGGAATCCTTTCTTCTTCTTGAGGCTTTCTAAGTGTATATTAAAGGGCTTATGATCCCCTTGAGTGATAAATACCTTCCCCAAATGGAGGAATCTAATCTCTGGAATAGGGTAGAGGGGATAGCCTTCATTCAATGATTCGAGGTTTCCAGAGGATCATTTTATAACATGTTTCCCTATCGATAATGTAAAACTATGTCAAGATGGTTATTAGACCAAGTGTGACTTGAAGAACTATGGTTCCAAGCGAGGTCACTTTAAGATTTGTTGTACCTCGATAACATGTTTCTTGTAGAGGAATAATTTGTCTTTCCATATCCCAACTTCTACAAGAAAGAGAATGGAACCACATTTAAAGCAATCCCGTCATCAATCATAGCTCTCTTAATGAAATTGTTATAAACCCAGACATGTAAAAATAAGGTAGGATCACCTCTTCAGGAAATTTCAGTGTCAGATGGCATCTTGTCTATATCGAAAACAAACCCAATATCCCTATCATTTTATCCCAGAGGATTTATGTAAAATTTAATATGATTTATTTGAGCACTAAGAGGTGGCGTAACATGGATTACATGACCAAGATCTAGTGCATTGAGAAATGTAGAACGATGTGTAGGTGAATTCTTTAGAAAATCTAGAAACAAAATGTGAGAAAAGGTCTTGTTCAAATCTAATATCATATGCTCCTACTAGTTTTACGATTGTAGGAATGACATCTTGTGGGAAGGAAAGAGTGGGTAAGGGTTTCAAAATGTACTCCCTCACCTGATATGTTGCATTAATTTTACACTTAACCTCTAGCTCAACCTTTGGCTCACTTGGGAATCCCAAGATGTTTAGGGTTTACATTTTGAGGTGTGACAGTCCAGTATGACTAGGCTACGATTCGTTTCGGATTTTCTAGGAACATGTCTGCGAAAGAGTTGCCTTTGATTTTTGGGAAGTCTTTACAAAAACTTGTTGCATTCACAACAAGTCATATTTTCATGACCCCCAAACCTTATGGAAACCACGGTATAGGTTAAAGTCATAATCTCTTAGCCTTTGGCATATCGTTGTTGTTGATTATAACCTCAATTTTAGTTTTGAAATTGGTTGTTATATCCATGACTCATTGCCCCTTGACCAAAGTTTTGATACTGGATTGGGTCTTGCGTTTGATTTTGATTTTATGGAAAATGATGTACATCAATTGTGTTGATAAACAACATAGTGTTAGGGTCTCTTTGATTTCCCGGTTTTTATTCTTATTGTTGTCATTGTTTGGAATACCAACGTTCTTGTCTTGATTAGTAGCACTATGATTGTAATTCACACCCTTAGGTCCTTGGTTATTACCACCATTATTTTGATAATTTGCATTATTTTTATTTGGGGATACTAATTTTCCATTGGGACCATAGATCTTAGACCCACTTGTCTATAGTGGCTTGTTCAATCCGAAGCGCACCTTCGAATACTTCCTCATAACTATGGAAAGGAAAATTTTGGACTTCCTCCCTAGTATCTTAATTGAGTGAGTGAAAAGTTTCATCTCGGTCCATGTTGGGTACACTTGCGAGAGGAATAAAAACTTGGCTCCATCTTTTGATGAAATGGGTGGCTGAATTATTTTGTTCTGTCTAATATGCGGGAACTCATAATCCTTATACGCAACAACTTGTTCATGTCAAATTCTTTGATGAACTCAAAAAAATTGTTTACTAAATGTATAAAAGCTTCGGAATATGGTAATACCAATCCAGTCAATGATTCCTCCAAAATTTTTTGGAAAGATCTTAGCCACTACAACATCCCAAGAAAGTAATTCCCTAATAGCAGTAGTGTAGGCCTTGATATGAGCTTTTGGGTCTCCTTCTCACTTAAATTTTGGAAGATATGGCAATGGGCATGGAAGCATGACACCATGTATGGTGAAGTCAAGAGGCTCCTTTAAGCACTCAGTGTATGTACCCATTAGGTAATATTCCACCATTGAAGATCCTTAATGATGGAGATGGAGGAGGATAAGATGTATTATAAGAATTGACATGAACATATGGGGTACCTTGATATAGTATGTAGGGATCAAGAATGGTGTATGGGTCCATCTGGGGGTTTTTTGAGAACATATGCATGTAAGGTGGGGTAGTACCAGGATATGGACTTGCGGGCATACAACCAAGAAACATCACATTTCCCGTTGTGGTGGCATTCAAGAACAAACTTCCGACCAGATCTTGCATAGGATAAGCTTGGAAGGATGAGGACCCATTCCTAGTGTTTCTAATCATGTGAGAAGATCACTTGGATTTGAATGAACCGGATAACCTTTTCTTATAGGATATTGCATTGGTTTCTCATTAGAAGGAATGTATCCTTTACTATCAACCGGATACCTCGTGTTACGCCTATTGCATGTGCTAGTTATGAAGTTTGGGAACTTTCTAGTTCTCTAATCCTCCCTAATAAATTAGAAATGATGTCATTGGGAGAGGATTGAGTCCCTTGTTGCGGTGCTGTGGAGTGGGGTTTGATTGAGCGGGTTCATGATACCTGTCTTGAATTGTTCGATGTTATAATTCTTGTCTTTCTCAAAGTAGGAATCTTAGGATAGGAATTCAAAATCTCAAAGGGTTGTAGCCTTGATTCTATCCAAAGACTCATCTATCGATAAAGAGTATTAGTTACTCATGTAAATATATCATCTTTTGTTTATTGCATGGTAATGTGAGGTCTTTACTGAGACTCTATGGTAAGAACTTGTTCTATTTATGGTAGTTTGCATTGGTTTGACTATATTATATGTTTAAAAATTGATCAACCTCCTCCATCCTTACATAACTAATGGTGTTTTAAGTGTAACTAGGTGAGGGTTAAACACTTTGCTTGTGTAATTTTGCCCCACCTCAAAGAGAAGGGGATTGTTGTGGTTCTACGTTGGTGTAATATCCACTAGAGCCAAATATCCCACAAAAATCTTTCCATACATATTTTAGAAAGTATAAAATATCTACCAACATAGGGGAAGAAATAGAGATATGAGGTACTAGCAATTAAGAGCATGAAAAAGAAGGAATTAATACTTCACATCAGGTTCACCAATTTCTATGGATGAAAATTAACATGCAACCTTGAACCACACTCGATCCCTCGAGGTCATACCATAGTAGCTGATGTTGAATGTGTATGGCTAACTATATGAGGATCAATGACTAAGAACTAGTAATGCGATCTCCTAGTGGCTGAGTTAGCAAAGGGGAGATTTAGAGGCTATGAATGGGTAGGGTAAATACACTATGGTTGTTTATCTAAATTGGATCTAAGTGTTGGTCTAGTTTGAAGTGTCCAAATTAACTAACAACCTATGCTACTGCTAAAAGGGAAACTAATCTAAACAAATCACAAAGACTGAAATATTACAATCACAAATAACAATTTTCTTCTATTCTAAATAATTAAAATATTTCTACACTAAAACTAAACAAGTGAGATAACCCGGTGTGGTTATTCACCTGTGTTGAGTGTATTGAAACTAAACTAACTTAAAACAAGAACTTTTCCAAATGATCTATGATGTGTAGAAAACCTCCTACAAATATTATCTCCTTCAGATCCATAGGGATGGGAAGAAGAGGATCCATCACCGGGATCTACTATTAATGATTTAAACCCTCTTGAAATCAACTAATTACTTGTAAATGAAAGGAAATTGATTTCTACTCTATTTGATATGATATAACAATGATAAATTGTAGGAATGAAGGAAATCAAACAACAAATCCAACCTAGAATTCACATAATAGAGGTAAATATAGTTGTGCAAGTAATTTGTTCCTCGGTTTATCCTTTCTTTCTCTGAGTGTCCATATGAGTCCAAAATATGGGGAATGCAAGAGAAGACACTTGAGAAATGGTAGCTTGAAGGTAGTCTAGTTGCAATGCAAGTAGAAGAGAGATAACATGAGAGATCTAAGCTTGGCTATGTAATTCCTAACAAAATTATGGTAGTAATACTATGTAAGATACACAAAATTCACGGGCCTTTTGCTCTAATACAAGCATGGAATATATAGGAATTGGCTGGGATGTGCCTTCATGCACAAGGAAAGAAGAGGCAATTCAAACTAATTAAATCTATTTAAAAATAGAAGAGGGAAGGAAAACCAAGAAATCAAGACTATTTTTAGGAAATTTGGTTCACAAACACATCCTAAAAGTTAAGTGAAGCATCACATGTTAAAAACATGCATGATGAATTCTAGAAAAAGTGGAAATGATCGCCACCCTATGCGGGGCAATGGTCATGGGACTGCCACCCTACCGTGGTAGTTTTAGAACCTCCACCTAGGAAGGGTAGAGGTTCTAGTACTAAAGGCCAAAACATGCACAAAATGAAGCGAGAAGCTGGAAAAAGTGTGGAAAAGCTAAGCAAGGATGTCTAGGCTAAAAATATACATTATATGGGTTTAGGAGATTGAACATCTTTTGAAAGGACATGAATCATCGATGGGGAATTTTTAACCATTTTCGACAATGTAGTACATGCGATTATTGGGTGCGTACGATTAATGTGCATTACGCCTTAATAGTGATAGGGGAACTCACTTTATCAATGAGACAATTAAAATATTGTTCATAGAGTTCATGGTAGCTCATCACAAGACTACCCCCTATCACCCATACGCTAATGGAACATGAAAACCCTTGAATAAGATACCGGGACAAAAGTTGACAAAGATCTATGATGTAAGCATAAAATATTGGGATGACATGGTATCAATTATGTTATGGGAATATATAACTACATACAAGAGGTTAAATAATGCCACGCCCTAGAATCGAAGCATTTTTACCCATGGAATTCATGTTACCCTCCCTGCGTATTACACACGTAGGAGGACTAGATGATGAAAAAATAGTAGAGGAATGCATTGTTAAATTGATGTAGTTAGTTGAGAGGTGTACCATTGTAGGATGGAGTTAGAAGAGAGAGAAATATATAAAAAAGCTTAGCATGACAGGATATTAAGAATAAGTATTTTTTTTACAAAATATGGTACTTTTTTATGACTCCAAGTTTATGTGTCATCCTGGGGAAATTAAAGTACATTAGATGGAACCACTTTTAGTAAACAAGATATTGGATTCAGGTACATGTGAATTGTAGGTGCTAGATGGAACTATGTTTTGTGGTTACTTGATGGGTTTAGGTGAAGACCTACTATAAATAAGCTTCTTATGTGTTTGTAATAAGGCAATATTGCCACTTAGATTATATTTCCCTTTCTATTTTGTTTTACTTTTTTATAATAAGTGTGTTCATGCACAAGATATGATTACTCTATGTTAGAATAATGTGCGAGATACATGTGAATGCTTTTATTATGGGGTGAAGCAAATGTAGGTACATAAAAATGCTTGAATAAAGGTCGGTAAACGAACGAGTACACAATAGGGTGAGATAATGATGTATGTTAGAGGAAAATACAGTGCGCGTTGGAAGCAATTATAGGTATGAAAGTAAAGAAAATTAAAGCCACATGAGGGTAGTGATATTTTGATATGGTGTGCGGTGTTTAAGAAATGGTGGTGCTTGATGTTAATGGAATTACTCAAATGAAACCACACAAATGAAGTGTCATACAGTGTAATGTGAGGGAGGCAACAAAAAGGTATACTACTTGGATAATGGGGTAGAGGAAGAATGTGTGTAGCATAAGAAGGCACATGCAAGATGTTTTGTATCCTTAGAGGCGGTGACCCACTAGAAGGTTATGACTGTCGCGCGTGGGATAAAGGAAAAGAAAATGCACAGGAAAAGTATAGAATAAATTTAAAAGATAAAAAGTGGTGGTATGTGAGGAGAAATTAATGCGAGTTAAAAATTGGAAAATCTATAAAAGGGGTGACGGAACTTCATTCTTACCTTGTGTTGTCATGCAAATGTGCAACAAGAAAATTTCAATTTTTAAGCATGACAATGATACCCTATGTCAAAATTTTCAAATTTTACCTTTCTAAGACACCCCAGGTCTACCTATCCTTAACACCAAGCCTTACTCAGTTCATGTAATGGTCCTCAATTATATGTCCATCCAATTCCCTAGGTGATTTAGGAAAGAAAAGTCAGTCCCCCTAGGTGGTTTTAGGAATTTGTTAAGAATGTCAAGTTTTGGGCAGTTTTGGGAAGGGCTACCACTGGCCTTCTCGGGACTTGTGCACCCCCTAGAGTGGAATGAAGGATAAAAATTTAAAATGGAGATGAATTAAAGTGATAATAGCATCAGAAAAAATGTTTTTGGATATTTTGGAAATATCTAGAGGTTTTGGAGCCATATTAGCAAAAGTGGGTTTTCAGGCCTAAAGGAGCATACACTTTGAAGGAGTTCTTGAACTTCAAGAAAATATTCTGGAAGCTTTGTGAAGATTCAATATCCCAAAAATTACCTATCAAAGGCATTTTCCATTCCCTAAATTGTGGAAAATATGAGACATCATGCACCTCCCTAGGAAACTCATTATTTTGGTGTGCAACTAACGGTCCCAAGAAAAAATGGGTCATTTGGAGGTGATGTAATACAAATTGAAGCTCAAAACCATCACCATTAAAATTATTTTATGTCTTCCAATCAAATTTATAAATAATTTCACCTCTGAACTCATCCGAAACTCTACTTATCGCATGCCGTTGCAAGTTGGCTCAAGGTAAGAGTTCGATATTTAGCCAATTTTTGAACAGGACACATGTCAGCACCAGGATCCTGTCAATATTTCATGTCCCTTTAATCCCTTTGGAAGGTGTAAAAATGGATTAAAGGGGACACAAAAATGTGCCCATCCCTTTCAAGCCACCAAGACACCAACATGACCTCATGGATTGCTAGTTTAGCCCCAGGAGCTAGTTGGAGCCTTTCCTCTCACTACATGGATGATCACAAAGTGTCGCAACCTCACGTGATGTGTAAATTTATTTACCTTTAATCCCTTTAGAAAATTTTAAAATGGGATAGCAAAAATTACCAACCCCTATGCTTGCATTTTTGGATGAATAAAGCACAACACTTAGTCATTTTTCATGCATGTTTTCATCTCCACACCACTGTCGAAACTCTCAAAAATTTTCTCGGACATCCAAGCCACCATTTATACACTAAAACAACTCTTCCAATTCCTTCTCACATTGAAAATATATATATTTAGAATAAAATCCTAAAAAATTGCAAAAATAACGGATCTAAATGGTGAAGAAACAAATTTCTTTTTAAGAAACCCTAGAAGTCACTAGACGAAGATTCATTCATATGTTTTGAACCGTTCAATGGATTGAGATGAAATTTTTTTCAGACCTCCCCATTTTCAAAGGTCATCACAATGTAATATACTATAGGTAAAATTATGCTCAATACCATTTTTTACAAAAAAAACTTATTTTGGTTCCCTAGCTCTCATTTGCCAGATTTCCCACCAAATTTGATAGTCGGATCAAGCTAAAAACTTGCACATGGACTCCAAATGAAAAACTTATTGCAATGGAGATAATTTAATCACGATCAAAGCTAAAAACCAGACCTAGAAATTTTGGGCTCCATTAATGGCCACCATGATAGCTTCGTGCCCAAAGCCACTATCAGGTGAAAATTTTAAATTTTATTTCCAAGGATTCTAGTGGGAAAAATCAAGTTACATTCGGAGGATAATATTGTGACAACAATCCGAGTCTAAAAATATGTGTTCCATCGCAAATGAGTACCCAAAATCTACTAACTAAAAATAGTAAGATTTCTTATACATACTTGCTATGTTTGGAAAGTCATCATCAAAAGTGGTTATGGCAAAGGCAATGTGCATTGAAGATCATCATGAAGTCAAAATGATTGTCAAAGTAGAAAACAGTGAAAAATAACACTTACTAAAAATAGCAATTTCTTTATATGGGTGCTTACTAAAAATAGTAAGTCACCTTAAGAAGTGGTCGAGGTGAAGGTAGTGTGCACAGGTGAATGAATAAGTTCATCACATCAGGATGGTCAAGAAGAGGAAAAAATCACCTCTTACCAAAAATAGTAAGTCTCCCATCTAGGAACTTGCTATTAATAGTAAGTCACACTCAAAGGGTAATTTTGGCAAAATGGGACACAAAGGGATGATCATTTAGGTATACATCATCATTCAGGGTCATCATAATTATTTCTTAAAAGGCATTCGAGATCCATCTCAAGGAGCTCAACAATATCTTTTGAAACTTACTTCGTGGCTCGTGTTATAGAAGTATCATGTGTGAGGTAGAGGTTGCAATCATTGGCAAACATTCCATTCAACCTAGTAGGGTCAGTTTTTGAGCTCTTATCTCCTCAGAAGGGATCTTCATGAGTTGTGTTCATGGTCATTGGTAAAATAATTCAACAATGTTCTTAAACACTTAACCCAAGGTGTCTGTGAACCATCCAAAGGATTTTCTTAGGGTGCAAAGAGTTCAAAGATTTAGAGTTTCATCACATTGGAGCATTCCATAGATCAGGAACAATGGATCTTCATCGAGATACGGAATATTCCTCAAAGCATCTCTTCCTCTCTCTTATATTCTTCTCCCTCTTCTTTCTCTCTCCTTCTAATTCTTCGATTACCTTATCATTATATTTTGTCTTATTCACTTAAGTAACCAATTTTAAAATTGTAAAAGTATTTTCTCAAAATTATAAGAGAAATACTTAATTCATGGAAAATGAAAATTCACAAGTGGAATATGGAAATGAAGAGTCATGTGAGGGAGGTGAGGGTCAAATTGAAAGTGTTATAAATTGGGATGGCTTCTCCATTCCAAGAGGATTCTAAATTTTGAAGAATTTCTACTCTGTAGCAATGGTGGATTGTATGTAGTTGGACTTTGTATCAACACACATGAAATAAAGCTACACTTCTTCTATTTCCCTTTTTTGTTTTCCCTCTATTTCCCTCTTGTATGCACTTTGTAAGCATGGTGATCAAAGAGAGCTTTGAATCTTTGATGAATGAGCCTTAGAGAACTTTGTGTTTATGTGGGTTTTGTTTGTCTCACTAAAAGCTTCATTGTTGCTTTCTTCTATATTGGATGTTGAACTACTCCGGTTACTGGGTGTGAAGCTCTACAATCTACTCATGGAAATAATCTTCCTTGACTAATTTCCCCCTTTCTCCTCAACTCTATAATTTCCTCCCTTGTACCCTATACAAGAATTTTTCCACAGGTTCATTAGAGTGTCCATGCATGATCCCCAGACAATTTGGCCACCCACAACATTTAGATAGGATTAGGATTAGTTACATTCAATAATGGGAGTTGTACCATTCAATGCAGAGGGGCGTAGCCTCGTGAACATTGGTGGAGACACCTAATTTGTCCACCCAACAAATTTTCTCACCAACAATTTTTGGTGACTCCCTTGGGAGAGATTTTCCTAAGTGCACCCAAAAAGAATCTCTTCCCAAAAATAAAAAAATACAAAACAATGGATATTCAAAAATACAAAAAAATAAAAAATCAAAGAAAGTGAAGAAATATTTGGATGATCAAGATCCTCTTTACAATCCTAATGGATAACTCTGCACTTTTAAGAGTTTAATAAGAAGTATCTGAAGCAGAAAAGTACCATGGTGGATGAAGAAAGAGAATGACCCCAACCCATTATTCCATGGGGAAGGAATACAAGTCCACTTGCTCTTGCACCTCCTCTTCATAATCTTTCGATGTGTTCCCATAAGAACCTTCCAAAATTCAAAGGTGATGACACACAACTTCCTAAAGAGCACGTAGCAACTTTCATCACTGCATGTGGTGTGTTGGGTGTCGAACACGAAGACATATATGTTAGATTGTTCATGGAATATTTGCAAGAAAAGGAAGCTAAATGGTTCTATTTCTTACCAGCAAGGTCTATCACTTGTTGGAATGATATAAGAACCAAATTTGAAGCCAGATATAAAACTACGAGAAAGACTGTCAGGATCTCTTAGTTCAACTACTACAAATGAAGAAGGAATCTACAAAATCTATGAGAGACTTCATAGCCAGGTATAACTAGACAATCAAAAGGATTCCTGAAGATTTTGTGCCTTCTAAAAATAATCTAAAAAATATTCTTTATTAGTGTTATGCAACCAGAAGTTGGGTTCTTCCTGAGAAGATCTCAACCTAGAGATTTGAAAGAAGCACAAGATTATGTTATTGAAATAGATGACGATCTAATCTTGTTTGGTAAGGTAAAGAATCCCCATGGTAAATAGAAAGGTCAAAGTTCAATTTCAATACCCACTTGATCATGTGATTTAAAAAATGGCTAATGATATGTTTTCCATGAAGAAGCAACTCTCTCATATCATAGGAGCACCTCAAAGGCTCACCTTGGAAGCCACGTCAGTCATTGTAATGTAAAGGAGCTATGAGGACAAAGAAGAAGAAAGTTTTGAATATGAAGAGGAAGGAGAAAATGAATATGCTAGGATTGGGTTTTATGAATGCACGCTTGATGATGAGGAACCAACGATAGTTACTCATATGCAATATTCACCCAATCCCAAAAGGAGAAAAGGGATCCCCTTTTAACTACCCAAACTAAGAAATTGAATCCTCCAATGGCGACTCTGAGAAAAATAACAACGAAAGGAGGATCATCAAATTTTTCTTCAAAAAAGATAGCTGAGAAGAAGCATAAAACCACCCTGACCAAGAATCCTTCTGCCTCTCCAAGTAATTCCTCTTTTGCTTCTCTTGGAAAATCAAAAAAACATTTTTATGTTAATGCTTCCATAACCCATGATTTTCCCACCACCTCTTCATCCTTAGATATTATTGACCATTTTAAAATTCCAAGATCCAAATTTCTACGTCTGAATACTCAAGAACTCAACCTAAATAATTGGAGAGACCCATTCAACATGTCAAAGGTAGTAACATGTTTCTAAAGATGACTCCACCAAAGAAACACTTTGCATGCATCCCAATTCACTCCATATTTGAATTGACTCACTACCACACCCTCTACATATAATAAGGTTGATATGTTATACATTTCCTTATTAGTCAACGAGTACAAGATAAACAATTACAATATTGACTCTGGTGCCTTGGACAATGTCATGCCCGCAAAAGTTGTTAAATCTCTTGGTCTCTCCCTTTCCTCTACCTTTGGTAAATGTCTCTCCATGGAGATGAAACAAGTGCCTCTCATCGAGACAAGTCAAAGATGTTGAGGTAGAATTGGTGGACTTCCTTGATAATAAAATCATAATGAGAATCCTTGTAGTAGACATGCCCACCTCATACAACATGTTGTTGGGATAAATCTTCTACCGAGATGTTGGAGGAGATATGTAGTTGAATTGGTCACACGCCACCATCCCGGTCAACGGTAAAAAAAAGAAGCTACTTCCCATCAAAAAATGAAGTATACTATTCAACGGCCAAATGACCCAATGGTAGACATACCATGCCACAATTTCAAATCTGAAACTTCTTCATGACCTTGAGGAGGATCTTGAGCTGCCCTTTCTGGTGGAGGAATGCCCAAGCATCATAGACCCATTTAAAGAACACAACGAAGTGTTGATGAAAGATGGGTTTGAAAGGGTATACTTTTCATTGGATAAAGGTGTAGAAAAGTTGTTGCGGTGTTTTCCAAGGTTAGTGATGAGAACCTTGACTTACAACAAAGAAATCTTGAAGTGATGAGAGATGCAGACCAAGAAGAAGGAATGATGCTCAACACCTTTTTAATAGACAACTTCAATGTTTTCAATGATTCTCCTGAGGATCAATATGAGTCTTCATGTGATGAATGTTCCAATGAAATTGAAGGCTTCTCTTTCTCATTGAAAGAAGATGATGGGGAATACAAGAATGACAACATACCTTCACCTCTCAAACTTGAAATGGAGCATACTAGGAAAATGATGATTTCACTACGAAATGGACCTCTCAATGTTCGCGATCAAGAATGGGAAGATGAAGATGACAAATTTTAGCTCCAGTGTTGTGCTCATTTCCTTTTCATGAGGATGGAAACATTCTCAATGAAAAATGGAGAAATGGATTGTTACTTGATCCTAAAGTTGATTTTACTCAAAATGGAAACCTTCTCAATATATTTCAACCTTTTAGTGCTTGCCTTGATCAAGAGATGGATTCCCTTAACACAAAGATGGAGGATGAAGCCCAAAATGGACAAGGAAAGGAAGATGACAATTTTTAGGTTAGAGACCCAATTTTGAACTCATTCTCTTTCTAAGAGGGTAATGCAATGAAAGTAACACATTGTATAGGGCAACACATGAAAAAATATTTGGAGCATGAGAAAGGTCACTTCATGGAACAATTAAAAAGTAGAGAAAATTAGGAGGAGGGAAATGATGCCAAAATTCATGAGACATATACTAAGAATCAACCCATGAAAGTGGTGGTCATGAAGTAGATGCATAATGAAGAAAAAATTTCTTGTAGTAAAAATGAAAATGGCAAGTCAAGAATAATCAAGGTATGTCTTCATGACAACGACAAAAAATTAGAAAATGAAAAGAACCTGAAATATAAGGAGAAGCTGAAAATAAGGTGTCAAATTAATGAAGGAGGTGGAATGTACAAGTAAACTAGAAATCAAGATATATTTCTCAAGAAGCTGAGAAGAGGTTCATACTTTAGTGAACCTATCAATGGATTTGCAGAAGAATGACATTCAATGACACCCATTTATGAGTAAACACTCAATTAAAATTTACACTTTAGTTGAAGTGGTTTGTCCCCCACATGTACATAGGTGATTTAGGTTATTTCCCTTGTTTATATTATGTGTTTCCTTCCATTTTGTTTTTCCCTCAGCATGTCCATGTGTTTTGTGTGTTCAGTAAAGAAAGTTATGTAGTCTATCTTTTTGGTGACTCCATAAAGCCCAATGGTTAAGGCACTAGTCCACAAAGAAAAATTGAGATTCCAAGATTCTCATGAGATTCCAAGATTCTCATGTTATGTCCTCACTATGCTCAATCCAAAATATGTACCCAAAATAGAGCTAGATGTTGTCATGTAAATGTGAAACAATAAAATTTCTAATTTTCAAGCATGACAACGATACCCATGTGTCAAAAGTTTCAAATTTTACCTTTCCAAGACACCTCAAGTCTACATCCTTAACACAAAGCCTTGCTCAATCCATGTAATAGTCATAAATTTTATTTCCATCCAATTCCCTATGTGATTTAGGAAAGAAACTTCAGTCCCCTAGGTGATTTTAGGAATTTGTGAATAATGCCAAGTTTTGGGTAGTTTTGGGAAGGGCTACCACTAGCCTTCCCAAGACTAGTGCACCCCCTGGGGCAGAATGAAGGATAAAAATTAAACATAGAGATGAATTCAAGTTCTAAGATCACAAGCAAAAAGGTTTTGAGATATTTTGGAAAGATATGTAGGTTTTGGAGCCATTTCAACAAAAGTGGGTTTTCGGGCCTAAAGGAGCATACACCGTGAAAAGAGTGCCTGAAATTCAAGAAAATATTATGGGAGATTATTGAATATTCAATATCCCCAAAAATTACCTATGGAAGGTATTTTTCATTTCCTAAATGGTGTAAAAAATGAGACATCGTGAAACATCATGCACCTCCCTAGGCAACTCATTCTTTTGGCATACAACTGACGGTTCTAAGAAAATTTGGGTAATTTGGAGGTGATGAAATAATAATTGAATCTCAAAACCATCACCATTAAACTAATTTTGTGTTTTCAAATCAAATTCATATATAATTTCACCTCCGAACTCATCTAGAAGCTCGAGTTATCGTCATCGCAAGTTGGCTCAAGGTAAGAGTTCGATACTTAGCCAATTTTTGAAGAGGACACGTGTCAACACTAGGATCCTAGCGGGATTTCATGTCCCTTTGTAAAAGGGAAAAAGGGGACACCAAAATGCTCCCATCCCTTTTTTTCCCCCAAGACACCAATGCGACCTCATGGATTTCCAATTTAACCCCGGGAGCTAGTTAGAGCCTTTCCTCTCACTACATGGATGATCACCAAGTGTCACAACCTGGCGTGATGTGGAAATTGATGTCCCTTTCATCCCTTTAATAAAGGGAAAAAGGGGACAAAAAAATGTTCCCAGCCCCTATGCTTGCATTTTTGATGAATAAAGCACAACACTTAGTCATTTTTCATTCTGTTTCATCCCCCCACATCTCTGCACTTAGGTTGGAACTCTAGAAAAAATGTTTTCTCATACATCCAAACCACCATTATTGTTCTCAACTAGATATTTCAATTCCTTATCACATTAAAAATATATATATTCATACTAAAATCCCAAAAAATTGTAAAAATAGTGGATCAAAAAATGGTGAAGAAACAAAGTTTTTTTCGAAGAAACCCCCAAAGTCACTAGACAAAGCTTCATTCATATCTTTCAAACTATTCAAAAATTAAGATGAAATATTTTTTCAGACCTCCTAAATTTTTAAGGCCATTGAGATGCAATAGATAGAGGGTCAAATGATGCTCCAGATCATTTTTATAACAAAAACTCATTTTGGTGCCCTAGCTCTCATTCGTTGGATTTCCCACCAATCTGACAGTTGGATCGAGCTAAAAACTTGCACACACAAACTCCAAATGAAAAACCTATCGCAATGGAGTTAATTTCATCATGAAAAATTTTTTAAAACCAGACCTATAAATTTCAATCTCCATTAATAGCTGCCATGACAGCTCCATGCTCGAAGCCACTGCCAGGTGAAAATTTTTAATTTTATTTCCAAGCATTTTGGAGGAAAAATCAAGTGAAATTTGGAGGATAAGATCATTACAACAATCCGAGTCTAAAAATATGTGTTCCATTCTAAACCGAGCACCGTAAATCCATTTACTAAAAATAGTAAGCTTTCCTATACTACTTTGGTATATTTGGAAAGTCATCATCAAAAGTGGCTATGGAAAAGGCAGTGTGCACTGAAGATCATCAGGAAGTCAGAATGATTTTCCAGGGTAGAAAACAATGAAAAAAAACACTTACTAAAACTAGTAAGTTCCCTATATGGATGCTTACTAAAAATAGTAAGTTTCCTATATGGGTGCTTACTAAAAATAGTAAGTCACCTCAAGAAGTGATTGAGGTGAAGGTAGTGTGCACAAGAGTGAATGAAGAAGTTCATCACATCAGGATGGTCAAGAAGAGGAAAAAATCACCTCTTACCAAAAATAGTAAGTATCCCATCTATGCACTTTCTATTAATAGTAAGTCACACTCAAAGGGAATTTTTCACAAAAATGGGACATAGAGGGATGATCATTTAGGTCAACATGAGCATTCGGGGTCATCATAAGAATTTCTCATAGGGCATTCAAGATTCATCTTAGGGAACTCGATCAATGTATTTTGACACCTACTTTGTGGCTAGAGTTATAGAAGTATCATGTGTGAGGTAGAGGTTGCAATCATCGGCGAACATTCCATTTAGCCTGGCAGGGTTATTTTTTGAGCTCTTATCTCCTTAGAAGGGATCTTCGTGAGTTGTGTTCGTGGTCATTAACAAAATAATTCAACAATGTTCTTAAACACTTAACCCAAGGTGTTTGTGAACCATCCAAAGGAGTTTCTTAGGGTGCAAAGAGTTCAGAGATTCAAAGTTTCATCACATTGGAGCATTCCATAGATCAGGAATAGTGGATCTTCATTAGATATAAAGTTTTCTTCAAGGCATCTCTTCCTCTCTCTTCTTCTTCTCCCTCTTCTTTCTCTCTCCTTTCTAATTCTTTGTTGGGCCTCATCATTGTATTTCGTCCTATTCACTTAAGTGACCTATTTTAAAATTGTAAAAGTATTTTCTCAAAATTATAAGAGAAATACTTAATTCATGGAAAATGAAAAGTCACAAGTGGAATATGGAAATGAAGAGTCATGTGAGGGAGGTGAGGGGTCAAATTAAAAGTGTTATAAATTGGGATGGCTTCTCCATTCTAAAGGATTTTGAATTTTTGAAGAATTTCTACTCTGTAGCAATGGTGGATTATATGTAGTTGGACTTTATATCAACACACATGAAATAAAGCTACACTTCTTCTATTTCCATTTCTTGTTTTCCTCTATTTCCCTCTTGTATGCACTTTGTAAGCATGGTGATCAAAGAGATATTTGAATCTTCGATGAATGAGCCTCAGAGAACTTTGTGTTTATGTGGGTTTTGTTTGTCTCACTAAAAGCTTCATTGTTGCTTTCTTCTGTATTGTATGTTGAACTACTCTGATTACTAGGTGTGAAGCTCTATAATCTACTCATGGCGTAATCTTCCTCGACTAATTTCCCCCTTTTCTCCGTAACATTTTAATTTCCTCCCTTGTACCCATGTATAAAGACTTTGCCATAGGTTCAATGGAGCATCCCTATGTGATACCTAGCCAATATGGCCACCCACAACATTTAGATAGGATTTGGATTAGTTCCATTCAATAATGGGAGCTTTACCATTCAATACGAGGGGCATAGCCCCATGAATGTTAGGTGGAGACACCTAATTTTCTACCCCACAAATTTTCTCACCAGCACCTTACTTTTGAGAAATTGTGTGATAAAGAGCCTAATTGTGACAAAGTGCGAAGTACACATAATGAACTAGAGAAGCTACGAACAAAGGGTGAACTAGAGTTATTGAAGAGTGAGTATAAAACTAGGTGGATAGAGAACTCCTTATAGAAAGTAAAAGTTGGAAAGAAGGTTTGAAGAAAAGAGAACAAGCTAGGGTTTTCTAGGAATAGATGTAGAGTTAGGGTTTTGAGGATAGGGCATGGAATTTAAAAGGCTAATTTAGGGCACGAGTTGAAACAAGTGTAAAGGTATAGTAAGAATTGTGGAAGTGTATCACTAAGTTTCATTTTAAGAATCCTATGGTAAAATGGAGGTGGAAAATCCCCAGTGAATATACCTGGAACCAATTTCACATAAAGGAAAATTTTCCAATTTTTTGAGAATTGAATTTTCTCCTGCTATTATTTGACTCTTGAGCTAGAGTGGCCGTACTGAGAAAAAAAAATCTGCGAGATGTAGGATAAACAAGATTACTCGACATTGTTGATGCATAGTTGACGTGTGACAAAAGGCTTATTGTCACACGTCAGCAAATATTGTTCATGCGCGACAATAATACTTGTTTTCACGCATCAACGAAGCTTTGTTGATGTGTGACAGTAAGGCTTGTTGTCATGCATCAACAAGATTTGTTGACGTAGCGATAACAAGTCTTGTTATCATATGTCAACAAAGCTTCGTTGACATGCAATAGAAAGTATTGTTATCACACATCAATAAGATTTGCCTACACATGATAGCAAGCCTTATTGTCACCCATCAATAAAGATTATTGACGCGAGGAAGAAAGTATCGACATGTGATAGCAAGAATTGTTGTTGTGGATCATCAAGTTTTTCGACACACGATAGAAATCCTTACATCGCGTGTCATCAAAGCTTACTAATGCATGATAGCAAGAATTTTTGTCATGTTTCCAAGACTTGGAAACCCTATTTTTTTCCTATAAATACCTGCCGTCGCTCATTTTCATGTTTACAAGAATCAAGCTCAAGTACAATCAATAAAATCTAGTTACACACAAGTACAATCAAGCTTCTCCAATCAAGCTCAATGGAAACTACAAGTGCAACCCAAGCTCAAGACCAAGATCAATCGGAAAATCCAGTCAACCCACAAGCCCTATGTAAGGGCAAAATACTCTACAGGAACTTTTTTTGCCTCCACATTTAGATAGATTTGTAAATGAATATAGAATACAAGGATTTACTAGATGCATGTGATTTTTATGGGCTCGTTAAGATGCCCTAGTTTTAAATTGATCATGACATTATGAATTACCTTCTCTCCTTGTATAATACAGAGGATGGTAATTTTACTACTACTGTGGACAACGGTCACATATTTTAATTCAGTGTTGATCTAGTAGATATTCATTGGTTGACAAACCTTCCATAAAGAAAATTCCCCCATAGTAACAATGAAAGCAACCCTCATTGAAAAATATAAGAAGTACCTCGAATCTACTTTTGGTTTCCATGTTGATTGTACATGTAATTTGTTTTCAATTTTTATTTGATATTTTTAGTTTTTATTTTGATACAATTCAAATTGATATTAATTCCAATGAATTTTTGCAACTCACGTCAATAAATCAAGATGAGGTGTTTCTTTTTCCATGATTTCTTTCTTTCAATCCAGAATTATTTTACAAGGTCGGAAAATGGATATACCAAATTGGGCTATTGTATACATTCTTGCAACTATCGGAAAGCTAAAATTTGATTGGTGCACCTTTTTATCTAATAAAATAAAAACTACCATTATAAATGCATCGATTTCAGAAAAACCATTCATTCACTCCACAAACTATCTCCTTGGACTTTATTACGAGGATCTGTTTAATTTAAAAGATAAATCAATTCCTTCTTGCATGGATGAGACAATGAAGAATTTGTCAATTCCATTTCCAGAGTAATAAGTATAAAGATTATATTTCAACATTATGCTTTAGTATGGTTTATGTCTTGATTATGTACTTCTATTGAATTTGATTAAATATTGACCATTTGTAGAGAATATTTTTAAAGGCCCTTCCATGGAAAAAATGGCATTAAGAGGAAGAGGCCAACAACACATTGAGGCATCAGAAAATTCACAATTTGAAATGGAAGTTCACTCATCGCCAAGTGTTTGCATTAGTTAAACACTAGAGACATAATACCCTAACATTTACTATTTACAAATTCCCATTTTCTATTTTTAATTTACCATTTACCATATTGAATTGACATGCAATCGACTGTTGCTGCACTTGCAAGGACTTTAGAAAATATGTTTGCTTCTCAAATTCAACCATCTTCTCCAACTCACTCAATTCAGTCGCATGCTCAACAACACCCAACTCACTCAATTGTCAATTCTCAACACCCTGCTCAGCAATCCTAGCCACACACAGCTCAAACACAACCAATTACTACTCCAACATGGCCACCTCAAGTACCATGACATGTTACCCCTCAACAACAAGGTATGATTTTATTGCTTTAGTACAAGTTTTGAATAGTTTTTCATATAATTTCATAGTTTTTGCATAGTTTAACAGTTTTTCATATGATTTTTCTTGCACTTTTCAATACATTATATTCCTTCGCCATCTGTACAAATAGTGACACCACCACCTCCTCCACCATTACTATTCAAAATTCCAACCACAGGTTTAGGAAAAAGAACATTGGTAAACACATGCCAATTCCTCTTGCCCTTAATGAGACACTAAACATTGCCTCCTCATTTCTAATTTGAACCCTCTATCTCGGTGGATTTCCTAGTGCAACGGGTGTATCAATTTTAAATAATATAACTTGGATGAAGATTACTTGGGTATTGATAGCAATGACCCAACAATATTTTTCAATACATGTGAGATGATTCAAGGCTAGCGGGTATACTTCTATTTCAACGTAATTTATTCAACTTTCATTACATTTCACCTAGAATCAACTTAGTAACGATGAACTCCTTACTTACCCAAGTAAGAAGTGGGACTGTCACATATAACAACAATTATAAAGAACATATTTTAGATAAAGAATTAAAAAATTAGAAAATATTAGTCTTTGAAGCCCGGTATATTTTAACAAATGGTCTAAGGACAAGGATCTGGTGGTAATTACAAATGTCGAGAGAGATAGAGTGGTCGTAAGTATTATCACTTTGAAACAATATTTTTTGTTAATTTGAAATTTTCTTATTTTAGTAATATGTTTAATTGAGCTCACTTTTTTTTTTGCGGTTGAAATATGAAAATTTAAAGAGTCAAGCAAAGGTGTTCCAAGTTCACTTGGAAACTATGAAGAATAGTTTATCCGCAACAATGAATTTGAAAGAAAATATTGTTTTAGTTAATAAACAAAACAATACACTAAAGAAGATAATTAAAGAGAATGGATTTGACCACGAAATTTTATTCAAAACTAAGGCAACTACAGATCCTAGTTTTCTATCCCATGGAGATGTGATAAAGGAAGAAAAATAATAGTAAAGAATCTAAACAATGTTGTAGAAGATTTGATTAGTTTTGGGATTATTCAAGCCATTGGGGAAAGGGGTACATAAGATGCAAGTTTTTCTAGGGATAAAATTCATGATTAAGGGTAAAACAATTAAAACTTTAAACTTGAAATTTTTAAATACTTTATAATCTAGATTTAAAAATTTTAAACTTGAGTGTGATGGCGTTTGAAAATTTAAAATAATTTATAGTCTGGATTTGAAATTTGAAACTTGAATGTGACAACGTTTGAAAATTTGAAATACTTTATAATCTGGATTTTCTATATTTTGTTATATATTATATATAGAATTTCTAGATATATATGGTGTTTATATTTCATTTGAATGTGTTGGCATTATGATAATGGTTGATTATTTATTTTAAAAAAATTGGAAAGTGGTATGATAGTGACATTTTAATACTAATAGATTTAAATCTTCTTCTCTCTACTTGTAAAATTAAACTTTGTATTAGGTTTCTTCACATTTAAACCTTCTCATAATCTTCTCTCTACTTGTAATGATGATTGCATTAGATGTGGATGATGACATTAGAATAGATATGGATTATGATGAATTGTATGTGGACGTAGATTTAGCTTCAAGCACGATCATGGAATCTGGATGATGATAATGGATAATTGTTTTAAGAAAATTTGGAATGTGGTACAACAGAGACATTTAAACCTTCTCAAAATATTCTTCTCTCTACTTGTAATGATATGATGACATTAGAATGGATATAGATGATGATGAATGATGATAATGGATAATTGTTTTAAGAAAAATTGGAATGTGTTAGGATAGAGACATCTTCTCTATACTTGTAAAATTCAAACTTTGTATCAGGTTTCTACACATTTAAAACTTCTCAAAATCTTCTTCTCTCTACTTGTAATGATATGGTGACATATGACGGGATGATGAATGATGATAATGGATAATTATTTTAAGAAAAATTAGAATTTTTAGGATAGAGACATATTCTCTATATACTTGTAAAATTTAAACTTTGTATCGGGTGTTTCTACACATTTAAAACTTCTCAAAATCTTCTTCTCTCTACTTGTAATGAATCAAAGATATAATGACATTGGATGTCCCCGCAATTAACATTGATGTAGAGGTGATCTTGGATATTAAATCTCAAATAGTCACTAGGATTTTAAGATATAATAAAACTTTCCAATTCCGAAAACATGTGTATCAAAAATATCTTGGGAACAATACAAGACATTAAGACTTTGACATACCATTTTTATCGTCCATATAAAATCCAAAATATAGATTAATCTCCCATGTGCATGATTCATTAGTGTATTGATCTCCTACAACATTGGAAGAATACTAACCAATGTAAGAAATGTCTCCAAATTAGTTAAACAAAACAACAAGTCCCTCACCCTGTCAACTTCATGATGATATTTGTGCATGAAACCAACCAACAAAGGATACTCCTAACAAAATTTGCATGCAGGTTCATACAAAGAAATCCATCTTGTGTCAACATCCTTCAAAAAAATTCCATCTATAATTCTAATTGTGAATTTCTAGAACTCAATAAATCACTTTGGGTTGCTTTCCATATAGGCATGAAGTTATCTTATAAGGTCTTCTACTTTAACAACATTTTCATAGTTACTTACCTTTTATACACCAAATGCATTTTGTGAGCCATACAATGCATTGGTAGCATATAAGGGGCCGGTGTTGTTTACAATCTAACATATAGCCATGTCTGGTGAGCTTGCATGGCGATGCACCATCTACTCGACGCATAAAGAACTTCGTAGAAATTTCATAATCAGTCATTCCAGCAATATCTTTCAAATGAGAAACAACTATTTTATGTAGGTTTTTGGCATTACAATTTTCAACCATTTTCATAACACCCAACAAATGAGGTGTCCTTATATGATTTTCTAAAGTATAGACATGGATACATACCCATGCAGTGTTGTCGACTATTGTCACTTCATCAATTGAAAGAGAGATAAAATTTTCTTTTTTTACATTCTCTTTCAATCTTCTTTCTCTATCATTGAAAGGCGTTTTTCCATTTCCCATGCACTACTATCGACTTAATGAGACCGTGGAATGTTGTGCATTCCATTATATTGATACAAAAATTTGAGATCAAGGAAATCTAAAATCGGTCTTTCTTTCTTTAATATGTGAAATAAAGTGGAGAAATATATGAGTTTTGCATGCAGATTTTTTTGATTCATTTTACCAATTTATGATGCCATCATTCCTCATTTTTCCATGAGATGTCTACGTTTTTTCTACTCTGCTTCATACTCTGTTGCATATTTAACAACATGCATTCTTTTTCAATTTTCCACGTGTGTTTTTATTTCTTAGCCATCCTCCCCTGTTATAGTCAAATATTGTTTTCCGAGTGTTTTTCTATAGTGTCCAACTTTAGTTCAATTTGTTGTTGCTTTCCCAATTTCCATGAACATATTGTACATGTACATTCACATGGGAACTCTTCAATTAGATGGTTTTATAAGTTTGATAAATGGAAATTTGGCTTCCCAAAAAAAATTTTGTCCTCCCAATTGTCCACATATTCTTGTTCATTTTTAATGTTTTACTTTTTTAATAGAATTTTGAGCATTATCACAATCACCTAGTTTCCTCTTTCGTGAACCAAAATTTGAATTTCACTTTTGTGTTCCATTTTGCTTTAGAGTATTTGTATGTGTGATATCTTGATGCACTCTGGTTACACCCCAACATGAGGAATATATTTAGGATTTGGAATCTCAACATGTATATCTTAAAAATCTAGCATGGTATCATCATAGATGTAATTTGGTTGATATTGTGTAGAATACATGTCCACCTCAATATTAATTTCCACACGCTTTATACTGATTCATTCTAGTAGAAGCTATATGGGTGTTGGTGGTTGTGGTATCTCGTAGTGCAGAGTTTCCAAAATACTTGAACAGGGACTTCGATATTTCTTAGTTACTTTTTAGGTCTTCTCATTACGAGCACTAGCACCTTCCATTATTTTGAGTTTAGTCATACATCAACAACAATAGTGTCATGTAGTAGAGAAAACCAAGTCTTATGTCAAAGAAATAAACTAAGTCACGCGTCGAGAAAATTGAGTTTCACATTAGTAAATACACTAATTCACATGTCGAGAAAACCGAGTCATGTGTCAACAAATACACTTAGTCGCACATCATAAAAAACTTTTTGTGTTTCATACATGTAATAAGTCACACGTCATAGAAAAATTGGTCATGTGTTAGAAAATACTTCAATTTGTGTGGAAGAGAAAACTGAGTTGTGTGTGAGAAAATACACTAAGTCATGCATCCAAGAAAATTGATTCACACATCAGCAAATAAACTAAGTCACATGTCGAGAAAGAAAACTCGAGTCACACGTCACGTCGTGCAAATACACTCGATCACGCATAAGAGGAAACTCTTTCATGTGTCAAAAATACAACAAGTCAAGCATCGAGATAAAACTATGTCATGCATCAAAAATACTTCAAGTCACGCGTTGGAGAAAACTAATTCATTTTATAGTCATGTGTTAACAAACAAATCCTGTCACATGTCGGCAATATCTCCTAGTCACCTGTCCACGAAAAACATTTTCCGTGTGTCGAAAAATGCACTTTGAATCACATGTTAATAAATATTGTTGTCACGCATCAGAGAAAAAAAAATTCATTCGTCAACAATAGTATAGTCATGCATCGATAATATTAGTGTAGGGTGTCAACAAGAAAACCCTTTTCATGCATCGAAAGATCTCCTTATCACCCATCCACGAAAAAGCCTTGGTCGCACACGCGTCCAACAATATTAATAATCATGCGTCAATAAATAACACACACACTGACAGTAAAAACTACTAATAGTAAACAAATTTGTATTGTGCTCGCGGTTAGATTATGTAATTTCATGGTATTGGTATAGTACTGATGGTAGTATACTACGTGGTAAATCAGCTAGGTTTTTATAGGATATGTTTTCAAATATAGGCGAAGGTGACCCCTAAAAAAATATACTATAAATTTCAGTGAACAGACACTAACTCCTCCAAAAAGTTCACCTTTTCAAATTTTCCTATAATAAATTTTTTTCCATATTACAAATATTCACCACTAAAATTATCCCCGTACATCACCAAATGAAGGAAATAATTTGAGAAAGTAGTTATAATTTTTTTGGTACCTAAGGAAAATGAGTTTGTGGGTTAAAGAATCATATTAGTCACCTAAAGATTGGTTTTCATAGATATAATAGCCACCGGAGGTAGTGGTAGGTTAACCTTAGGCATCACATCTACAAAGATGAAAAATTAGTAAATACAATCACCAATCACAAGGGAATGAGGCATATATAAATAAGGATTTCTTGTGAGAGTTGAGCACAAGGACTATAGAGGGATAGATCACGTTGGATGATTCAATTGGTATCACCTTGGAACAAATAGGGGTTATTCAATTATTTGAGTTGCCTTACTTTGGGAATCCCATGTTTGTTTCAATGGTTGATGTCACACAAGAATGAAGACTACTTCTATTTTATGAACAAAAGGATGCGGTTGATATCTAAGTTGATTGATAGGGTTACAGGTCTTCACAACACCAAAGTGAGGAAATTAAATTTGACCTTTGCGATGAAGCAAAAAGTGAGGAAATAACCACCAAGTTGTAGTATCAAAGAGGGACTCGTGTATTTTGCATTGTAAAAATTATTCACCCCGGCATGAGAGTGGCTGCATGCTTGGTCGAGCTTATAATTTGAGAGCTTCGAGAAATGGAAATAAGTCAACAATAATCTCCTTCATATTTCTCATAAGATGGAGCATAAAACTAAGTACAATGTCACCTTGTACATAGGCGAGGGGATTATTAAAGAGGCTAAGGTGCGAGAAAAAAAGGGGATAAGATTACTTAGGTTTGAATTCTCCTATTAATAGTGTTTTGGGAGATTTGGGTGTCGATGGCCCAAGAAGATAATTTATTAGTTCACCCATTGAGAACAAGTATCTGGTTTTTTTTTTTCCAAATTTACTTGTGATGGCAAAATCTCTATAACCCCCACAAGGCACACCTTGAAAGGTGGTATAGAAGGATGTGTGAGGCATTCAAGAATGAGTGGTATGTGTCAAGTGAGTTATCAACACTATTGGATACATAGGCATATTTTTTAGTTATGTAACATTTCACCCTTGCAAGATTCCCGATGAAGAATGGAGAGATAGAGCCATGGTGCAAACTTTCATTTGCATTCACATCCAATTACTTAAAGTACATTGCGAATAGGATAAAAGACACACAACACTTAAAGTTCAATGTAGAGAGGGTCAACATAGACTACCATACACTTTGCCAAAAATATATGGCCATAAATCTAAGGACGCGTACTTAGAAACAATGAGAGATATAATATGTGTAGAAATTACTCGATCTAATACAAAGAATCCATAAAATAACTACACAGACAATAATTGAAATCAACAACTCTATATTATATTTTAATTAGTTCACTATTTCATTACACTCCATTATATAGAGATGTATAATAACAATCCTCACAACAACATTTGTCTTCATATACAACCAAACACCCGTATGGTTTCAACCTCACCAATATAATAATAAAACAATACTAATTGTTTTATTATTCTAACTTACTAACTTACCACATTTTACATTTACATAGTAAATGTACTTTCACTAATTTACCATAATAATAATTACACATGTAATTATTATTCACCCATACAAATGGAGCACTAATATATATTTCCTAACATTCCCCCCCTTAGTGCGAACATGGGGAAAACTTGTCTTTGTACTTGCACTTACTTTCATGATCTGATGATTTTATAGGATGATCATAAACCTAATAGATGGTTTTTCACAGGGTTGACCATAAACCGAAAATGATGGTTTTGCAACTGGTTTACCACAAACCAAAAGGGTGATGGTTTTGCATAGGGTTGACCATAAACCGAAAATGATGGTTTTGCAACTGGTTTACCACAAACCAAAAGGGTGATGGTTTTACATAGGGTTTACCAACAACCGAAAATGGTGGTTTTACAAGTGGTGTACCACAAACCAAAAATGAAGGTTTTCAAGTGGTTTACCTACAACCACATCATGATATGCCAAGTATTATTCTTAGCCCTCATCACATCTCACTACAGGGAATAACATAGGAAATTTTGCTGAAATCTGCTCATATATAGAAAATACCATAAATGTAGAAAACTAGAAATGGAACATTGAGATCATGTTCCCCCCTCAATGTGAAATTTCCTTTATTCTGAAAACCACAATAGGAACACTGCAACCAAACACTCTCCAGAAATACAAAGAAACAATAGGAACACACTGTATAAAAAAATAATCACCATAGCTGATACGGCCCCGTCATTGGTGACTGACGAGAGGTCGCTTGGATGACCTCCAACCTCCTGTGCCTCCTTCCTCCAAGAAATTCACTTAGTATAGAAATTATTCATAATTATAGTCAATTTCATTTGTTATTTTTTCATCTCTAGTTTCCCATTCTACAATTTTGCTTACATCTGTAGGTGCTTTTTCGTTTCCATATACTATCCTCCATAGATTTTTATTCATTAACTACATCTGGATTTTTACTCTCCACGTATGGAATTTTAGCCCATTAAATTTATCTAATGGTGTATCCATTTTTCTGAATCTAAATATCAAAAAAACATTGAATGTAGATTTGAATTACCTTTGATTCTCTAATTTCTTCAAAAAAACAACAATGATCAATGTGTTGTATATTAAATTGCACTTTTCTCTAAATAACAAACTGGGTTTGTCTAAAATTTCTTTTGTATCTGTCTACATAAAATACAGGTGCACATGTAAAATTCTGGAGAAACCCAGATCACAAAAAAAAGTTAAAATATCTTCTTTGAGATAGATTTAACTTTCTCTGGTACCAAATGTAGAAATTACTCTGATCTAATACAAAGAATCCATGAAATAGCTACACAGACAATAATTGAAATCAACAACTCTATATTATATTTTAATTAATTCACTATTTCATTACACTCCATTATATAGGAGATGTATAATAACAATCCTCACAACAACATTTGTCTTCATATACAACCATACACCCGTATGGTTTCAACCTCTCACCAATATAATAATAAAACAATACTAATTGTTTTATTATTCTAACTTACTAACTTACCACATTTTACATTTACATAGTAAATGTACTTTCACTAATTTACCATAATAATAATTACACATGTAATTATTATTCACCCATACAAATGGAGCATAATATATATTTCCTAACTATATGGTAATTAATTAAAATGTGGAATAATAGTAGTTAATCTAAACTAGGAACATGTTAGTGTAAATCAGCAGCACCCTCTAGATGTTCTATCAGATTTCTAGTTGACATTCTAGCATCCAGTGTGATTGCACAACATTGAATCTTTTCCCCAAGTGTGGGACTTGTAAAAATGGGAAAAGAATCTCCAGATTAGAGGCTAGTTCCTCAACTCCTCTATTCAAGTGTGCATAACATTTTGCAGAGGGTTTACCTATGACTTAATCAAATTTTTCCAAGGAGACAAGGTTGAGAAAATGCAAAAATAAACCTAGTCTAAATAAGGTGATGCACCAAAGGAGTAGTAGACACCTGCTACTGCAAATCATATATAATCTACATGAAAATACAGCACAAAACATGCACAAATTGCCAAAATGTAATGAAAGATCAGGAAATAATGATAAACATATAAAAGGATTGAGAAAATTTTAATCACAAAGCATACATTATCATTCCAGGTCCAATACAGTGCATTACAATGACCAAGAGGCAAAAGGATGTTGTATTTGAATGAAAAGGTAAAAATTCCACAAATCTACCTATGAGGAAGAAAAGAGAAGTTGCAGAGCTAAAAGAATGTCTCCCTTTTTTTTAAAATGAGCCCATTCTAGTAATTTTTTTGATGCCCATTCAAGCTTAAAAGAGAGAAACGTGGGAAAACATGAGAAATATTTCAACCACCGACCAAATTCATAATAAACAGCATGGGTTCCCTTACAAATCCACTTCCCAACATTTTTTGACCATGCTGGGAGAGAATGCGAGCCATACTACATTAAAAATGGTGGTTGAAATGTTAGTTTTGTTCATTTCCACGTGCTAGAGGTGTTTTTCCAATTTTATCTCTACAAACACCAAAACATAAAATTGATCCCTGAATCATGTAGAGAATTTTACCATCTTTCCATTGATATAAAGAACGCAAAAAACTGAGCTCTGGATCGAAAGTTATGCCCATTTGAAAATTTAGGGAAAAACAGGGCCAAAATGGGTTAGCGGGCCAAAAATTTGAAATTTTCCCACCTTTTGTGTTTTGGAAAATTTCTCCAAAAATCTCCATGCCCCGCCATCTTGGTGTCATATGGCATGTTCGATTGGTTACGGGCTTTTCTCGCTTCATTTTTCACTGCTTCGGCCTTTGGAAAATGTTCCAAAAATTCTCCACCGACTGGATGACCCAAGGACACGTGGCATGATGTGATTCACTACGGGCATTTGCTCTATCTTTTCCGTCACTGTTGACCATCTTCCCTGAGCTAGACACGTGGTAGAACCCTATTGGGTGCGGGCCTATCTTCTTCATTTTTCTCTGCGGGCCTGTCTTGCATTTTTTGCCGCCACGTGGACATGTGGCATAATTCCATTGGCTCGGGCCTTGGGAGGCGGGACTTCCCTTTTAAAATTTCCTTTGATTTTGTTTTGGGAGAATTTCCCATTTTCCCCCACTTCCACTAGTTGAAGACACGTGGCAGGTTTCTATTCGTTGCAGGCCTTGGGGCCAAAACTCCTCTTTACGCTAACCTTTGGGAAAAATTCCCAACTTCTCCCCGGGTCGAAGCTTCGATGCCCCCGAGGCACGTGGCAACATCTTAATCATCGCAAGCGCTCGGGAAAAATTTCTTCTTTTGAACCCCGCCAAACACTTAGTGAAAATTCCAAGTTTCCCCCCCCCGCCACTTTTGCTGACGTGGCAGCTTCTGATTGGCTGGCGGCCTGTCAAGGGAAAATTTCCCACAAAAACTCCGTCAAGCCATAACTTCAAAAATACATGGAGTTAGGAAGAAAACTTTACCTTTCTGGAAATCTGAGAAAGAGCTCTATCCAATGGTGCCATTTCTAGAACATTTTGAGTGCCTGAAAAGTAAAAATTCTGACTGAGGCACAAGGGAGGAATGAAATGAAGGGAGTTATCCAAAATGAGCAAGGGGTTCATTTTAGATAACAGAACAACAATAAATAAGTAGTACATAATTATAGAAAGTGACCTAAGAAACTAGGCTAATGAAAATAGAAACCCTTATGTGCAATAAGATAAAGTGAATTAGATGATTTGGATTCGATCTGAATGTGTTGTAAAATAAAATAAATATTTTGGAAGCATTAAAAAATATGCGAGAGGTCCCAAAAATATAGATATGAGTTGTTTGGTTGGAGTGGGATGTTTGGGAGAGGATCGGGTACCCATACCCGAGGACACCCTAGTCTAAGTTTTGGGTGTCCTAGTCAGGCAAGAGGTCCATAAACCATATTTATAGGGTCAGATGATGATGTGAAGCCTTCACCATGTGTCATGTTTAATTCGTTACTTTTTTCCAAATGTTGTCAATTATCAATGATGAAAGATAGACCTATAAAACCCTAAAACAAACATCAAACCCTAAAAATAAAAATGCAAATGAAGGTTTTGAACTATCCTCAGTGGTCACAATGGTGGACTTACTAAGTAAGCATTGCACTACATCTCAGACCCAATGTAGTTCTATGTGCTTGTGTGTGCAACTCATGCCCTAGGTTCTCTTGTGCCAGTCACACTTTGTGAAAGTGGCGAGAAATAATCGTGTACAAAAATATAACAAAATGATGGATAAAATAGAATAAAATTCCCTCCTATGCTTGTGTGATGCAAATGAACTAACCTTTTCCCTTGTGATGAAGCTAGATGGATGTAAATGAGCTCTAGATGCCTTAGATGGATGTAACTCTAGGTGGATGATAGTAGTGACTAGTTCTTGCTCCCACATTATGATCTCATAACTTTATATCTATTTGGTTCTCTTGTTCTAATTTTGTAATTAACCCCGAAAATGCCAACCACCAAAAATATAGAAAGATCAAACGGCTAAAATTTCCCAAAAAGTGTTAGGAAAGTGTAAAAAGGATCAAGGCACCCCAATTAGGACCAAGGCGACATCGTGCCCCATCAAGTGCAAAATAGCACACAATGATAGAAACAAATTAGGAAAGTGTGTGGTGAAGGTCGAGATTGATGACATAAATCGAGTAAAATGGCCAAAAGATGAGGATTAATTAGTAATTTCTTCACTCAAAAACCATATGAATAGTAGTATGAGACCGGGACTAAATAATACCCAAAGTGCATGATTTAGTGTCTACATTTTCCCCCACTTTATATTGGTGAGTGGAACACTCGGTAACATAAAATAGATAGAGATGTGTACCTGATGTCCATGGAGAGTGATGTAGAAGATGCACCAAAGCACTAGACAAAGCATGGAGTGACAAAAAGATGGAGTGTGGAAACTAAAGATGTAAAAGCACAAAAATTGATGAGAGTGAACCTAGGGTGGAAATGCGTGTGTAGTTGTTGATGTGTGTGATGTACCTAAATGTTAGTATGAGGTGTGTACTACCACAAAATTTTGTTTTTAATGACGTTGTTGTTGTTGACTACTTGCTTCTCATATGGTCGACCTACAAGGAGAAGATGATCAAGAAGTCAAATACACATGTATATATGTAAAAATGCATGTAAAAGATGCATGTATATGTATGTAAGAGTATGTAAATTTAAAATATGTAAATTAAAAATGGAACATGTGCACCTAATCATGATGAGAGAAAGGGTGTAGAAAGAGGATATCCTGTCCTAGGTTTTTTGGGTGATCCGACACCATAGGTCGAAGAAGTATATAGAGGAATTCCACTGTATCCTCCAATATTTAACCGCTTCCCTAAATATGTGTGAAGAGATCTTTATACTGCCAGGTTTTTTGGGTGATTCAATGCCAGTGGCTGAAGTAGTTTAGATAGAAATTTCATTATATCCTCTAACCTGTAACTACTCCCCAAAATGCTAAGGACTACCATGTCTTGTAAAATATGTTATGTATGGGGTTTGTAGACTAGTGTTTCACCGTTTTCTTTACATTTTTGAATGAAGAAACATATAAGGTTATGGGCTAGGAGGAATACTTGTTAAATGGGTTGGTTGATGGTTGTTGCACACGTTCTGACTTCTTGACCCAATGCCAATTGTGAGAGCTTCCTTTTGGCTAGGAGGAACTACTTGTAATAGAAAACAAGACCACAAAAGAGAAGTTAAATGATATATGACAGTGGATTGCCTAGCGTATGCTAGTTCTAGGAAGTGTGATACTTCCTAGATGGTTGTCAATCCACTATTTAAAACAAATTAATGCAAGAAATAAGTAAAGTTCTATTGTAGTTGATATGATTTAGGTATCTCATTCAAGTACAATAAGCAAATCCAATCACAATAGGCTAGGCTATAGTTGGATCTAAAGGATGAAGTGGTCATGTTAAGGTACTAGGACTAGTCGGGGTTAGATTCTAGGTTGCTTTAAGTCAATTGGTATGAGGTTGTGTGGTTCTGTTTCTTAGGTAGGGTATGAAACACAGAGACCGGCATCGGTCTTGTATGACTGACAATGGTTACTACGGATTTTCAATAACTCAATATTTCATGGTTTAGGTATTTTTCTGAGACTAACTCGGGATGGTGAGGAGTGGGTGTAAGTCTGGGAGGTGTTGGAAATACTCAAAGGTGTCTAACTGTTAGGTATGGGTGATTTTATGGTGTGGTTGGAGGAATGATCAAAATTGTATGGAGATAAATGGTGGGGAAATGAGAGTTCAAGTATAAGCTAATAATAGAGGTAACAGAGCCTACTAGAATGAAAATAGAAGAATGTTGGTTAACAAGGTAATTACTCTGATGTAGGTTCGATGGCTAGATGGAGATGATAGTTGATTGGAGGAATGGTGTTTGGTGCCATGACACTGCTTCCCGAAATGCTACCGTGGGTGGAATGCTTCTAGATTTGTCTGGGTAATTGTTCTGATGCCTGGATGCATGAAAAGACCTTGGTTTAGCTTGTATGTAGCTCCTCTTTCTCTTTCTTGATCTTAGAATTTGTCAACCTCACAAACAAGGTTGCTAAGGTGAATAAGTGGTAACCGATGATGGTTCCATCTTGACCGGCATCGGTTTAGGTATGACCGGCATCCATTAAGGTGGGATTCCCTAGGTTTACTAAAATGGGCATATCTTTCTAACTTCTTGGGCCAAGTTGGTTTGTTGTCACGGATCAGAACGGAAGATTCCCTTCTAATGAGTGGGAATTTGATTAGAGAAATCTTAGGAATTTATTTTAGGGTTAGACTAAATCTTAGCTCATTAAGGTAAGTAAGACTTAGTAAGACTTAGTTATTTTTTAGTTATGGCAACATGCCAAGAATAGGTATAGGGTGAGGTGGTTGGATGAGGTGTCTAGGTGAGGTGGAAATTAGGTCAATTAAAGTAATTAAATGATGAATATTGTGAGGATGGGTATTAATTAAATTAAATTAATATTAATGTGATATGGAGGGGCCTGTGGTTAGGTGAATATATTTGAGTTGGTTATTCAATGGGGCGCCAAGGTGAGTGTGACCTAATTTTGATGTCTACATTTTACCCCTTTTTGTTGTGTTTCTTGTATTGGTAAGCGACACTGACAAAAATAAGATGTGGTTTCCCTAAGTGTGGGTGAAGGTGATCCCCTTAAACCAAGAACTGGTGAGGTAGAAGACAAAAGTGGTGAGTGGTTTGATAAAAGGTGGATGTGGCTAAAAAGGAGTGTAGATGTGGGTGAATGTGGGAAAGGGTAGAGGTCAAAAATAGGAAAACAAGTAAATGGGCTAGGGTCAAAGGTAGTGGTAGTCAAACACATGCAAACGTTATAAACTGCAACACAGTTCCTAGTTGAAGAGCTTGCAAACTCTACATCATCCAAGGTCGATAGGTTTATCCAAACAAGGTTGAAGTGATTCCAGTATCTAAGGTATAGGATATGGTGCGGAAACACAACATATGTTAGGTGTAAGAACATTTAGTTATGTTCCGTAAAACAAAGGTAGGGTTGCAATAAATGTCACGGAAATAGGTAAAGTAAGTTCATTAGGCAAAACAACATGGGTAACAATATCGCAAGGTATAGCAAACACATGGGTTCAAAGGTCACTAACAATGTTTAGGTCCAGTAAGCTAGTCATGACACGGGTAGGGATGAGGTATGGGTAAAATAACAAGTCCCTAAATGCAATTAAGGACATGGATAGGTAATGTAGGCTTGGAGGTAGGTTGTGATAAGGGTGGGTAAGGTCAAATGGTGGCGGGGAAGGGTAAATTGTGGTTGGAAATGGGGAAAGGGTATTGATAGGAGTATGATAGGTAACCGATGCCGATCATACTGAACTAGTGACAGATGAGGTAAACCGACCACAATTTGTTAGGGCACATAGATGATGTCGGTTTAGGTATAACCAACCATGGTGTGTTAGTGCACAGTGTCCGATATCGGTCTAGATATAATCGACGATGGCTAGGTCGATGTGGGTATATAAAAAATTAAAATCTATATAATAAATATTCATTTGTACGTTTTAGATTTTGTGAAAATGATGAGAGAACAAGACATTTGTGCCATGTCGAGAGGAAAGTACATGGGGCTGTACCGAGTTGAGGTGGAGAGATCAGGTTGGTTAGACAGACCAGGTAGATGGCTCCACGAGATCGGGTGAAGTGAGGTGATTGGTGGAGATATTGGAGGTAGATTGTGGGATGGCGGAAGTAGGAGAGGGTTTGGGTGGACCACCGGCATAGTGGCTAGACATGCCACCATGCCGATGTCAATGGGATGAGGTAGGTTCTTAACAATTCTTTGTATGTAAATAGGAAAATGGGAGTATCGGTATGGGTATGGTTTTTGGGTAGGGAAAATAGAATTAAATTTGTGCATAAAATTGGTGAAATGAGGGAGGGGTGAAGCCTTAGGTAATGTAAGGAGGGATGGGGAGGGGTTTGGGTTAGCTTTGGGTAGGGTAGAGTAGGTGTATAGGTTAGATTTGAACTTTTTTGGAAAATAGGGGGGTTTTAATGTATTTAGCTTTGCGACAATGACCGACGCCGGTCCACGGGTTAGCCGACGTTGGTGGTATTTGGATGTCATCGGTCAAGTAGTAGGTGACTGATACTAGTTGTACATGACTGATGATGGTCACAAATTGATCGGTGCTAGTCAGAGTTTTGGGAAAATGGGTCAATAGAGAGAAAAGGTAAGAAGTAAGGATATGTCAAGAGGTGTAAAGGTAGGTTTCATGAGAGGAAAATAGGGGAATAAGTATAAATGGCATGAATAGATTGGTCTAGCAAAGGGGTAATCTGTAGGGTGGGTGGAATAAGTAATGAGGGTTAGAAATGAGGTTTATTTAGGTAAGGAGTGTGTTTGGTATGGGGGTTCTGACAATAGTATGTTTGGTTGGATGCAGGCGAGGGATCAGTTACAGATGTGGGATAGGGTACCGCCTTTATTGCTAGATGTTTGGGGAGATGTGACTAATGAGGAGTGGTGGCATGTGACCAAGGTGGGTTTGATTAGGATTCAGTGTTATAGGTGTATAGCTCATGATCCGAGTTTGATGGTCACTCTCATCGATAGATGGGATTTCATGACCAACACATTCCATTTGCCGACAGGTGAGATGACCGTGACCTTAGAGGATGTCTACAGGATTCTATGGCTACCGATAGTAGGGGTGCAGGTGTATTCTATTTCTTCTGAAGCAAAGAGAGGAGTTGATGCTGATAGTATTCGGGGAGGGGATGGTGGAGATGAGGTTTCATAGCGCCAGCTTGAGCTATGGTGAGATGTACATGGCTCATCCGGAGGAGATGAGGCTAGTAGTTTTTATTATGGAGGCAAGTGTGTTGTTTCGCACTACCAGATGTAGAGGGTGGGAGATTCCCATGAGCACTAATGGGGGTCCTACATGATATGATGGAGGATAGGACCTACTTTTCCTGGGCACCTACGTATTTGGTATAGCTATACAGGGAGCTATGGGCCTACGGGAGACTACAGAGGTTTAGCTTATGTTGCATGTTTCTTCTTCATTGTTGGGCATATGAGCACATCGTGTGTGTTCATCCGATTGGGTTGCCTCAGCTGGATGCATTTGAGCTAGGTGTGCTTTGGGTTGGTTATAGGTGATGGGTGCCAGTTGGTGGGGTACGCCGAGGGGTGAGGGCTACGCATGATGTAGCCCACTACAGGTAGATATTAGAGGGGTTGTCCAGCGTGGACATCATTTGGAGGCCATATGTGGGGTTTCCATCATATAGGCATATGGCCGATGAGCTAGACAAACTACAACTACTCCGATGGATTAAGGGGTGTTATGTAGGATAGATACAGATGATACCCGCTGACAAGGTTAGATGGCGCTTTGGGTTACCACAGATGTACCTCCACCATTCCCATAGTACAAGAGGGATGATGTGGAGAGTCATATGACTCTACTACTAACCAATTGTGCCGACAGGGCAAGGAGGAGCAGGTGGTTGACCGGAGGATTGATGATGCCGGGTTACGGATGGGTATAAGTAGTGGTGGGCACCACGATTACGCATCCATTCCACCGAGGTCGAGGTAGTTAGATTTAGAAACTATCACTATTCGTAGAAGGACACCCTATAAGGGTAGGTGGCTACCCTAGTTACACATTTGGGGATAGTGTAGGGGTAGTTGATAGGATTAGAGGCACAAGTGGCCACATTGCAGGAACAGTGTGGCCACTCTACAAGCTCGGGTAAGTGCAAGGATAGTACCCCACAAAGGGTGGATATGGGGATGGGGTACAAGTGGCCACCCTACAAGCATAGATTATAGGTTTTTAGGGCTAGTTGACCACTACATAGGCACATGTTGTGGCCCTTCAGGCCTAGATATAGGTAGGGGTGGGACAGGGTCCCTTAGGATAGGCACAGCACAGGGACAGGGTCCCTCTTTATAGGTACCAGTGGGACAAGGTCCCGAGAGATAGGCACAGGGGTCGAGGCCGATGGCACCACCATAGATAGTACCTATAGGCAGGTTGAGGGATGCCTTAGGTAAGGTCGAGGTATTATTAGGATCAACTAATGGCCGCAGGATAGATTTTATATCCTATAGGGGAGTAGAGCACATAAATCCTCGAGTGAGAGGACCAAGTCGCATACCCACAATGTAGAGAGTACATGGGGCCAGTGAGCCCCAAGACATGGTCAAGGTGAGGCCGAAAATTCATGGAGGCTAGCTCTAGGTGTGGTACTAGCCGAGGGTAGACCGAGGCCCATGGTGGGTGGTGAGATGCTAATGGGACACCACACAGATCGGAGGAGGAGGAGGAGACAGGTGAGACATATATCAGGTGGGGTGACGATTAGTCACTGGAGATGGGCCTTATATTGACTTCATTGATATATATACTGGCATATGTGCTGAAGATAGTGAGGATGTAGATGAGAGTGTTTTGTCATTTTTGATCATATATTGGCTTGCGTGCCAAAGATAGTGAGGATGTAGATGAGAGTTTTTGTCATTTTTGATCATATACTCGGCTGCATGCCAAAGATATTGAGGATGTAGATGAGATTTTTTTGTCATTTTTGATCATATACCGGCCTGCGTGCTAAAGATAGTGAGGATGTATATGAGTGATTTGGGATATTTGTATTTATTTCTATCTATGTACATATGTATGGAGACACAGACCTTCTCATTTATATATAGATGATGATATTTATGGTATGGATGGTGTACTTGTTTTTAATTTCCAGTATTATGTATGTGATGGAAACTTAGGTGGATTAGGCATGATGGAGTTAGGTTGATTTAGGCATGGTGGAGTCAGGTTGATTTAGGTATGGTTGAGTTTAGGTCAGGTTTAGGCATGGATTGATTTAGGTCGGTTGTAGGCATGGATTGAGTTTAGGTCGGTTTAGGCATGGATTGAGTTTAGGTCCGTTTAGGCATGGATTGAGTCAAGTTTATTTAGGTATGGTTTAGTTTAGGTCATTTTATGCATGGATTGAGTCAAGTTGATTTAGGTATGGTTGATTTTAGTTTGTTTTAGGTATGATTGAGTTAAGGTTAAGGGTTATGAGGTAAGCTCCAAGTGATTTGTAACATGGGAGACAAATGGTGATGTATATACGTAGGGGTATAGTTTAATTTTCCAAATATGTGTTATAATGGAAATGTAAAAATGATAAATGAATTATTAGATGATATGGTACAAATGTGTATAAATTGATGCTTTTTTGGTTTAATTTCCAGCTTATTGATATAAAATGGAAACTAAATAAAGTAGAATGTAAATAGGAAAGTAAAAGGAGAATTATTTAGGGTAAAGATTTTCCGAGCTAACCTTCAGGGGCCCCATGCTCGCGAAGTGCTACCTACATAGTCCCAACAAAAAGGGACCTCAGGCCGATGTAGTTCTCCCATAAGCTAGGAAAGATTGTGATGAAGTAGAAGAATGAGTTGGTCAATGTTAGTCATTGTTAAATGTAGGTCATAGGCATGATTGAGTGTAGGTCACAAGCATGGTCGAGTTTAGGTTCTTTAGGCATGGTTGAGTTTAGGTCATAGGCATGGTTGAGTTTAGGTCATCTTGGGCATGGGTGATTTTGGTGAAAGAGGAATTCATAGAATGTAAGTGTCGATGGTTAGGTCCCATATAGGGGAATCAATAAGTAAGAAAAAGGTGAATGGTAAGAGGATACAAAAAGTACCACCTTATTGAGAAGTATCAATGTGATTCTAGCATACCAAAGATTGGTTTATGAACATAAGACCCTAAAGGAGTTGCATAATTGACTATTCTAAGGGTGAAGAAAGTCACATGATCATGAAATGTCGCATTTGTGGAAAGTCCCTTGAGGAGGTAGAGGATTTAGAGAGAAAAAGGTGGTGAGATGAAAGAGGCTAGTTTAGCATAACCTTGGTGTGAGACAACATGCCTTTTTGGCAAGAGACCCAAGATCAAAATAGGCAAGTCCATGATGAAAAAGTTATCTTTTTTTTTTGCTTTTTTTTATAGACTGATCGATGTGGGAAGTCTATGTGGGATGAATAGAATATCTCCTTGATGTCTTCGTGAAGCTGATCGATGCGGGAAGCTTCAAAATATTTTTATTTTATTTTTGCAGGAATAGTCTTCTTTTTTGATAGACTATGTATAGTATGGCTAGCTTTGTATAGCTGTCCTTTAAGGGAGTAGTCTATTTATAGTAGCAAGATAGAAAGATTAAATGTCCCCTTTTTTAGGAAGTAATCTATTTGCTACAATTTTGACTTAAGTAGTTGCATCCCTGTTTGTTTTGGACATTTAAGTCATGGACAAGACTATAAAAGAAAGTTAGGTTCTTTTTTAGAAGACAAGACCATGATACACAAATATTAACTATGAAAGAAGTGGTTTCAATTATGAATGACGATGGGACTCCATCTAGAAGAAGACAAAAAAGTATCTATGAGAATAATGCTATGAGTAGAGCCATGGTACTCATATTGAAGATAAGGCTGAAAGGTGATGAGAATCACATGATTCTTTTTGAGTCATGGATCCTCAAAATGGGTAATATGGAAGGTGAACGATGCTCAAGGGATGAGTGATCAACTAATGATAGGTGATATAGAACTTGATATCAACAATAAAATGGTCAAGATGCAAGGCATTAAAGGGATCAGGTTCGGGTTTACCTTCGAGTGAAGATAAATGATAAGCACCTGATCCATAGGCATAGGTAACGATATAGGGTCCCAACCAATTAAGAGAAAATTCTCCCGCTTACTTTTCTCCTCTTTGGTTACATGTTGATTTTCTTTCAGGATGAGGTCACCGACCTGAAAGGTTCATTTGTGAACATGTTTTTCATAGGCACGTTTGATACATTTTTGGTAGATTTGGATATGGTTGAGAGCATTGAGATGACGTTCATCTAATAACTCAAGTTATGCCAAATGATCTTGGTGAAAGTCATCATCATTGAGCATGTCTTGTAGTGAGATGCGAGAGAGATGGAATCTGGACTTCAAGAGGTAAGACAACCTCGGTACCGTAGACCAAAGAAAAGGGTGTGGTAGTAGTCAAAGTGTGAATACTAATGCGATAAGCCCACAAGGTGAAAGGAATGTGTGTATGGAAATCTTTCCTAGTATCATTGATTACCTTCATAAGAATTTTGTTCAAGGTTTTATTGGTTGATTCGGCTTGACCATTGGTTTGCATGGGTAATAAGGTGATGAGAAACCGAGTTGATACCAAAAGCATCGAATAGATTACGTAGGGTTTTGTTTTTGAATTGTTTACTATTATCGTGATGAGGTGATGAGGAACACCAAAATGACAAATGATGTGATGGTTGATGAATTCACATATTTTCTCATCTTTTGTAGAAATGAGGGAATGGCCTCTACCCATTTAGTGTATTATTCAAGTAGTGGTTATGATCCATTGGTGAGGTTGGGAAGAATAGGGGTTGATCTCACTAAAAAGATCTAAACCCCATTTAAAGAAATGCCAATGGTCTCATGCAACCTATAAGGCATGACTAGGTGTGTGATGGAGGTTAGCATGTTGTTAACATTTCATAAAAAGTTTGACATAGTCACAATAGTCGCGGTTTACAAATTGGCCAATAATAATAGCCAAAGAGAAGAATGTGTTTAATGACAAATAAACCACTAAAGTGGCCTCCACAAATTCCATCATGGACTTCCTTGATGGTGTAGGTAATTTCAAAACTTATAAGGCATCGTAAGAGAATGTCATCAAAGTTGTGCTTGTAAAGAAGACCACCCATAATGACATAATGGGAGACATTTTAAAGAAAGGCTCATTATCCATTACGAGTAAGATTAGTGGGTAAAATGGACAGGGAAAGATATTTTTCATATTGCTTATACCAAAGGTCATGTGGGTTAGGGGAAACGGTGCTAACAGAGTAGATCTCACAAAGTAAAAAGAGGGTGATTGTAGCCTTTATATTGTGATAAAGATCTTAGACTTAGCAGTGAAGTAGGTATCCGAGAATCCAAACAGCCATGGTATCCATAAATTTATTGGTAGAATGTGGGGTGGTTTGAAGTGTATAATGGTCAAAGGTGGTCACAAGTATGTCTACGTGTTACTTATACTTTTGAAGGATCTCATTACGACACTAGTATATAAAATTGACTTAGTTTATGACCAACTTAGAATCACCAAAGATATTGATTGTATTAATATCTAAGGCATATGCAACCTAGAGACCCAATATGAGTGCTTTGTATTCCGCAATATTATTTGTACAGTCAAAATCAAGTTTGGAAGATAAAGGCATAGGTTCACCCTCAAGAGAATGAGAATAATACCAGCCCCACCCCATGCCGACACTTGGAGCCATCGAAGGAAAGTGTCATTTGGTAAGTGGGTTTGTCTAGGGAAAGGGTAGCTATAGACGCGTTTGGGAAGTCAAAGCTAGATGGTTAATCACCAAAAAGAGGTGTGTCAACCATTTGGTCAGCAATTTCCTGGCCCTTAATGGACTTTTGATGAATTAATTCAAGGTCGAGGTTGAAAGAAGCATAAGCCAATGTTTGGCATGTTGGTGTTGATAGGGTTTGGCATACATATAGTGCAATGGGTCAGATTAGTGATGACAAAGGTTTTGAGGTTGATTAGGTAATGGCAGAGTTTGGTGGTAAGTAAAAACTAAGGCTAAGCATATTTTTTTAGGCGTGGGTGTATCTAGTTTCATATTCAATAAGGATGTGGCTTATGTAATAAACCACTTGCTCTCGCATTGTTCGTCACGATGCACAAGCATGGCACCTAGATAATTATCAAGCAGGAAATATATAGGTAAAGGGTTCTTGGTCATCCTTAGGAGGAATGAGCACTGGTGGTTGAAGGAGGTATTGTTTTAATGCCTCAAAGGCTTTATGGCATTCATCATCCCATTTGAATGAAACATCTTTCTTGAGAAGATGATGGAATGGGTGATAGCTATCGGAAAGCTACGAGATAAAACGACAAATAGATTGCAACTTCCCTTGTAGGCTTCGTAGTTAACAGAGATTAGTGGGTGGAGGCATTTCTAGGATAGCCTTGAATTTAGTAGGATCAACTTCTATGCCATGCAAAGAAACGATGAAACTCGAGAGTTTTCCGGAAAAGTATCGCAAAGACACACTTCTTTGGTTGAAGACACACACAATACTTGATGAGACGGTCAAAGATGACCTTAAGGACATGAAGGTATTCAATTCGATGTTTTGATTTGGAAAGAAGATCATCTATGTAATCTTCTAATATGCGATGCATGATGTCATGGAATATATAAGTCATGGCTCGCTGATATGTAGCACCAATGTTTTTGAGGCCAAAAGGCATGACTCGATAGAAAAATTCCCCCAAGGGGTGATGAAGGTAGTTTTGTGTTGATCTTCTAGAGCTAGAAATATTTGATTGTAGCTCAGAAACCATATATGAGTGATATAATTTCATGGCCAGCGGTGTAATCAACTAGTTGGTCAATGCCCAAAGAGGGGGAAATCATCTTTGGGACAAGTAAGGTTGAGGTCACGTAAGTTTGTGAAAAGGTGGAGTCCTCATGTCACCTTTGTGATAGAAATGATGTTAGAAATACATTGGGGATAGTTTGTTGTTCTCTTTTCCCTCTTTTCTTTGCATTTTGTTCTTCAATTACAAAACCACCACCCTGCCTGGCGCGGTCTCGTGACCGCCACCCCTTAGGTTGGTTGTCTTGTAACCACCGCCCTACTTAGAGTGGTGATCCTTCACGCGTTTTCCAGAATGCTCTTTTAACGCAACTCACATAAATTTCAATGTTTACCATTTTTTCACCACCTTTGGCTTGCATTAATGATTATGGTTCCCTGGAATAGTGTTTTGGCATTGTTTATGGTTTAAGAGATCAATTTGGTTTTTACCTTTGGGTAATTGGAAATGCTATAAATAGTTGGCTTGTGCTCAAGCAAATGGCCCCTCAAATTTGCCTCTAAATTTCTCATTTCAATAGCTTAGCCTTTCATTTTGTTTAGGATTCATAGTTTCATTTCTTAGATGCATAGTTAGCATTGTTTAGCTATCAAAAAGCCACATATTCTCCTTGTGCAAAGTGTTGTTGTCATTTCATCCAAATCAATTGGAGTAGGATAGTTTCATTTCAATAGGAAGCCATTAAAGTTGCAGGTTTTGTTCATCAAACAGGATAGTTTCAGGTGTTGGATGTTTTATGTTGCATGACTCATAATAAATCCCACTAGGAATTACATAAGCCAAGCTCTGTACTCTTGCGCTATCCCTCTCCTACTCACATTGTATTCAGTCTGCATCCTAAGCTGCCTTTGTTCCAATATCTACTCTTGTTGATGCTAGCATTACATGCTTTTCTAGATCCACGTGAGCACAAAAGAATGAGGAGATCACACTGAGGGGACAAGGTCACACACCATCGGATTCGCCACTGTTCTATAGAATCCAGGTTCTAGCTTTCAAAGTTCTAGTTAAAAGCATATCAAATAGAGTAGCTAATCATTTCATTTCAATTAAATTTTACTTTCGATATTGCCAGGGAAGCTGTGGGGATTGATAGTTTCTGAGAAACTATGATTCACTCCTCACTTCTGAGGTAGGATCGAGAGTCTTTCAAATAGAGTAGATCAGTTATCAAATTATTTAGAATAGATCTAAAAACTACATAGACAAGTAGCTATACTCGGTTGCTTTGTTTGTTTTAATTACGTTATTAGTTTAGTTGTCAATTTTAGATATATTAGATAATTTCTCTTTAAATTTTGTTCAGTAGCTTATCAATAACTATCAGATTTAGGAATATACATAGACATATCTTACGTAGTTAAATTATTTTGTCATTAGTTAGATTTGTATCATTTCCTTTTGTATGACAATCACGGGACCTAGAGAGCCCAGAGAATACGTATTCGAGCCAATCGTGCCTCAACCCAATCTTATTATGGCAATAACTGATATAGATCAAAACCTTAGAATCCAAGTCTTCGAACAACAACAGACTTACAATAGATCAGCTCACAGTTAAGCGGGTTAAATATAGAAGATGACCAAGCGCACATGTTTTGGTCAAATCAGCCAAACTACAGATTACTCTAGATAAATATCCATGACTGTAGAAGGACTTGAAAGAGAGAAAACATTTGGTTGTGACCCTTTGGTCCCACAACCAGACGCATAGGAGACACTCTCACAGACATAGATACTAGCTTAAGGATTCAGATTGCAAGATTGCCTATAAGATACTCAGAAAAGATTACACAACTGTTAATTCTGAACGTAGAGGCCGAAAAGGCATACGACTATTGGATACTAGGGATTAGGGACTGATTCCACACATGACCATAGCAGGTCCACAACAACCACAAATCTATGGTTGTGACCCACAAATCCCACAACCCAACGAGCCTACAAGTCAATCTAACGTTGATGTTGGCTTACACACATTAATATTTAGATCCACTCCACTTCCACCTATCATCATCACACAGTTATCCTTGTTAGATGTAGTAGCTAACAAAGCTAAAGATTTCTAGACTAGACCAGAGAATCGACCATAGAATCCACTATATATCCATCATCCATCATATGACCCTGTCTGGAGAGACATACACGAAACCATCCCAGGTCATTTTCCACATATCCCACAACCTATAGATCGGATCACGCCAGAGCTCGATATTGATTGGAGCCTTCGAGCAGTCATCCTTGCCGACTAATCTATCACGCCAGTTCAGGTTAGGAGGGCCTTCTTTGCCTTAGATTCACAGATTCCATTAGTGCGTGTCGAAGATATAAGATTGCCTAACTAGTTTATCCATACCCTACACATAATCCATCCCCACCGGCTATCTCGGCACGACCTCGAGAGGTCGGGTGCGAGGAAGAGTTACTTGTAGATTCCCACGCTCACTTGTCACTTTTCCATCGTATAAAATTGGTGAACCCAACGTGAAACAAACAACTATAACATCTTCCTTATCTCTATCTTCTTCCACCTTCCCTCCTTCCCATTATTTTGTGGGTATTCATATACCCCCCGAATATGTCGGGATTCGATGCATATGGCAGACCTCTCCTAGGTCTTGAGGCATACTACGCTCAACTGAATAGACAGTCATCACCCTCGCTCTCAGTATGGGGTGACAATTATTCAGCCAACCGGTTGTCAACACAAACTCCACCTCCAAAACTAGATATAGCTCATCTTTCCAAATAGAGGAGTTGGATCAGCTCACTCAAACACAACACACAGAGCCTTCAGGCTCGAACAATATGACGTTCACAGGAGAATCTGGTTCATCTCCTCAGGTGCTACTTAGACCAAAAATTAGTAGACAATCAGATCCATACCTGGTTTTAGATGATGAACATTCAGTGCATCATGCCAGAAATGAACAACGCTCTCGGGGTATGTACCCACCCATAGGAAGTTTACAAGCACAACCCGAGGTCTCTTTTCAAGAAAATACCTCCATACCACTACATATAGGAAATGCCCTCGGGGAAACTTGGCAGGGCAACGATCAGTTCATAGCAGGGTATCACATGCCTATACAACACCAGGATATACAACAAATGCCACTAAGGCAAAATACCGTGACTTTACCAAATGAAGTCATTTCGACTTTAGTAGAAAAAGTTAGGGGGTTAGAAATTGCTCAGGAAAATCACCATTCTCAATTCATGCAGGCAGGAAATTCTAATCCTCCACACCATCCTAGCCAAGTAGACCTCCTCACAGGAATAGGCACGTTAGGCATGACTCCTCAGTATTCACAACAAATGCCAACTAGAACCGCCATTTCTAACACCGTTCGATACCTCCCGGTCTAGTACAAAATAATCCATTCCTAGACAATCCCCTTCATACTTAAACATGTACTCCAAATCACCACAAGGGGATATGTTCTCCTCTCTCGGCATGTTTACTCAACCACAGGGGTTTCCTTATGCCCCTACCAATGCATACGCTACGCCATATCAACAACCCATTCCACCGCCACCCCCTCAGCAGGCACCATCAATGGTCGAAACCTACGCGATAGGGACTTATTCAAAATATTTGAAAGAACCCTTAGACTTCACCATACAAAGTGTTATGCTTCCAAGACCTCTTCCCGATTTTCCCAAATACAAAGGTGAGGGAGATCCGAATGCACATATCAAGGCTTACGCCACAGCCATTCGAGAACTGCTCCCTTGGGATGGGGTTGTTGCCAAAATATTCCCCAAAACCTTGGAAGGCATCGCCCTCGATTGGTATTATAGAATACCTGAGGCTTCCATCCATTCATTTAAACAACTCGTTTCTGAGTTCATCAAGGCATTTGATATGAACAAACTATTGAGAACAGGAATCAGGGAATTCTTGCACATTAAGCAAGAACACAATGAATCTATTGCTCATTTCATTCAAAGATGGCGTACAGTCCTCTATTCTTCGGCAAGTGCTCCAAATATGGATCAGATGGAACTATGTGATTTATTCCTTCATTCCCTCAGTAGAGAGGTGAAGGAAGAAGTCCAAAAGTTCCCACTAAGGACTTACGATGAAGTACTTGAGAGCGCTCTCTCGAATAGATCAAGCTGCAATAGATAGCGGTCACAAGACATATGGAACAAACGGGAGGTTAATCACCTCCAACCAGAATGTTACGACTTACCCCACTACCACAAATGTCAATCAAGGACCTAAAGTCCTTAATAAAAATCACGGAGTGACAACAGATGGAGTAACTGATCAGGCCAAAAGGGTAAATGTTGTGAATACTCCACCACTAATGAACAACCAACGAAACAACAACTTTACCCCAACAATCAATGCAGTGGATTTTAATCATCCACAACAACAACAACAATGGAAAAACCTTACAAAGGGTCCAAGCCAAAACTCAACTGGATATCAAAACCAAAACCAAAACCAAAAACAACAAACGTAAAACTTTAATCCTAATAGGCAACGGTTTGATCAGAGTTTTGGGCCACAATATGCACCAAACCAACAAACTAGGAATTACAATCCTAACTCGTATTGTGGTTTTCACAAAATCCAAGGCCATGACACTAGAACGTGCTGTGACTACAATAAATTCATGCAACGTTTGCCAGAGGAACAAAGACAACTTTTCATAGATATGTTCTTGGCCGATCCTGTGTCACCGGCACCAAATACTTTCACGGGGGTAGTTTCCCCTCAAAACACACCCCTCAAAATCTTTAATGATCCGCTCCCAAATCACAATAACAACAGGTTAAATCCAAATGGGACAAATAAGGGCATAATAACAGGAAACAATGATCATGAAGCCTCGACTTCACTAAATCCATTAGTTGCACCACAATTAGGAAGTCAGCCATGACCCAAGATAGTCGGTTTAGTGGAATTAGATGCTAAACTACCCGTGGAAGCTATAACAAGGACACGAGAGTATTCCTCTCAGCCAAGTCCAAGTTACCTACTAGAGACAGATAACATCCAACAAATGTTAGTAAAACCCGTAGGTGCCTATGATTTAATTAATGATCTAACAAAAACCTTCTCACACATTTCTTTTTTGGACTTACTGAAGAACTCTCCTACCCATAGGGCTGCTCTTTTAGAGGCATTAGGTTTAGGTCATTTAATTAACATCACTCCACCTCCCGAAACACAGTAAACCATATAGACTTTGATATTCACCCTCAGGATAGTCAGATAAGGATATCAAGTTTATATTCGAAATAAACAAAATGCCAAAAGACATTGAGATTGCACGCAGAGGTGATCCAACCTTATATTTGCAAGTCTGGGTTTATAACAATTATGTTAAACATGTGTAATGGTTGATGATGGGGCAGCAGTTAACATAGTCCCCTTCTCTTTCCTTCAAAAGCTAGGGTATGGAGAAACAAATTGTTCCACGACTCGAAATACATTAAGAGGCTATGATAGCCTTAAAGCCACGTCGATTGGAACTATAATACTACCGGTCACCTTAGGACCCAAAACAATCCTGACTGAGTTTTATATTATAGATCGGAAACCAACTATAATATGATCCTTGGCCGACCATGGATACACCGTATGAAGGCAATCCCCTCTACATTATTTCAAGAAGTAAGATTCTTGCATTTAGGAAAAGTGTTCATAGCCAAGGGGGATCCAAAGCCATTTGATATACACCTAGCTGACTTAAAGAAAAGACCAGGCGTTCACTCGGAGTTTGAACTCCCAACAAACCAACTTAATAAACCCACCGACACAAAACCGGAGGAGAAGTTGGTACCTACAACAGATCTTGAGACTATGAGCCTAATCAAGACTATCCCAGCCCTCAAAGATGAGGCTAACATTGTAGAAACAATATCGTTAGGAACTACTACAAAGATTGTCGAGTTATTAGAATAGGATCTACCGATGTTCCTACCATTTGATTCTGTAGGCATGGGATATACCCTAGGTGTTGGTTCTCTTCCAGCAGAGGATCTCTGCATGGTAGAAGTAGAAGATGTTAACACAACAAATATCCCAACGTCTATATTCCCAGCTAAATACTGGACTCTCCATTTCGATGGAGCTAGATGTCGTTATGGAGCTGGGGCAGGTGTAATCTTTACTTCTCCCGAGGGAAAAATCCTACCATTCACCTTTAAACTAAATTTTGAATGTACAAACAATGGCACTGAGTACGAAGCCCTCCTCCTTGGTCTCATCTTAGCTAAGAGGATCGGTGTTAATAACATCAGAGTATTAGGAGACTCACAATTGGTAGCAAACCAAGTCTCTGAGGTATATGAAACCAGAGTTGAGCACTTACAGCTCTACAAAACAGTTGTATTGGATTTGAGCAAAGAGTTTGACTTCATATCAATTGAAGCAATCCCACGAGAACAAAATCTTCTTGCGATTCTATAGCAACCTCGGCATCATGCTTCACCCCAAACAGTGAGTTGGAAGATGCTCGTTTCATAGTATCCCTTAAATCTTGAACCATTGGTGAAAAAATGTCAAACCCTCTTTTAACAAACAGAGATGAGAACAAATCTACTATCCTAGATCACATTGATAGTGATAGAGCCACTCTGGATTACTTAAACACCTATGCAGCATTACATCTCACCCATCACGTGATAGATTTGTCCTTAATCCCACATTCATCTTCTTACTTTGGAAATCCCATGATAGAGCTTCCCCCACAAAAGGAGCTCAACATATACATGGTAGAGAATGGAGACGATCTGGAATTACCTCCAGCCCCGCTTGAGTTTGAAGAAGGTAACACTTCTTTAATCGAAGAAACAATTGATATTAACATCGGAATGGAGGATGAACCAAGGATATTGAAATTAGGATCCTCGTTAACTCCATCAGAAGTAGAAATACACACTCGAATCCTCAAGGAACATCAAAAGGCTTTTGCATTTAATTATAAAGAAATGACAGGGGTTGCACCACACATTGCGGTACATAACCTCGTCACTAAATCAGATGCAAAGCCGATTAAACAAAAATCGAGACCAATGAAACCCAAGGTAGCTCTCATGGTGAAAGAAGAAGTAATGAAACTCCTCCAAGTAGGATTCATCAAACTAGTTGATTACTCTCAATGGGTATCTAATATCGTTCCCATTCTCAAAAAGAATGGGAAGATACACATCTGCATAGACTTCTGAGACATTAACAAAGCATGTCCTAAGGACGACTTCCCGTTACCATCCATAGACGTCATTGTTGATGCAATAGACTGGATTTGAGCTTTTGTCTCTCATGGATGGATTCTCAGGATACAATCAAGATCAGAATATCCGAAACAAGACCAAGCTAAAACCACATTTATAACTCCTTGGGGAACCTATTGCTACGTTGTTATGCCATTCGGTCTCAAGAACGTTGGCGCTACATACCAGCGGGCTATGACGTATATATTTCATGATCTTATTCATAAAATTGTAGAAACCTACGTAGATGACTTGTTGGCCAAAGCCAGGAGACGTTGTGATCACCCGGAAGTACTCCGCATCATTCTTTCACGTCTAATAGAATACGAGTCACGCTAAATCCAGAAAAATGCATCTTTGGTGTGACAGGAGGGAAGCTCCTAGGTTACATTATATCGTCACGAGGGATCGATGTAGACCCAGCCAAAATCCGGGCTTGTTCTCGAAATGATCCCACCTTTGGATGAATCTGGAATCAGGTCATTTCTTGGAAAACTCGGTGCAATCCGAGAGATTCATCCCAGGACTTAAGTTTTTCCATTCATCCAATCAACAATCTACTCAAGAAAGATTATAGTATTGATTGGACCAAGACTGCAACAAAGCTTTTGACGTAGTTAAGCGTTTCCTGTTGTCACCACCCATGCTAATGCCACCTAAGCCAGACCGCCCTTTAATCTTATACTCACGAGCTACCAATGTCTCGCTAGCCTGCATGCTAGCCCAAGAAGATGATGACAAACAAGAACGTGTGATCTATTTTATTAGCGAACGTTGCTCGACTATGAAACACGTTATACGCAAGCAGAAACGAGAATGCCTTGCCATAATCTTCACAACCAAATGCTTAAGGCATTATATGCTAAATCAAGAAACAAGGGTCATTGTAAAAACAGACCATTTACAGAACTTTCCTCACACAAGGGTCCTTGTCTAAAAGGTTGGACGCTTTATAACCTTAATGGGTGAATTTGAATTAACATTTGTAAATCAAAAGTCCATTAAAGGACAAATCATTGCAGGATTGGTTAGCTGATAACCCACTAGATGGGGGTGATCTAGTAGATCTAGACTTTCCCGATGAATGCATATACTACATCAAAACCAGACCTCCTATCTCTGAGTGTCCTTGGTATACTGATATTATTAATTATATCATGGACCATACATATCCAGAAGGTGCTACACCACAACGAAGAAGGCGGTTATGCATTATCGTAGCTAAATACGTCATTATAGAGCAGGTGCTCTATCGTAAAGCATTCGATGGAATGCTTCTAAGATGTGTCGACACAGAAGAATCCAAGAAGATTCTCCACGAATCTCACAGTGGAATATGTGGAGGCCACTTCGGTGGTCATGCCACTACTCACAAAATACACCGGATGGGCTATTTCTGGCCCACTCTAGAACACGACGTAGTAGAGTTTGTACGAAGGTGTCGTAAGTGCCAAGAATTCTCCCACGAGATTCACATGCTAGCACAAGCTCTACAACCAATCGCTACTCCATGGCCCTTTTCTACATGGGGCCTAGATTTGATAGGGAAATTCTCTCCCTCGTCTACAGATGGCCATAACTTTATAATCACGGCCACCGAGTATTTTACCAAATGGGTAGAGGCTATGCCTCTTACTACTATACCGGGTTCTGTAATCGCCAAGTTCATTTTGAACCAAATCATTTGCAGGTATGGTGTCCCGCAAATCATTATCTCAGATAATGGGACTTCTTTTAAGAATGACAAAGTTCATGAATTGTGTAATAAATTTAAAATAAGCCATCATACAGCCTCCCTGTATTACCCTCAAGCCAACGGATAGGCTGAAGTGACAAACAAAACATTAAAATCCATTCTTCTTAAAAATGTGAAAGAAAACAAGCGAGATTGGCATTTGAAGTTATATCCGGCCTTGTGGGCCCACTGAACCTCAATAAGAACACCAACAGGAGCAACTCCTTTTTCATTGGTATTCGGGGCAGAAGCAGTTCTCCCACTTGAGGTTGAAATACCCAGTCTCCGTATCTCATTACAAGGGATTCTGGATGAAGACACTTACAGAGAAGCACGTCTCTCCCAGCTAGAAAGCCTAGATGAGGCCAGGTTAGATGTTGAACAGTGGCATAGAGTCTATGCTGACCGGATGTGCCGGTAGTATAACAAGAAGGTCTATGAATGAGACATATATGAAGGTGATCTAGTTCTAAGGCTAGACAGCCGGATCGATAAAAATACCGGTGAAGGAAGGAAGTTCCGGCCCAAATGGTTGGGCCCATACCAAGTCACGAAAGACTATGGAAATGGTGCATATCTCTTATGTACACTAGAGGGTGAGGAATTTGGTGAAACAGTCAATTCCCTACACCTTAAATGATTCTACGCATAAGCGGCCAACACTATTTATATAAATATATCTACATTGCATCTTCATATAGTTAGGTTCATTTTGTCCACTTGTTTTGTATACAATTTTGTGATCAAGGAACTCATTCTCAAAGCAATTCATTACAAACTTCTGATGGTATTGGCATAAACACTCTAATCATACTTCTTCATTTTATAACGTCATCACCTGTTTGGAATCATTTCATCGAATAAAGCTAGATATGACAAAGCCTTAACGGTAACCATACCAAGATCTGCATGCTTGTTCTCATCTTTGGTTTCTTCCTAGGATAGGTGTCTTGCCTATGGTCTGTTCTAGAAGCTTCATCGTGTCACATCTATCCCCTATGTATATCTCTTTGGAAATAAGAATACACTGACATTTTGCTCAAATAAACAAGTCAAATATAGATCAAACAGAAAATTTTAATTTTACACATTTCCTTGCCCCACCAACCTTTGGTGATGAGCTTGCGTCTCTTACTAGTGACGTAGGGTTGGGAAAGGATGGGAATGCCCTTACTCACCTATACCTTGTCCATGGTGATAAGCCCACCACTTTCTTACTAGTAGCATGGGGCAAGGTGTAGGGAGTCCTCTTGACAAATAAACATTGAAGGCAATCAACAATCAAATTCAAATAAACCTTTGAAATTTTGAGTCAAAAACAAATGAATCAGATGTCCAAAATTCCAAGAGAATTCAAAACCCTAAAACCCAGATTTTGTCTACCATGAGGCCATCTACGGATCTAAGTCTAGATAAACCACAAAGCAAGTTGCATCCCAAACTATGGAGTCACTCGAGTAGAGTAGGCTTGTAGCATCCTAATTTGGTTCCACCAAAGCTTTGTCTATCTCTCATCACTATCATTTCAACACATTTCATAACTTGTGCCCTTTCTAGCTCTCGGTGATGAGCCCTCGCATCTTACTAGTTGCGTGGAGTTAGGAGTGGGGCAAGTTTATCTGCTCATCATACCGGTTTATCATCACATTTTGTCAAAACAAATATGAAGTACCGAAAAATTGCTTATAAGAAGCTAGAGTTCAAGTCACATTGTGTCTACATTATCATATATCAGCATCACGAAATACAAAAAGAAAGTAAACATTTGTATCATTTGTTCTCCATTGCATACATTATGAGAAGCATATAAAAACAACATTATAATTTACATGCGTAATCGAATCATAAGAACATTAATACCAAGCGTCTGATCTAAGAAAAGAATATATATATATATATAAACAAACAAGTTTCTGTCTGATGCCATCATGCGCTAAGCATGGTCAAAATGCTCAAAGAGCCGGGAGATACAAAATACATCATGAAAATAGTCCAAGAGAGCCAAGTGGCTTCTCAACCCCTATGAGATCCCTCTGAGGGTGCACGCCCATGTCTAGGACTCCGGCTATGCCGGTGCTCTGAATGCATGGAGAGGGCTCACGATCCCGAGGAGCAGCTGCGGTCTCACCATGAGAATGACTCCTCATCAGGCGCTCTGTCTGTCCTATACCCTGCCAGCTCGGTACGGAGGGTAGACACCATCCTGGCCACATGCCAAATAGGGGAAAAGATGTCGGTGTGCCTACCAACTGCTGAAGGCTCCCTGCATCCACGGATAGCTCTGCATGGGTCTTCTCCATAGGGATCATCAGGGTATCGGTGCATACCCGGTGAATCAGGTCTCGCCACTCATCGGCAGTCTCTGCAAGCAAAGGAAAAAGCCAATTAGAAATGATCAAAAGATAAAAAAAATGTAAACAAAGGAGAGAGAGAGAGCAATTAAGGCAATCCTAACTAGAAACAAACGTTAAAAGGAAGGATGATAACTCACTCGGATCGTCAGGCCTCCAAGATGGATCTCTAGGATCGGCACCTACCACAGATGTCGCCGCTGACTGGTGCACTCCTCCTGTGGCCGGGTAACATATTGTCCTGCTACGGACTCATCCTCCCCACCAAGGCCCTGAGAGAGTGGCTCCTCTGAAACCAAAGTCACCCTCTCTGCACTCTGCTCCACCCTCTCTGCCTGTAAAATATCCTGAGTGTCATGCCACTCAGGATCACTTGTCCTCCTCTCCACCTGACTCACTAGCCTCAGCCTCGGTCTCCTCCTCCATCTCTCCCCCTGTGAACTCCTCAGACTCGGAGTCTATGTCAATAGGGTCATCGCTGCTGTGAGTGGGACCGGTGATAATCTGAAGTAAGGGTGCCTGAGGAGCACCGGCTCTCCCTCGAGCTCGTACTACTCGCCTAGCTGCAATGGGGACTCCAGGAGTAACAACTATCCAACCCGGCCTCTAGGACCTCCCATGGCCTCTCGAACTGATCTATATACTGGCACCACCGGGGAAGCATACCCACGTAAGGCAGGCCAAACTGCTGAGGCACTCGGCCAAAAGGATGTATCTCCACCCTCCCTACCCTATCAACAAGTTGCCCTGTGGTGGAGCAGGAAATCAAAGTAAGAGCCTCCTCGCCCCATAACCCTACCATGGCCTGATACGGTGTGGCCTCCATGTCATCAGTGGTCAGGGAAGCAACTAGCTAGTGAGGTGCTCTGAGCACCGACATGTCTATCCATCTAGCTGCCCTCACAGCTCCGGGATCTGCCACCTCTACACCTCTACCATAGGGATGAAACGCTCATAGACCCAACTCATAACCAGGGTCGGATGGCTCAATGATTGCCCCATAAATGGACCACCCTATACAAGATCATGGTAGGTAGTCCCAAGTATGTCGGCTCCCCAGGTGTAAATCCGGCCATGTCCCTCAATCTGTGCAATGATGGGGGACCAACAATAGAGTAGAGTGTCTCCTCCCTTGTCCCCGATCAATCTCGAGGCAAGGATCCCCATAATGGCCTGACGAATCAAGGGGATAGGCAGGCTAGGAATAGATCGGACCCTCACCCCCTTCTTCGAACCAGTGGAGATAACTACATCTCCCATGTATGAGGCCCACTGTGCTATCTGAGCCCGTGAACCTGTTGTCTCAAGAGTAAGTCATCTCCCAGATGATCGGGACCCCCAAGATATGGTAAACGTCCTCCAAAGTAATGGTCCACTCACCTCGGACCCCTAGTAATCGGAAAGTGTTCCGATCAGCATCCCAATATGAAAATAAGTCACAAAGTATGTGACTGGATGGTGCAACATGTGGAACCCATGATATACGTAGTATACCAGCCCTCTGAAGAGTGTCCTGCTCATCCTGAGAAAGGGCATCTAATCTGTTGGGAGCCAATCACACTCTCTCTCTCTCTCGGCTCCATCGAATATACTCCTCCCTCGCTTGCATACACCCAAAAACACACAAAATAGAACAAGTTAGTATCCAAATGACATTAGAAAAATCATGAAAACACATAAGAATGCTAAAAATGCAAAATTAACTTCAAAAAGGTGTTGTTTGTGCATTCTGTGAAGGACCGCCACCCTGAGCAGGGCGGCGGTTCCATAATCACCGCCTCCAATCACCACCTTAAAGGCGGGTGGTTTGTAACCGCCACCCTTGTTCGGGCGGTGGCGGTTGTGTAACCGCCACCCTGTTCAGGGTGGCGGTCGTGTCCCGAAAACCCACGCGGGTCATGTGCCCTAAAAAGGCCTAAAAACATGAAAAATGACAATTTTTGACCAAAACAAAGCCTACCCAGTAGGCACCCCCTAGATGAACCTATTAAAACTAACATTTTCAAAAATTATCCCCCCATGACAAAGTTTTCAACATTTTAATATTTTGGGGATAAAAATGGAAAATTGAGAAAAACTAACTTGTGATCTCGTGGGTCGGTGTTCCACTTGTGGAGGCATGATCACGATCTCGTCTGGACGTTTTGACTATACTCTCGTGAGAAACCATCACCGTGGGTCCCAGAGCTCAAAATCAACCAAATCAACACGCACAAATGAATAGGAAAATGGGCCCACTTTTACATATATAACAACTTGACTTGTTTTGAATGCCCCTTTACGGGGTTTGGAGCGCCGACGGAGGTAAGTTCTTATCCCCACACAAATGGTACGTCCTCATTTCATGATATTTTAGTATTTATTTTTCGATCTTTTTGTCTATCTGCACTTGAGTTCTCTTTTCATTTTGCAGGTAGCGGGAATTTCGGATGGCGTCATTTTGACACACGGACGTATCAGGTATAACTTCTAACTTCCCATTTCGGGACCGCCATACTCGGACCCACCATTTTACACCTCTTCATGGCTAAAATGCTTCTTCGAGGGGGCAATATGTACGTACCCAAAATTGTAAGGTACTGCACCGCGAATAACATAACACGTGCCCCAATGATGATACAGGTCTCCTCGTAAGGTGTTCGGGATCCGGAAAAAATCTCCCCAAGTATGCGTTAACATCCCACATGCCCCGCTTAGCCCCTGCGTGCTTTGTTGTTCTCTTTTCCCCTCTTTTCTTTGCATTTTGTTCTTCAGTTACGAAACCACCGCCCCTGCACGGGCGGTGGTCTCGTGACCGCCACCTAGTCAGGGTGGCGGTCCTGTAACCGCCACCCTGCTCAGGGCGGCGGTCCTTCACGCATTTTCTAGAATGCTCTTTTAACGTGACTCACGTAAATTTCAACGTTTACCAGCTTTTTTCACCACCTTTGGCTTGCATTAATGATTCTGGTTCCCTGGAATAGTGTTTTGGCATTGTTTATGGTTTAAGAGATCAATTTGGTTTTTACCTTTGGGTAATTGGAAATGCTATAAATAGTTGGCTTGTGCTCAAGCAAATGGCCCCTCAAATTTGCCTCTGAATTTCTCATTTCAATAGCTTAGCCTTTCAGTTTTGTTTAGGATTCATAGTTTCATTTCTTAGATGCATAGTTAGCATTGTTTAGCTATCAGAAAGCCACATATTCTCCTTGTGCAAAGTGTTGTTGTCATTTCATCCAAATCAATTGGAGTAGGATAGTTTCATCTCAATAGGAAGCCATTAAAGTTGTAGGTTTTGTTCATCAAACAGGATAGTTTCAGGTGTTGGATGTTTTATGTTGCATGACTCGTAATAAATCCCACTAGGAATTACATAAGCCAAGCTCTGTACTCTTGCGCTATCCCTCTCCTACTCACATTGTATTCAGTCTGCATCCTAAGCTGCCTTTGTTCCAATATCTACTCTTGTTGATGCTAGCATTACACACTTTTCTGGATCCGCGTGAGCACGAAAGAATGAGGAGATCACACTGAGGGGACAAGGTCACACACCATCGGATTCGCCACTGTTCTGCAGAATCCAGGTTCTAGCTTTCAAAGTTCTAGTTAAAAGCATATCAAATAGAGTAGCTAATCATTTCATTTCAGTTAAATTTTACTTTTGATATTGCCAGGGAAGCTGTGGGGATTGATAGTTTCTGAGAAACTATGATTCACTCCTCACTTCTGAGGTAGGATCGAGAGTCTTTCAAATAGAGTAGATCAGTTATCAAATTATTTAGAATAGATCTAAAAACTACACAGACAAGTAGCTATACTCGGTTGCTTTGTTTGTTTTAATTGTGTTATTAGTTTAGTTGTCAATTTTAGATATATTAGATAATTTCTCTTTAAATTTTGTTCAGTAGCTTATCAATAACTATCAGATTTAGGAATATACATAGACATATCTTACGCAGTTAAATTATTCTGTCATTAGTTAGATTTGTATCATTTCCTTTTGTATGACAATCACGGGACCTAGAGAGCCCAGAGAATATGTATTCGAGCCAATCATGCCTCAACCCAATCTTATTATGGAAATAACTGATATAGATCAGAACCTTAGAATCCAAGTCTTCCGAACAACAACAGACTTACAACAGATCAGCTCACAGTTAAGCGGGTTAAATATAGAAGACGACCAAGCACACACGTTTTGGTCAAATCAGCCAAACTACATATTACTCTAGATAAATATCCATGACTGTAGAAGGACTTGAAAGAGAGAAAATGTTTGGTTGTGACCCTTTGGTCCCACAACCAGATCATAGGAGACACTCTCACAGACATAGATACTAGCTTAAGGATTCAGATTGCAAGATTGCCTATAAGATACTCAGAAAAGATTGCACAAATTGTTAATTTTGAACGTAGAGGCCGAAAAGGCATACGACTATTGGATACTAGGGATTAGGGACTGATTCCACACATGACCATAGCAGGTCCACAACAACCACAAATCTACGGTTGTGACCCACAAATCCCACAACCCAACGAGCCTACAGGTCAATCTAACGTTGACGCTGGCTTACGCACATTAATATTTAGATCCACTCCACTTCCACCTATCATCATCACACAGTTATCCTTGTTAGACGTAGCAGCTAACAAAGCTAAATATTTCTGGACTAGACCAGAGAATCGACCATAGAATCTGCTATATATCCATCATCCATCATATGACCCTATCTGGAGACATACACAAAACCATCCCAGGTCATTTTCCATGTATCCCACAACCTATAGATCGGATCACGCTAGAGCTCGATATTGATTGGAGCCTTCAAGCAGTCATCCTTGCCGATCGATCTATCATGCCAGTTCAAGTTAGGAGGGCCTTCTTTGCCTTAGATTCATAGATTCCATTAGTGCGTGTCGAAGATATAAGATTGCCTAACTAGTTTATCCATACCCTACGCATAATCCATAGGCTTCATGTTCGATGAGCGTCTAAGGATTGGCTGATCTTTAGAATGTACGGGTCATCCCGAGTGTTAATATTTATTTCGATGGTCGATATATTCAACATGGTTTGTGTTTGAGAGGGTCACCAGACCGATGAATATAAGAATATTCTGCCAAGGTAGGTGAGGATGGACTCATCGTCTTGACATTAAATGATGTTAATAAAAGGTGTATCATCATTGATCATGTCAGGATACAAGAATGGGAGAGAAGAGGGAGCTTTGCCATCATGTGATAGGTCAGAGGTCCTAGGGAAATGGTGTTTACAATTTTTTTTTTAGAGGAATAGATTCGGGATCTATGGACTTCGTGGGTGAAGATGGTAATGTGGGTGAATGAGATGGGGAAGATTTCCCATCCTAGATGAGGTCAATGCAAACCTTCTTGGAGGGTGGAGCATCAAAACCAATGCCACTATGATCATTATGTTTATGAGAGGTACGAAATGATAGTATGGTGGCCTTGTTTGTAAAATACGAAGCCAAATCCTTTCCATGCACACTAGTGGAGGAAAGTGTGAGTGAAGCAACAGTTAGTGAGGGAGTGTAGGTTGGATGAAAATTGTTGGGTTTGGGATTTAGGTTTGGGTTTATAGGTGGCCATATCAAGTCCCCCATATGTTAGATTAGTGTGAAGATGGGGAGGGCCATAAGGAAAAATGTCTCCAATGCGTAGACATCATAATTGGGGTTCTAACATAGGTTCCCATACTCTTGTAGGGTAAGGAAGGAGTCGATATTATATAGGTGGTACTCCCTAGAGTGAGGTGTTGAAAAAAACCTTCTAAAGGATTAGTAGTCGGTATATGGCTAGCGGGGATAGATGGCTTACTAGATGATTTGGAAAAAGGTGCATCGGTGATAGAGGTGACACCTACGGTGGGGATAGTAAGGTTAGATGTAGCAGTGGTAGTGGAAATTTTGGTGGATTAGCTTGCAGGAAAGGTGAAGTAGGGATGGTGGAAGATGCCTTGACTGGTATAAGTACATCATTAGGTCGCTATAGCATGTTACAAGTATTGAAAGGTGATAGGTTGGTAGGGATGTTTTAATTATGTCCTTTGTGCTTGAATTTGAGGTAGTGGTGTAAAGTCAAGGGACCCAACCCATGGCACAGATCCAAGGTTGGCCGAGAAACAAGTTATATTAGAACTACCCCTCTAGGACATTAAAAACTCGAGATAGTGCGGGGACCTATGTGGACATGGAGAACAACGATACCAATGGTAGAGGTCATGGCGTCATTGAGGAGCATAGCATAACCGGGTTATCATGCATGTAATTGGTAGGTATTTGCATTTGGTCAAATGCATGGGAGGAGATTATGTTAATGATAGCACCACCATTGACCATAACACAACATATGTATATTATCGATAAAGACGAGAGATGAAAAGAGTGGGTTCGGGGTCATCGTGACCGGAAGGGATCAATCTCTTCATCTAAAAGTTTAGGGCAGCCACTTGGTGAGTAGGTGGTGTAAATGAAGGTGATGAATTAGTGAGAGAGGCTACATGGTGGGAGGTAATGATGGAGGCTACGGGTGTGGGGTCATTTGGTAAGACTTCAATAGATTGAAGGACCTCCATGAGGGCTTGACGATGTGACTCTGAGGTTTGGACGAGGTCATATAAAGACATTTTGAGGGGGGATTGGTGTAGTTGTTTTAGCATTGTGCGATGCGTGACCCCATCGAAATAGGATATGTAGGACCTCGAATAGTGACTTTGGGTATGGGTGTGGATGGTATGTTGGGTACAAGGTTGGTTGATGGGCCAGTTGCCTTTTCCTTGCCTTTGTCTTTCTAGGCATGGGTGGTAATGTGAACCATGTTAATTTGAGGGGAGGTGGATGAAGAAGGTGTGTCATGAAAGGTATAGCAACATGAGGGACAAAACCCTTATGGGGATATGATCCTTGTGAAATGAGTAGGGTGCATTGGCATTTGGGTGGTGGTTTGGCCAAATCAATTATATGAACCATGTTAATCTCAAATCTTGGGGGTGGATCAAAGGACCGTGGGGGTGGAGATTTTGGTCACTAAGTAGGTAATAGAAGGAGATCTAGGAAATTGGGGAAGGAGAAATGGGGTCCTCATTAAGAAGATCATTGTCATCAAAAAATTTGTCGGGAGGACACAATTGGACCAGAGAAATTTTAAAGCCTTATAGTTCTCCACATCGTGTCCTAGCACACGATGGTAGGTGCAAATTTTGGTTTCATCAAACTATTTTGGTTCGGGTTTGAGGGGTCATAGGGTCTAAGAGGTGGTAATGTGATGACAAGTTTCAAGGAGATTAGTTTAGATTTTGGCGTAGGACCCTACTAGTGGATAACAATGGGGGTGAATGTTGGTTTGGGTATAGGTGTGGCTAATTTTGGAGGAAGAGGCTTTACGAGGCATGGGAATGGGTTTGTCCACTAGTTTGGTGTGTGGAGTGGTCTTTGGTCTTGGTTGATCTCTTTGGGTATGGGCATGGTAGAAATGCTAGTGATGGAAGGTTTGGTTGGTTTAAATACCTTATTAGAGGGTAGTGGATTTTTAGCTTTAGGTTACATCCTCTTGGGCAACAATGATACATGTGTACAAGATGCGAGGGAAAATTAGATGGTGGAAGAGGACAAAGTTACCTGAGGGGGTACCGAGGTGTTGTGGCGGTGGGTGATATAGGTTGGGTAGAAGGCATGAGTGAAAGAGAAGAGTGTCATGGGTAGTGAGTAGGTTATGGATGGTAGTGGTGGTATGGGAGGTAAGAAGGTTATGGGTGATGGTAGAAGTTGTGTGGGTAGCTTGGGTATATTTGAGGTCTATGATCAAGAAATGGGTTGTTTTGTTTTTGGTTTACCAGGTGGACGTGAGGTTGCTTGGCCGGGGTTGAGGGGGGTGAAGGTGATAATGGTGTGGTAGGTGAGGTTGGTGTATGAGGTCTAGGAGGTTGGGTCTTCTTTTTAGGGGCTAGGGTAAGTTTAGTGTTAGTTTTGGAGGATGTGGCTAAATCTAATTTGATGGGTGGGTGAGTAAGGCTTGATGTCGATATGATCCCTAAGGTAGTGATGGGTTTAGGTAAAGGAGGTGTTATAGGCATGGGTAGGTGTTTGGGTGTAGATGTATGTTGGGTTATAGGAAGAGGTGTGAGTTGGGCCATGGGTGGTGATGTGGAAGGTGTTGCAATAGTCATGGTTGTGTTTGGTTTGGTCGCTCAAAACAATTTTGGATAGATAGTGGAGGTATCGGTGAGTGAAAACTGCATTTGGGTTGAAACATGAAGTAGAAAGCATCCCCAAAGTAAGGCTCTATCAACATAGTCTACGGGATCGACCAAGTGTGAAAATGGTACCATCATAGGTGGGGCTGATGTGCATCGAGTGGCAATCCCCGTAAATTGTGTTTGAGATACAAGAAAATGACTAGCCTCTGACTCTGTGGGTAAGAGAGCCATAAGAAAATTAGTGGGATCTTAAAGGTCCAATGATGAATGGTCATCTAAAGGAAATGGTATTTCTACAGGATCCTCTATGGGTAGAGGATAGGATGGGCCAAACGAGGTTGAATCTCTTTGTGATGGTGTAGGTTTTGAAATGTATTTCCTATGAGTAGGAGAGGTGCCACTAATGAGGGCTCGGTAATTTGAGGGCCAAAGGCGGTGTGCTAAGTATAGGCCCTTCCACAGTGATGGAGAAAATGAAGGGTGTTCTTAGTGGGTGGAGGAGTATATGAAAGAGGTTCTACGGTGTAGGTAGGGGAGCTCGGCTAAGATTTAGTCTATGAAAGGAACATGAGGCAATTAGGGAATCTCTGGTATGTCATTGAAAATAACATGGACCTCGCGGATGTTGTTATCATTATTTAAACAATCACCACTTGGTTGGAAGAAGGGTATGATTAGGAAATGGTTTCTTGAAGATATGTAGGTTTTGGTTAACAGGTGCATTCGGGCTATCCAAGACTATATCTCCGTTGTCGACATTTCTTAGATGATATTATTGAAGACAATGCGAGTTATTGTCACTATGAACTTTGACATGATGATAGATGCAAAAGTCATGTTCCTTATACCACAAGGGCATATTTCGCTTAGGTTCAAAAATCGTATGTTTTTTTATAGGTGGATGGATAATGACACCATCCTTAACAATATTTTCCAAAATAGAAGAATAAGATTCTCCTATCGAAGTGTACTTTCAATGTTCTTCTGCGTCGAGCCGGGAAAGCTTGGATGGGAGAGAGATTAGAAGGAGGTTTGGCTAGGTTTGATTGATGAGGGGACCAGCCTTGAGAATTATGGCATTGGTAGATCCTTTGGGTTTTTAATAGTTGTTTTGGGGTTTTGAATATGAAGAAGCATCATTTGATTTGAACATGATGTTCTTATTACGAAGTTGAATTTTCTTCTCTTTAATAGCACAAATTTCTAATTTCCATGCCATGGTGAATGCCTCATCAAAAGTGTGAAAGGTATGTACCTGTAGGGTTGGTGAGATGTGTCTTGCTCAAGCACAAGTAAGCAACCCTATGAGTTCAATTTGAGGTAATTGAAATGTGAGTTGGTTAATTAGGCTGCACCAGCGTGAGCAAAAAATTCAGCGATAGACTCATCGTCATACTGTTGTGTGGAATAAAGATCAATCATGGTAACATTCTTAACAATGTAGATGGAGAAATGGTCTAAGAAGGCTTGGGCTACTTGATTAAACGAGTAGATGCAGTGTCTTAGTAGCCCACTGTACCAATCCAATGCATGTCCTACCAAGCACATTGGGAAGGTCCATAGGAGTAAGGCGTCATCATGGGCAATCAGGTAACACCCATATTTGAAATACCACAAATGTTGTTGCGGGTCTTCTTTACTATTGAAATGGTTGAATTTGGCATTTCCCAATGTACAGGGTATGGGTGAATAGGGATGGATGGATGAATGGGATCATTACAAATTTCATCATAGGTGAGAGAATTATGTGAGCCCAAAACTAATGCTTCTGGTGTCTGTATCCTTTCCATCATTGATTTGATGAGGTCATTAGTAGGTTATGGTGGAAGGGTTCTTCCCTACGACATAAGGGGGCTGGTATTGAACTTGTGACATGGGAGACATTCCATTATATGGTGATGCTGAATAGGGAGGTTTAGAATAGGGGATCGATATAGCGGTATGGATCTAGAATGGGTGATAGATGAGATACGGGGTTATTGATAGTATTTGTATATAGTTGGGATAGTTGTAGTAACTCTAGTAGCGATTGGGGAAGTGTTTGTGGGATGGAGAGGACAAGATTTTGGAATGGAGTAGGGGTCACCAAAACCACATGTGGTTGTGTTGCAATGGGTGTGGATGGGGTTATGGTTTGGGTGGTCGATGAGGGGATAACGAGATATTACAGTGCCGGTGATATTATAAACGCATCGGTCATTGCAGGTATGGGTCCTAGGTGTGAAACCTTTGGGGGTGAAGAAGGTGAAGGTAACTTCAAAATATTAGGGTTGATGCCGAAGTGGGAATAATGGTAGGAGAGATGGATACAACCATGTCATACATCAACCGTGACTGAGAGAGTCCCAGTCAAAGAATGGGAAAGGTAGAATTCTAAGGACATAGGATTCGATCAAGGAGTCATGCAAATTCCTCGTCACCTATGGAAATGGTGGTAGGTAGGGTTATATCCATGGGTGAAAGGACTAGGGTGGTGAAGGACTATGCGGGAGTGGTTGACAACTCGCGTGAAATATAAGAGTGTTAGTTTGACTATGAGTCAACACCATGTGAATGCATGTATATCAAGTGATGATGTTCCTTGTAGATGACACAGGGAGCAAAGTGGAATAAAGAAAATAGGTTTCTATAGGTAGATTTTTGGTAATATATCCATTGATGTTCAAAGACAGTTAATCGACATTAGTTAAGGATGGTCGATGCTTGGTTCAGGGGTAACCGAGGTCGGTTACTGTGAGATAGGAACAATTTTACCAAATGAGGAAAATACTATTGACGGCTAGATGGACAAGTTTTATTAAGATAGTTTATCAAATCCTAGAGTATAGAGACTCACGGGAACTCGACAACAAGGAAAATGAAATAATGGTTCTTTAGGTAATGTAACCCAAAAGAATATATAACCGATGCAGTTCTTATGAAAAGTAGAAAATTGTAGAAAATGAATTGTTGTGAATTTTAGTGAGATAAATAATCAACCCGCAGGTCCTGGAGATGATGTAATGAAGTCTTGACACACTCGGAGAAGTAAAAATACTCCAACTATGATTGTGGAGTGTGCAAGGTAACAAAATTAAAAAAATGGGGAAGCGTATCCTCACACCTCAAAATTCACGTCAATCAAATACTAAAAACACACACCTAAGTGATTTTTAATGTATTGAGCTTATGCTATTTAGAATACTAAATCATGAATGTAGAATAGATTTTTTTGGTAAGGAAGGCTTCCTACGAAGAAGGATATCTAAAAGGAGAAGTTTCGGTATGTTATAAGGAGGGTGGACCGTCCTCGAGATAATGACTCAAAAGAGGTAATGAGATGGGGAGTACCTTCCAATTTGATAAAGTGATTGCGGATAGGTGTTCCTAGGTAAGATGTCATTTAAGAAATATGTGTATATTTCAATTTTGTGTAGTTTGGTAAGACACGGTGAGAGAGAGAGAGAGAGAATGTGCTTTCTACGATTCTTTGTTTCAACCATCACCGGCATGAATTCCAAAGATATAGTTTACCCTCATTTTAATGTGCTCTAAATACGATAAATCGAATGTAATGCAACCAATTTTAAGCCAAAATTGAAAATATTATGTTTGATGAAGCAAATGATGAATAGAGAGGGTATGCTCTTTCACTAAATGCAAAAGCAAGAAAGAAGAATGATTCTTTTTAAATGCACTAAGAGAAATGTTTATTTTAGAGAAATTAGAAAGAAGAGAGGATTACTAGGGAAGAAAATTACTGTGTAAGATTTTTAAAGGGAAACAAACACACAACTTTCACCTAAAAATGAAGAAAATGAAATAAAACCCTTGATGGGTTGCACCCAGCATGCCAAAATATTTCATTGTTTTCTATACATTTTTGAATGACGAAATAGATAAGGTTATGGGCTAGGAGGAATACTTGTTAAATGGGTTGGTTGATGGTTGTTGTGCGCATTCTGACTTCTTGACCCAATGCCGATTGGGAGAGCTTCCTTTTGGCTAGGAGGAACTACCTATAATAAAAAGCAAGACCACAAAAGAGAAGTTAAATGATATATGACAACGGATTTCCTAGCGTATGCTAGTTCTAGGAAATGTGATACTTCCTATATGGTTGTCAATCCACTATTTAAAACAAATTAATGTAAAAAGTAAGTAAAGTTCTATCGTAGTTGATATGATTTAGGTATCTCATTCAAGTACAATAAGTGAATCCAATCACAATGGGCTAGGCTATAGTTGGATCTAAAGGATGAAGTGGTCATTAAGGTACTAGGACTAGTCGGGTTAGATTCTAGGTTGCTTTAGGTCAATTGGTATGAGGTTGTGTGGTTCTTCTTAGGTAGGGTATGAAACACAGAGACCGGCGTCGGTCTTGTATGACCGACGACGGTTTAGTAATAACCAACGATGGTTACTGTAGATTTTTAATGACTCAATATTTCATGGTTTAGGGATTTGTCTAGGACTAAATCATGGATGGTGAGGAGTGGGTGTAAGTCTGGGGAGGTGTTAGAAATACTTAGAGGTGTCTAACTGTCGGGTATGGCTGATTTTATGGTGTGGGGGGAGGAATGATCATACTTGTATGGAAATAAATGGTGGGGAAGTGAGAATTCAAGTAGAAACTGATAACAAAGGTAATAAAGCCTACTAGAATGAAAATAAAATAATGATGGTTAACAATGTACTTACTATGATGCAGGTTCGATGGTTGGATGGAGATGACAGTTGATTGAAGGAATGGTGTTTGGTGCCATGACAGTGCTTCCCAGAATGCTACCGAGGGTGCAATACTTCTAGATATGTATGGATGCATGAAAAGACCTTGGTTTTTCTTGCATGCAGCTCCTCTTTCTCTTTCTTGATCTTAGAATATGTGAACCTCTCAAATAAGGTTGCTGAGGTGAATAAGTGGTAACCGACGACGGTTACATCTTGACCAGTGTCGGTTTAGGCAAGATTGCCTAGGTTTACTAAAATGGGTTGATCTTTCAAATTTCTTGGGCCAAGTTGGTTTGTTATCGTAGACCGTAGAATGGAAGCTTCCCTTCTTATGAGCGGAATGTGCTTAGAGAAATCTTATGCATTGATTTTAGGGTTAGACCAAATCTTAGCTCATTAAGGCAAGTAAGACTTAGTAAGAACTTAGTTATTTGTTAGTTATGGAAACATGTCGTGAGGTGGCTAGATGAGGTGTCTAGGTGAGGTGGAAATTAGGTCAATTAAAGTAATTAAATGATGAATATTGTGAGGATGGGTATTAAATTAATTAAAATAATATTAATGTGGTATGGAGGGGTTGTGGTTAGGTGAATATGTTTGATTTGTTACTCGATGGGGTGCGAGGGAGTGTGAAAAATTTTGATGTCTACAATTGGTCTAAACCCACTCGTTGTATAACCCACAATGCCAATGGTGGTAACTTAATTGAATTAAACCAATGTATAAGTGTTGGATAGTATGTAAACCCCAAATGATGCCCCCTCTTTGGGGCGCATGTGACATTGCTAATAGGAGAATCCAGCCCCAAAGGATGACCAACTGCATGAACTCTATAACTCTACCTGCAATGGGTGCGCTTGGTAGAAACCAAGGCTTGCACAAACAATAAGGCTAGCCAAAAACAAGTGTTAATACAAACAAGCATGCATGTAAAAAGCAATGTGTAAGCTACCAAGAAATATAGTAATGTAAACATGCAAGAAGAAAAAGTAGACCACAAAGCGGATTGTAAACATGGGACATCACTCACGATGTTGCAAGACATGCAAGGCCATAATGGTTGTATACAACAAACAATTGTGCACACCAAAAAAATGGAAATTCCCATAAACAAGAAAAAACAATAGACAAGCAATGGTAGAAAAACAAATAGATAGCCATGGAAGAAAGTATTCCTACAAATAAATGTTGCACATGAAGCACCCTTTAGCATGTTAGAAAGATAACCCATATGTAAAAAGCGGGTATAACCAAGTAATGAAAAGTGCTAAGTACAAAATGAGGCAATAACACCTAGAAGAGACGAATGTGGCTGCCTCTAATGACCAATGTAGGATGGGTAGAAGGTGAGCATTCGTACTACGTGCAAAAGACCCGTATCTATGATCACAACTAAGAAAAGGTGTGAACATGTATGTGTGTATGGTATAGATAAATGATATACAAGAGATCTAACTTATATGTGTAATAAGACGACCATATACAAGAAAATTTAAGTAAGAATAAAAGCAATCAAGATATGCAGCATGTTATGGATGGGTGGAATTGAATGCAAGATGAAATGATAGGAGCCACATGCCCCCTAAGTGAATAGAAATGTATGTAGTGAGGTTCATTTTCTTTTCCCCCTCAGTATTCAAGAATGAACCATAAAGAGATTGCATCATCAACAAATGGTCTAAATGTGTGTTATGTCTAACACATTTTGATGAGTGTGTATGTATGTTGATGAGATGTGACCTAGAAATGATGAGTGCATGAGCCTTATAGCCAAATTTTATATCACAACAAGATGAACAAAGGATTGATAATTTATCCTAAAGTGTATACCATTACAAGATGAATAGAGGGAATGGTGATGTATCCTAAATCATGTACCACTACAATATGAAGGAATGGGTGAAAAATTATCCTATAGTGTATACACTAACCAAGGAATGTTAGGTGCAAAAAGGTTGAATGATGAATGTGTGATGAAGATAAGGTCCAATGTATTTATAAACCCTTGGCAATCAAGTATGGAGCAAGGAACTACAACATTGTGTAGAAGTATATGTGTTGATGATGATAGATAACCATACACTAAGTAGAAATTTGTAATACGTGATGAATAATATGCAATGCAATGTGTGTAGGTAGACTAGTAATGTAGAGATATGTGCTACGTAGTATGTAAAATGAGCATATTGTAGTGCAAGACTTGTAGACCATGAGAGTGTAATATATGTATGATGAAAACTAGTATGATATATGATGTGTATAATGTGCAATGATTGAAATTATGTAGATTAAATGTAGAGGGTATGGTGTAAGATGCAAGACATATGACGCGATGTGCAATGCATAATGTGTGATTTGTGTATAGCCTAATAATATAGTATGTAGGATGAGTAGTGTATGATGCTAGACATGTGGACAATAGGGATATGACAATTATATGACGAAGATTTATATAATGTATATGTGAGATGTGTGGAAGGACACATTATGTGTAGTATCTATTGTGCAATGTGTGGGGTTCATGTGTAGTATTCCCTCAACATTCAAGTGTGAACCGAAGCACAAGAGTGTGTCATCGGGTAATGACGATGCTAAAACATGTGATGAATATGCCTATGCAAGGATATAAATATATGATAATGAAAAGATGAGAGGTAAACTTACGCTACTATGAGGAGGGGTGGGGGATGTGTTATATTTTATGGCCCCCAAGCATGTAAGATAAAGATTGTGATCATGTAATGTCATCTAAAATATCATCACTTTTAGGGTCATAGTCAAATGGATAAGCATTAGTTACTTGATAAGAAATAGTGTCTAGTTGATCATGTAATGAGCCATTGAGGTGTAAGTTGTACATACCCATGGAATATTCCTCATCAATAAATGGAGGAAGTGGAAAACCATGTGCATACGAATGAGTTAGATTCTTTGTATAACCTAGAAAAGATCTATTGCAAATGAAGATGCATCCAAAAGGCATAGGGAATGAGATATCAATATGATTAGGATCTAATGTGCCCCTATATAAGTAATCCAAGACTCTCCTAATGTGAGTGGAGAAGAGTGAGGAGTGCACGATAGGTATACCATAAGATGAAAGACACGTAAACCATAAGCAGCAGTAATAGTGATGAAGCCATAATATAGATGAGGATCATGAGTAGGAGGATAAAGGTCCTCAAAAGAGAAACTAAGTTGAGCTAGACAATCATGTGAACATATAGTAACATCACAAGTAGGATCAAATGGAATATATTACCAATATGAATTATTCATGAAGAGTGTGTAAGTAAATGGTGGACGTACTAAAGTAGGTGGGACATGTGAAGGTGTAGGTGATAGAGTGACGTCCATAGACTGGACAGGACCCCTGATAAGGGATAATAGTAGTAGTAGTAGCAGGTGGCATACAATAAATTACCTCTATCACACAAATAATACCCTCAAGTGGTGGCAAGTGAGGTAGTTTTTCCATAGGTTGAGGATCATTTGTAGTATCAATGCATGGAAAAAAAGGGTAGTATTAGGATCTTGATCACAATATTAAAAGGCATCACAGTCGTGAAGTACAATATATTCAATAACTTCATGTATGAATTTGACACAATGATGTATGGTATAAGAAACATCTTGAATGGTATGGATCCATGTTCTACCAAGTAAACCATTGTAGGTTACTTGTGAAATCAATGACGAAAAACATAGTGGGGATAGTTTTTGGCCCTACAATGATAGGTATTATAATGTAACCAATGCATGGGCAAACCAAGCATCATAAGCACATAGAGAAAGAAAAAATGGAATAACATCATTAGCTAAAATATCTAAGAACTTAAAGGAATGACATGGGACATAAGTTAAGCTCATATCCATTATCAATTAAAGTGTGTTTGATACCTAAGTTGTTAATGTGACACATGATATGCAAAGGTGGGTCATTTTAAAAGTATGAACATCAGTAAGAGAATTAGACTTGAATGTTATTTTTTGAGAAAATCATCAAAAAAATTGATAGATCAAATTAGGATGCATGTTAACATGAATACAAGTAGTAGTAGTAAGAAGATTTTGGACTCTATGTTGTAGGTCGGGATTTGCAAGAAAATAATCATTAATTGAGATAATCATGATGACTAAACCCTAGGGTAGTAAGCAATGAATGAATGAACATTTAATAAGAGTGAATCGATTCAGTTCAATAAAATGTGGAATAATAGTAGTTAATCTAAACTAGTGACACAACAAATAAAACTAGTACATAAATATAGAAAGTGACCCAAGCAACTAGGCTAATGAAAATAGAATTCCTAATGTGTAAGAAGAGTAAGGAAAAAATTAGTTGATCCATAGGTCGATCCGAAATGTGTCATAAAATAAATTGAATATTATATAAGTAGGAACAAACATGTAGAGGTCTCAAAAAGGACATATATGAGCTATTTGGCTAGACTAGGGTGCCTGAGAGAGGATCAGGGTGTCTGTGGGTTCCTAGTCTAATTTTTTTGGCATCCTGGTCTATGTAGGAGGTCCAAAAACCACATTTACAGGGTCAGATGATGATTCAAATCCTTTCTTGTATATAGCGTGTAATTTGTTACTTGTGTTGAATTTTGTCAATGATCACTGATGAAAGATAGACCTACGAAACCCCAAAATAGACATCAAAACCTAAAAGGAAAAATGCAAATGAAGGGGTTCATATTGTCCTCGGTGGCCATAATGGTGGACTTACTAATCGATCATTTCACTACATCTCGACCCAATGTAGTTTTATATGCTTGAGTGTGTAATCATGCCCTAGGTTCTCTTATGTCATTCACACTTTGTGAAAGTAGTGAGAAATAACTATGTGTAGAAAAATGTAATAAAATGGTGGATGGAATAAAATAAACTTCCCTCCTATGCTTGTGTGATGTAGATGAACCAGCCTTGTCCCTTGTGATGGAGCTAGATGGATGAAAATGAGCTCTAAATGCCTTTGATAGATGTAACTCTAGGTGGATGATAGTAGTGACTAGTTCATGGTCCCTCCTTATGATATCATAACATTATATTTATATGGGTCTCTTGTTCTAATTTCAAAATTAACCCTGAAAAGGCTGACCACTAAAAAATATAAAAATATCAAATCCAAAAAGTGGTGGTAAGTAAAAATATCATGGCATTGTGGATCGGGACTAGGGTGTCTGCATCGGTTGCTCCAATACTAGCCTCTGGCACCCCATCAAGTCCAAAATAACACAAAACAATAGAAACAGAATGGGAAAGTGTGCAAGAAAGGTTTGGAATGATGACAAAAATCAAAGTAAAATGGAAAAAATACGATGGTTAATTAGTACTTTCTTCACTCAAAAACCATATGAATAGTAGTATGAGACCAGGATTAAATAATACCTAAAGTGTGTGATTTAGTGTCTACAGATGGATCTTAGTCCAATCTTGAGACTCTTGATCAACAAAGAAGTGTGTAGAATATATTTCTACCTAAAGCCAAATATGAATGATGGAAAATATATTGATTCGAGAGGATGTCAATATGCCACAAGCACTAAGATATCATAATATATAGATCCCAAAGTGGAGACGCGAGGAGACTCCCCCTGTAGGAAGAAGAAAGAGAAGAAGAAGATGTTGTGCTTAACCAAACTAAGAGAAATAAAATACAAAGGTGGTGGAGGGATTAATACTAGGACATAAGTGCTTCACATGCACAATAGGAGTCACCATCAATAGGGGTGCACTAGCTTGGTCCTATGAAGAATAATTCTAGTCTAGAGAAGAAGAAGACTTAGAGAAAATGGTTCTTAAAGAAGAGATGGTGCATAAAGAGAAGCCACTATAAGAGGAGGAATATGTGAAGCATCCACTATAGGAGGAATCACGTAAGTAGAAAGTACGGGAGGAAATGGAAGAGTGTGAGGAAGATCATGTGCAATGAGAGTATGAAGAAGATACACACAATACATGAGAAGAGGGGATGAGGAATAAGAGTTCCATGATGAAGAACAAATAATTATTGTGGAATAAGGCACTAGAGGATAAGAGAACCATGAATAGATTAATATTGCACAATATACACCAAATAAGCCACACATATAAGGCGAAAGAAAGTGAACACAAATCCCATAAGAGCTCCCAATTTCATACATAGACAACCCTTTGAAGGTGCTAAAGGCCACATTTCATAGCTCAGTACACAACAGAGAGCCTATTTTTTTGGTAAATTATAGATAAGGTCAAGGCACTCTCATGCACTAGGAATATGCTCTCTTAGAATATGCGTAAACACATGGAGGAGCCAAAATTTGAGGTAAGAAAAGAATCATACTCGAAGATGAAGTTGAAAAATAATTCAAGAAGGGTATTCTCTTTCATTGACCCCACCAAGCTATCAAATGAGAAATCTTGTGATGCACTTAACAAGATGGCCACCGAGGTAGGGAGAAGAAATATTGACAAAGGGGCATGGTGAAAAGGATGAAACAATACATATCACACATAGGGTTGAGAAATCAACGGCTTGTGGAGGATCCGCGAGTGAATAAAAGAAGTGAAAAAATGACTCATATAACAAGGTGGAAGATATAGTTACTAGTATTACACGTGTGGTCCTAGACTTGTTAAATAATGATCAACAAGATTATGCTATAAAAATAGATTATATGCAAGATCTTGTTCATATGTTATTGATCAAGGTGAATATTGGGTTAGGGCCATCAGCTCAAGAAGTGGCAAAGATGAAGAATAAGAATAAAGATAAACTTTGAAAAGTAGATTGCATAGTATGAGACACTAATTGCGGAAGTGAAAGAGGTCATGTGGAAGGCGAGCAAGTTTTTTTATAAGCTTCAATATTTCTCCCCTATACTTAAAACACACACCATAATCAAAGAGGTTATGATAGAGTTCACGGAAAAGATAGAGTTAATTAAATCCATGAAATACACAATTGAGGAGAGTTTAAAGGATATCCAACCCAAGTGATGTGCAAGATGGATACCCTAGAGGGGATTGCCTTAGAATTAGATGTGGTGGTCAAGAATCTAAAGAGATAAGTTTGACAAACTAACTTTCAAAAAAGTACCAAATATTATAGAGATGATGCCAAACAAGGCCGACAAAGAGCTTGAAGGATGGAAGTAGTTGGAAAAGACAATACAAAAAGAATTTCTAGAGCTTCTCCACCACCTAAGGCCTGAATTTTGAGAGCACACAAATAATTTATTATTTTATTCATTGGGGTAGTTACCCACTATTCTTTCAGCCATTCTTTGAAGAAATATTCTTTCATTCATGATATTGCTGAGGACGGACAATACTCCTAGTGTGGGGTAATGTTGGCAACATAAATAGCTAAGTATTATCCATGCATGGAGTTTGAAGACCATCCGAAGGAGGGATCATGTCGGAAACAAAGAGATATGAAAATATTAGAAGGACATCAAGGAATTACATATGCCAAAGTAAGGAGTAAATACAAGTCAATGCATGAAGGAATGTGTAACACTAGAAGAATGTCGAGTGCAAGGGTTCACACATACACATAGATTTGGGACTTAGCCAATTTCATAGAAAAGGATAAAAATAGGAAAAAGAACAAATGGTGTAGTATGTAAGAAACGACCAAAAATAGGAAAGGAAAAGGAAAATCTCATGCACATAAGGAATCTATTTATAAGATTTAAGAATGGACGAGGAAGACCAATTTATAGTTCAATCTAGAGTTAAAACAGAGCATACACATTCTTTTTAGAATATCTATTCCTAGGATTAACACATGTAAGTGGTGAAGGGAAATTCCCCATCATATATAAATAGGTGTTGCACTCTTTGAATCGTGTGATTTTTGTGTGGATGTATGTAGTTGGGATGTTAAGTGTTATGTGCCATGAATGTAACCAACTTATGGATGTAATCAATGATTTTGTTTAATGGAATAGATTATGCTTGTGATGAACCATCTTGTATGGATATTATGGATGATAATTATGAAGTATTGTTAATTATATGTCCTGATTGATTTCCATATTATATGTGTTACTTTTTCTATGCTTTTTATTATCTTATTCATGTTTTAATTACTAAGTATGCATTAAAACACATCTTGATAAGTAACTAAAGAGGGACCCGGTGGTTGTGCGTGCTTCCGTGAGCATTTAGACCTCTATCTAGATGAATTGTCAATGTACCCAACTAAGCATTGGTGAATGAATAGACTACATGGAAGGTAACACTTCAAGTGAGGGATGGTTGGGAGTAGTACTCCCAAGAAAAAGAAATGTGAGACTATAATTGGAAGAGGAATACCTTGGAATATCAATTCCTTGATACCATTCAAAGTACCAAACCAACCCAAATTTATCTCAAGAACAATGATGGCGCCATAAGGAGAGAGGTTTCTGGAGATTTCCATTCCACAATGTGATATTTCAAGGGATGAAGTTAGACTAGATGACTACCAAATCATTCAATTCCTATTGAGAAAACCAAACACTAAGGGTCTCAAGCATGAATTTGTTTTTGTAATGGGAGGTATTTTATATAAGATGAAAAAGACAAAGAAACCAAAAACCAAATCAAGGAGAAGGTTTACATCTATATGTAGAAATGGTTACAAACTCCTAACGAAGGCCAAGAAATTACAGTCTGCTATCACCCCAATAGTAATGAAGAGTGTAGATCATTTGAATAATGGGGAAGCCACCAAAAAATGGGAAGAAGAATTGGTGCATAAAGGTAGATGGGTTCTCATAGAATTAATTGAATTCTATAACCGTGTCTTAAACAAATGGAGGGTGGAAAAATAATTAATTGAGAAGTGTCAAGATGGAGTGGACTATTGGGATGGAATGTTACCTAAGCATGAAGCTATTACTACCATGAATGATAAATATGTGGACAAAGAAGGGATAATACTCATCTATTCTATAGGAAGATATCATGAATATGATGAAGGGAATATCAAGTTTCAAATTGATAATATGGGAAATTACATTAGCACCTCTCTAGAATATGAGGGAGAAGGTAGGAGAGTATGTTGATGACATTGAATCTAAAATTGAAAAAATGCTTCCCCTTGAAGGTGCATATACTCTAGGGATTTCATATGTATAAAATTTAATTAAAATTTTCAAATAACATGTTGTAGGGGATTTGGGATCTCTAAAATATTCCTATTACTCTTTTATTCAAAGATTTATTCAATTGGTTGATTGCATCAATAATTTGGCCAAGAGAATAAATAAGAAGAAATTTATTTCTACTGAAATGGATAATGTCTTATCCAAACAAGAAATAATATTTCTCTACCATGCAGGTTGGATGAAGACCCCCTTTTGGGGATGTTTGAATGTCTACATGTATATATGAATAAGTCAAAAATAAGTTGGAGAGTGAACATATTGATCTTGATCCTTCTTGAATAATTCCTTTATTATTTATTCTTCATCTCCATTCTTTATTATTTTCTATTCATCATTCTTCCAAGTAAAGAGAATCAAATCAAATGATGGTAGAAATAACAAATGTCCAAGGAAGTGTCGCATGATGGTGACAGGGAAGAAAGATACAAATAAGAGTTTGTTAAATAAAATATTCTTCACTTATCCACAAGCTCCATCATGATCCAAATTTGTTCCATCTTGGCATATCAAGATAAAATTTTTGCAGGTTGGGTAGCTTTCCTTCTCATTTTGGTAGATTGAACACCTTGGTCCCGTGTTTTGGATAGCTTCAAAGGGTTCTTAGGGGAATTTAGGTATGTTCCCTTAGGGGAAATTTTGTATAATAATGAGGGTTTATATTCATTCTATGGGTTTTCTGGTTCTAGCTTTTGGGGGTCTCTAGTTCTAGTCTTAGGTATTTGCTAAGGTTATTATACCACATAGTCATTAGCATGTATTAAGAGCATCCTACATATGTCTCCCTTGTCTAAATCAAAATGCATAGAATTTTTTTCATACTTTAGTCAAGCATTATATATTTTAGGTAAGAGCAGAGTTGAGGAATGTGATATTTGTTGTAATCTTTTATTTATTTTTATTAGATAAGGTAAAAATAGGGATCGACTCCCAGGGGCCAAAAATGAAAGATACAACAAGAAATCTCATAAACAACCAGCCAAAATAGAGAAAGAATGGTCCAAAAGGAGTTAAACAGGATTAAATCCTCAGTGAAGAAACCCGAACCATTAAAAAACTCAAAAGAAAAAAAACAAAACAACACGAGAAACTAGGGTTAAACAGTTCACCAAAAAACCACTAGCAGTTCATGACTAGAAAATATTTTGGCTTTTGGGGAAGCTTCCATGTTGTCAACATGAATTTATTTCTTGTGCTATTCCCTTTCTATCATCTAAGTCTAATCCTCTTCCACATCATCCTCAGAGTTTCTAACATGCAAATTAAACTTTCTCTTTTTCATTCCTTCCTCCATGACCTCCAACCTATTACCAAAAGCTTTGACCTAATTTTCCAGCTTGACATCACCTTTTTGGTATTCACACTGGTAGTACAAATTTTTTCGGAAGCCCAAATGGCATCCATCATATCCTCCCGATATCCAACATTGGTCTCTTCCATAGCCTACATCACCATTTCCAAATACTGGACCTTTTTGTTCAACCCCTCAAAATCCTTGTCTCCACCATCGATGCCCTTGTTTTTGGAAGTGCTAGCTTCTCCTCTACCCTCCACACATTTTTCAAGCACATCATCCTCCTCATCATTGTTGTACACTAACATTTTTTGGCCCTCATTTTATAAAGGCACTCCGCTGGGTGATGTCTTCCTCCTCTTCCATGTCTTTCAGGGTTTTGGCTAGAATGGGCTTCCCATTCTCATACATCAGAAGAATGATCCCTTCATGGATAGGTTTGTTTTCCTTGTCCTTCTATAAAATCCTCAAAGAAAGCTCACAATGACATAAAAAGTAAAAAAGGAATTCTCACCATAATTTTATGTCTGAACATATTAAGGAGAGATAGATGGTGTGTGTAAATTTAATGATATTTGCACTCCAAAGTAATATACTTCATAATTTTGAGAAAAACCTCCTTCCAAATTCCTAGAATACAAGATCTAGCAATTCCATCAGTGAAAAAAAGATACCTTTCCTTACCCACAAAAAATGTCTCAATTTCATGCTCCTTGCGGGTTCTATCTTTGAAAATCTTGAGCCCTTCCATCTGCATCTCCGTATCCTGAGCAATGGAATTCTCAGTGACTTAAATTTATATGCCTCTCACCATAAACTTTCCCTCATTATAATCCATGCCAAAATCCTTTGACAACGAAGGGTCATGGCCATGCAATTTTGAAGGGTATCAAAGACTATAATCCACCTTTATGGAAAGTGCTCAGGATTATGGGTTTTCGTAATCTTTTATTTATTAAATCAATGAAATACAAAGAATTTCCTTCTATTTATTGAATTTTGATTGGTTACTCAACAAATATTGTGATGTATTGTTACCTTGTCATGTATGTTTAGTTATAAAATTCCTTTCAGTAATATTGTCTCGTAGTTACATGTTTATAACCTTTGAGTGTATCTTAGGTGTTGTGGAAATTATTCAATAGAGATCGTGAAGTTTCATGCATGATTTTTTGTGTTAAAAACTTTTGAGATTATGTGGTAATGTTTGCATGAACTTGGTATCAATGAATACAAATGTCCCTTTAAATATTATGTTGTTTTAATATTTGTTCTTATTTTTATTATGGAAGAAATGAGCTAAAATGGCAGCCTACGGTGCCCCTTCTCATTAGATCCACAACCACTCACTTTATTTAACCAAGTAATTATAACATTCTACCCATACATATTTCATCTCCCTTTGCATATCAAACATGATGTCTACTAGAAAAGCACATTTATCTTGCATATTGAGAGTGAATTTTCTATGAGTTGTAAAGATAGGCATCTCAAGTATCATTTCACCCCAAGTTGTCAACATATTACTTTCAAATGATGCTTGTGATCAAATATTATTTGTCTTCAATGGCTTGTGTATGGTGTATCAAGTGTCTACAATTCTTGTGTGAGCATTATTTTTAACAAGCATTGAATTTAGTGGTTACATTTGATCCCGTGTTGAGTTTATAATAAGTCTAAGGGTTTGAAGCATAATATCTTTGTCACTTTTTCTAGCCACCTTTTAGGTTTTCTCAACTTGGTTCAAGAAGAGCCATAAAGTACTAGGATAATAACCACATCCTTATTCATGTGCCTCCATGTCATTCCCAAAGGCATGGTCAAGATATATAGATAGACTCATCCTTGGCTAAAAATTACACATCAATAGATCTATCCTTTCTCCTTACCTCCTAATTTATTTCCTTATCTAGGGTATTAGATTGGGAACCAACACGCTAATGGTTCCACTTTTGGATAATTTGATCAAGAAGTATTCAATATGTATCGATTACCGAGTTATATGAAGTCTCTCTATGATGTTCCTTCAACATTTAAGATTTGAATGGTCCTTATATGATCTATTTTTTCTTCAATAACACCATTTTTAGGTGACTCCTTTGGATAGTTGAGCATAAGGTTTTAGAATGGTTTTCTCCATCTCAAATGTCTGTGATACTCATCTCAATGAATGGGTTTATGAAGGGTTTATCAAGTATCATCTGCTTGTTATTTTCAAAGTGTTACCAAGTGCATTTTCAAGCTTGATTTATTGTGTATCTAAGGGTGTAAATATCTAGTGTCAACTCCATCTTCAGTTCTAGGTCGACTAGTGCATTATTTATTGTATGGAATTGGTGTTCTCAATTGAAGATCATCATTCAATTCAGATCCGGATAATAAAATTCTTCCTAATTTAAATGCATTGTAAATAACAAGGAAGTAATTTTGTAAGCATATAAGAGGTCATAGTTCAAGACGTAAAAACATTCAACCTTATGAGTTTGTTGAGTTCCCTTTGATTGAAGATTATTCTAGTTATTTTGAAATTCCTAAAACCTAGAACCCAAAATATAACCTACAAATCCTTGTTTTAACAAGGATCCGCTCCCAAATTTGCTAAGAGATGTCTTGAGCCTACCCATTTATTCACAAGCGAGAATAGAGCTTTTGGTTTTGAAATTGTTCCTCGAAGAAATTTCCATAACACCAACCATAATCCTTCAGTTCACATACCACTTGTTTAAAACCTAGTTGATCATCCTCTATAAGATAATGTCAACCATAATATGGATCATCCCCCTCCCCGTGACCCTTTCAAAGTTAATGCTTTTAGAACCATTGATTTTCAAGGTATGATTTGGTATCCTAATGAGGTGCCCAATGAGATCATAAATAGGTTGCCTAAATTTCAAGGTAGTAATTATATTAATGGTGATAAACACCTCAAGTTATCTCATAATATCATGGATGATTATAAAATGGAGTGGGAGGATGTTTGTTTGAATTTAATTTTACACACTTTAGAAGAGGGTGTGAGAGAGTGGTTTAATGCATTTCCTCATGGGTAAATTTATTCTTGGTAATAAATGAAGAATGCTTTCATAATACAATATGGTGATAGGATTGACCCTAGGTTCCTCTTGTTTGAAATTGAAATTATAAAGAAGAATCCCAATGAGTATGTCTAGGATTTTAATATGAGATATGACAAGACTTTAAAAAGGTTTCCAAATAATTTGAGACCCGGTGATGAATATATCTTAATCAAATAATATGATGCATTTGATATGAAGGAGTCCTACTATTTGAGAGATAAGAATCATTTCATTATGATACAATCATTTACCATGGCTATCCAAATTGAAAACAACACTAAGGTTGTTGTAAACCTCCAAAAATAAGGGGTAAAACTTGTTAGTCCTAATAAACCATAAGCCAATAAATCTATTGATCCAAAAGAGGTGGTCAAAACCTTAGCTAGAGCAATGAAGGAGATCTCCTAAAAAATGACAAGGGATAAGAATAGGGTTGTCTTTTAACCCTCAAAATCAAGTTAGAATTAGAATAAATTTAGAGGATATCATAGAAATGATGATATAGGAAAGATACTTATGGGTCGAAGGATAGGCAACATGTATTTAAAGACAATAGAACATTTGTTGATCCATTAGGGGAGAAATTTGTGACAGTTGAAGAATAACACATCATTGATTAGTGTGATAAAGTTTCATTGCCTCATGCTCCATGTGAATAACCTCCTTTGGATGAGTATGTTTTTGGGTCAGACTTTGATGATGCATGTATACTTGATCACCAATTAAACTTCAAAAAAGGTACTATTTCCACTGATCTCTTATGTGTTAAGATTTTAGATGATTTTTGGGCATCTGTAAATAAGGTGTGTTATCTTCCTCTCAAAGCTAATGTTGGGATTGGTACGGATCATTCTTTTTAAATGCCCAAACATGATTTTAAGTATAATATGGCACAAATGATAAAGAAATATGATAGATAATTCCCTTCAAAAGAGGATAGAGAGTTGTTGATAAATGTATTTTTTTCTCCATAAAAGGAGTATAATTTGAGGAGTAGGTAAGTTAAGGGGCCTGCCCTATCTTTTAAAGTTAAAATTCCTACCCTAACTAATGTTTTCAAAGGAAATTTTAATAAATTTATGCCCTGTAAAACCCCTGTGATTGTTGTTTCCAATTTGAAGGAATGTATACCATCTAAGAAAATTTTCACTCTCACTCCAAATACATCTCTACCTAAGTAAATTGTATGTGACATGGCTCAAATCCTAAGCCAACTAAATATTACAAATCCCTTGGTTAAATTTCTACATGAGCATAGAAGAAGGGAATTTGAGTATTTAGGGTTTAGTGAGGGTGTTACTATTGATGAGTCTCTTATTATAAACAAAGAAACCCCTCCCATTATGACTGCAAATGAGGTTGGAGAACCTTAGGAAATAATTTACCCATCCCCTGAAGTATATTTAGGAACATATTTGGTAGTGAGACAATTATATGTGGATCTTTTCTTCTCCACATTGATTGTGAATGTACGACTCTTGCACAATTGTATGCTTGAATTTTGTGCTTCTTGTAATATAAATACATTGGTAGTTATGAATGAGTTGGGTATAATTTAATTAATTCTTATGGAAGGTGTTATGCTATGGATTAAAAATAAATACTTATTATGGGATGTGTCAAAGGATTGGTGGTATAATTAGCAGCCCACCCAGGTAAGTATTTGACTATGAATGTGGTTGTTGTAGAATTCCCAACTAAATGGGAAATTTTATTTTCAAGAAAGTGGTTAGCAAGTGTTGGAGGAAGTGTGTAGATGGATATGTCATATGTTTTAATCCCTCTAAAGAAAATTTAGTAAAATTTCACAAGGAGGAAAAGTTGTTACACTTGATTGAATATCCTACAAATGCATCATATGAAGTGTTATACACATATATGGACTTGGGTAATTTTTTTGAAATGTTAATTTTGATGATCAATGCCTTGATCTTGAAACACAATTGGAAGACCCCACTACTCCTTGGACTATGTTTTTGATGGAGCATGATCTAGTCTTGGAAATGGAGAAGGTGTAGTATTGTCTTCCCCTAGCCAATGAATCCTTCAATTTTTCTTTCAAGTTATGTTTTGAGTGCACAAACAATATTGTTAAATATGAGGCACTCTTACTTGGCTTGAGGATTTCTTGGAGGCATGGAATAAAGGACCTAATTATGAGATGTGACTCTGAGTTGGTTGTAAAGAATATCAATTAATTATATGCAACCAAAAATTAGAGGTTAAAACAATATAGAAATAAATTATGGGACTTAATTGATCAGTTTGATTCATTTAACATTGAATACCATGAAAGGATTCATAATGCAATAGTTGATAGGTTGGCATTACTAGCTTGTCAATATGACAATCAAAGTACATATCAATACTGCAAGTTTGAAGTTGAGATGCTTTTAGGCCTTCCATACCTAAAAACATTCAACATTGGCAAGTGTTTGATGATGATTCCCATATCATAAAATTCATATGTTAAAAGGATTAATTTTTATTATGATTGATTGATCTTGAGCCTATGAAATAAGTGTGCAATGGAAAAGAGACCTTGTTTTGGAAGGAATTAATCCAACAAAAAACCAATACCATACTAAGAGGGATAGTCAGACCATGAATTTTCTTTTTGATAGTGCTTGACAAAATTATGAAAATTCCATCCACACTCCAAGAGATGTGAGTGAATGTAACCTAGGAACTTTCCAATACCTAAGGAAAGTTTTGTTGGAAAGCATCCTAAGTACAGATGAAAAATAGGCCTATACCAAACTATTGAAGAAATATCAAGATTGTCTATCTTGGTCTTATTCTAAGTTGAAGGCTTATAGGAAGATTTATTTCAACATGTGATACCCATAAATCCTTGTACCAATCTTTTCAGGAAAAATTCGAGGCCAATAAACTCCATTCTTGCAATTAAAATGTAGGATGAACTCAAGAAGCTCAAGGATGGAGGTATTATACAACCCACAAGGTACTTTTAATGGGTTACAAACTTTTCCTAGTCATAAAGAAGGATGGGGATATCAGGTTGTGTGTAGATTTTTAAAAACTTCAACAATGCTTCATTGAAATACAACTACCATTTTTCTAATGTGGATAACCTTTTATAAAAGGTAACAAGGTCATAAATGTTGTCAACATTAGATGGTTTCTTAGGGTGTAATCAAGTGGTGGTTAAGGAATCAAAACAATACAAGACTGATTTCACCACTCCCTACGGAACCTATGTTTATGTCACAATTCCTTTTACTAATAATTGTTGGAGCTACCTTCTAGATAACAATATATGTTGCATTTGTTGGATTCATAAATGGGTTTATTGTGGTCTACCAAGATGATATAACTGTCTTTTCTAAAAGGAGATATGACCACTTACACCACCTTGAAAATATTTTGATCAAGTGCGAGACAATTCGGTATATCATTAAATAAAATAAAGTACCACTTTTTTATACAAAAGGAATTTTTTTAGGACATTGTGTCTCAAAAGGGAGTTATGATTGACCCTGAGAGAGTAGAAGCAATTGATAAGGTACATGTTCCCCAATCCAAGAAAGGTATACAATATTTCTTTGGTCAAATTAACTTTGTGAGAAGGTTCATATCTAACATTTTTTCGAGATCACTTTACCTATCACAAGTATGTTGAAGAAGGATCATGTTATCAAATGGGGATATGAGGCAATGCAAACATTCAAAGGAGCAAAGGATGCATTGAAAATTGTCACTATGTTATCGAGTCTCAATTATAAGGAATTTCAAATCTTCTCCTTTTCATTTGAATTTATTATTTCCTTAGTCTTATTGAAAAAGGATGATGGACGCTATGAGAAACTAACTACATTTTTTTAGCAAGCCCTTACAAGGATTTGAATCAAAATATACAATCATGGAAAAATAATTTTTTCCCTAGTAAAATCCACTAAGATCTTTAGAACCTACATCTTGAGCTCAAGGACCATTGTCTATGTGCCACACACCATGGTCAAGGACATCTTGCAAAAATGGGAGTCTCAAGTAAGAGGTGTAGATGGGTCAACAAAATCCAAGAGTATGACATGGACATCCAAACCACTAAGGTGGTGAGATGCCTTGGTTTGGCAAGGTTGATGACAGAAACAAATTTACAAGTAGTTGAAGTGAACAATGTTGATGTTACTTTTAATGATCACCATGAAAATATAAGTATATCTATATGGTATAAGGACATCATTTATTTTTACAAAATTTAAATTTTCCTTAAGGCCTAGATAAGATTTAGATAAGGACATTAAATCTAGTGTCCCAAAGATAAATCCTAAAAGATCTTGGCCTAGCTTGGAAAAATCCTAAAGGGGTCCTATTAAGATGTATAAGTGAGGATGAAGTTCCTAAGATGCTTAGTGAGTTCCATGGTGGATTAAGTTGTGTTCACTATCATGTTAAAGTAATCACACAAAATTTTAAGTACAGGTTATTGGTGGCCATCTCTTTTCAAATATGTTACTCAATTAGTGATAATTTATGAAGATTGTCAAAATTTCTATGACAAGTTAAGAGCTTTTGAATCTCTCCCCTTCTATCTTGTCTCAATGGAGGATCCTTTTATATAATGGGGGTTAGATTTTATTGGTGAAATGTCAAATCCTTCTAGTGTAGGCCATAAATGGATTTTGGTAGAAACAAATTATTTGACTAAGTGTGTTGAAGCAGTCCCCACTAGGAAGTAATTACACCATGTGGTCATGGATTTTATTTTAAACTACATCGTTTGTAGATTCAAAGTCCCCGTGAAACTGGCTCAGTGATAATGACATGAGCTTTAGATCTAAACCCTCAAAACCATATGTGATGATTATGGAATAAGCCTCACATATGCTTCCAATTATGACCCTCAAGGGAATGGGAAAGATTATCAAGTGACAAAAAATGCTCAAAATAATCAAAAGAACCTTGGAGGTTAACAAAAGAAAGTGGGGTGAGAAACTTAAGTTTGCATTATGGCTGATAGGGTTACATCAAAGATATCTACTGGAACAATCCAATTTGAGCTATTATATGGTGTCCAAGCAGTCTTGACTCTCCATTTTTAGTTGTATACTTACCTATTTATGCAACAGTTGGGATATGAAGAAAGAGTTGATCCTTATATTACAAGGATCGACCATATTATTGAGCTTGATGAGGTCAGGAGATAACCCCATCAAAGGAACATTATATTCAAATAGAAACTTAAGAATATATTTGATAGAAAAGGTCACTCCAAGAACTTTCCATGTTGGTGATTTAGTTTTGTTATGGGATAGTAGGCATGAAGACAAACAAAAACATGGTAAATTTGATGCATTATGGATGGGTTCTTATTCCATCGATATCATAATTAGAGAGAATATTGTAGTCATTATTTTACCCTCAATACCTCTTTCTAACCCCAAGCGCATCGACCTATCACCCAAAATTCATTGGGTGCTCACCCGAGGCATGCACGAGCACTAAACCCCTCCTTTATGTGAGATTTTCAAGATATTTCTGCCATTAATGGAGGATTATTTGTAGAAACAAAAGTACATGCATCTACTTAAAAGGCAGAAGATATAACTAACATATCTACACATCAATGCATCACAAAAGGTAAATAAACATTGTATGAAGCACAAGGAACCAGATCTGAGTCATGACAAGCCAAATAACATGAGGGTTTACACCCATAAACAAGATGTACATAATAGATCCATGTATATTGATTTAAAAGAGTTTCTAGTAGCCATACTACATTCAAAAGGGTCATCTCAGACCATATACATCAAATGACAGAGGTCCAACCCCTACAAACTCATTTAATCATAGATCCTAACTATGATTTCCTATTATAACCCTTGTTATAGACCTAAGTACTCATACATATGCTTAATGATATCCCTTACAACCCTTTAACACCAATAACTCTAAACCCTAGCATCATGAGCTCCAAACCCTTAGCATTTCCTAAAATTTTTGTAACACCTCGTTACCCTCCTTCTCTTAGCACTCTCGTACCTTCTAGCACCTTTGCACTACCTTCTCCCTTTCTCCCCTTTTTCTCCCTTTTGTTTCTGTCCCAAGAAATTCTTTAAATAGGATCAACTTCCACCGCCATGACTTCTCTTATGATCAAATCGTGTGTTAAGTATCAATGTGGTCCTCCATTAGTGAATTCTTATCCTCTTTACAAAGCCTTCCACTAACTGTAATGATGCCTCTGGGAAAATTACCTATGTGGAATATCCTTTTCTTGGCCTCCAAGGTTCTAGGATGGAACCTTATCCACTTATCATGCCTGTTCAAGTCCTCACATTTTTCCGCAAGTGACTCCATGATTCCAAATATGGCTAAGTCCTATAAACCCTTGTTCTGCCTCTCATGAACACCCCGATTTCACTTAAAACCTTCTTAAACCCTCTTCCTGTGCACTTTTCCCTGAGCTCCCTTCTATTTATTGATCATGTACATGTGCCTCTTAGTACTTAGCCAATATTTAGGGTCTAACATAAGCCCACACTACGCGTGTTCTCCATCCTCGAAACATTCTACTCCTTTAAAGAATAAAGAATAGTGGAATTGAAATAATATAAATAAATAATGGAAGAATACAATACTATTGTATGAGGAGTGGGAACTCCTTCTTGGATGCCTCAATATTTTCCCAAGCATCTACTTCTCCATGTGCTTGCTAAAGTAGGTCACCCACCAATGCGCTTACTTCATCAAAACTTAGTTCATCACTCTTAACTTTCAACATATCTACAATTCTTCCCAGCTACTTGCTAATATCACCTAGCGCATCCATCCTGCGAGTGACTTGGGGGTATAGTTTCTTTAGCCAATTTAAACCCCATAAGGTTTTAATTGCTTCCAACTTCTTCTCAACCTTGGTCAGGATCTTATCGCACTCCTCCTTGTTACCTTTGTTCTTTTCCTGAAATTCCTTCATATATGCCTCATGTGTAGCAACCAATATACTTGTTACCATGTATCTATCGGCATAGTCGTCATAATACTTCATCCATCTACACGATGGTATTTACTATGGAAAAGAGCTCAGAGTACCAAATCACTATCTCCCCAATCTTCACTTTTCTTCCTCCTTCTGGCATGTCATTGCCTCTTCTACCGACTCTAATGTGAGTGGTCACCTTTTCATGGTGAGGATGTGGGTCAAGTCTTCCAAGCAAAGACATGATTGACTCGCATTTCTACTCAAACGAGGCCAGGTCCGAGTGCTTCAAGATAATGGCATCTGAAATGGCCTCTATCTTCTTGTGGACTTCATGCACCTTCACCTTTTCATCCCTCAATTCATACCTTAATTATGCACTAATCAATTCCTTTTGTTTTATCTCCTTGTCCCGCTCAATGATCTCCTCATTCTTTTTCTCAAGATCTTCCTCCAAGACCCTTATTCTATCATTTTTCTGAAGATTCTTACTTCCACCTCCACTGATACTTTTTTGAGCGCATTGCAAACTTGCTCATCTAACAATTTCTAGGAATTTACAAGAGGGTTTACTCCCTTGGAATTTGGTATCTTCATCAATGCATCATGATTTACCTCAAACTTGGGTTCATCAATGTGGGACTCAAAATCCCAGGATAGCATTTTCCTCGTGTGTAGGTACACACCCTCTTCATAAAAATAAGACCAAGTGAGGAGTTGGTTGGTGGGCATAGTACTTTGGAAGCATGCGCATAGTACCTTTATTGGATCATTAATATAAGTCATGTCATGTTTATGCATTGCTATTATGCCCTTTCCACATCTCGCACATTGCGGTTGGGAACCTTACTTTGCTAAGCTAGGGTCTCTGCCTATGCTCCCATACTCCTTTCCTACACTTGCACTCTCCTCAGTTTCCTTCACACTTCTTTGGCACTTCACTCTACTTTGTGCTCCACCAACTATTGGATAATACCTATCACCTCCCTCTCTATAGTGTTATCCATTTACTCCTTAGTCGAGGTTGGGGTCTTCTGATATTTCATGTTTACTTCCTCACTCCCCCTTGTCATGATCATCTTCCTCGTTCTCATCCCTCTCTTCATTTCCTTCTTCATTTGACTCATGTACATCATACATAGGATGATTCTAAGCCTCATCACACTCTTCATCATCTTCATCACCCTTGTCATCCTCCATGCTTTCTGTTTCTCTTGAGTCTGACCCTTTTGTCACCCTTTGCTTCTTCCTTACTAGTGACTCCAATTCAGGGGACTTCTCTTTTCTTCTCTCTCAAGTGACTCTTCCCTTACTGAGACTCTTCCTTCTATGAAACTCTTTTCTAATGGGAGACCTCTTCTAGTGGACATAAGTACTTGTTCCTATGCTTGAATCATGTGACCCTACTATCTATATTGTCTACAAACTTGGCACCTTTTTCTCAAGAGCCTCCCCTCTTTCTCTTTTCCTTGGCACAACCTTTTTCCTCATGGTGGGGTCCTCAAGAATGGAGACATCATATTTAATATAAGCACCTTTTTCATACTTAGGCCTTAGGCACAAATACACCCTCACTATTGTCCTCCTATAATAGGAAATGTTACCAGTTTCAACATGTGCACGTCATGTGATACATACTTCTCCACATAGGCACACTTCTTGGGGTATATTAACTTCCTACGCAGCTTGTAGTAATATTGATCTACTACACTTAGATCAAACTTGAGCTTCTTCACCTCTTTGAATTGATTAACCCTGGCCTGGAAGCACTGCTCCGTGAAGGAGAAAGACAACTTACACCAAGGACTCTTAGTGTCATCTATCAAATTAAATTTTTTGTTACAAAATGTTGGTATACAGTGAACTCAACCTTTCCTTGTACTAACTAATGAAGGCAACTACTCAGGGATTCTCCATTCAAACCTGAATGTGTCGCACATTCACTTATACCACTTTTCCAAGTGCAACTTATGATTATCGACATGGTGTCACAAGTATAATGTTCAAACCTCTTGGTGGGGAGGGGTTCTCATTTGGGTATTCCCAAACAAACTTATCCGACCCATCAAGCACTCCAATCTCTAAAAAGACAATGGTGAGGAAGACATTACCAAACATGATCTTCTCTCTGTCACGTGTGACATTTATAATCTCCTCTACAATAAAATTTGAGAGGTTATAAATGGTCCCCTCGAGATCTTGTGGCATACATTTAACCAGGATTTGTTGATCTGTGTCCATCTCTCTTTCCCATTCAGCTTTTTGACCATGCATGCGGCCATCTTTATCACAGGGTCAATGATTATAGAAATGTCGAAGTAGCATGAACCCTTCTTAGTCATAAGATTCAATAGTCTTATTAATGGCTTATTTGTCTCCCAAATCATCATCCAATGATTCTCCTTCATAGATAAGGCCAGTGAACTTAGAAATCAGTTGGGGGGTTATGCACATCCTCCAACCTATGAAATATAAGTGGTCTTCATGCACGTGCAACATCAACCATTGGTATAGTTGCTCAGGATTTCTGAAATAGGGAAACTCGTAGAGTTGCAACAACCCAACCTTCTCCATTTTCACCTTCACTTTGTCATCATAGATAGGAATTCCATCTAGTGTCCTCTTCTCTGTAGGGTGAACCAGCTTATAGTGTCATCTCATTTTTGTGGTGCTCATTCGATGGTTGTAATCACTTATGGCCATCTTTCTGACATGAGACACCCATTCCTTACCAAGTAATATGTCATCTGGGTACTACATTTCTACATACCATTCTTCATTGAAACTGGTAGAAACGGCTTGTTTTCCCTTGCCCTTTCCCTTCTTTGGTGAAATGTTTGCTACTTTCCTTGGTGTCATTCCTTTGTCGGTCTTTAAAACTCTTCCTCTCTCCTAGTTCTAGCTCTACTCAACTTCGTGGCTCCACTCTGAAAAAAATTCCTCCAATTCCATGCCCTAGTTATGCAACCCTAACCTAGAAAACCCTTTTTCCATAAGAGGGCATAACACCCACAAGATCATTCCACACAACCTTCTCCACTTACACTGTGTACTCCTTTCCACTCTAGTTTGTTGATCAAACTAGCTATGCACACAAATATTCACAAAATTCCTTATACCTTCGCAAGGATACCCTAATTTGTGAGAGCTCTTTGATAAATTAAAATGTAAGGTAACTAATAACGCACTCCCGATCTTATATTTATAACTTTTTCTTTTCTCTATAATAAATTCCATGCCACCTACCAACATAATTTTGTAATAAAGGTGACTTTTTCCAACACCAACCTTCAACACTTTTCCTACACGCTCAATCCTATGTGAAACAATGTGGCAACCTTCAAGCATGTAAAAACCCCTAACTGACCATAGTTTCTTATGCGCGCACTTACAATATCAAAGGCATTCTTCCTCTATGTCCTAATCCTAGTTCTTAACATCGCCTACCTCATGTTGTTCCTACACTTTTCATTCTTGTACATGGTTTCTATAAAGTCTTTTGACACCATCCTTCCCTCATGTTCACCTCTTCTACACACGATCTTCCAATCCACGTGTTTTTATTTTTCAACCCGGGCCATCAATAACCATAGCTTCCAACACTTGTCACATCACTCCACCCCACACAAAAATGGATGTGTGGTCCTTTGTGCATAGAATTTTTTGAAATAATAAGTGGCTACCAACGGTCAAAAAAAGTGCACAAAATAAAACAACAAGAAAGGGAAACATAAAGAAAGGAAATTGCATCAAAGCAAATCCTAGGCTAACTAGCAATACTACCTTATTTACAAACACAAAGAAGACTTATTTATAGTAGGGCTTCATCCTACTCCCATTGAAATGGCCTGGCAACCATGTTCCATCCAACGCTTGTAACTGGAAAGTGCCTGAATCAAGTATATAGGATACAATGTATGGGCCCAACCAATGGACTTTGAATTTCCTAGGATGGCACAAAAACTTGGAATCATACAAGAGAACCATTTTCCCAACCTCAAACTACTTTTTCTTGATGTGTTTATCATGTCATGCCTTCTGCCTATTTTTGTTTTCTGACTCCAGTAAGCAATATCCCACCTCTCATCCAACTGCATCAACTTATCAATCCTCTCCTCAAGCGCTTGTTCATCATCTAACCCTCCTGCACACGCTATACACAACGATGGTAACATGAATTCAACAGGTAACACAACTTCTATGCCAAACACCAATTGAAAAGGTGTGGCCTTGTTTAGTCTCTTATAAGTAGTCTAATATGACCATAACACAATAGAAACTTTGTCATCCCAATCCTTTCTTCCCACATCACAAATCTTGGTCAACATGTGATTCAAAATTTTGTTAAATGCCTCAACAGTCCCATTAGCTTGTGGGTGATAAGGGGTAGTCTTGTGATGGGCCACCATGAATTCGCCAATAAAATTCTAATTGTCTCATTTAAGAAATGAGTACCCCTATCACTTGTTAAGCTCAATGGGCATCCATACCTATTGATTATATTTTCCCATAAGAACTAGCTAATGTTGCCACTATGCAATCCCTTATAGGTGCCACTTCTTCCCACCTTGTAAGGTAATTTGTGCATGTAATGATATAGCATGAACTTGTCCTTCACGTGGCTACAAAAATAGGGCTTATGAAGTCAATTGCCTATTTCTCAAGCTATTTTGCACTAGAAATCAATCTTAATGGCATTTCATCTCTTTTCCCTGGTTTACCAAGGTGCTAATGGTCATAGGCCTTGCAATACTTGATACAATCTTTGTAAACTGTTTCCCACCAAAATCCTGCTAGAAGGATCTTGCGTGTGGTTGTATTCCCTACATAGTGCCCCTATAATTCCACCATGAACCTCTTCCATGATTGTAATGCAATCATACTCAAGAATGCATCGTAGAAAAACCTCATCATGTCCTAGCTTGTATAAGTCTCCACTAATTAACATGTAGGGCATGACACATATGGCTAACTATTTCCTTTCCAAAGTCTTCATTTCCTCTCAGCGCCACACTCATTTTGAGAAACATAAAATATCTTCCAAGTTAGAGGGAACACACTACAACCTGAATTTTTTTCATCTGCATTGTATCCTTAATGCTTTGTGCATCCTCTCCTAAGAGTCAATCCTTGATAAATGGTCAGGCCCAAATTACTCTTACCCGGTTTTACAACAACCGTAAACTCAAACTCTTAGAACAATAGGACCCACTTGCATATGTTCCCTTGTAAGACGGGATTGTTCACCAAGTACTTTAATGTCATGTGGTCTATATAAAAGATAAAAGGCATTGCTAGCAAATACTGCCTAAATTTTTGCAGCGCATAGATCATTGATAATGCCTCATGCTCCGTGGTAGTATAATTATGTTCTACTGGAGTTAGCTTCCTACTAGCAAAGCAAAAGGGATGGTCAAAATTCCCTCTCCAGGTTGTGCTAATATTTCTCCAATCGTCATCCCCTGAAGCATCAACATGTACATGGAATGGATTATCCCAAGAGGAAAAGTGTAATATGGGCACGGTGATAAGCCTATTCTTCAATGTGTCAAATGTCATCTGTTGCACCTCTCCCCAATGAAATTTACTTTTGTGCTTTAGTAACTCTTCCAATGGCATGAAGATCTTGGCATACCCCTTAATAAATTTCTGGTAATACCACCAGTATAGCCAGTGTAATCGGTGCATTGTGCTCTGGTTGGTAGGTTCCCCAATCCCACAATAAAAACTTTGGTAGGATCCACTAGCAAGCCTTCTTTACATATGATATGTCCCAATAGGGTGCCAAATGGAGTAGTAAAAACACATTTCTTAATGTTGAGAGATATACTCAATCACAACATCTCTCAAACATCAACCTTAGATTATCACAATGGTCCCTCACTAATCCATATATTGTCCAATCATCCAGGTAGAATTGTAGAAATTTATGGATGAAGTCCTAAAATTCTGAACTAAAATGTACAAAAACATAGCAGGCATGTTCTTTAGTCCAAAAGTCATGACTGTATATTCCCCATTCAAAGTGGCGAAGATTGTATTTTCTTGGTCCTCCTTTGCAATTATAACTTGATGATATCTTGAGAATCCATCTGTGAAAGAATAGATCTCATGCCCGACTACTCCTTCTAGGATCTCTTTGGTGAAGGGGGTTAGAAAAGGATCAATGACACACACCACATTCAAATCCATGTAATCAATGAAAATCCTTACCCTCCCATCCTTCTTAATGCTAGTGACCATCAAACTTATCCACTTTGATTCCTCAATAGCCTCAATAATGCCTGATCGATCATCTTTTCAATCTCTTCCTTGACTTTGATGCATAGATTCAGATTCATTTGATAAGGTCTCTTCCAAATTGGGCACGTACCTTCCTTTAACTTGATCTTCATTTCTCCCAAGGAGTGGTGAACTCCTTTAAGCTCATGGTACTCACACAGAAAAAAATCCTAAAATTTATGCAACAGATCAATAATCTTTGAAACCTCCCTTTCTGTCTAGTAATCTCTAATAGTATCTTCCTTAGGTTCTACCTCTAAACCAATGTTAACCTTCTTGGTTTTCAGGGGTTCATGGTAGGCGTGCGCTTTCTCATCAAAGACTATCCATAACCTCGCGTGTACCGATAGTATGGTTAACATCTAAGTTTTCCACCTCTTCACCATCTATCACATAGACCAATTTTCCTTTCTCTTTTTCCATGCATGTGCACTCAAGTTGTACCTCCTCTAATTCTTCCTCATCAAAGCACACTTCCAAGCCAAGTTCACCCAACAACTCCAATACTCTATCCTCCACCATGGAACTATCTCCCATAGTTAGGTGTTTAATAACCTGTAGCACCTCATTCATTGATGGTTTAGTACTCCGATACTTGAAATCTTGAAGGAGATCAGCCGTTAACTCCTTCCAGTTGTGTTTCTAACAACATAACTCTAAGTGAATATACCATGCATGCGTAGCCTTGTAAGGTGGAAATTATACACCCATAAAAATGGAGGAAATTCTTCCGCACCTTCCATCAAGGCCTTCTCACATGCCTGGACATGAAACGATGTGGTTTCCTTCCCATGATAATCTTTATAGCAGTAGGTGGATTGCTTCGAAGAAACCTAATAGAGAACATGATTCTCACCTCATGAAACTCTATAAGGTTATCACAATTGGTTTCCCACCAATATGTTGCAGTCTCGAGAAAAGTATAGGTAAGCATACGTTTCCTCTTGACCTCACATCTACATTGGGTCTCCATTACTCATAGGAAAACATCAGGGTTGGCTCCCTCAGTGTAACTTGGTAACCATTTTCCTCCCAAGCACATGACTGAGTGTGTCTTTGTTACTCTCATCACAGAGCCTCTTAATTTCCTTTTGACTAACTCATATGTCATGTGTACCCAATTGTCACATGCCACACTAGTTATATCACTTATAGATTGAGCATCTTCCCACTAAATAACGCCTTATTTTTTTGGTTGCACAACCTCAGGGTCCCTGATAGTGTACACATAGATTACGTCTAGGTATTCTTCTCCCAAAGGATTAGTATAGGGTGTTGACTTCCCATCCATCAAAGGAATGATAACACGTTCCTCCTTTTTCTTAAAACTTATATACCCCTTATTAAAACGTAAGTCAGCATTGTTCTTATAGCACCAGGGGTACCCAAGTAACACTAGAAAGTTATCTATCTCAAAGAAGTTCTAATACTTCAAAGTCTCTAGTTAATTTTACCCCTTGGATATTAATATCATCATCCTTTAAAATACCAGTGGGCATTGCCTTTGTCTTACTATCCATAAACAACACATTTGAAGATGGTTGTAATGGAGGCCTTTTCATTTGATTCCATGCATCCAGGGTGAGAACATTAACTTCTACACCTATTTTAATCAAAATATTACTTAGGAGCCATCCATCAACAATTACATTCAAGGTAATCTCCTTATCATAGTCAAGGCTTTGTGAGGAGGTAGATTAGCATGAAAAACTTGCCTCTCACGCTCTCCTCCAATGCTTGGTACTTTATCTCTCAACCATTCTCCTAATAGAGGGATGATATTCTCTTAGCGCAACATCTTACACACCTCTTTGACATCATCTATATCTGACTAAGGGACCTCAACACTTTTCTTCTGCTCTAACTTCCTAGATTTCTCTTTTAGACACTAAATTTCCCCTTGAAGGATTCTAACTACTTTCATAGTTTCTTGATAGAATTCCTTCTAATTGGTAGGGTCCAAATACTTCCCATGTACCACTTCTTCTCTTCTAATCATCCATCTCTTCTTTGGTATCTCCTCGGCACGTGCAGCCTCAGCTCGCATTATCACTAGTACATGTTCTAACTTTGACTCACATGCCACCCATGGAATCCATTTTTGATTAGCACGCTTTACACTCACCATCCCAATGCCCTTATCCTTCCATTGCTTTTGGATCATGTGTTCAAACAATTTTGGGCATTCCTCATACTTGTGCTTTTTCCCACACCAAAGCATTGTAACAAATCGAAACACTCATGCTTGTAATTTTATGTAGATCCATAGTTATAATAGGTTCCACGAGGGAATTCAATCCTTGCACCCCGTTATTGTCATGCCCTCAAAATCATCTATCTCAACCTCCTCCATCCGCATGCCCTTCATAATGATGACCATCATCCTTGGATCTATTTGTAACACTTTGGTTTGGTGCACACCAATATCAATGGCATCATGTATTTGGTCAATAAATCTATAATCCTTGGTGTCACGAGTAATATAGGTATCATTACAAGGAATGGAAGAGACCTTAGACATATCAGCTTTATCATTTGACACACAGGCTTTAGAAGTAGAATTGGAGAGAGAAAAACTAGCAGAGCTTACCTTTTGTGTGGAGGTACTGGGGATAGGAGAAACTCTCTTTACAAGTACTGGAATGGTATTAGAAGACTCCTTTGATTTCTTTAAAGTTTTCACAACTTTCTCCTTTCTACTAGTTTGTTCTTGAGTCATGACAGCATATGACTCACTGTTCATGTCAGCCACTATATCATTATAATCATCCTCATCATCAACACCTTCAGTGGTGAGGAAGTTGACTCTAGAATCACCAGGCTGCTCCAACTCTTCATCAACATATTCTTCTTGATCATCATACAATTCATTCTCTTCTTCATCATCAGGTTCAAGGACTTCACATGTTGTGTTGATAGGCACTTTGAGAGGTGGACCTTCAATTGCCAACCTGGTTTGGGAAGAAGGCAATTTGTTCCTAGGCTAAAATTATTCCTTGGAACATCTTGGTATGGAGCATGCTTTGAGCCAATTTTTTTTTATTGCAATGAGGTCATTGGCCAACTTTTGTACCAACTGATCTGAATTACCTCCAGGAGAAGAGGAAGAAGATGATGTCTTGGATTTCTGGGATTCTATTTTTAGTTTGCCTGACATGATCAAGTCATCTTCCACATTGACTGCCAGCCTCTGATCCTCATCCAAAGTTGCTAGATTGGCTCTCCTCAAAGCATAGCTTACTTCAGGTAGTTGTGCATTCAAAAAGAAACATTTTTGGATCTGATCAATGGGTCTAGTATCTTGTGGAATTTTATTGATCAGCTTATTAAACTTAGCCACAAATTCTCTCATGGGCTCTTGTGGTTCCTTTTTTATTTGAGAAATTTGGGCAAGCAAAGCATGCACATCTTCTGCAAGTTTGAAATGGTTCTCAAATATTGTTCTCATGGTTGTCCAATTTGTGATTGCTCCAACAGAAGATGGTAAAACTAATCATTGCATTGTCTTGTAAGGTCTCCACAAACATCCTAACAGAGACATCTTCATGTTCCACACCAAGGACTCCACATGTAACAATGAAGGCTGCAATGTGTTCATCAGGGTGCACTTTCCCATCACCCCTGAATTTGGGAAAATTATTTTTGTTACCCTAGGTAACTCATGCAAAGGTTGTGGAAGAGCCAAGGGACCAACTCGGTGGCCCCAAGGTAATGGAACTGCCATCCTTGGAAAAACTACTTGAAGAGGAACTGAAACACTAACAAGAATCAAAGCACGAAGATTAGGGTTGAGTTGCTCTTGAGGGATTCCACTCCCAAGGGTTCTGTCTTCTACGGGGGTGTGCTTGTAGAACGATCTCTTCTATTTCTCCCTATTGAAGGAAGAGGAAAACCTTGCTGATCTAGAAGTTGAAATTGAGAATCTTCAACTCCAAGAGCTCTTCTACCACGTGTGTATCTCAGAGTCGCCAGATCAATGGAATGATCAAATTGTTGTTCTTCTTAGAAAGGAATCTATTGAAATCATTCCCCAGGTAGAGTCACCAAAACTATTGGGTTTCAAATTTGCACTTGGGATGAAACCATAGTCAGGGGACAAACAAGTCCCTCCTCTTTGATGGGAGAGGTTCCCTTATTGAAAGCAAAGGATAAAAATATATACAAATGTACAACTTTCATCAATTTTTGGTCTTCTGATATCTTGGAAATGTGTTTTCTACAAGGAAAATTATCAGCACAAGAGGATAGAGGAATGAAGGAGAGGATGGAGGGAGAAGAAGGCAATACTTTCAGGGAAAATAGATTGTAGAGAAAACCCTTATTTGCATTGGACAAATGAAATACAAAGAAGAACCATTCACGTTTTTACCAGATACAATCCCACAGACACAAAGTTCTTTGAAATTGCATTCACAAGAACAAAAATTTTCTTCACATATTAGAGATTAAATGATTCTCAAACCAAAGTAGAGGAAGAAAGAGAAATAGAGGAATAAAAGAGAAGATCTTGTATTGATTCTTTTCGGTTCAAATTTATAGTCCCACATATTGAAATTCCAACCTCAAAAATAGCTTCCAGAGCCCATCAAATAGCTCGTGAAAAGTGGTTACAACTTCCTCTAGGTGAGAAAAATGGTTTACAAATGAATTTCATCCTTTGTGCCCTTCAAAAATCATCCAATCGTGAAGAAAAACCATGGCGGAAAACCAATTTGTGCAAATACACAGACATTTCATTTTATTTTCCAGTTTTGATATGAACCATCAATTTGTTGTTAAAACATTCAAATCGGGCCATCCATGTGGAAGGAGAAGATTGGAGCGGGCGTGGGGAAGCCCCTTTCATTTTTGTGAATTTTTGTGTTTTGGCACTTTGGAACAAATTTCCCAAGCCCCGCCTTGACTTTTTGACTTGGACACGTGGCGGGATGTGATTGGAAATAGGATCACCATTCAATTATGAGCATTTTGACCTATTTTGTAAAAATCACAAAATCTCATTTACCTCCTCTAGCCCACAACTTTGATTCAGCGTGGACATGTGGCATGAGCTAATTAGAAATGGGTGTGTGGCTCTCATCTGAACATTTTTACCTATTTTGCAAAAAGGTGCAAAATCTTGTTTACCTCTGCCAGCCCACTGCTCTTCTCGCATCGGCTCTTGGACACATGACAGCCTTAGATTTTCCATGGGTTATGGGTAAAAATGGATACCTTAACACTTCTTAATCTTTTGTTCAAAAGGTTAAAAAACATGAAGTCTTCCATGGCTCCGCTCGGCCTAATCCTCCTTTGGACATGTGGCGGCCTTTGAATGGAAGTGGTCCTTAGGGACTTTTTGTTTCAATTCTCCCCATAGGCTCATGGTTTGGAATTTTCCAATTTTTCTTTGAGCAAAAAGAGAAACATTCCCGAATACCCCCGCAGCTCTTCCAGTCCGCCAAAGGGAAAATATTTGTCAAGTTAAGTCTCAATCGAGCCATAACTCAAAAAGTACAAAGAGTTAGGAGGACTTCTTTACCTTTTTGGAAAGGGGAAGAAATTTCCCATCTGATGAAGTGATTTTCATGAGCCCTCCAAGTCTTAGAAAGTTCCAAATTCAAAAATACCTCTTTTCAAGCATACTTTAAGGGCACCAACTCAAAAAATTGTAATTTTTGACTTAGAAATTAAAGGGAAATTTGAGGGTGACAACAGTTGGCTCTTTCTGGGGATGACTTGGCTTGAAACAAAGGCACAAGGCAAGATCAAGAACAACATACCAACTCTGGGAAATGAAGACTAGTGCCTTATCCATTGGGTGATAGAGTCAAGAGGAAAAACCAATACAAGACAACACACACAAGGTAGGAAAGGAAACAAACCAAAAAGGAGGGCCCAAAACAAACACCCCACACAACAAGGAAGAAAAAGGAAACAAACAAAAACAAAGACTATACACAATGTACAAAGGGACTCCCTAATCACCTAGGACCTAAACAACTTTAAGTACTACCCACTATAAGGGAGTGGGAGAGAAGATCCATCCATGTAACTCAAATAAAAAGAGTTCTCACCAGCAAAATGTCTGATTCTGAAGGGGCCAAGCCAAAGTGAGTCAAACTTACCATGGCTTCCTCAAGGCTCATGTCTCTTATCCCATAACAACACTATGTCTCCCACCTGGAAAGCTCTAGATTTGGCTTTCTTGTCAAACAAATCCTTCACTTTCAACTGATGGGCTGTTATTCTATCAACCACCTACAATCTATCTTCATTCAACTTTTGGAGATACATGATTCTCTTGTCTAGAGCACTGTTGAAGCTTGAATCTTCAATAGTTTTCATCAAATGCAAAGTGGAAACTCCACCATCACTAGCAGTTGAGCTTCCACACCATACACTACTTGGAAAGGAGACATTCCAATGGCTCTCTTAGGTGTAATCCTATCAGCCCAAAGTGCATCATATAATTTCTTATGCCAATTTCTTTGAGAATCATTCACAAGTTTCCTGACAATGGTCACCAAATTCTTGTTTGTTGATTCAACTTGTCCATTCCCTTGAGGATAATAATTAGAAGAGTGAGCAAGAGATATTCCATATCCATAACAAAAATCCATTATCTCAGTAGAGGAGAAGTTAGAAGCATTATCAGTCACCACTTTGTTTGGAATTCCAAATCTTATCAATATGTTTTCCTTTATGAAGTTGCATACTACTTCAAAAGTAGTACTCTTGATTGGGATGGCTTCCACCCACTTGGTGAAATAATCCATGGCAGTCAACACATGAGTATGTCTAGCACTTGAAGATGGATTGAGAGTTCCGATGAAATCCAAACCCCATTGTTGAAAGGGCTCCTCGATCACCACTGGCTTGAGAGGAAAAGCAGCCAACCTTGGTCTTCCAACAAATGTTTGGCATGCTTCACATTTACTCACCCACTTTGATGCATCTTGGAATAGAGTGGGCCAATAATAGCCAACATGAAGGATTTTGTGAGCTATTATAGTAGAGGAGAAATTCCCCCCACAAGCTTGATCATGAAAAGCAGAAAATAATTTCTTTTGCTACTCTTTATCTACACATTTTAAAAACCTTCCATCTACACCTCGTTTGAAAAGAGAATTTTCCCAAAGAACATACTTGTGTAGATCTAAGTTTAATGGCTCTTTTTTATTTTACAGTCAAGTGAGATGGGCATTCACCATAGGTCAGAAAATGAGCAATATCAGCGTACCATACATCTGTCGAGCTGAGAAACAAAACCACAGGTAGATCCACTTCATCTTTGGACAATGTTTCATTAGCACCTTTAGCAATGAGCTCACATAGGCCCTTACCACAAACCAGCTTGGTTGGCTTGATATCCAAATCATATTCTTGCACTTTTGCCACCCAATTACCTCTCTTAGTTCCAAATTCTTGTTGTGTGAGAATCGATTTGACACTTGTATCAGGCACAAACACAACAACATGAGAATTTAGAATATAAAATCTGAATTGTTTAACAACTTTTACAACAGCAAAAGCATGTTTCTCCATCATGGCATATTTCAGTTTGTGGGATTTCAAAATGTAGCTCATGAATGCTATGGGAAATTTATGATCTTCAACATTCTTTTGAGTTAAAACAATGGCCAAAGTGTTTTCAGTGGCATAGCAATATATAATAAAATCTCTGTTGAAGTCTGGACATGCCAAAGTGGGAGTATTTGTAATGGATTTTTTGATATCTTCAAAAGAAAGCTTTCCTTCAGAGGACCAGCCAAAATTCTTACTTCCCTTTCATCATGTGAGCAATGCTCATAGTAAGTTTAGAAAAATCGGTATGAATCTCCTCAAGAAATTAATCTTACCAAAGAAGGAATGAACACCTTTCTTACTCGTGGGAAGAGGAATCATTGTATGGCCTGAATTCTTTCCGATCAATTTTGATTCCATCTTTTGAGACAATGTGTCCCAACAACTTACCTTCGGTTACACAAAACACAGACTTCTTAGGATTCAAAGAAACTCCATGCTCTCTACATTTTTGTAGGACTTTTTCAAGGTGTTGAACATGATCTGCTCTGATTTTTGAAAAGACAGTCAAATCATCCAGGTATACCACGATGCATTTCCCTTTCAAACTACCAAAAGCCAGATCCATAGCCCTCTGGAAAGTAGCACCAGCGTTGATGAGTCCAAATGGCATCCTCTTGTAGGAAAAAGTGCCCCAAGGAGTGGTAAAGGTGGTCTTATGCTGATCTGCAGTGTTTACCTCTACTTGGTTGTACCCTGAGAATCCATCCAACATTGATAACATCTCCGAGCCTGTGACAGCTTGTAGCACTTGGTCCATCATGGGAAGAGGATAATTATCTTTCAAGGAAGCCTGATTTAGATTTCTAAAGTCAACACAAATTCTAATCTCCCCATTTTTCTTTCTGACAGGCACTATGTTAGCAATCCAAGTGGAATGATGAATGGGAAAGATGATCTGAGCCTTTAAAATCTTTTGTATTTCTTGAAAGATAGTGTCAGCAATCTTTGGATTATATTGCCTTTGCTTTTGTTTGAAAGGCTTGATGCCAGGCTTAAGAGGGATGGAATGTTGCATTTCTTTTGGTTTGAAAGCTTTGAGATCTTCATAGGAGTAAGCAAGCACATCAACATACCTCTTCAAAAGATTTATCACCTTCTCTCTTTCTTCTTGAGTGTAACATTTCCTAATGTTCACCATTTTAGGTTCATCTATACTTCCAATATTTATTTTTTCAGTTTTAGTAGACTACTGATTTCCTTGAGAAGCCTTAGATTTGACATACCTATCATGTTTATCAAAAAGATCCTCCAAACTCACCAAACCCTTAGGAATTTTTTTTCCTTTCAGTTTGATACATCCATCATGATCCATCTCTTCTTTGACACTTTCTTCATTTGAAGACACACATTCTCTGGGCAAGTTATCACTTCCTTCAAAATACAACTGATCAAAGTTATCTCTCAACTCCAAGAAAGAGAGTAGATGTTGGTCATCATTGAAGACCTGCCAATTGTTGGCATTTTCAGGAATGCTAGGCCTATGAATCATTTCAATGGAGAATTTTTCCTGAGAGAAGTCAGGATGAGGAATTAACAAAGATCCAGAGACTTCCAGGGAATCAGCCCTAGTATTCTCTTCTCTTGGTACTGCTGCAATGGAGAAAGCATCAAGGAATTCAATAGAATCCCAGACCAGATTCCTATAGTGCTTCAATCTTCTATTTTTTACTTGATAAAGGTCTCGGACCTGCTTTACAATAAGCTCAGCATCACCACGAGAAAAATGTTCTTAACTCCCATCTCCTTTGCCATATTCAACCCAAGAATGAGGGCTTCATATTCAATAGTATTATTGGTATTCTCGAACTAAAACTTGAAAGCAAAAGGGTGAATCTTACCCTCGGGAGAGATCAGCACTATACCAGCTCTAGAGCCAGCTAAGGAATAGCTGCCATCAAACTCCAATGTCCAGACATCATTAGGATCAAACAATACTCCTTTTTATGGACTTGCTTCATCCGGTGACATAATCATATAGTTCCCATGCCCAATGTCTTCATACAAAATCTGTGCTTTTGGATCATCTATTTTTGCACAATATACTCAGCTTGCTTCTTAGGCATCAACTTCTTCATCTTTCCATTAACTGGGATGAGTGCATGTGACCAATCCATTTTGATTTCCCCTCCAACATCCTTGCAAAAGTTCCTACTCAATAGCATGTCGTAGGAAGGAGGAATGTCAACAACTAAGATGGTTGCCAAAACCTTTTTCTCTGGCCAAGCAACTGAAAGCTACTTGTGCATCCTTGATTCTCCCAACTAAAGGAACTTCCCTACTCTCCATAGAATAACAAGAACCATATGTGTGGGTAAGAGTGAGGCCCAAGGCATGAGCTACTTTAGTAGGCATTACATTGTTAGATGCTCCAGAATCAATAACACAATTACTAAGCTTGTGGCATGCTATAAGGAGAGTCACATAGAAAGGTCTAATTTTCTCATTGGGTGATGTGACAGTAGCTACAAGATTTGGTTGGGAAGGGGAAGAAGGAGTTGGAAAAATACCTTTGGAAACATGGGATGGGATTTTAGATTTGGAGTTGACAAAATCAACCATTTTGGCAAAGGCTTTGGGATGGGTTTGATAAAACTCAGCCTCAGAAATCTAAACCTTAGTTCTCTTTATGTGATCAATAATATCAAAGGATCCAGATGTGGATGGGGTATCATTACAAGGAATGGAAGAGACCTTAGACCTATCAGCTTTATCATTTGACACAACAAAAGCTTTAGAAGTAGAATTGGAGGGAGAAAAACCAGCAGAGCTTACCTTTTGTGTGGAGGTGGTGGGGATAGGAGAACCTCTCTTTGCAAGCACTGGAATGGTATTGGAAGACTCCTTTGATTTATTTACAGGCTGCACAACTTTCTCCTTTTTTCTGGTTTGTTCTTGAGTCATGACAACATATGACTCATTGTTCATGTCAGCCACTATATCATTATAATCATCCTCATCATCAACACCTTCAGTGGTGAGGAAGTTGACTCTAGAATCTCCGGCTGCTCCAACTCTTCATCAGCATCTTCTTCTTGATCATCATATAATTCATTCTCTTCTTCATCATCAGTTCAAGGACTTCACATGTTGTGTTGACAGGCACTTTGAGAGGTGGACCTTCAATTGCCAACCTGGTTTGGCAAGAAGGTAGTCTATTCCTAGGCTAAAAATTCTTCCTTGGAAGATATTGGTATGGAGCATAGTAAGCCAATGGTTTTTATTGCAATGAGGTCATTGGCCAGATTTTGTACCAACTAATCCGAATTACCTCCAGGAGAAGAGGAAGAAGATGATGTCTTGGATTTCTGGGATTCTATTTTTAGTTTTCCTGACATGATCAAGTCATCTTCCACATTGACTGTCAGCCTCTGATCCTCATCCAAATTTTCTATATTGGCTCTCCTCAAAGCATAGCTTACTTTAGGTAGTTGTGCATTCAAAAAGAAACATTTTTGGATCTGATCAATGGGTCTAGTATCTTGTGGAATTTTATTGATCAATTTATTAAACTTAGCCACAAATTCTCTCATGGGCTCTTGTGGTTCCTTTTTTATTTGAGAAATTTGGGCAAGCAGAGCATGCACATCTTCTACAGGTTTGAAATGGTTCTCAAATCTTGTTCTCATCGTTGTCCAATTTGTGATTTCTCCAGCAGGAAGATGGTAAAACCAATCTACTACATTGTCTTGTAAGGTCTCCACAAACAACCTAACAGAGACATCTTCATGTTCCACACCAAGGACTCCACATGCAACAATGAAGGCTGCAATGTGTTCATCAGGGTGCACTTTCCCATCACCCCTAAATTTGGGAAAATTCTTTCTGTTACCCCTAGGTAACTCATGTAAAGGTTGTGGAAGAGCCAAGGGACCAACTCGGTGGCCCCAAGGTAATGGAACTACCATCCTTGGAAAAATTGCTTGAAGAGGAACTGAAACACCAACAAGAATCAAAGCATGGAGATTAGGGTTGAGTTGCTCTTGAGGGATTCCACTCCCAAGGGTTCTGTCTTCAACAAGGGGTGTGCTTGTAGAATCGAGCTCTTCTATTTCTCCCTGTTGAAGGAAGAGGAAAACCTTGTTGATCCAGAAGTTGAAATTGAGAATCTTCAACTCCAAGAGCTCTTCTACCACATGTGTATCTCAGATTTGCCAGATTGATGGAATGATCAACTTGTTGTTCTTAGAAAGTAATCTATTGAAAGCATTCCCCAGTAGAGTTGCCAAAAAATGTTGGGTTTCAAATTTTCACTTGGGATGAAACCACAGTCAGGGGACAAAAAATTCCATCCTCTTTGATGGGAGAGGTTCCCTTATTGAAAGCAAAGGATAAAAATATATACAAATGTACAACTTTCATCAATTTGTGGTCTTCTGATATCTTGGAAATGTGTTTTCTACAAGGAAAATTATCAGCACAAGAGGATAGAGGAATGAAGGAGAGGATGGAGGGAGAAGAAGGCAATACTTTCAAGGAAAAGAGATTATAGAGAAAACCCTTATTTGCATTGGACAAATGAAATACAGAGAAGAACCATTCACGTTTTTACCAGATACAATCCCATAGACACAAAGTTCTTTGAAATTGCATTCACAAGAACACAAAGTTTCTTTGCATATTAGAGATTAAATGATTCTCAAACCAGAGCAGAGGAAGAAAGAGAAACTAGAGGAATAAAAGAGAAGATCTTGTATTGATTATTTTTGGTTCAAAATTACAGTCTCGACATATCAAAATTCCAACCCCGACAATGGCTTCCAGAACCCATCAAATAGCTCGTGAAAAGTGGTTATAACTTCCTCCAGTGAGAAAAATGGTTTGCAAATGGATTTCATCCTTCGTGCCCTTCAAAAATCATCCAATCGTGAAGAAAAACCATGGTGGAAAACCAATTTGCATAAATACACAGACATTTCATTTTATTTTCTAGTTTCAATATGAACCATCAATTTACTTGTGAAAACATTCAAATTGGGCTATCCACATGGAAGGAGAAGATTGGAGTGGGCGTGGGGGAAGCCCCTTTCATTTTCATGAATTTTTTGTGTTTTGGCACTTTGGAACAAATTTCCCCACATCCCACCTTGACTTTTTGACTTGGACACATTGCGGGATGTGATTGGAAATAGGATCATGTTCAATTCTAAGAATTTTGACCTATTTTGCAAAAATTCACAAAATCTCATTTACCTCCACCGGCCCACAGCTCTGATTCAGCATGGACACATGGCACAAGCTAATTAGAAATGGGTGTGCAGCTCTCATCTGAACATTTTTACCTATTTTGCAAAAAGGCGTAAAATCTTGTTTACCTCTGCCAGCCCGCTTGCTTCGCATCGGCTCTTAGACACGTGGCAGCCTTATATTTTCCATGGGTTATGGAGAAAAATGGATACCTTAAAACTTCTTAACCTTTTGGTCAAAAGGTTAAAAAAACATGAAGTCTTCCATGGCTCACGCCAACCCGATCCTCCTTTGGACACGTGGCGGCCTTTGAATGGAAGTGGTCCTTAGGGACTTTTTGTTTCAATTCTCCCCATAGGCTCATGGGTCGGACTTCACCAATTTGGCTTTGAGAAAAAGAGCAACATTCTCAAATACCCCACAGCTTTTCCAATCCGCCAAAGGGGAAAATTTGTCAACTTAAGTCCGCCGAGCCATAACTCAAAAATTACAAAGAGTTAGGAGGACTTCTTTACCTTTCTGGAAAGGGGAAGAAATTTCCCATCTGATGTAATGATTTTTATGAGCCCTCCAAGTCTTTAAAATTTCCAAATTCAAAAATATCTCTTTTCAAACATACTTTAAGGGTATGAACTCAAATTTTTTGCAATTTTAGACTTTGAAATTAAAGGGAAATTTAAGGGTGACAAAAATTGTCTACCTCCATAAATCCATCACTCTTGCAGCTTCACATTTTCTTTCCAACTCCCTCTCCCAAGATTCATTATACTTGAGCTGCCTCTCCTCTCTCTCCATTTCCACCACAAGGTCTACCATCCTCTACTACACCAGCTTTTGTTCCTTGCGCTTTAGCAGAGTTTAGCTAATAATGGGAAAGGCCTCAAAAATAAAAGTAATGACCCAAGATCTTAATAGCCAGTGGAATAGCATGCAAAATTGATCCTCTAAACTCCCTAAAGAACTCAAACTCAACAATCTTTGAGCAAGAATATGTAGAAATAGCATATTCCAAAGTATAACTAGTCATCACTCTACTCCACCAGTGATCAACAACACAGGTCCATGTCAGATCGGCATCATTCAACCAGCTGATATTCCTCCTGGGTCCAAACACAAGGTCTATAGTACCAACTTGACCTTGATGCATATGTTGATATCCATTCATACAACTCTACTAGGAAACAATAGAAAAATGTCTCATATAACTCATGATATAGGTGATCCTCTACCCATTTACATGCATCAAACTCAAGTCCAGTGTTAAATATTTGAGAAAACTCATCCTCTATGTTTTGAGCCATGCTTTGACACTATCCAAGGTCAAGTGCTCTGTCATTACACATTTCTCTCACAATAGCTTCAAAAGAGGTCCTAGAAATGGAACCAAGATGTAGTCATTATTTTACCCTCAATACCTCTTTCTAACCCCAAGTGCACTAGCCTATCACCCAACATATTTTGGGCTCTCACCTAAGGCACGCGTAGGCATCGAGCCCCTCCTTTATGTGAGATTTGCAAGATAATTCCACCATTAATGGAGGATTATTTGCAGAAATAGATGTATGCATCTACTTAAAAGGAAAAAGATATAACTAACAGATCTACACATCAATGCATCACAAAATCTAAATAAGCATTGTATGAAACACAAGGAACAAGATCTCGAGTCATGAAATACCAAATAGCATGAGGGTTTACACCCATAAACATGATGTACAAAATATATCCATGTATATATATTTAAAAGAGTTTCTAGTAGTCATACTACATTCAAAAGGGTCATCTTAGACCATATACATCAAATGATAGAGGTCTTAACCCCTTCAAATTCATCATCATCCAGAGATCCTAACATTTTTGCTATGATTTCCCCTTTATAACCCTTTTTGTTACAAAATAGGATCCGTCCATAGTATGATCATATCATGCATATGTGGCCCTCCATTAATGATATCCCCTTACAACCCTCTGCAGTACCAAGAACTCTAAACCCTAGCATCATGAGCTCCAAACCCTTAGAATTTCCTAACATTTTTTACTAATCTTGTAGCACCTAACCAATGCATTAGGAATCTTATCTACTTAATTCATGAGTATTGTTATGTGACTCCTTAACCAATGCATTAGGAATCTTATCTACTTAATTCATGAGTATTTATGCCAGTTCCAGCACCTTATCCACTTATCATGCCTAGTTTCAAAAGAATGCTAACATTTTTCCTCAAGTGACTCCATGATGCAAAATATGGCTAAGTCCTTTAAACTCTTGTTTCGCCTCCCATGCGCCTGTTTTAACTTAAACCCTGGTTCTTATTTTTACTCATTAGGGGTGCCTAATTTGATCATGTTATAAATCTTGACACCTATTTTATTTCCCTCCTAAAATATTGGTGTGTTTTTTCATCTTTTTTAGTTATTTAACCTTTCTCGCAATGATTCGGTGTTCCCCTGAACTTCAAGTTGATAAACCATGCCTAGATCCTATTCAATTGTGTGTGTTTTACTAATGCCTTAATGTTTCCTATGTATCTAAATTGATAAGATGATTTATCAGTAAATGTAAAATAATGCACTTTAGACATTATTTAGTCCTAGATTCATACTACTATTTAAAAGGTTTTTGAGTGAAGAAAGTACTAATTAACCCCTATCTTTTGGCCATATTGTTTTATTTCCTTTTGCCATTTCCGAAATCTTACACCCACATCCTAGTCGATTCCATCATTTGTCATTATTTTGACCTTGACTAGGGCACTCGGACTAATCTTGAGGCACCCATGGGTGTTTTGGTCCCACCAGAGCTCCTCAATCCTTTTCACAATTTCGTGTCACTTTTTGGGCTCTTTCTACCCATTTTAGATCCTTATCTTTTTGGTGGTCGGCTATTTTGGGGTAAATTATGAAATTAGATCAAGAGAACCCTATAAATATAAATTTATGAGACCATAATGAAGTACCAATCACCGGTCACTACTATCATCCATCTAGAGTTGCATTCATCTATTACATTAGAGATCACTTGCATCCACATTGCTCCATCACAAGGCATAAGGATCAGTCATCTAAATCACACACAACATAGGGGAGGATTCTATTTTACTCCATACACACATTCTATTACATTTTTGACATCTATTTATTGCTCATTACTTCAAAAAGTATGAATAAAAAAGAGCACTGGGAACATTATACACACACTCACCAAAAGTACATTTGCATTTGAATTGTAGTGTATGACTCGATTATTAATCCCATTGTTGTAGCGATTAAGGTCAATCTCACCCATTCATTTACATTCTTCTTTTTTAGGGATTTGATAATCATTGGTCTTTTGTAGGTCTTTTCATCATCTTGGAATATCAGTGACATCCGGAGTAGTACAGTGAAGTTAATGTGACAAATAGCGAGGGTTTTAGACCATCTTATGAATCTTTTAAGATCAGTTTGAGCTTTTACACGTACTAGGGCACTTAGTTTTCATACCGAGTGCCCATGAGTACTCCAGTCCCTCTCTAGAAACTCCGGACTAGCAAAATACTTTAGATCCATCCTTTTCGGAGATCCTCTATAGTCATTCTTACTTAAATATTTTCCATTCACCTCTGTGACATAGTCCCATAAGCATATTTTATTCATATAAGTTTTTTCATCTTCTCTCTTATGAATTAGGATTTTTATTTCCTTGAGTAATATTTACATTTTTTGCAAAGATGTATTTATTTTACTTACAGATTGTTCATAGCTTAGATTAAGTAGTATCCACATTACATTTTTAGTTAATCATTTTAGTGAACCCCACGTTTCAACGCTTCCTTTTGACCATGTCATATCCTTATCAAGTTATGGCCCAATCTTCTTATCCTACCTTTGCACTAACTAAGGTCTCAGACATAGTTACTACTACTGATTTCATGCGTGTGTGTACCCAACATCCTCCTCACTTTGTCACACCTAGGGCTGATCCATCTATTAATGTAGTTACTACTCATCGTGCTCATCCTAATCCACCTATGGCTCCACCCGTATCTATTCCTCCACCCATTACTTTGGAAACTCCTCCCACCACTTCTAAGGGCTATGATATCATTGAACAACTTAAAAATATGCCCGCTAAGATCTCTCTTTATGACTTATTATATAATGCGTTAGATTTTCATAACACGCTAGAAGCCGCCCTTCAGGCCATTCATGTTGAAAGTGATAATTCTGTGGTGGCCTTTACACATCTTATACAATCCCTTCGTAATTTACCACACATTATATCTTTCACTGATGAGGATATGTCACCTTTTGCTAAAAATAATCCATGTGCTCCTTTTCTCATTATTGTTGTTGTTAGTACTACTTGCATCAAACATGTCCTCATTGATAATGGATCAATTGTTAATATTTGTGCTCATTCTCTCTTAAATAAATTGGGTATTAGCGATAATCTCATTTCTAAAAATTCCACTCTCATCCACGGTTATGATTCTACCACTCACACATGCTTAGGGACTATCTCATTACACATTCGGGTTGGGCCTAAGACTATTCTCACTAATTTTTATGTCATTGATGCCTCCTTTTAGTTCAATCTCTTGTTAGGTAGGCCTTGGATTCACATAATGCAAGTAGTTCCATCTACTATTCACCAATGTGTCAAGTTTTTACATGATGGCTATGAACATACTATCATCACAGATCTAAAGCCATTCAAATATTATCACATAGACCATGTTACTACTATGCCCATACCACCTTCGCAACATATCTCATACAATAGTCTTGATACATATGACATTAGCCAAAAGATAACACCTCACAATCTTCTTCTACCACTATCGAGTGCTACAACCATTTCTACTTACACCGTTATTAATTCAACTATAGTATTTGTTCCTCCTAGTGTTCCTTCTTTACCGTCGTAGTAGCCTCTACTACTCCACATATGGCTCTACCTACCAACATCCTGTATAGTGCTATACAACATGATGACGTTCACACTGATGACTCTGAGGATTTTGATGATGAAGATGACATTATCAAACTTACGAATGAATCATTGAGGCAGCTTGATTTCATTCCTCTTATCATAGATGATTCTTATTTTGAGGAAACCTTTATGGCCAAGGTTCTAGATGAATATAGGTTCAAGACCCCTCCTACTAATGTTTCGGTCTTATATCACGGTTATGTACACATTGTTGATGTTATTTTATATTCTCCTCCATGGGTTGCAGCTCCACTACTTCCTTTTACATGCACAATATTCATTAATAAAACCTTTTGGCAACACATCCCCATCAATTCCACATGCTTAGAAACTATTTGTACGCATGAAAATTTTTCTAGGTTTAGCATGACACTTGATGACATTTTACCTACTCTTCATTCATCACATCTCTATCATGGCTATTTTCACATTACAACTTATGGCTTGTGTGTCTTTCATTTAATGGTATTTATTGCACGTACCCTTCGTGACTCTCCACTCACACTTGGATAGTCCTGGCTTGACTATATTAGTAGTACAATATATTCTCATCACTCTTTTCTTACATTTCCTATGCCTTTTGGCAATATCTCTATTCATAATGATTCTTCTCCCACTTACATTCCAAACATCTCTCATTGGCATGCTCACGGTTTTCCACCAATCACTTTTACTGATGAATAATATGCAATGAATGTGTACACACTCCGTCACAATGGGTCCTTATATGACCCTCCTCATTCTATAGCTTATCAAGTTTTCGATGTTTCCCCGGTAGGTTTGATTATGACAACAATGATCTCCTTGATAGTGGCACATAATCATCTTCTCTACCATATACTTGGGGGTCATCACATCTAATACACCCCCAAACACCTTAACATTTTCATATAGGCATCTTCCTCACAAGGTCTAGCATTTTCATCACCCAGGTGACATACTTTTGTGCTTGATTTTCACTTGACTACTAAGGTATTACTACACATGAACCCCACACACTACACTATAGGACTTACACACCACATCTATTCAGATATCGTGCATCATACATCATACATCATAGTAGTTTTCATTATGCATATATCATGTTACGCATCTAGCATCATACACTCCTCATTCTACATACTACATTACTAGTCTATCTACATACATTACATGTCACTTCGTTACACTTTACATATTCTACACATATTGCATTACATTCTACACATCACATATTTACATATTCTACTCATCACATGGTCATCTTTCATCATTACATATACTACATTGTATTCTACGTGCTGCACTCACCACCCAATGATGGATGTTATTTCTTCGGTCCATACTCAACTACTGAGGGTTTACAAATCAAACGAAATTTACACACATCACACATTTACTATTCAACCTTTCATCATGTGACATTTCCATCCTAGTGACATATGATTTAGGATAAATTGTAACCTATTTTATCATGTTGTAGTGTTATACACCTTAGGTTAGATCACTTCTCCCTATTTTCATCTTGTAGTGATATACGGTTCTGGCTAAATCATCACTCATCCATTCATCTCATAGAGATATACACTTAGGCTAAATTATCACTTATGTGTTCATCCGGTCATGATACAAACTTTTACTATAGGGTTCACGCACACATCATTGCTAGGTCGCATCTCATCACCACACTTAAAAATTCATCACAACGTGTTAGAAACACAACACATTTTGACCATTTTCCCGATGATGAAAGCTTGTTTCTGTTCATTCTTCACTTTGCTTGATGGGGAAACTAAATGAATCTCACCGCATACATTTCCATTCACTTAGGGGGAACATAGTTCCTATCACTCCATTTTACATTCCATTCCATCCATCCACAACATACTTTGCATATTATGGTTGTTTTTACTCTTGCTTACTTTTTCTTGTTCATGGTCACTTTATTACACATGCTAGTTAGATTACTTGTATGTTATTTATATATATCATCCACACATGCACATTCATGCCTCTTTCTAGTTGTGATAATAGATATAACTCTCTTACACGTAGCATGGATACTCGCTTTCTACCCTTCCTACATTGGTCATTGGGGGCATCCACATTCGTCTCTTTGAAGTGTTATTGTTTCATTACATACTTAGCATTTTACATTACTTGGTTATACATGCTTTTGACATACCATTTTTTTCTAACATGTGGGTGCTTCATGTGCACATTTTTTATGCAAGAATATTTTCTTCCATGCTTGTTTGTTACATTGTTTATCTTTTTTTCTTCTTCTTGTATGTAGGATTTTACCTATGTTTAGTGTGTAAACTTGTTTGTTATTTGTGGCCATAGTGGCCTTGCATGTCTTGCAACATCGTGAGTGATTTCCCATGTTTACAACCCAATTTTTGCATCTTAATTTTCTTCTTTCATGTTTACACTACTTTGCTTGGTAGATTTTACACTATCTACATAGATTACACATTGTATTTTTACATGCATGCTTGTTCATACTAACACTTGTCTTTAGCTAGCCATCCTTGTTTGTGCATGCCTTGGTTTCTACCAATCGCAATCCCTTCCCCCTACAACAAGAGTTTTAAATTACATGTGGTTGGTCCTCTTTTGGGAATGCATCCTCCTATCAAGCAACGTCACATGTGCCCCCAAAAAGGGGGCATCATTTTGGGTTTTATAGTCTAAACCATGCTTTTACACTAGTTCAATTCAATGCACTTTACATCCTTGGAATTTTGGGTTTACATACAAGTGTGAGTTCAAAATAGTATAAAAATTTCATGTACATCAACTTTAATAGGACATGGAGTTCTTAGAATTCTAGGAAATAGTTACAGGCTTGGAGGTTACAATGGATGTGTGTCTCCCTATAATACTTTGGCTAGTGGCATTGGATTGCCCAAAAAATAGGAGAATACATATATCTCTTCACAAATGGTTCGGGGAAGCGTTAAAGGTTGGAGGACATAAATCAATTCCTCCCTACACTTCTTCAACCTATGGCATAGAATCACCCAAAAAACCCTAGCAATACAAGATATCCTTCTATACTTTTTCTCTCAACATGGATCAAGTAACATATGTTCCATTTACACTTTTCATTTTGCATACTTTACTTTTATATGCCTCTTTTAAATTACGTTTTTACACAAATATACATACATATTTGACTACTTGATTGATTTCTCCTTGTAGGTCCAGTGGTATGAGAAACAAGAAGACAAATGGGGAAACAACAACAACAACAACAACAACATCAATAAGAACACTTCGTGATAATACACTTTTCATCTAACCATGCAGGTACACTACACACATCAACATCATCATAAAAATTCTGCCTTAGGTTCACTCTCATCACTTTTTCACGCATTTTCATCTTTAGTTTCCATGCCCCATCATCTTTTGTCACCCCAAGATTTTTCTAGTCCTTTGGCATGCCTTCTTTATTACCCTACATCATCATCAAGTACACCTCTCTATCTACTTCATGTTACAAAGACTTTCATTCACCAACATAAAGTGGGGAAAATGTAGACACAAAATAATGAACTTTAGACATTATTTAGTCCCGATCTCATACTACTATTTAGAAGATTTTTGAGTGAAGAAAGTACTAATTAACACCTATCTTTTGGCCATCTTTATTTCATTCCTTTCATCATTTATGATCTCTTACACCTATATACCAAGTCATATTCCATCATTTCACGTTATTTTATCCTTGATCTGGGTTCCCATGGGTGTCATGGTCCCATTAGGGGAGCCCTGATCCTTTTCACACTTTCCCGTCACTTTTTGGGATCTTTCTAGTTGTTTTATATCCTTATATTTTTGGTGGTCATATATTTTGGGGTTAATTAAAAATTAGATCAAGAGAACCCTATAAATATAAAGTTATGAGACCATAATGAGGGACCAAGCAATAATCACTACTATCATCCATTTATAGTTACATCCATCTATTACATTAGATATCACTTGCATCCACATAGCTCCATCATAAGTCACAACACAAGGTCATCTGCATCACACACAACATAGGGGGAGGATTCTATTCTATTTCATGCACATCTTATATTATATTTTCTACATCTAGTTATTTCTCGCTACTTCAAAAAGTTCGAGTGACACAAGAGCACCTAGGGAACATTATGCACACACTCAAAAGAACTACATTTGGGTATGAAATGTAGCACAACACTCGGTTAGTAAGCCCACTGTTGTGGTAGCTGAGGTCAATTGGAACCATTCATTTGCATTCTTCTTTTTTTAGGGTTTTGATAATCCTTCTTGGTCTTCTACAGGTATTTTCATCATCTTGGAATATAAGTCACATATGGATATTTATAGTGAAGTTAATGTCACAAAAATGAGGGTTTCAGACCATATTCCAAACTTGTGAAGATTAGTTTCAGAGCTTTTACACAAACCAGCATGCCCATTTTTAGACTAGAGTGCCTGTGGGCACCCAAGTCCCTCTCTCAGGCGCTCTAGTCAAGCCATATACTCCAGATACATATGTTATCATAAAATTACAGAACCCCCAATTGGCCTGAGTTATGGATGGGGCATTTGGTGTAATTTTTGTAACATTGGGTTACCTCTCTCAAGTTGTGGGACTTGCGGGCTTGAGATAACCCTCCAGAGAAGGTTGGTTCCTACTCCTAAACTACCTACCACAATCTACTCCTAATGCAAGAAAACAAACTATCTAATCCTATTCTAACCTTCCATGGGACTAGGGAGAGAGATTAATTGAAAATAAAACCTACAATAAGAGCGGTGATACACCAAGAAAAGGAGGTGGTTAATCACAGTCCAACTGCCTAAAATGGAGAGAGGTGAGAAATGGAGATGGTGGAAAAAATGCACCATAGGCCATATATGAGATTCACACATAACACCATTTCAAATCCATTAAAAAGATCTCTCAAAACCTATAATAGGAATCAATAAATATGCATAATATACCCTACAATGGAGAGAGGCAAGTAGAGACAACAAAACATGCAAAGGATGGACAAAATGCATCACAAAACATAGTTTATTGCTCCAATAAGTATACACAAAGACACAAAATCGGTGGGAAAGAGGTAAGAAAATGCCATTACAAAGATTGGAAAGGAGGCTTAAGCTCCACATTCAAACCTAGAAGAGAAGAAAGAGAGAGGAGGGAAGGAGAAAAATTACTGACTCCATTAGAAATAAGCCAAAGATTACAATTTATAGATTTGAGGAGAGAGAGGAAAAACAATCCCGAAATTGCCTTTTCAACCACTTGTAGATGCAATAAATGAGTGTAACTGATGGTATTTTACTTGCAAAAGACTCCCCATTCTGTCCTATGACATATAGAAGAGAAATAATGATTTCCCGTGTCCATTTAATGCATTCTCAACCACCACCTAATCACCAAACTGAACAAGGATAGTTTTCCACAAAATTCACCTCTTAATATTCATTAATTTCTAAATTTCTTGATTTTTTTGCATAGATCTTAGAACCATGATTCCAATGAGACTAATTTTGTGTAATTCATTAAGGGATGCAAAATTTATGGCTCTGGAGTATATATAGTTACCTTTGGCTTTTAAGGCTTTTCTTCATGGTTATAGAACTATGCATTTATATTTGGCTAGAAAAGATACATTTTAAATATTTCCTCTCTTTTACTATGTCTTTCCAATCTTCTAGATGATTCTACATTAAATAATTTTGGGCCCACCATTGATTTTATTATTTTTCATGGTAAAGGGTTTAATGTTTTAAGACATTGTATATTGGCCGGCTCGGCATGACTTCATCCCTTGAACTCACTTTGCCATCATGTATTGTTTGAATTACCACCTCCTTAACTCCATGTGTTCGGGTCATTCCTTAAATGGAAAGCTCCTTTTATCACTGACCTACCTTTTAAAACTCTCATCTCGGTGTCATTCAACAATCCACCAAAGCGCTACGTGGAGGACTTGGCGACCCACTCAGTCGGTGTGTCAATACATTGCGAGTCCTAGGCCTTCTATAGAGAAATCCCTTCAACATGGATTAGGATGATTGGGCCACCTATCTCTACATTTCCCTCTTTTCACTCATGTCGGTCAAGTTAGGTTTTGATGTCCCAGTGACCTTAATTAATTCAGCCCATTTATGCTCAAAAAGTGAAAGTGTCTACGTAACTTGACACCGACCCTTTAACTTGCTTGGTCCATTGACCAAGCCACTCACCCAAACTATGTATTTCTACAGAGTTGGGTTTTAATTTTGATGTGTTTGCGGTGCCTTGCTATATGTGGAGACTCCATGCAACTTTGGTTTCTCCTCTATTTTTGGCCTTTTAAAGTTACGTCGAGGGGCCATGTGGCGACCTGCGTGACTCCACCTTCATTTGACTTCATTGGGCTTGACCCATAATGATACTTACCTCGAGATTGGATCGGGGCTCACCGATTCATCTCGGCGAGCCTCTTCAATCTTCATCTACCTTCATTTCTATTTAGTCGAGTGAACCACTTCAACTATGGGTTGATCTTCACAAAGACCAGCTCACCCCTTAAACTCTACTTACTTGATCTAGATAGTCACCAAACTTTACCCTACACATCTTCATTTAGGATTTTGATGATGGTTACTGTTTAACTTGGCCTCCTATTTCTCCATCTAGTTCATTTGCATAATAGGAAATCTCGATGAGTCTTCTCAATATGAAAGTCAAATTTTCCATCGTTATGGTTTGCTAAAATAGCTCGGTAGGTGTTTACATGGTTCAATTCCTCCCATTATCAATATAGCTCGGTTATGTCCTTATGTGACCTATTCCTTTACTATGTGAGCTTGGGGATTAGTATAAAAAAATCAGCCTATGAAGATGCAACCGGGAGCTTGGTCTATTAAAAATTGCACTGCTCAGTTTCTATATTACATGGCTCAACATTGGCATCAAATTAGTTAGGTGGCCACCTTACTCAACTCAGCTCCTCATACCACCAATATAGCTCGATGGGCATATAAAAGTAGCTTGACTAGCCATTTGGAGAGCTCGACCACTAGTGTAATGATTTGGTCCCTCTTCTTCCTTGGAAACTCGATGTACATTGAGATGGGCTTGGTCTTTCTTTGCATAAGTTTAATTATCATATCTAGCTCATCCAAGTAACATGTAGCTCACCAAGGCTTCAAACTATCTTGGCCATGAGCTTGGTTAGCTCATTCATGACTAAAATGCAATTCTCCTAACCCCATACAACTCTTTATCATATTCTTTGTGCTTTGAGGTGCTCCTAGAAAAAATTGTTAGATTCTTCCATCTCTTATCAAGTGGAACCTATTTTTAGTTATCACAATATAACCTTGTTTATTATCCAATTTCACTAGGGTAGTGAAATTAGATAACACCATCCTTTCTCGAGCTCCTACACTGTCATTCTTGCTTCCTTATTTTCCAATCACCTCTGCAACACACGTCCCATGAGTATCTTCTATTCAAATGATTTTTTTCCTCCTCTCTTGCACATTAGGGTTTTTATTTCCATTAGGTTAAGTGCTTGAATCATATTTACATTTTTTATGGAATTGATTTACTTTATTTACATTTTTCATATATTAGATTAACTAGTATCCACACTTACAATTTTAGTTAATCATTTATAGGTTTGAAGGGCATTAGAGATCGGTGTGATAAATCTATTGGAATAATTCCTCTAGCTCTTGGAATTGATTTCTCTATAATTCCGCACTTTTTCATTTTTACAGTTTGTAACTTGTATTTTCACCTCTGAGCCGTGAAAAAATAAATATTTGATGAATTTGGGGTTATGTGGGCCTTATGAAATAAAATTTGCATTAGTTTCACTATTTCAAGTTGCGATTACAAGTCTGAGCCTTGAAAGGGAATATTCCTCAGTTTGATGACTTTTTTCCAAGGTCAAAATTAATGTGGATATGCAACTTGAAAATAATTTTACAGCTCAACCAATGCCATCATTTGACTAAAATGTGCAATAACCAATCTATTTGTATGAAAGGAAAAATCATGTCACAAGGATAAGCCTCTCTTGGCTCATGACTAAAGGAATTGACATATCCCTTTAGAACACTGTAGTGATAAGGGAGTACAGAGCTTTAGGAGTATTCAAGTATGTACTTATCATGCTGAAGAAAGGAATAGCTAGTTGTAATCCATTGAAAGGAAAATATCCTCAAATTTATATCAAGGACAAACCTCATAAACATTAGAGGAATTGATTATAGCTACAAGCAATACTGGGACTCTTGTATCTCAGTTGACCTAAAAGGTTGAGGAGATACTAAAGAAGGAAATTAAGGACACCCTAATCATGTAATCCACTCCACACCATCTTATGCCCCATCCCACCTCAAGGCCAAAATTACTTGTTTCTCATAAGATACCCAAGTAAGTGCATCATCCTCTGCCCAAAAGGGATCATCTAGCAAAGGGAAAGGATGAGGGGAAGTGTTTCACCAAATTAGTTAAGGGTGATTCCATCATTAGAGCCCATTCTTTAGAAGGTGAAGGAGGAAGATCTAGTAACCAAGTAATTTTTAGGACAAAGAGAGCAAAGGTGGAAACACATGCATCTAAAACAACCACAAGTGCAACCATGAAAGGAGCTAACCCAAACCTTGAATTTAACTCAAAATTTTAGATATTCCCAAGCTAGTTAATACTACCCCAATTCCATTAGCACAATAATCCCTTATCTCAATAATGACTCATGAGGAACAAGTTGCATCAGTTAAAGTTTTGGAGTAGGGGGTACAAGATTCATCTCATGAACAAGTTTTTAATGACTTGTTGCATAGATTAGGATAATATGTGGGAGAATACCTTCACTTTGAGGATGTACAAGTTGCACATACTCATGTTGCACTATTTGGAATGGAAGAAGGAGCCCCAATATCTCATAAGGAATTCACCAAGGAGGAATAAAAAAGTTAACAAAAGTTGAGAAACCAAATGTTAAGGAGGTTTCATTTATAGGGGTTAAGCACTTGACTTTCATATATGCCCTCTAATCAGCTCTAGAAATAGTGAAGAAATGATTGCAACCCATGAAGTTACAAAGAAAGTTACACAAGTTGAGGCTCAAGAACTATCATAAAAAAGGTTGATCCATACAAAGCATCTTCTCCATCCAAGGAGCAAGGAACTAAAGTATATCACACCCCTTAATAGAGAAAGAATATGAAGTAAAGGATCAAGGGGCAGAGGAGGAGGGAACCCAAGTGAAAATGATAGAAAATGTGGAAACACAAAACTACATGTTCATGACTTTGACCTTGCAATATCCAAATCACAAGAAATTATGAATCATATCGAGTGCTTCCCAAAAATGACACAAGGGGAAGGTAGCACTCCCAGTGAGGGATGGTTAGGAGCATTACTCCTCATAAAAATAAATGTTAGAGTACAAGTGGAAGAAGAAGACCTTAGGAATATCATTTCCTTGACACCATCCAGAGCACTAAAGAAGGGCATATTTATCTCAAGAACAATGGTGGGGCCACAAAGAGACATGTTTGTGGATATTTTCACTCCACAAGGTGATATTTCAAGGGATGAAGTTACACCATCTGACTACCAAATCACTCAAGTCCCATTGGGGAAACCGAACACTAAGGGTATCAAACATGAATCCATTGTGGAAATGGGAGGTATTTTCCAAAAAATTAAAAAGACAAAGAAACCAAGAAGTAACTTAAGGAGAAGGTTGAAATCTTGTCAACCTATGTGTAGAAATGGTTGTAGATTCCCAAGGAATGCTAATAAATTACAACTACTATCACCCCTTAAGTAAATTAATAGTGAAAAGGATTTAAAGAATAGGGGAAGCCACAAAAAATGGGAATAAGAATTGGTGAGAAAAGGTGGACGGGTTCTCGGATAATTAATTGAATATTATAATCAAGTCTCCAAAAAAATGGAGGTTGGAAAAGCTTTAATTGGGAAGTATCAAGATGAAATGGAGTATTGGGATGGAATGTTACCTACGCTTGAAGTTATTATTTCCATGAATGATGAAAATGTGGAGAAAGAAGGGGTAGTACTCCTAGATTGTAGAGGAGTGCAATATGAATATGAAGGGGCTATCAAGTTGTAGATTGAGACTCTGGGAGATTACATTAGCCAAATCTAGAATATGAGGGAAAAAATGGGAGAGTATGTCGATGACATTGAATCCAAAATTTAAAAATTCTTCCACTCGAAGGTATCATGTATCAAAAATAATTGAATTCTAATGTATCATGTTACAAGGGAGTTGGGAGCTCTAAAATATTTTGATTATTCTTTCATTCAAAGAATTATTCATTTGGAGGATTGCATAAATAAATTGGCCAAAAGAATTATAATAAGAAAGTTATTTATTTTTAAATGGAAAGTGTCCTATCTAAACAAGAAATAATATTTCACTACCATGTAGGGCCGGATGAAGACCCCATTTTGGGGATATGTGAACTTCTAGATGCATATAGGAATAATCTAGAAAAGAAGGTAGAGAGTGAACATATTTATCTTTATCCTTCTTGAATTACTTTATTTTTTATTCTTCATCTCCATTATTTATTCTTCTATATTCATCATTTTTCCAAGTAAATAAAATTAAATCAAATGATGGCAGAAAATAACAAACTCTTCCAAGAAGTGCACCCATGATGGTGACAGGAAGAAAGAGACAAAGAAGAGTTTGTTAAATATAATATTCTTCACTTATCCACAAGCTCCATCATGATCTAAATTTGTTCCATCCCGGTGTATCAAGATCAAATATTTTCCGTTAGAGTGGCTTTCCTTCTCATTTTGGTGGATTGAATACCTTGGTCCCACATTTTAGATAGATTTAAAGTTTTTTATTTGTGGGGGCATCTAGGTATATTCTCTTAGGAGAAATTTTACATAAGAATGAGGGCATGTCTTCATTTTAGGGGTTTTTGGTTCTAACTTTTGGGGGTTTAGTTATAGTATTAAGTTTTTTGAAGGTGATTACATTGTATAGTCATTAGCAGGAATTGAGAGCATCTTGTATATGTCTCCCTTATCTAATTCAAAATGTATATAACCATTTTCCATGCTTTAGTCAGGCATTCTAGATTGTAAGTAAGAGCATAGTTGAGGAATGTAATCTTTGTTGTAATCTTTTTTATTAAATCAATGAAATACAAAGCATTTCCTTCTGGCTATTGCATTGTGATTGGTTACTCAACAAACATTGTATAGTGTTACCTTGTAATGTATGTTTGGTTATAAAATTCCTTTCTGCAATATTATCTCATAGTTAAGTGTTTACATCCTTTGAGTGTATCTTAGATGTTGTGGAAATTATTTAATAAATATCTTGAAGTTTCATGCATGAGTGTTTGTGTTAAAAACTTATGACATTATGTGGTAATGTTTTCATGAACTTGATATCAATTAATGCAAATGTTCCTTCAAATATTATGTTATCTTGATCTTTGTTCTTATTTGGATTCTAGAAGAAATAGGATAAGATGGAAGACTGTGGTACCCCTTTCCATTAGATCCACCACCACCTACTTCATTTAACTATGTAATTATCCCATCCTACCCATGTATAATTCATCTCCCTTTGCATATCTAACATTATGTTTGCTTGCATATTTTGAGTAAATTTCTTATGAATTATAAATATCAGCATCTCAAGTATCATTTCACCCCAAGTTGTCAACAAATTCCTTCCAAATCATGTTTGTGATCACATTTTATCTATCTTCAATTGTTTGTGTTTGTTATATCAATTTTTTTCAATGCTTGTGTGACCATTATTTTGAATGAGCATTGTATTTAGTGGTTACATTTGATCTCAAATTGAGGTTCTAACAAGTATGAGGGTTTGAAGCATAATATCTCCCTCACTTTTTCAATCCACCCTTTAGGTTCTCTCACCTTAGTTCAGGTAGAGCCATAGAGTAGCATGATAACAACCATATCCTTAATCACGTGCCTCCCTTTCATTCCCACAAGGCATGGTCAAAATAGATAGATAGAATTGTCCTTGGATACAAAATGACACATCAAGAGGTCTAACATTTCTCCTTACCTCCTAATTTCTTACCTTGTATGGGATGTTAGGTTGGGAACCAGAAGATAGCACTCCAAAGAGGCCTCAAACCAAAAGTAATTCTCTACCTAGCATGTGATATCTAAATGAATGTAACTAGATTTTGTAACTTATTTGATAGTGATTGAGTTGAGTTTGGATCTTGCCAAAATACTTGTATAAGGGATGTTTGAGTGCTTGTGGATGAAATAGACTAATTTCTTGACCAACTAAGAAGCTTTAGACTAATAGATAGTGTTTCCATAATGATTATGGATGTGTATTTGTGAGATTTAGGGGATCTTGGGTTCCTTTTGTAAGTGTTGGAAGTGAGTGTATCAATTTAGTTCCATAATATTTCTAGTTAACATATGAGGTAGTGTTAACTTGCTTATATAGAGTTTCATAGATGAATTATCAAAGAAAGGCCAACCCAAAGGGAGTAAAGGACCCATCATAGAATTTAGAATTGAAAGCAGATTTTTAGGATATGTCGATGGAAAATTGTACAAATAGGTCATTACTAGATATAAATTCCTGACCAAACTGTATGGCCTTGACCAGGGATGAAAAACACGTCAAACAAAATTTTCATCATGTCAAACTGAATTAGCATACAAATTTTAGACATTGTATTATCTAAAGATGTCATCATATCAGTGTACAAAGATTAAAAAACTAGATAAAATACCTCAGAATGTGCTAAATGGGAATGGAAAGGTTGTGTTTATCTTAGCAAGAGTGTATAGCCAAAATAGGAGTGTTAAAGAGTATATTTCCAATTTTGAGTATCTACACATCCAAGGTGTGGGAATCTTGGGTCCTTGAGGTAGGCCTCTAAAGAAGGTTGAATTCCTTTACTAGTTACCCTATGTTATCACTAATCTACTCCAATTTGCTAATTTCAGGAGAAAAAGGATGAGAAAAAAATTGAAATAAAACATGGCGATGGAATAAAAAGAAAGAGGATCTCCTCCCTATATGAGTTATCAAGTGAAAGAACAAAACACGGATCTAAAGGGCGCATATTAGCCACAACCAAAACATGCATCCAAATCAAACTATCACTCTCAACCTTTAAGAAAATGAAGTCGTATGCAATAAACCATTGATATAGCAAAGAGGTAAGCGAAAATCAACACAATGTCGGAGGAAGATATGAGCCACAATGATAGTTGTATTGAAGAGATAGAAGTCCGTCTTATATCAACATAATCCAAGGTGATATTTCATTTATAAATATCAAAACTATAGGTAAGAGGCACTCAAGAATCTCACTCTCCAAAAGAGCATAGTAACCTTGCTTTCAAGGAAAAGGAAACATTTACAATAGTGCAAATCACACATATATAGAAAAATGAATAAAGAAGAGAGAAGAGAATAATGGGGTTAATAATATCTCTTTCTCATCCTAATCTCTTTATACAGCTCATGGAGGTCTAAAAATATTCTTAACTAAAGATTATCTACCCAAAACCATCTCTTAGAATATTCCTAATATCTTTGCAAGTATCATGATGATCCAGAACCATGAATCATAGCTTGAGAATGACACAAAACAAACCCTATATATAAACCCTCATGAGTTTGCAAGAAGATCATATTTTTTTATTAGTTTCCTTCATCTGTAAAAAACAATCATATATTTGGTTGGGAGTTGAAATCTAAGAGAACATCAATTTCAGCCCATGATATTGGGAGAATTTAAGTGAAGATGGAGTTGTCATTTGTTGAGAAGATCATGATTTCACATTTGGACCAATGTAATAGCTCATCTTTTAATAAACAATTTTTCAAATCCTATATTTGTGTTTTGGTGAGGCAAAGAGGGAATAAAAACTAAAAATAATCTTCTATAAGAGGGTAGAACTATTCAAAAACATTTTAAAGTTGCTTGGAGACCATTTGATCCATTTTATTTAATACATACCCCTAAGAACTTTGTCATGAATTTCTCTCCAATCCATCAACCACTTCTATGAAACCAGGCTCAATGTGTAGCTCATTAAAATAATTATCTAAAGGTATCAATCTCATGTCATTTGGAGCTCTTTGTAAAAATATATCAATGAAAAATAAGAAATTTTTGTGCTCTCTATGAGATCCTCGAGCTCATTTTTACACTAGCTAAAACCATCAAATTTAACCTCATCAACATGCATTATAAAAAATATTAGAGATCACCAATATTCACTATATGTACACCATGTTACATGTCCTCCATCGGATCTTTTTCATTACTTATTGGGAGACTAAGGCTTGAGAGAGTAGAGTGTCGATGGTTGACATGTGTCCATAATCCTGCACACAATGCCCATTAGAGATCTACATATTTTGAAGTGAGGATCCTTAACCTTAAGATAACTCTATTAAAACCCTAAATGTTTATGGTCACCACACATCCTCCCTACCACTTTTCACCAATCAATGTGTTGCAAGGTGATGCAGGAGCATCAACTCATTCTTGTAAATTTGTACATAAGTAGTCTAAGTGAATCAATAAGCCTTGATTGTGAAGGCCTAGAAACTATAAAAAGCTTATAAATATATTTCAAAGTCATAATAAATCCCTAGATCACTTATGTAGTCTTAATATAATGATAAGAACAATGTTCAAACAACTAGGAGGTCCTAAATTTCCAGTATAGGCCAAATTCAAGTTTTCCCTCTAAAACCTCCCATTTAAAAATTCAAATTTTGAAAGGAGACTCGTAAGCCTTGTAGATGTAGAAAAAAAAATCATGTACTTTAGACACTAATTAGTCCCTATCTCATACTACTATTTAGAAGGTTTTTGAGTGAAGAAAGTAGTAATTAACCCCTATCTTTTGGCCATCTTCTCTTATTTTATTTTGTCATTCCCGACCTTTTACACCCACATGCCCAATCTATTTCGGTCATCTTCCATCATTTTAGCCTTGATTGGGGCACCCATGGGCACCTGGTCCCACCAGGGGTGCCCCATTCCTTTTAAACTTTCCCACCACTTTTTGGGAACTTTCTAGTTGTTTTAGCTGCTTATATTTTTAGTGGTTGGTCATTTCAAGGTTAATTATGAAATTAGATCAAGAGAACCCTATAAATATAAAGTTATGAGACCATAATGAGGGACCAAGCACTAGTCACTACTATCATCCACCTAGAGTTGCATCCATTTAGAGATCATTTACATCTAGCTCCATCACTAGGACAAGGTTGGTTCACTGCACACACATAAGCACAAGGGGAGGGATTCTATTATATTCCATGCACACATTCTATTACATTTTCTACATATAGTTATTGATCGCTACTTCACAAAGTGTGACTAGAACAAGAGCACCTAGGGAACATGATGCACACACACACACACACACCGAACTACATTTGGGTCCGAAATGTAGTGCAATACTCGATTAGTAAGCCCATTGTTGTGGCAACTAAGGTTAGTCTGACCCATTCATTTGCATTCTTCTTTTTTATGGTTTTGATACTTCTTGTGGTCTCTCTCTTGCACATATTTTTTCATTTTAGATTATCAACGACACCTAGCGCAATGAAGAAAACCTGATGCAACACAAAGTGAGGGTTTCAAACCACCTGTCAAACCTATGAAACTTAGTTGTGGACCTTTTTCATAAACCGAGTTCCCATTTTAAAAAACAGATCTCCCAAAGACACCCAAGTCCCTTTCTAAGCACTCCAGGTCAAAGAATTGGTCATATATGTCCTTTTTAGGACCTTTGCATAGTCATTCCTACTTCCATATTATTCTATTTATTTTATGACATAGTCCAATGAAGCTCTTCAAATCAGATAAGTCATTTCCATACTTCTCTTGCATATTAGGGTTTCTTCTTTCATTAGATTAGTTGCTTGGGTCATTTTCCATAGTCATTTATTGCATTCATTTACTATATTTACATGTCATTCTAGATTAGATTAACTATTATTATTCCACATATTTTAGTTAATCATTTTAGTGAACCTGACGTATTTCACGATTAGGCTCCTCATTTTTCCTCTATCATGGCTCCCAAAGTTTCTCAAGTTTCTTTATCGATTTACTTAAGAGATATCCCAATTTTCAGGATGTTTTGCAAAGATCCCTAGACATGTTGTATCTTGATGACAATATGTTGCCACATAAAATAATTCCTATATTCATTCGTCTATTTGATGACCCTAGTGATCCTCCATCTAATCAACCCCTATTGGACTCAATCCATACTCTACATGATTTATTTCAAGATAAATTTAAGGCCATGGAATCCATGATTATATCTCTCAAATCTGAAATTCAATGCTTAAGGATTTTCTTAATCACATGTTTGTGCTCCTACATCTTATATGTAATCTATGTCCACTACATGTCATCTAGTTGAACCTAAATACATGTCATTGCACAGAGCCTCTCATATTTTAGCATAATACTATACAACATGAAATTCTTATTAAGCTCATTATTCATCATTTGATCACTTTACCGCTACTCATTACTATTCTCCTTATTGGTAGACAAAATATCAAGGTTGACCATATTGTAATTATCATCAAATCAATGGACATAATGAAAATTATTGCTATGCTTTACACCGTAGAGTCAAACATCTTGAGCATTAAGGTTTTATATCATTCACTACCTAATGTCATGTTACATCTCAATGGGCTCCTAAGTCTACTCCTCCTACATCTAATGAGCATCACCATACCAATTTGCATGTGCCTTCTTCGGATAGTCAAGAGTCACCTAAGAAACCACCCACAACATCACCAAGTAAACATAAGCAACAACCTCTCAAAATTAGTTCACCACCTCCTCCTACTCAGTCATCTACAACATTACCAAATCAAAACAAGCCATCACTTCTCACGGTTTTCTCTAAATCACGTCCTCTTACTAATTTGTCTATTGTATTACCAAGTCAAACTAAACAACCTCCTCTTAAGGATGATCTCACTACTCCTCCATTAAAGGTATCTACCACATCACCACATCATACACAAAAATCACCACCTAAAGTTAAAATTATAATTCCAACATCTATTATAGACCCTACATATGTTGATGATTGGGACCCAAATGACGCTTACTATGATGATGAACCATTGGATAGTCACACTCCTCTATCACGTCCCATCACTTTTTTTAAGGAAAATACTCCTTACATTGATCCACTTAGTGTCTTTTGACTAGACTTCTATCGCTTACACACTCAAGCGGCGTAGTGCCCACTTTCCTTGGACACTTTGTTTAAATACTGATCCCCGACTCTATTGATCATATTTTGGATATTATTGTATTTTGATGTAGTAGGATGCGTATATACTAGCTCATGGATTATTATGGACATTATTATGTTTTGATTAGCATGATGGTTAGATGTTAGACTATGGATTAATATTGATCTGGATTCAGATATTTTGCTTGATGATCATTGAGACATCAGTATTATTATGTGGATGATGACATATTGGTTGACATGGACAGGTTATTGCTTTTGATTGTAGACATGTGACATTGATATTATGAATAGCTATAGTATAGAGATCTATTGGATGATGATATAGTTGCAGTTGAATTTAAATGATAAATGTTAAATTCTTGATAATGTTGTGATTTGGATTTAATAATTGTATGTTGCTTATATCATTTGGATGTTCTGATATGGCCACAAGGCCGAAGGGGTATATTGCATTTTGCAGGTTAAAAATCACAACAATGTCGGGGACTGGAGACTAACCATATTGGAATTCAGTGTGAAATCAACAAGGTCACCATGGCAATTGTGTTTGAGTTGTATGTTGTGTTTTGTTAGGATTTTCCATGGGGGGTGATTTCCATTATTGTGACCATGGGGTATATGTGTGCTTTATTTTTGTGTCCCTTTTTAAAATTATTGTTGTATGTATTTTATTTGTAATGTGCTCTTTATTTTAATTATTTTAATGTGAGAATCTTATAGTTAAATTTCAATTATATTAATTGGGATGTGGAATATAAATTAAATGTTATTGTCTTGGTTGAAAATGAAAATTGACTTATATATATTATAACCATGTGGTAAATAAATAAATCTTTATAAAATATTGTAATAAATAAATGTCATAAATATTAATGCATGTGTAAGAGGATGTAAGAGTTGTGTAAGTGAAATGATAGATTGTGTAAGGCAGATTTTGGAGTGTAGAACACTCCATCCTCTTTGAAACTCGGATTTGGCCTTGGGAGCCTAAATTGGAGGCTTGTGGGACAAGTTAAACTTGTCCCACACCTCTCAAAAACCTCCACCAACCATGTTTATTAATTTGGAGTCAAAATCAACTTATTTTATTGCATTTTGACATGATTTATTGTAAGATTTGTTTACACTTGTCTTACAAATTTTAAATGCATTCTTTTTTTTTTAGGATGGGCAAAAATGAAGTGTGTAAGTGGTTTGTCATTCACATTTATTGGGATTTAATTTCCTTGATGTTGATTTCATTTTGGGATGAGGAAAAATGATGTGGCATCCCACTTGGAATCCACATCATCCTCTTCCACCCTCTCCTTTAAAATTGGAATTCCTCCTCATTTTGAGGTTGTTGAAAGTTGGATATTTCACTCTTGGGTCAAATTTTCTTGCATTTTTGTAGCTTGCTTGGTGGAAGAAGTGGAATTACTTGTGCATGCATTCCTCTTGCTGATTGGGACTAGTTTTTGTGCAACAAAGAACCTACTATTTTGGAAACAAGTCTCCATTATGGAGAGGTAGGCTCCCACTCTTTTAAAACTGTTGTATTTTCCTCTTTTAGCATGAATTTGAATGTGTTGTGTTTGTAATTTTTTTTTTGAGGGATGGGTAGAATGCTTAGGGCATGGTGTGGAGAGAAGACTATGAGGTTATCAGAGGAGGGATAAGGGATTTTCCATTGTTATTTGTTCTTGGGAGGGAATGTTGGTTTGGGATCCACCTAGGAAAGGAAATTGCTTGCATTTCCTACTTTGGGGGAGGTATAAGGGATAAATTTGGAGGAGGGATAAGGAGGGGTTGAGGAGGGATAAGGTTTATGGGATTGCTATGATCTTGGCGGTTTGCTCTTGGTGGATGCCCAAAATTCAACTTGGGAGGCATAAGGAGACCTCCATAGTTCTTGCTCTTGCTTGGCTTGCTTGCTTGGAGAAGGAGCCTTTGTTTTGTTTGGAATTGATTGTTGTAGTTGAGAACTACATCTTCTTGCTTGTGTTTATTTGTGTTTGTGAAATTATGCTTGTATGTGAAGAAGCCATGTTGCCATGTGTTGTATCATCATGTTCCATTCCAATATGGTTGGGGCTCGGGGGCCAATGGGGAAATATGGCTTCTCTTTTCCCATTGGATGTCTTGGTTGGGTGGAGAGCGTTGCCTTTCCCCCTTCCTTGTTGTGATTCAAGTTGCAAGAATGAAGAAATCAACAAGCTGTTGTTTGGAGAAAGAAGAATACAGTTTGACAGTCACCCTTTTTGTAATTTTAAATGAAATCCTTCCCACTCCAAGTGGATGAATGTAATTGATATTGAGATGTGAAATGCATACCTTGTAATTGGAAGTTGTAAATCAATTTGAGAAATGTTAAGAAGAATCATACTTATCTGTTTTATTTGGAAAAGAAAAGGTGAATGAATTTTTGTACCTTGCATGTGAAATGTGAAAACCAAATCAGTAGGAAAGAAGTTCAGTTGAAAGTTTACTTGAATTATCAATCAAGGATAGCATTGATCCCTTTAAATTTGTATTGTTGTCAATGAATGAAGATCTGTTGAAAAGGAATAAGAATCTCTGTTTTGGAATGTAAAAGAAGATGCTTATGGAATGAAATTCAACGTTATTTTCTTTACAAACTGTCATGTTAAAATTGAAAATCAGAGATGCATTTTAATTAGAGTTGAATGTTTGAAATTGTGAAGCAATGATATGGATTAAGTCATAATCTTATGCTCACCCAGAAGACAAATCACCATACCAGTAAACTCACTGTTTTAAAGTTAAAACTGGTAATGTGCATTGGATTAAATGAGTAGTTCAACTTTATACTCAACAATAAATTACAAAACTTGAAATTTACACTTAGGAAGACTTGAGGAATCCAAATTCACTAAAACAGTCAAGAATAAATCTCCAAAACTCAAAGAATTTCAATTCGGAGCTTGCATGGTCGTTTTCCCGTCAACTGTCAAAAATTGTAAACTTGTATAAATTGATCAAATTGACATACTTAAAACATTCTAATTCTTTCCTAAGTTGATTCTCCATGTCTATTTGACATGTTGAGTGGAAGAAGAGTTCAAATTTTATCAAATTGAACAAATCTTACAAGTAGGAAAAATTGCCGAGTTTAAAATTATAATCCTATGAGATCAATTTCTTATAATCAACCCATGAAACTTCACAAAATTTCAAAATTGATGATTTTTGTGTAAAGAGGACTCCGAGATATTTTGGAAATTCCTCGTTTGCCTAAAATGGAGCTTCCTATCAAAATTTATGGCCATTTGAAGTTTTACTTCAAAATGGCCATCCCAAACAAAGAAAAAGAAATAAATAATTCGACCTTAGAAAAATTTAAATTTTGAACTTTGGAAAAATTTCCTAAAAATTTCTGCGGCCCCGCCACCCTCTCATCCTATCAAAATTTTCCACATAGGCACCTTGGAGGGGCGGCCCTTAATAAAAAACTTAACTTTTTGAAAATTTTGTCTTGGGAAAATTTTCCCAAATTTCCCATGACCCCGTGGCCCCGACCAATCACGTCTTTGACACGTGGCGGGGGTTACGCGGATCAAAATGGAAAACTTAACCTTTTTTTTTTCTTTGGGAAAATTTTCACTTTTCTCCCCACAACCCCACATACCCTTACGAATCATGTGTTGACACGTGGCAGGGAGGGCCCGTGGATTTAGAAATGAAAACTTAACTTTTTCCCTTTTGGAAAAATTTCACTTTTCCTCCGCCGACCTGCATCCCCTGCAAAAAATAAGATGTTGACACGTGTCCCCATGGGTGCATGGGTCCATGTGATTCTTTTAACCTTTTAACCCCATTGGCGAAAAATCCAAATTTCCTTCACCGCTGTGGCCAATCACAAAGTGCCACGTGGCCATTTGAGCAAGTGCGGAGGCATGGAGGAAAATTTTCCTTTGGAAAATTGAGACTTTGGTTTTGGGAAAAATTCAAATTTTTCCCTGCGACCCACTCGCCCACACCAATCACGTGATGACACATGGCATTTGGGAAAATTTTTCCCAATTTTCTCCCTAACCCCGCGGACTCTAAGGGAAAATTTTCCCCTAAAACTCCGCCTGGCCATAACTTGAGTTTTACAAGGAGTTAGGAGGACTTCTTTATATGGTTGGAAAGGTGAGGAAATTTCCTATCCAATGAGCCTAGTTTAAGAAAGTTTTGATAACTCTAAGTATGTGAAAAATTCATTTAAATTTCAGGGCTTGATAGAGAGCAGGCCTGGCGATAAATTTCTCCCTGAACCTTAGTAAAACTTGTAACCTCCAAATTGGAACCTAGTAAACTTTTTATAAGATAAAAATGGAAATCTTGTGTTTGGTTAATCAGAATTTGTTCTGGAACCTATTTAGTTTCAAACTAGTGTCTTGCAACTTGTTTGTAGACCCTTTTTATCAAAAAAAAAAAATTCCATAATTTTCCTAGTTTGTTTCTTAGTCTCAAGTGGTAGTTGAAGCGGGCATCACACTTGGTATCAGAGCAGTGGTTCAAAAGCTTGGACCATTGGGCACACTAGAAACATTGAGACTTGAAACCTAAAACTAGCAAATTGATAATCTAGAAAACAAAACTAATTGAAAATTGAACATGTTAGTAAACTTAGAAAACTAAAGGAAACTCAAGGTAATGAACTAACTCCCACTCTAGTCATGCATGGAGCTTAGGCAGAGTAGGAGGAATGTTCACACAGAGACTAAGTCACCACCACCACCACCACCACCAGACTAGGGTTTAGCAGCTATCCTACCATATATTTTGCAGACCCTCCAGGATGTTAATGCCGCCTTACGTGGAGGATCAGTAGGAGGGCACTCAGGTAGACAGGACAAAGATACTTCCATTGAGGGACATGCACCTCCTCCACATGGTGAGGAAGATGGAGGAGAGAATTTTCATGGAGAGTTAGCTAGAGTAGAGTCTCCTTTGAGGGGACATGGTGACCATATTTCAGGACAGAGAGAGAGGTCTTGGAGCCCTAGGCTTGGGGACAGGTAGGAAGAGAGGCCCAGAGGCCGTCAAACCATAGCTGCGGATCACATCAGGGAGATCCTAAAGCTTAGGCCAGCATAGTATTCTAGTGACATAAGAGGATTCCAGGCAAAGGCCTAGGCTGGTTAGCTTGAGCGGTTGCTTCAAGCTTGTGTCTTGTTCTAGCAACACGAAAGCTCGTGTTGCGATCCATCTACTGAAGGATGGAGCTGGAGTATGGTGGAGGACAGAGGAGTAGAAGCTCCATATAGATTCAGAGACAGTCACTTGGGAGCTATTTGAGGAGAGATTCAGGAGCAGATACTTGCCATGGAGATTCATATAACAGAGGATCGATGAGTTCCATGACCTTTGACAGCTTCCCTTATAGTGGCCGAGTATGAGAGTAGGTTCCTGGACCTGCTTCAGTACGTTGATTACATGTAGGATGAGTAGGTGTGGATCCACAGGTTCATCTGGGGCCTTAATTTGGACATTGGAGGTGTTGTATGGATCCAATGCCCACAGACATTAGCAGAGGCTGTTGAGAAGGCCTACATTATAGAGGAGACTCGGGTAAAACCCAACAGGCTAGAGACTCGAGTCAGGAGCCGTATTTAGTAGTTACAGGATAGCAGATCGAGGGGGTCAGCTCCTCCTCCCCGTGGTGGTTAGCATTCTTCACAGTCATCTTTCAGGCCACAACAATAGTAGTAGCAGCAGTCCCACCCACCTTTTAGGCCTCCTCAGAGAGTTGATGCACAGAGAGGTCGGAGCATGGGGCCTCCTAGGGGTCCCACTAGGACACAGGGTGGAGCTAGAGCTCAGTCAACAGGAGCTCAACCACAGAGGCCACAACAGACTATGGCTAGATCATTAGGGTCCACAGCACCTACCTCTAGGGCACCTTCTGGTGGTGCTGCAATTTGGAGGACTTCAGGTGGTTGCTTCGGGTGTGGAGTAGCGCAAAAATTTTGGAGAGATTTCCCCCAAAACCCTAATAAGGGTAAGGCACCCATCTCAGAGCCTACATCGGAGACATGGGATGGAGTCACAGGATCTACGCAGCGGTTGAGAACCACCAGGCTGAGCACCAGAGCACGGTCATTAAGACTACAGGTACCATTGGAGGTGTTCCTACTTCTATATTGTTTGATTCTGGTTCTTCTGATTTGTTTATTACACCATCCTTGGTAGAGCGATGCAAGCTGGTGGCTATTAGACAGGGTCATAGTTGGGATGTCGAGATGGCTTCGGGAGCCAAGGTCTCGGTAGACTCCTTAGTAAAGGAGTGTGTTGTTAACTTGGGACCTTTCACCACCACTTCAGATCTCCGCGTACTTCCTTTGGGCTCGTATGGAGTCATTTTAGGCATGGATTGGTTGTCTGCACATAGGTCTAGGATGGATTTCTATCATAAGACTATATCTTGTGTAGACGATCTTTGAGTTGAGTCAATGATTTAGGGGTCGGAGACCTATTTCTATTCACACTATCTCTGCTATGCAGCTCAAGCGGTGTGTGCGACGGGGTTGTCAGATGTATGCAGTCACAGTCAATGACCGGATAGAGGATGGGTCTAGTGGGCCATTGCTAGATGACCATCCCATTTTGAGAGAGTATGTAGATGTTTTCCCAGGGGAGCTACCGGGATGCCACCCCCATGTGAGATTGATTTCCATATTGATCTGGTTCCAGGAGTAGAGCCTATCTCACGAGCTCCTTATCGGATGACCACCCTAGAGCTCTGTGAACTCAAGTTTCAACTGGAAGGCCTTTTAGAGAAAGGCCTTATCCATCCTAGCATATCCCCTTGGGGTGCACCAGTTATATTTGTAAAGAAGAAGGATGGATCTTTGGCTATGCATAGACTACTGCCAGTTGAATAAGGTAACAATCAAGAATCGTTATCCTCTTCCTTGCATCGATGACTTGTTTGATTAGAAGAAGGGAGCCACGGTGTTCTCTAAGCTTGATCTCAAGTCAAGGTACCATCAGTTGAGGATTACGGAGGCAGACATTCATAAGACTTCTTTTCGTATGAGGTATGGGCACTATGAGTTCACAGTGGTGCCTTTCGGTTTGACAAATGCCCCCGCAATGTTTATGAGTTTGATGAATGGGGTATTTAAGACCTTTTTAGATCACTTCATGCTCATTTTTCTTGATGACATTTTGATTTACTCACGTATGTGTGAGGAGCACGAGGGGCACCTTCGTCAGGTTCTTCAGTGTCTTCGTGAGTAGTAGCTTTACGGGAACTTGGAGAAGTGTGCTTTCTTTCAATCAGAGATTCAATACTTGGGCCATATCATCTTAGGTGAAGGTATCGTAGTTGATCCTTCCAAGATTAGAGCCATTATGGATTGGCCAGCACCCACTACAGTGATAGAGGTGCGTAGCTTCATGGGGTTAGTAAGTTACTACAGGATATTTTTGCAAGACTTCTCTCAGATAGCACACCCCATCACTTCCCTTCAGTGGAAAGGGAAGAAGTTTGTTTGGTTAGACAGGTGTGAGTGAGCCTTGGGACACTTTGAAGGAATATCTCACTACAGCACCCATTCTTACAGTGTTAGATCCACATGGTGAGTTCTTTGTATGCACAGATGCTTCGTTGGAAGACCTTGGAGGTGTACTTATGCAGGAGGCCAGAGTTGTAGATTTTGAGTCTCACAAACTCAAGGATCATGAGCTTAATTATCGTACCCATGATCTTGAGCTTGTGACAGTTGTGCATGCTTTAGTTGGATGGAGACACTTTCTTCTTGGTCAGAGATTCACACTCAAGACAGATCATTTGAGTCTTCGCCACCTTTTCATGTAACCCAATCTAAATGCTTTTCAGAGACGTTGGATGGAGTTTCTTTGTGAGTATGACATGGAGATAGAGCATGTGAAAGGGAAGGAGAATGTGGTTGTAGATGGAGGCATTTGAGCATGGCTACTTCGGTGAGAACAAATTTACTGAGTAGGATCCTTCAAAGCAGCTTCCTCTTGACGGTTTCTACATTACAACCCGAGCAGAGATTGAGTCCCAGAGACCCCTTAAGGGGAAATTTGTCGGTTTCTCACTAGAGGTGTAACACCCTGAACTATTGTTACTTCCTCCTGAGCATTCAAGTGTTGATATATGATTTCTTCTATATAAGGACATGTTCCTTTGGGTTGTGAAGTCATACTTGATATGGATTATATCTCCTTTGCTCTTGAAGATCTTTGACTCAGCCTTGGATCAGTTGTATCGATCCAAGGAATGTTTTTAGCTTATTCAGGATGAACAAAATTTATGGACCTTACAAAAGTTACAAGGTCTGAGTGAGTTTGAATGAACAATTCCAGAGTTTAACTCAGGCTGATCATGAAAAATGAAATTTGGTTCCAGATATCGTAACATCGGGAAGGCCTAGACCTTAAGCCAGGTAAGATGTTCTTGGGTATACAGTAAGCTTAATTAGCAATACCAGATAGGATCCTTTACAGGGATGTTTTACCTGTCTGCTCTAATAATGATTGGTCCTACTTGGGAGACCTATACTGGATTCGTTAAGGTTAATAACCTTAACCTAAACTATAACCTATTGGTTAAATAATTGCTAATCTAACCTAGCCCTAAACTATAAGCTTAATGCTCCTAAGGTTAGCTACACCTAGCACTATGGAAGTAAGACTAATGTCTTACCTTATGATCTAACCTATGTTTCTAACCTATCTTAACTAATGATATGAATGGAGGGGGACCTATGAAGGGGCGTGAGTCATGGGTGGTGGTTTCCATGGCATTTATGAGGGAGATAAGGATTGAAGGACTTGGGATGCTGTCAGATTTGGCGGAGGTTGCAAACGGCTATATGACCTGACGTGGCAGTATCACCAAATATGGGAATGGTTGTTTGTTTTCTTTTGGCAATCACCAACTTTGGTGGTCGGTGGCAATGGAGAATAGGCGGGAAGATGGGAGTTAATGCAATTAATGAACTTCGGTTCCCGAGCGCGGATTGCTTGGGAAGGCATGCAAATGGAAAATTGTTTGGTTGTTTGGTTTTCCATGCATTCCGTTTTTCTCTCTGCTTGAGCATTGGTTCTTCGAACCAGTCGTCTACTCTGTGTTGCATGGAAAATTTGAGAATTTCTAGCTTCCTTCTCTGTCGGGAAAGTTTATAAGGCATGAAGGTAACAATTTATTGTTGTTTAATCTATCGTGGAAGAAGAAGAGAAGGTGCGAGCACATTCAGAGGTCTTCTTCAGATTTTTAAGTGACACTATCAGGCATGATAGGCCCTAACTTTTAAAAATCTTGCTTTCCTTCAAATGCTTTCATTAAAACAACTCTGTTCAGGTGATCTTTGCACAGTTGGTTTGAAGCAATGTATTGGGTTCTTCTTTTCTTGTGGATTTAGGAATCCCTGGTTATGCGAAGACTCTGTTGAAATGTTTTGTTGTATTTATTTTATGGATTCATCTTCGGCTGAAGACCTTGCTGTGTTAGCATGTTGTTGAACTTTTGTTGAATCTTTGCTGGGTATACTTATAGATTTTGACTTCTGTTAAAATGCTTGTTGTGTTTACATTTGGTTCGACTCTGTTGAAATGTGTGCTGGGATTACATACGAACACGACTCTGTTGGAGTCCCTGCTGTGTTTTCGTATTGGTTCGACTTCTGTTGAAGTCTTTGCTGAGTTTATGTTTTAGATACGACTTCTGTTGAAGTCCTTACTACGTTTTCATTTTGGTTCGACTCTGTTGAAATGTTTGCAAGGATTATATATGAACACGACTCTGTTGAAGTCCTAGCAGTGTTTTCTTATGAATTCAGATTTTGTTGAAACCTTGTTGTGTATACATGTTGATTCGACTTCTATTGAAGTCCTTACTGTGTTTTCATTTTGGTTCGACTTCTGTAGAATTCCTTGTAGTGTTCTCATGTGAACTCAACTCTGTTGAAGTCCTTGATGTGTTTGCATGTTGGCTCGACTTCTGTTGAAGTCCTTGCTGTGTATACATATTGATTCGACTCTGTCAAAATGTTGTTGTGATTGCATATGGTTTCGACTTCTTTATGATGCTACCCAGTCTCTTGTTCGACTGGGGTAATGAGTTCCTGACTGTGCCATGTCAGATGATTGCATTGGATAATTTCATGTTTGAAGAATGACATGGATGGAATTGTTGTGTCTAATTTGGTTGGTTTATTGATTATTACTTGGACACAGAGCTCTTGTATTGCTTAATAGCTACAGGTGATTTTATAAGTGAATTGTGAGGAAACTGTAGTTTCTTCTTTTGAGCTTGACTGATTTAGTCACATGCGTATAATGTATGTTATATTTGAGCCTGCACCTCTGTGAAAAGGGTCTGGATGGTCAATGAATATAGGTTTTGTATGAGATGAAATATTAGTGTAGTTATTGTTTTCTTTACGACCTTGCTTGGTTAATGGGAACACATCCTGACCGAGAGAAATCTTGCTTGGAGGAACTCTGATTTTTAATAACGTATGGGTAATCCTGGATCTGCATGGATGGAAATCAGGTTTGTATTTGGAAGGGATGGGTGTTGATTTTCTTGCCTTCTCTTCTTCCTTATTGAATTCAAGATTGAATGTATATGCGTTACTCTTGAGAAGTTGGTACAGTCTGAACATGATTGGAATGGAAATCTGATTGCCTCTGTTTCTTTCTCCTAAGTTGTAAAGTATATGTTGTTATATAACTGTAGGAATAAGAAAATATTCTCTCCTTGTCTAGAAACTATGAGTGCTTTCTTCTTTTGTATCTTTATGTGAACTCTACGGTACGGGCATAAGAAGAATAGATGTTAAATTGTATGGAGAGACTGGTAAGTACTGACTCTTGACCGGGTCTCCTTCTTTATTGACGGTTATAATATCTTGTTTGAGTTGTTTGGTTATCCACTTTTATAAAAATTGTATTGCAGTATAAGTTGGTATACTTGTCAATATCATTGAAATAATGTTATGAATATAAAGGAATCCCGTCAGTTGAGCTTGTTGGATGTTATAATCTGCCTTTGTGGAATTGTTAAAAACATACCTGTTGGATACACGAACTGATAGGAATTCATTTTTGAATGGAATAATTTGTTGGATTATTGTTGTCCTTGGGATTCAGATGGATGGATGTTTTGGATTCATTTTGTTCTTCTTAGTCTCTAATATATATGATGAATCATCTGAAAAATATTTAGGTTTAATTGGTAGCTATAATATGAGTCATGCGTTAAAGTCATGTTAGAATTGTAGAAAGATGATTAGCCTGATTCATGTTTAAGGATTTGAAGAAATGATTTCATTTAAACAGGTTGTTTAATGAGAGAAATTGGTAGAATGCAATTGTTTTAAGAATTAGTGCTTATCATGCTCAGTTCACAGAACTGACCTGTGCTAGCAATTTTTGCAGATGGACATTGTAAGTGATAAAGGCACGCAGATCTGATATGATGCTCAGATTGTTTAATCTAGTTTTATGATGAATTCCTATTTGATATCTCTAATTGTACTATAGTAAGAAAGTTGTTCTTTTGCTTTGTTGAGTATTGTATCCAATATGCCGAAGTGCATAAGTTGTAATTGTATGGCTTGAAATAAATGAAAAGGGAAAAATTGTTACTTATGTGGCTGCATTTTTAATTGATGGATTGATCTTCTTAGGTTCGATTGATTTTAAGTGCATTTTTATTATTTTATACCATAGAGTTATTTGGATTCTCTAAGTAGGCCTTGTAAAGATTATGTGACTGAATACTTCGTGAATGATTAGTAATTCTTTTATGTTATGAATAAGGCTAAAATTGGAAATTAGTCCACTGTTTACGAGAAGTTAAGGTTAAACTACATCTCAATAGGTAGCTGAAATAGGAAGAGTAATCTATTACTTCCTATCCATGATCTAAGTCAAGACAACGTAACTGATGATTTTAAATCACTATATCTTAATAACAATAAGTAAGATATATTTCAGTTTTGGGAACTGATATAAACTCATATGGGTATAGTTAGCATCCTTATGAGAGGACTTAGGGCTACTGCCTAATCTCGTTGATTAAGATTATTGTGAATCAATGATCTCCTTGACGAGATCTCAAATCTTATTAAACTTCTCTCTGTGAAATGGATCTTAATTAAGTAAGGCAACTCAAAGGTGAGGAACCCAGGGGTTGGGAAAAGACTACCCAGATAGGAGAGTCTTAAAATTTAATTTCAACTCAACTTGGTAACTCCTTGTAGTTATGTAAATCTTTCCGAGGTGGTTTGTAGGATGTCGACACATGTCAACTGTAGGGTTGTACCTTCGAGAAGATTAGGATCTTCACGAGGATACAATAATGTAGGTGTCCTTTGGCGACACCCTTTGCATTGATCGTTAAGATTTACACCTTAAACTCGAACAAGTTTTTACTCTGGGACTGGTTAGGAACATGGTCATGTTATGAGGCTGCCCTTGGAGACTCGGGGTACCTTGACACACAGGGTTAACTAGGGTTGACCCAGTATGTCAGCTTACCCTAGTCCTCGAGAGCATCCTTATAACGTTGTCATGTTATTAATCCGTTCCTAAGTGAATGACTTGGGACAGGGAGGGTGACAGAAGTCAGTATAAGACATTCTAATTAACATCGGAGTGGGGTGAAGGACATATCCCAGATTGACGAGTATGCCATCAAGGAATACGAGACATGAACAGTATGTTTCAAATCTTTGGCCAAAGTATCGCAAGCTGCTGATTGCGTTGTCCTATGTCACCTAGTCTGAGGGACGTGATGTCGATGAATAGTGGTAACAACTATTCAAATAGGTTCCTTGGACAGAGCATTCTGAAATCCCAGATTAGGGAAGAGAACTACAAGAGTGAAGTGTTAAAATAAAAATGCCAACTCTATGATACTCATGAATAGATCGGTAGATCACCGAGTCATGGAATGAATAGATCGGTGGTGCACCGAGTCATTACAGCTACATATGGTTATCTATTATAAGAATTATTGTTATGATCTGTGAGTTCTAAATTATGTATTTAGAACTAGAAAGCACTTATAAAAAAAAAAAAATCTTGTTCTAATATGTTAAAATGGGAATGTTATAAGAGGCGAGATGGTCTTCTCGAGCACGAGAGGTTAGATTTATGTTCCTAGAGACGGAGGCTTGAGGCAGGACATCTTGACAGAGGCATATCGTGCACCCTATTCAGCCCATCCTGGGTGAAGAAGATGCACGCCACCTTGAGACAGTTATATCACTGGAGAGGACTTTGTAGGGACGTGGCTCAGTTTGTGTCATGTTGTTTAGAATGCCAGAGAGTGAAGGCCGAGCATCAGCATCTAGCTGGCCTTCTCTATCCTCATGCTATACCGGAGTGGAAATGGGACACCATTTCCATGGATTTCATTGTTGGGTTACCGATGTCGAGATATCACCACGACACCATCATGGTCACGGTTGATAAATTGACAAAATTAGCTCACTTTTCTCCGGTGAAGACCACCTATAAAGCTAGTGCGGTGGCACGTGTTTACTTGGATGATATTTTCAAGTTGCATGGGATTCCGCAGAAGATCATTTGTGACTGCGATCCTTTGTACACTTCTCATTTCTGGACCACCATGCAGTATGTTCTCGGGATGAAGATTAACTTCAGCATAGCCTATCACCCAGAGACAGATGGACAGACGAGAGGGTGAATCAGATTTTGGAGGACATGCTCAAGATGTACATGATGGATCACCAGGTGAGATGGGAGGAGTATCTGTATCTTGTGGAATTTTCCTACAATAATAGTTTCCAGAGTTCTATAGGCATGGCTCCTTTTCAGGCCTTGTATGGTAGGGAGTGCAGGACACCCCTTAGCTGGGATAGATTGGAGGATAGAGTATCCTTAGGACCAGCTCTTTTGTAGGACATGGAGCAGCAGGTAGTGTTGATCAGGTAGAGATTACAGGAGGCATAGGATAGGCAGAAGAAGTACGCTGATCAATAGAACCGAGCATAATTTTGATGTGGGCATGAAGGTTTTCCTTCATGTTAGGCCACATAAGAGCCCAATCCGTTATGGAAAAGGTTTTAAGTTATCTCCTCATTTCATTGGACCTTTTGAGATCTGGAGCGTATCATCCCATTGGCTTACCGTCTAGCATTGCCACCCGACTTGTCTCGCGTACATGATGTGTTTCTTGTTTCGTTCTTAGGGATACATCACAAGATCCTTCTCATGTGTTGGATTGGACATCATTACAGGTGCAAGATTAGGGGAAGGTGATGGTGGAGCCCATCCGTATCATCGATCACGGGACCACCGGCCTTCGAGGAAGAGATTGATCAAGGACAAGTGTAAGCGGGACAGATATGATGAGACTGTAGCCACTTGGGAGGATGCTACTGCTTTACGAGTGTAATTTCCACATTTGTTCCAGTGACTTCCAAGAGGAAGTCAAGTCTAAGGGGAGGGGGATGTAGTGCCCACTTTCCTTGGACACTGTTTAGATACTGATCCTAACTCTATTGATCATATTTTGGATATTATTGTATTTTGATGTAGCAGGATGTGTATATACTAGCTCATGGATTATTATGGACATTATTATGTTTTGATTAGCATGATGGTTAGATGTTAGACTATGGATTAATATTGATCTGAATTTAGATATTATGCTTGAGGATCATTGAGACATCGGTATTATTATGTGGATGATGACATCTTTGGATGGACAACAGTTATTACTTTTGATTGTAGACATGTGACATTGATATTATGAATAGCTATAGTATAGAGATCTATTGGATGATGATATAGTTGTAGTTGAATTTAAATGATAAATGTTAAATTCTTGATAATGTTGTGATTTGGATTTAATAATTGTATGTTTCTTATATCATTTGGATGTTCTGATATGGCCACGAGGCCGAAGGGGTATATTGCATTTTGCAGGTTAAAAATCACAACAATGTTGGGGGACTGGAGACTAACCATATTGGAATTCAATGTGAAATCAACAAGGTCACCATGGCAACTGTGTTTGAGTTGTATGTTGTGTTTTGTTAGGATTTTCCATGGGGGGGATTTCCATTATTGTGACCATGGGGTATATGTGTGCTTTATTTTTGTGTCCCTTTTTAAAATTATTGTTGTATGTATTTTATTTGTAATGTGCTCTTTATTTTAATTATTTTAATGTGAGAATCTTATAATTAAATTTCAATTATATTAATTGGAATGTGGAATATAAATTAGATGTTATTGTCTTGGTTGAAAATGAAAATTGACTTATATATATTATAACCATGTGGTAAATAGATAAATCTTTATAAAATATTGTACTAAATAAATGTCATAAATATTAATGCATGTGTAAGAGGATGTAACAATTGTGTAAGTAAGATGATAGATTGTTGTAAGACAAATTTTGGAGTGTAGAACACTCCATCCTCTTTGAAACTCGGATTTGGCCTTGGGAGCCTAAATTGGAGGCTTGTGGGACAAGTTAAACTTGTCCCACACCTCTCAAAAACCTCCACCAATCATGTTTATTAATTTGGAGTCAAAATCAACTTATTTTATTGCATTTTGACATGATTTATTGTAAGATTTGTTTACACTTGTCTTACAAATTTTAAATGCATTCTTTTTTTTTTAGGATGGGCAAAAATGAAGTGTGTAAGTGGTTTGTCATTCACATTTATTGGGATTTAATTGCCTTGATGTTGATTGCATTTTGGGATGAGGAAAAATGATGTGGCATCCCACTTGGAATCCACATCATCCTCTTCCACCCTCTCCTTTAAAATTGGAATTCCTCCTCATTTTGAGGTTGTTGAAAGTTGGAGATTTCACTCTTGGGTCAAATTTTCTTGCATTTTTGGAGCTTGCTTGGTGGAAGAAGTGGAATTACTTGTGCATGCATTCCTCTTGCTGATTGGGACTAGTTTTTGTGCAACAAAGAACCTGCTGTTTTGGAAACAAGTCTCCATTATGGAGAGGTAGGCTCCCACTCTTTTAAAACTGTTGTATTTTCCTCTTTTAGCATGAATTTGAATGTGTTGTGTTTGTAATTTTTTTAGGGATGGGTAGAATGCTTAGGGCATGGTGTGGAGAGAAGACTATGAGGTTATCAGAGGAGGGATAAGGGATTTACCATTGTTATTTGTTCTTGGGAGGGAATGTTGGTTTGGGATCCACCTAGGAAAGGAAATTGCTTGCATTTCCTACTTTGGGGGAGGTATAAGGGATAAATTTGGAGGAGGGATAAGGAGGGGTTGAGGAGGGATAAGGTTTATGGGATTGCTATGATCTTTGCGGTTTTCTCTTGGTGGATGCCCAAAATTCAACTTGGGAGGCATAAGGAGACCTCCATAGTTCTTGCTCTTGCTTGGCTTGCTTTCTTGGAGAAGGAGCCTTTGTTTTGTTTGGAATTGATTTTTGTAGTTGAGAACTACATCTTCTTGCTTGGTGTTTATTTGTGTTTGTGAAATTGTGCTTGTATGTGAAGAAGCCATGTTGCCATGCGTTGTATCATCATGTTCCATTCCAATATGGTTGGGGCTCGGGGGCCAATGGGGAAAGATGGCTTCTCTTTTCCCATTGGATGTCTTGGTTGGGTGGAGAGTGTTGCCTTTCCCCTTCCTTATTGTGATTCAAGTTGCAAGAATGAAGAAATCAGCAAGCTGTTGTTTGGAGAAAGAAGAATACAGTTTGACAGTCACCCTTTTTGTAATTTTAAATGAAATCCTTCCCACTCCAAGTGGATGAATGTAATTTATATTGAGATGTGAAATGCATACCTTGTAATTGGAAGTTGTAAATCAATTTGAGAAATGTTAAGAAGAATCATACTTATATGTTTTATTTGGAAAAGAAAAGGTGAATGAATTTCCGTACCTTGCATGTGAAATGTGAAAACCAAATCAGTAGGAAAGAATTTCAGTTGAAATTTTACTTGAATTATCAATCAAGGATAGCATTGATCCTTTTAAATTTGTATTGTTGTCAATGAATGAAGATCTGTTTGAAAAGGAATAAGAATCTCTGTTTTGGAATGTAAAATAAAGAGATGCTTATGGAATGAAATTCAATGTTATTTTCTTTACAAACTATCATGTTAAAATTGAAAATCAGAGATGCATTTTAATTAGAGTTGAATGTTTGAAATTGTGAAGCAATGATATGGATTAAGTCATAATCTTATGCTCACCCAAAAGACAAATCACCATACCAGTAAACTCACTTGTTTTAAAGTTAAAACTGGTAATGTGCATTGGATTAAATGAGCAGTTCGACTTTATACTCAACAATAAATTACAAAACTTGAAATTTACACTTAGGAAGACTTGAGGAATCAAAATTCACTAAAACAGTCAAGAATAAATCTCCAAAACTCAAAGAATTTCAATTCGGAGCTTGGTCATTTTTTCCCGTCAACTGTCGGAAAATTGTAAACTTGTATAAATTGATCAAATTGACATACTTAAAACATTCTAATTCTTCCCTAAGTTGATCCTCCATGTCTGTTTGACATGTTGAGTGGAAGAAGAGTTCAAATTTTATCAAATTGAACAAATCTTACAAGTAGGAAAAATTGCCAGTTTTAAAATTATAATCCCTGCAGATCGATTTCTTAAAATTGACCCTTGAAAATTCACAAAATTTTAAAATTGATGATTTATTTGCAAAGAGGACTTGAGAGATTTCCATAAATTCCTTGTTTGCCTAAAATGGAGCTTCCTATCAAAAGTTATGGCCATTTGAAGTTTTACTTCAAAATGGCCATCCCAAACAAAGAAAAAGAAATAAATAATTCGACCTTAGAAAAATGTAAATTTTGAACCTTGGAAAAATTTCCAAAAAAATTCCGCGGCCCTACCACCCTCTCATCCTATCAGAAGTTTCCACGTAGGCACCTTGGAGGGGCGGCCCTTAGTAAAAACTTAACTTTTTGAAAATTTTGTCTTGGGAAAATTTTCCCAAATTTCCCCGCAACCCCGCGGCCCCCAACCAATCACGTGCTGACACGTGGCAAGGGGGTGCGCGGATCAAAATGGAAAACTTAACCATTTTTTTTTTTTTTGCTTTGGGAAAATTTTCAATTTTCTCCCCGCAACCCCGCGTACCCGCACCAATCACATGTTGACATGTGGCAGGGAGGGCCTGTGGATTTAGAAATGAAAACTTAACTTTTGCCCTTTTGAAAAATTTCACTTTTTCCTCCACCGACCCACATCCCCATAGCCAATAGGATGTTGACACATGTCCCCATGGGTGCACGGGTCCATGCAATTCTTTTAACCTTTTAACCCAATGGGTGAAAAATCCAAATTTCCTCTGTCGGCCCGTGGCCAATCACAAAGCGCCACGTGGCCATTTGAGCAAGTGCGGAGGCATGGAGAAAAATTTCCTTTGGAAAATTGAGACTTTGGTTTTGGGAAAAATTTTAAATTTTTCCTCGCGACCTGCTGCCCGCACCAATCACGTGATGACACGTGGCATTTGGGAAATTTTTTTCCAAATTTTCTCCCTAACCTACGCGGACCTCCAGGAAAATTTTCCCATAAAACTCACTCGGCCATAACTTGAGTTTTACAAGGAGTTAGGAGGACTTATTTATATGGTTAGAAAGGTGAGGAAATTTCCTATTTAATGAGCCTAGTTTAGGAAAGTTTTGATAACTCTAAGTATGTGAAAAATCCATTTGAATTTCAGGGCTTGATAGAGAGCAGGCCTAACGATAAATTTCTCCCTGAACCTTAGTAAAACTTGTAACCTCCAAATTGGAACCTATTAAACTTGTTATAAGATAAAAATGGAAATCTTGTGTTTGGTTAATTTGAATTTGTTCTGAACCTATTTAGTTTCAAACTAGTGTCTTACAACTTGTTTGTAGACCCTTTCTATCAAAAAAATTATTCCGTAATTTTCCTAGTTTGTTTCTTAGTCTCAAGTGGTAGTTGAAGCAGGCATCACACAAGGGGCATATCATCTCATAAATCCCCCACTCACCTTAGCATTTACACATCTATCATCTTTACATTCTCATACATCAATTTCCTAGCATACGCATACTCATTCATACTTTAGTGTCATCATTACCTGATGACACACTCTTGTGCTTTGGTTCACACTTGAATATTGAGGGATTACTACACATGAACCCAACTCACTGCACTATAGGCATTACACATTGAATTTCACCACACATCTCGTGCTATACATCTTACATCATACATCCTACATTTAGACTACATCATTTTGATCATTGCGCATTTACATATCATACATATGTCATGCTTTCATATAACATTCCAAACTACTACTCATGCATACATTACCTTTTATACATCGTAAATTACATAGTCTATTCATCATATGGTCATTTATTATCATCACACATACTACATCATCTTTCTACATGCTACACTCATTACCCTATGACACACTTTAGTTCCTTGGTCCATACTCAACTTCGAGGGTTTATAAATCAAATGGACCTTACATTCATCACATGTTCATCATTCGTCCTCCCATTATGCAACATTACTAGCTTCGTCACATACATTATAGGCTAAATGGTCACCTACTCTATCCTCTGTAGTGATATACGCTTTAGGCTACATCACCACTCCCTTTATTCTTCATGTAGTGACATACGCTTTAGGTTACATCACCACTCCCTTTATTCTTCATGTAGTGATATACACTTTAGGCTACATCATCACTCCTACATTCATCTTGTTGTGATATACGCTTCGTCTATAGGTTTCATGCACACATCATTACTAGGTCACATTTCACCAATACATACACAATCATCACAACATGTTACACACAACACACATTTCGACCATTTCCCAATGACACACTCTCGTTTACGATTCATTATTGACATCTAAGGGGGGAAACCAAATGAATCTCACTACATACATTTCCATTCACTCAAGGGGCACACAGCTCCTATCACTCCATTTTGCATTCCATTCCATCCATCCATAACATATTACATATTATGGTTTCTTTTACTCTTGCTTACTTTTACTTGTTCATGGTTACTTTATTACACATGCTAGTTAGATTGATTGTATGTCATTTATCTATATCATCCACACATGTGCATTCATATATTTTTCTAGCTATGATTATAGATACAAGTCTCTTACACACAACATGGATGCTCACCTTCTACCCTTCCTACACTAGTCACTAGGGGTATCCACATTCGTTTCTTCTAGGTGTTATTGTTTTATTTCGTACTTAGAACTTTACATTACTTGGTTATACATGCTTTTGAAATGCTTGTTATCTTTCTAGCATGCTAACAAGTGCTTCATGTTAAACATTTTTTTATGCAAGGATATTTTCTTCCATAATTATTTATTACATTTTTTTGTTATTATTTTCTCTTATTTGCAGGTGTTACCCTATTTTTGGTGTACACACTAGTTTGTTTGTATGCGGTATTTGTGTGTCTCATGACATCATGAGTGATGTCCCATGTTTGCATCCTACTTTGTGTGGCTTAATTTTCTTCTTAAGTTTTTACATTACTTTGTTTGGTAGCTTACACACTTTTTTGCATCACTTATACATTTTTTTATGTATGCATGCTTGTTCGCACTAACACTTGTCTTTAGATATCCTCTTGTTTGTTATCACATTGATTTCAACCAAGCACTTTCCTTTCCCCAGGGGAAGAGTTTCAGATTTCATGTTGTTGGTCCTCTTTATGTCTACTTTCTCCTATCAAGGACGTTGCATGCACCCCAAAAGAGGGGGCATCATTTGGGGTTTTACATACTACACAACGCATTTTCCGTTTTAGTTCAGTGCACTTTCCACCCTTGACATTATGGGTTACATACAGTAAGTGGGTTCAAACCAGTCTACGAACCCCGTACACAATGGATTTTATAGGACATCATGTCCTTAGCATTCTAGGAAGTAGTTATAGGTTAGAGGATACAAAAGAATTCCTCTCTACACTACTTCATCCAATGGTGTCGGATCACCGAAAAAACTAGGACATATAGATATCTCTTCACACATATTTAGGGAAGCGATTATAGAAAGGATAATAATATGCTTTCTCCCTACACTTCTCAAATGGGGTGGCGTGAGATCACCCAAAAAACTCATGGTACAGGATATCCTTCTACACACACACACTCTCTCTCTCTCAACATTGATCAGGTGCACATGTTCTATTTACACTTTTCATTTGTGCATTTCACATTGACATGCTTTTACACACTTTTCAATGTATCTTTTACATTTTGTTTTACACACACACACACACATATATGACTACTTGATCATTTTTTCTTGCAGGTTTGGTCGTATGAGAAATAAGCATCCAAATGGGGGCGAACAACAAAATAACATCAACAACAACACTTTGCAGCAACGCACACTATACTAACCATGTAGGTACATTACACACATCAACAACTACACACACGTTTCCACCCTAGGTTCACTTTCATCACTTTTTTATTTTTCATCTATATTTTCCACACTCCATATTTTTGTCATTCCACATTTTGTCTAGACCTTCGGCATGTTTTCTATACAATATTCATAGACATCAATTACGTATCTATATCTACTTTATGTTACTACGCTTTTCGCTCACCAACATAAAGTGGGGATAAATGTAGACACAAAACCATTCACTTTAGAAACTATTTAGTCTTGGTCTCATACTACTATTTAGAAGGTTTTTTAGGGAAGAAAGTACTAATTAACCCTCATATTTTGGCCATCTTCTCTTATTTTATTTCATCATTCCTAACCTTTTATACTCACATGCCCAGTTTGTTTCAGCCATCTTCCGTCATTTTAGCCCCATTGGGCACCCAGCTAGTATTGAGGCACCCATAGGCTCCCTGGTCTCACCGGCACACCTTGATCCTTTTTGAACTTTCTTGACACCTTTTGGGCACTTTCTAGCCATTTTATCTTCTTATCTTTTTAGTGGTCATCCATTTTGGGGTTAATTAAAAAATTAGATCAAGAGAACCCTATAAATATAAAGTTATGAGACCATAATGAGGTACCAAGCACTAGTCACTACTATCATCCACCTAGAGTTGCATCCATTTGGAGATCATTTGCATCCATTAGCTCCATCACAAGGACAAGGTTGGTTCATCTACATCACACAAACATAGGGGAGGGATTCTATTCTATTACATGCACACATTCTATTACATTTTCTACATATAGTTATTACTCGCTACTTCACAAAGTACAACTGACACAAGAGTACCTAGGGCACATGATGCACACACACACACACACAGAACTATATTTGGGTCCAAAATGTAGTGCAACGACTCAATTAGTAAGCCCATTGTTTTGGCATTTGAGGTCAGTTTGACCCATTCATTTACATTCTTATTTTTTAGGGTTTTGATACTTCTTGTGGTCTCTCTCTTGTAGGTATTTCTTTCATTTTTGATTATCATTGATACAGCGCGGTGCAAGTAAACATGATGTGACACACAACGAGGGTTTTAGACTACTGTCGAACTTGTGAAACTCGGTCCCATGCTTCATTTACATATCGGGGTTTCTTCTTTCATTAGATTAGTTACTTGGGTCATTTTACATAGTCATTTATTGCATTTATTTACTTTGTATTTACATGTCATTCTAGATTAGATCAACTACTATTATTCCACATTTTTAGTTAATCATTGGACTAAATGAAAGAGTGTAGACCTTGTATACGATCCTAGAGGGTCATAAACATCTTTTAAAAATCATTCCTACCTTGGTAAGTGTAAATACACCTCATTATCCTATCTTGAAGGAAACTTCCACGTTGGAAGGGGCTAGAGAAGAAATTTTTTTGAGGATAAAGGTCAAAAGGGGATTATTGGCCTATTATAAGACCATACTAAGAAAAAAGTTTGTTTCTTCATGATAGGGTTCAAACCTCAAACTAGGTAGGATGGAAGGCTATAAATTTGAGGCTTTTGGAATCATTAGTAAGGATTTTTAAGACATTCTCAAGATGAATCCTTGAGAAACTTATGTATATTAGGCTCTTGAAAGGAGATTGTAAATAATAAATTTTCATATTTGTATGTGAGGAGACATATTGTATTGTAAGTAATGATGATTGTTTTATTTGTTTAATTTAATAAGTTTATTTGGTGTTGGTTGATTTGTATTCAAAGGATCGTAGACTGAATTTTTATTGGTAGTTCATAATATCTTGCAATTACTTCCAAATCTACATGTATTCTGTCAAATTTCATGCAATTCTAGATAAAGCTTATTATGTGGGAAAAACTAAGCATCCTCATGCCTAAGAATCTGATCAAGAAAATGGTAGAGGAGCGGTACAAAACTCACCCAATTAGTTTTGGGATTTCAAAAGGTAAATAAAACAATATAAGTTAAATTTTATCCCATAAGGCTCATATAAACCTAATTTAGAGTTTTAAAGAGATTTTGTCATATCTCAGTAAATTTATGGTCTTAGGAGTTAATATTTAGAAAAAATAGTATGTGAACAATCCTATTTCAAATAAAATAAGCCTAATGGTGTTTCGTGTTCATGAAAGAAATATATTTATGAAATTTTCAAAGAGATGACATAGTTATCCGCTTAAGGCCTAATTTTCTCTTATTCTTCATGAATTGGGTAGAATATATAGAGAGGCCTAAAAGATAGTGCTAGGATAGAGGACTAAAGGATCAAGAAGAAAATATGCTTAAGTGGACTCAAATTAGGCTCTTATGAGAGAATACATGGTGGTATGATTGTAATCAAGTAAGTGAGTTATTTTTTTATTATTGGCAAATAGTTTTGAAGGGACTATACCCTATTACATAGAGGCTCAAAATCTAGATAAATAGGTGGAATCATAAAAAATGGATCAAAATCCAGATATTACATGAGGCCTAATTATAGTAAAAAAAGAAACTACACATTGGGGAAAAATAGGGACAAAACTGCAAAAATGCAGCGAGTAAATAGTAACAAAACAACATCAAAATAGCAACAAGACAGCTCCATAGTAGATTACTTATTAGATTCTCTGTCAATTTTTTACTTTACATTCTATAATGAGGTAAAGAGAGCTAAGGTAGTGACATGAGTAGGATCATTGGCATCCATTTGAGAAAGAACACGACTCCTTTCAGCATCTATGCCCCAAATAGCATCAAAAATACCACTTGAGCATGCTAATACTTCTAACATGTTGTTCTAAGAATTCACAAATAGCTCTAAAAATAGAAATGTTGTGATCATGCCTATCCTTTGAATTCCCTAATTTGTTATCAAGAGAATTCAACTTCTTGTAGATTTCATTGACTTGACCTTCACCAAGTCCAACATCATCATCCAATTTCCTTTTTCCCTTTTTCTTTGTAAGCTGATGCATTTCCTTTTAAGAATTTCCAACTCTTTTTCCATGTTGTCAATTCTTTTCTTGAAATCCTCCTTCTCCTTCTGAGCAATACTGTTGGGTCTTGTGGTGTTGATGTGCAAGAGATTTTGTGCGGTTTCCATGTCCTTGCTACTTCGAAGGACTCTACTAGAGGAAAAGGGTGTGTACCAGGGAAAGAGGGGTTTTGGTCCTGATTTTTCTCTAACCAGAAATGTGGTGGGATTGATGGTAGGATCAGGGTTGAGGGAGTCGGGGTGGGTAGAATGACGAGAGTTGCAGGGATGGTAGGGTGATGGGTTAGACAGTGTCTATGAAGGAGGAAGATGACGCCTTGGTGGAGAGGGATGGCATGGGCATGGTTTTGAAAATCAAGGATGGAGTGTTCCATGGAATTGAGGATATAATGAGGGAAACAAACAAGCAGGTTTCTATAAAAATGGTTTTAAAATATCAAATGCTTGATGGGAACCATAATATACCTACCTTCTAGAGTAATGAATTAGACCATCATCTTGGAAAGCTCATCAAATGGTGTAGGAATGGAATTTACCTTAATACCCACAATGACAAACTAAAGTTCTTCACCTGCTTTGATAAATTTTCTGACCTTTGTGTTCTTGTCAATTATCTTGTTGAAGAATCGGATGCCTTCCAAACTAAGACCCATAACTTCTACAACTAAATCCTCTATTATCTGAATGGCTTGTCCGCCATACTTCACCATTCTCTGCTTCTATTCGGTGGAAAATTAGAGGAAATATTTTGATCGTACCCTTGAATCTTCTCAATGAAATTAGCAACCCCTCCTAACTGTAGAAAATTCCAAAGATCAACATTCTCCTTCCACGCAGGGTCATAGTGGGGTTCAACTTGGCAAGGAGCTCCACCCATGATTTCTCCTTTGCGATTAAACTACTTGAATCGGTTAAAAAGATGTTCCTTTCTTCCCCAATCCACTTTTAACCATCCTTCTACAAACCCAATGAGCATGTGGAAGTTTATGGCAATAAATGTTTGTACTCCTCCTACATGTGTGAGCTTGCATTCCCAATAAAGCGGAGGATATCTCATTAAATATTTTGAGTAGGGAGTGATCTTTCACACTTATCATTAATGATGGAATTTTTTACTTCAATGGGGATATTATCTTCATGAAACCAAGTGGTAAAATTGTTGTTAATCCCATGATTGGCCAATGTGTCTACGCCACTCTATTACCTTCTCTATAGGTGTGGACAATTTTGTAGTTATTGAAGGATTGACAAATACTTATAGACTCATGAATAAAATCTTGTATTTTCCAGCTAGGGGGTGAGTTTGATTCAAATGATTTATGACATTCATTGAATCCCCTTCTATAATAATGTTCATAATATTGCATTCCTTAGCAATTCTTAAACCCCAAAGAGCTGATAAGGCTTCAGCATAATGATTTGTTTGATGTCCCATTCTTCCTACAAAAGTAGAAATTAAACAACCTTTATGATCCCTTATGATTCCTCCTCCAATAGTTACACCTAGGTTGCCCTTAGAGGCTCCATCAAAGTTAAGCTTATACCAAGAATTGGGAGGAGGGATCCAATGGATTAATGACCTGTCAATGGTTGATTTCCCTTGTCTCTGAAGGCTTCCAATATCAATTTTCCAATTTGAAAGAATAAATTCTTCATTTCTAGGATATTACTTGTTATTGGGAGGTCTAAATCTCTCAATATTATATTTTACAATAGTGAAAATATTATTGAAGATTTTTTTACAAACCTATCTGTTGTTCCTGAATATGATTTCATTCCTAGTTTTCCAGAGTCTCCAAATGGTATGAGGCAAGATCATCTTCCAGTCTTCGAACAATGTAGTGTTTATATGGGGATCCCATTGTTCCCAAGTTTGCAAGAACTCATTTGGCAAGGTCCAACATATATTAAATCTTGAGAAAATGAAACTCCAAAGCTTCAAAGCATACTCACAATGTAGCAAAATAGGTGTTTAATATCCTCAGCCTCCTTTTTACACATATTTGGCATAATAAACCCCCTTTTGATTAAATTATCATTAGTGAGAATCTTACCTTTTAGAACAAGCCAAAAAAAAAGTTGACTTTAGGAGTTAGCTCAGCATCCAAATTCTACTCCACTTGAAGTCACATTGAACATTTTCAAAAAAGGAATTGTACCTAGATTTGACAGTATATTCACCATCAAAAGAGTTACTCCAAACAAGTTCATATTTTGCATTAGCTTGATTTAGGGGTATGATATCTAGCTTCTCTTGAAGAGAGGAGACAACAGGATTTAGATCTAGCACATCCACACTGAGTTGTTTCCATCTTCTTCTATTTCCCTCTATATCAATATAGTCTTTGACTTTAGTACCATACTTTTCAGTTAAGATGTCCTTAATAGAAGCAAATCTATCATTCAAACTAAAATTAGTCCAACTGTCACTCCTTAGCCATGGCCTTCCCAATAACATTGGGTAAGCAACAATACCATTCTTCATCATCTAAAATTCTACCACACATACAACACCCATAGCAGAGATATTGCCACATCTGAAACAACACCTTATGGTTTAGTTTTTCCCTTATTTAATGACCTTAACATGAGTTCGAAGATCCAAAATTCAGCATTGTATTAATGGAGCTGATATTCATCAATGTATGAGGTATCTTCATTCATGCTAAAATCTTCTCGATCACTTCCATCCTTCTCTCTTTCTCCCTCTTCCTTCTCTCTCCTTTCTAATTCTTCATTGAGCATAATCATTGTATTTTTCCTATTCACTTAAGTGACATAAATTGTAAATTGTAAAAGTATTTTCTCAAAATTATAAGGGAAATACTTAATTTTTGTTTTCTAATGGAAAATAAAAAGTCACAAGTGGAATAGGAATGTGAAGAGTTATGTGGAGGGAAGATGAGAGGTCAATTCACATTGTTATAAATTGAAATGGCTCCTCCATTTCAAAGGATCTTGAAAGTTAGTGATTTTGGTAGGAATTGTTGTAGATTGATTGAAGCTTTGTACTCATCACTACACATGAAATAAAAGCTACATTTCTTCCATTTTCCTTTTCTTGTATTCCTCTACTTCTCTCTCTTATGCACTTTGTAAGCATAGTGATCCCAAAAGAGATTTGCATCTTTGATAGATTGAATCTAAGAACTTGGTGTCTGAGGTTTTTTCCATCTCACTAAATAGCTTCATTGTTTCTTTCTTCTATATTGAATGTTTAACTACTCTAGTTATTGGGTGTGAACTCTGCAATTGGCCTACTCATGGAAGTATCCTTCCTTCCCTAATTTCTCTCCTTCCCCCTCATAGTTGTGATTTACTCCCTTGTACCCCATAGAATCACTTTGCCAAAGGTTTAGTGGATGTCCCTGTGTGATCCCAAACATATTTGGCCAACCCACAACATTAATTTAGGATTATATTAGTCACAATCAATAATGGGAGATGAACCATTCAATGCAGAGGGATGTAGCCCCGTGAACATTGGTGGAGACACCTAATTTGACCAACTGACAATTATTCTCACCAACAATACCAAAACACAATTTATTATAGCCTCTTATGCTTTATTGAGATAAAATATATTTTTCCATTCTTATAATTTAAATTCAACTCAATTAACTTCTAAATTTAATTTATTTTGTAAAGTCTACCAAAATTGGCATATCACTAATTTGGTATATATGAAGTGAGATGTGGATGATTTTTTATTTTAATCAACATCAAATAAGCATTAATTTGGTATATGAAACTTACCCTATTAGCCTCAAATCATTTAATTTGTAAGTGTAAATATTTTTATGTCAACATGAAACAAACACTAATTTAATGTATATAAAGTGAGATGTGGGTAATTATATTTAGATTGAGGTCAAATACATACCAATTTGGTGTATGAAACTTACCCTCTAGCCTCAAATCAATTAACTTATAAATCACTTTTAAGGTCAACATAAAATAAGTGATAAACACAAATTTAATGTATTAAACTACATTTTCTCACATTCTAAACTTAGTTTGTCAAAATCATCTCTAGGCTACAATATTTATTGTTGTATCCAAAATGCTTCTCATATTCATATTGTTAAATTGACCTGAAATATCCATCTCATTCATAAAATATGGTCATTATATTTTTCCACATGGAATCTTGAAATCACACCATGTACATGGTCATAGTTACAATTATGTATTGTATTCCACTAATATCATAATTAAAGGTTAACAATTCACTTTTACATAGTTATCAACCTCCCAAGTTTTCCTTTTAAATGATGCTAGCTAGTACCAATTTACAACATCTTGAACATAGGTTTACAAAAAAATTCCCGTGTTCAACCATCATAATAATTTCCTTTACACATTTTCAATATAAAAATGTTATAAAATAATATATCATTTCATTAAAATATAAATAATGAGGAAGCTTCATAACACTCCTAAGGCTTTCCTTTTAGTTGTCTTGTTTAGGTCATCCAACTATGGCTTGCGTCTTTTAAATCCTATAACCTTAAGAAACTAGGTTTATCTTCCCATCACATACGTGTAAGTGTCTTTTAGATAATTATAAATAATGTAAACTTGTTAAAGTAATGTCCTTATCAACAAGGCCTCAATCACTAGATTCAATTAAATATAATTTAATATTATATTATCTATAGTATATAATATATAATATATTATATATGCATATAATACATACATATGTATTCGTTTATATTTAGAAATTTACAATTTAAAAATATATGAGCAAAGACACAAATCATGGCGTAAACATGGTGTGTTGCTTCACATTTGTGCCACATTTGTGTCAAATCAAAACATAAAACAAAAACCCATCTAGTTAAAAACCCAAACCCATTTCATTTCACATTCATTTGGAGTGTGATTTGAGGCTAAATGATAGCAAGTGGAGGTAAAACATCACTAAGAAGATAAGAAAGTGAGAGGATTTTCTCATAAGCTTAGAGTAAAAAATAAATATGACATAGCTAGGTATAAGGGGATGGAAAGAAAAACCCCCAATCTACTCTATGGACCCAACAAGAAAAAATGAAGGAGAAGAGGAAAAGTAATACTATGTGGCACCTTTAGATAGAGGACTAGGAAATAGGTAATTCTGAAACCCTAGGGTAAATTACTTTAAAAACATAATTCTAGAACACATCTACACCCTTCATTATAATATATTGGTTAATAGGTGATGACATGAAATGGAACTTCGTGATTGTGTAAAACCCTAGCAAAATTTACATAAAACCCTTCCCGATTTTGATTTATAATCATCATTTTGAATCAACATCCCCGATAGTATGCAAGATTGGAACACTTGGAAGCATTCAAATTCAATAAACATGCTTATTAAATATATATTTAAACACATCAAAAATAAAATGTCTCTTTTCTCTACATATGCAAATTACAATTTGCATTTGTTGTCCCATTTTGAGCATATCCTTCGATTATTGCAATCCATGAGACTATATTTCTTTGAGGCATTATTTCCAATAGTTCACGTTCATTGTTAACGATTCCAAATTTTACATTCATATATACTATGGAAATTGTAAGTACAAAATTTGATAATATTCCCTTCTCCATAATGAATTAATGTTGTTTTAATGCCCTATTTTGTCTCGGGTTGGGAGTAATGTATAAAAATTGTCCATTTAACATATACATGTAGGTTCTTAAAAATTCCAAAAAATGTCGGAGGGTGTATATTTAACAATCCATATGCAAGTGCCAACTTCTCACTATGGTAGCAAAGGAATATTATTTTCCTCTCCTTGTCTATGTCCATCAATAACATTTTAAATCTAATAAATATCCTATTGCCTTGTGTTTTTGTTGTGATTTGTCTCTAAAAATGCACTATTTTATGGCATTTAATCCAACTACATCAAATTATTTTTTATTCCTTTATCCTTCATCAATCTCCCTAATTCCTCTAAGATTGTTCTATATCTCTAATTTATATAGATGTTGAGTGCATGTTGAAAAACAATTTGGACTTTGGCTTGTTCTCCTTTGCAGTGCAAAACTTGAATCCCATAACAACCAAACATAACAAACATACCCACATATACCTGCAAATTGAATTCACGTAGAGTGTTCAAACAACAACAATTATCCATCCCATGAAAGGTTATCAGCATTGCAAAAATTCTAGGAAAATGTTGACATGAAAAGCTATCGAAAAAATAATCTCCTCAAATATGGTCTCTTAAAATATGGATGCCTCAAAAGTAGTAATCTCTATAAGAAAATTTTCCTTTTTTAAGTGATGGAACAACTTTACATCTCACAAAACAATTTTCTTTGCAACAATATTAGAGTGTGTAACAAATGAAACATACACAAAGGTTCTTGACAACACCAAAAACTATTTTAAGGTTCATTTTTAACAATCCTAAAATGAATGATAAATAGATCGTATGAAGCCACGAAGAACATAGATGCTAATTAAACACCACACTCAATAGATGAAATTAATTCACCAAAATAACTTTACATAAACCTTTGCAAAAAAATGAGCAATAATATCATATATTATTATGGAACTCAATGAAATACAATGAGAATGGGCCTTTCTTATATAGGCAAGGAATATCAATCTAAGAACCAGTCAAGGTCATAAATCAAGCCATAAATCAAGGAAAGAACTAGTCATCAAAGAAATAGTCAAGACCATAGATTTAGGAAATAACTATTCATCAAATATATAGTCAATACCATAGATTGAGGAAAGAACTATACCTAACAACTAGATAATATCTCCCTAATACCTAAATAAAAATAAAAGAAATATCCACACACATAAATGGATGAGGATAAATACAATAAAAGTAAATAAAGTACCTAGGTGAACATGAGCTAAGGTAAATAACTACTCTAACACCCCCTCAAGTGAATCTAGGGGCCCAAAATAAAAGTGGCATATCCACAGTATGATTCCTGAAAACTAGGCCTAATCAGGTACTCATGTAAAATATATCCATGAATAAATCTTGAACCAAAAGTAGGAAAGAATCCTGCTAGAAGGAAAGAGAAATAAGAAGAATAGGAATATGTTCTCATGAACACCCACCAAGAACAACTTCTGAAACCCCAAGCATGCCACACAAATCAAGGTAGTGAGGTGATGCAAAAGGCTTCGTAAAGATTTTTGCAACCTAATGTTGAGTTGGAATGTACTCTAAGCAAAAAAATTCATCCTGAATGTGTTGAAAAATGAAATGTATGTGTATCTCAATATGCTTGGTCCATTGGTGCTCAACAGGGTTGTGAGAAATGTGAATAGAACTTTGGTTTTCAAACCAAAGTACAGTCACTAAATCCTATGGGAATCCAAACACTGTCAATAACTATCGAAGCCAAAGAATATGCTGACTCGTTGTAATTGTTGCCATGTACTCTTCCTCTGAAGATGAAAGTGCAATAGCCTATTTCTTTTTACATGCCCAAGAAACTAGAGAATAACCAAGACAAAAAAGATAGCCCAAAGTGGAACTCTTGTCATCAATAGACCCTACCCAATCTAAATTTGTACATCCAACCAACTAAGTAAAACCCCTGTGAAGTGTATTCCAAAGTGGGAAGTGCCACCAGAAATAGTGCAAAATCCTTTTAGTAGCCTGTTAGTGACTACTATGAGGAGAATGTGCAAACTGAGATACAAGCCCTACTGCAAATGAAATATCAAGGTGAGTATGGGTCAAGTACATGAGACTTCCAACCAACTACCTATATAATGTAGGATCACAAAGTGGAGTGGTACATGTGGAAGTAAGAGTAACCTCAAACTGAAAAGGAGATGGACTTGGCTTGTAATCAGCCATATCAAAGCACCAAAGAAGATCATGGGTGTACTTTTGCTAACTCAAATGAATCCCTGAATCTGTCTGAGAAATTTGCAATCCAAGGAAATAATGCAATAACCCAAGGTCCATGTTATGAAATAAGTCCTCTAAATACTCTAAATGTGGGAAGAAGAGTTATCGATAAGTAAAATATCATCAATATACAAGACAAGTATCACAATATCCTCACTAGCATGATGAAGATATACTCTATGATCGAGTGGAAACAAACAAAAAATAGTAGATAGAAGAAAATAATCCATCTTCTCATACCAATCCTAAAGTTCTTGTTTGAGACCATAAAGAGAACTTCAAAGTCTACAAACAAAAGAAGAATCCTGAACAAAGATAGCAAGTTGCTCCATGTATATTTCCTCTTGTAAATCTCCATGCAAGAAGGAACTCTTCACATCCATATAGTATACGGGCCACTCCTGTGATGCAGCAATATCAATTACAAGGCATACAAAATCGATCTTGGAAACAGTGTAAAATTCTCAAAGAAATCAATACCTTCAACTTGTGAAAAACCCTTTACAATAAGATGAGCCTTATACTTTTCAATGGACCCATCAGTAGCATATTTGGTTCGGTATACCCACTTACACCTAACCATATTTCTTCCTTTACGAAGAGATACCAAATCCCAAGTATGATTCTTTATCAAATAAGAAAACTCAGCTGCCATCGTATCATCCCACTCCTGTATCCCATGAGCCTTTGAAAAAGACTATGGATTCTCATAAACTACCTGACACAAAATTCCAGAACTTGTAGAATGTGTGTGATGATGCCTAGTGGGTGGAATATCTTGAATGAAAGGTGTTACCTCAAAAACTATAGTATGAGCCCACTTAGTCATAGTGACAACATCAGTGGGAATAAGATCCTCATTGGCATTTATAACCTCCTCATAAAATCCATCAAAGAAAGGATCCTCAAGATGAGATAAAGAAGAATAAGTAGGCATGGAAGAAGATGAAGAATCATGAGGTGTGAAGCACTCATCAAATTGAACATGTGTTCAAAAAATAACCTCATGAGTATCAGGATCTAAAATTTGATAAGCTCTCATGTCCTCACAATACCCTACAAAGATCACTTCTTATCCAAGGCTTTCCTTTTCTTATTAGGCACAAAGGCCCAAGAATGGCTCCCAGAGACTCAAAAAATGTGATATTTAGCTTAGTGTTGGACCAAGCTCCCTCTAGAGTCAAATACACAAGTGATCTATGTGGTGTGTGATTTTTAATGTAGTTAGCATAATTAACTACTTGTCCAAGTATATAGGAGGTAAATATCTAGAATGCATCATGCAGTTAGCTATTTCCTTCAAATTTCTACTCTTCCATTCTGCTAAGCCATTCTATTGTGGAGTATGAGGGAAAAAAATTGGTGAATAATGTCATGATTTTCCAAAAACTCAAAAAAACATTGTTGAAGTAGTCCCCCATTATCAATGTGAAGGTTCTCTATGTAACTAGAAGATTTTTTCTCAACCAAAGCCTTAAAGAATTTGAAGTGTGAAAAAACATCACTTTTTACTTGAGAAAAAAACAAGTACACTTTGATAAATTATCAATAAAGGTAAGTGTATACTTAGCTCCATTGAAAGAGGGGGTAGGAAAAACCATCAAGTCACTATGCACAAGCTCAATAGGTGAATAAGATATCTTGGAAAAATTCTTAGAAAATGGATCTTGGTGTTTTTTCCCTAATGCATAGCCATGACAAACTCCCTCAAGATAAAAAAACTCTAGGAATACCATCAACTATACCATGAGCAACTCCAAATATTTTTAATTAAGATGTCCAAATCTCTCAAGCCAAAGCTAACTCTCTGAATTTGTATGAGTAACCAATCTTTTCCCTATAAGAAAGTGTCATCAAAACCCTCAAAGTGATATAGTCTATAACTATGATTAACAATACCTTGAGAAAAAAGTGAATGAGGATCCAACAAAGTTTGTACTTCTACCCCATGTGGTGTAAAATTCACTATTTTTCCTTTACCAGAATGACAAATTTGATATACAGAAAGTAAATTTGTAGTGATGTTAGGAACATATAGTGCATCTTGGATACTTCCACCATCAAGGTGTATGCCACCTTTTCCTTTAATAGAAATAAAGGAAGAATCTCCAACCTCAATTTTGGAAGTAGAACTCAAACCTAGAGATACAAAATACTCCTTGGAAGAAGTCATGTGATGAGAAGCACCATAATCTATAACCCAACTATCTGCAAGTGGTGACTGAGATCTCCCAACAACATTAAGTGTTTTTCCATGTTGATTATAAGGATGTGGAGTCGAGATATAAATTTCTTGTTTCTTGACCGCATCTTATAAGGCTTGCATTCGCTTATAACACCTATGTTTTTCATGACCAATACCCCCACAAAAAGAGCATGAAACACTAGACTTATTCTTGGATTTAGAATACTCCTTGGGTTTAGAGTTGTTTTCTTTGGGTTTAGGAGCACTTTGAGATGGAGAAGGGGTGGATTTGGTTTTAATTTTTGGTTCTCCCTTTCCCTTAGGATTCGATGAAACTAATCCCTTTGAGAGGCGGAAGACTCAAAGTTAGACAAATTGGATTCTTCCTAGTAAGTCTTTCACAAAATGTTTATAAGTTAGAAATTTTAAATGTGTCACCTAAAGCATCCATGCTAGAGAAAAAGGTAGAAGCAAATATTTGTAATGGTCCTCTCAACTTGGATAAAATTAAGTAAAAACTCTTCATCTTTCTTATCTCTTACACTCCCCTTCAATGTGTCAACAAATGCTTGAATAATTGATGGAAAATCTTTAGGATTAAGAGAGGTGATCTCAATTTCAAGTTACATGGCTCTCATGTGATCCAAAATACTAAATAAAACCTCCAATTTCTCCCATATTTTGAAAGGAGGGTCATATTTTTCCAAATGAAACAAAATACTATCGATTACATACGTTCTATCAAACCCATACACTCATAAAATTTGCACTTTACTGAAATTTCTCATATTCTATAGTGAAATTTGGTTGTTCATAATAAGTTAAAGCCCATAATCCTTTTCATTTAATTATTTTTTCATTCTTTGTTTCCATGTGTGGTAATTATGTGTTGTTAATGGCTCAACATGATCTAATGAAAAAGTAGATAAAGACATCTTTCTAAAAATCACCAAAAAAGTTCAAGAACCAAGCAATGCAACAAGACCCCTCAAATTTTGGTACTTTATAATTGAGTACATGATACAATATGGAATTTTATAATTTCAAAATTAATAGTTCCAATGGATTAAGCATTAAAAAATAAGCTATTTTACAAAAAAATAGCACTCAAATCCGAGTTCCCGATCAAAAGATACAAGATTTTCAATTTTATGCTCTACTATTTATTTTAGTTGCCACTAAAACAAAATAAAATGATCTTTTCTTCACCACACAAATAAAATTAAAGTGGGCTGGAGTTAAGCAAATCACAAGATTAAGCCTTCATATGACCATACCTTATGACTAGGGGATAAGTCACATCCAATTGCTTCTTGCCTTTTGCTTTTGGTTGTGATCTTTATGGAGTTTACTCCAAATACATCTAAGAATGTATTTAATTCCTCTATCCTTCATAAATATCCTTAATTCCTCTAATATTGTTCTACATCTCCCATTTGGACAAAGATCAAGTGGATGTTAAAAAGGTTGTGTACTTTGGCTTGTTACATCACATAACTTGTCATACTAGAGTGAGAGGGGCCTTGCAAATGACTCTCTATGTAAATAACGTTGGCAATATACTAGAGGATGTTTGGGGAAAGTATGCATTTTAATATGTTTTTTATCTAAGTGTCTTAATTAGTTTTTTTCAACTTATCATTTTACTAGTTTATGCGAATGTCAACTTTTGTTTTCATTTATAATGATTGAATAAAATATGATATTTTAAACCTTTTTAATTTTTTGGTTTCAAGTATTTCAAGAAAATAATTTTTGATTGAGTGCATAACATATTTAAATCATATTTTCATAGAGATTGGAATAAAATCCCAAAATAAAATCACAAAAGGCTAATTGAATAAACTTAGCACAATTTTGGGGGTGCGCATAATAAAATATGATTAATCAAAAAATTGCAACATGGGAGTTAAAGATGATTAAGAGGCATATCAAGGTAATTTTATTGTGTAAATAACACATTTTAATATATATATATATATATATATATATCATACTCTTTTACTTATTTTTAAATCTATATTATCCAAATTAAAATATGAAGGAAACATTGATGCGGAGAGGAGACTTCTTCGACCTCCCAATGTACTTGAAGAAGCTTAGAATGACCTCTAAGACGATGGATCTAAGAAAACAATAAGTATGCAAATTAGTTAACTCAAGTTATGATATCTTAAATTTATTTTTTTATTAATTAAATATTTAACAAATATTATATTTAACGCAAGGAGGAAAAGAAACAAACTATTAGGCTATGAAGCACGAGTAAGAAAAGGAGGACATGTGGCCCATCGAATGGGACAACACAGCTTAGTGGAAGTAGTAAACAAATTTGTAAGTTTAATATAAGTTGTTGTGAAAAAAGTATATGAATTGTCATACATAAATGATTAATACTTGTATTTCTTCATTTCATTATTTTTGCACAAAACCTAATATAATAGACATGCAAACAACATTAAAATCAATGGGTTGGGATTCAATTGATTCATCAACTAGGGAAATGAGAATGAATTTGTGTCAGTAAGATGTGTTGTATAATTAGTTTTGAATTACATAAATTTTAAATTTGAAAACAATTGTAAATTTTTATCATTATATATTTACATGTTAATAGATGGTGGGAGTTGGAAGAAGAAGAAGGGGAGCAAAATCATTGGGAAATTAATGATGGCGAGGATCACACAAATGAGGAGGAGGATGAAGAGGAGGAAGAAGAGGAGGAGAACTAATGACTCAGCACATACTACTTTGTTTTGTAATTTGGAAGGGAATTGGTCCCTTTTGTAATTTCCAAATGTAATATATTATACATAATTGTATAAAAATTGCAATATGAATATTTTTTTTATTATGTGTATCGTGTGTTTATTGTACTTTTTATATCTAAACATTATCATGATATTTTGCTAAGATTTTAATAAACTTGTTTCATTTTATTTTTAAAATCTTTAGTACAATATACATTAATGTAATATAATGTATAAAATTATAATTATAATTATATATATGCAGAAAATGTAAGGCACTTAATCCTATATCTTACATGAGATGTGTATAACCAACTTGTGGCTATCATAATTTATTATCATGTTGTATCTCTTTCATATATATATATTATAATATCATTAGTGGGTCAACCTTGGTGATGGCCATAACATATTAATCATTTATATAGGAGTTAGTATGTAGTAGTTGATAATCAAATTGAGCACTTAAATCTTATTGTATGGTTTGGAGGTTGCCCCTCAAAGTGGATAAGCCATTTTACTCACATATTTATATCATTTCTTTATATTTTAGTTTTCTTTGATGTTATATTGCTACTGATATTCATATCTATTTAAGTAATTTCATTACAAGTGGTATCGAGCTTGATCTTGGCTAGAATCAATAAAAACCTAAGTGTGAAGATTCGACTATATCTCAAAATTGGTAGTGAATCTTTCTACATTTTATCTCCTGGTGTTTTGAAATAAGTCAATTAAAATACTCTCCAAATTTCAATATTATTTGAATTGTTTTACAAAAAATATATCAGTTTAAGGGTTTTTCATAAATTCTCTGTATATGCTACAAGTTTTTGAAGTTTTGAAATTTCTTTACATTTTTGGAAAGAGGATAAAAAATTAGTTTGATTCTATATTTTTATTGTTTCCATATCTGGATAACTTCTTCTCAAAACCTAAAACCCTAAATTTTAACCTTGGTCCCTAAATCCTTGCGAGGCCTTCCACAAGAAGCAAAAATAATCCTATCTTTCAGGGTAAAAACATAGATAAGGATGATATAATATTTGAGGATTTGGAGTTATAAGGGGTAACTAAATTATCATTAGTTCCAGGGTGGTGCCAGGTTTACCTTGGTGGACCATAAGGTAAGCCAACTCGAGTATGATCTGTGATTCCTACATTTTGAGATGGCTAGTTAAGGAGATGTAGAAAAGATCGATCAGGGATTAGATGATATCGTGAAGAAAATCAATACAAATATAAAGCTTTATCATCATCATCCAAATCAACCACAACTCAATCCTTCCCAGATCAACCAAGGTGGATCTTCAAGTCAAAGTAATGGAAAAACTAGCTAGGGTGGATCTTCTAGCTAGCCCAATCCAAATCCAAGTACTTTGTATCCTCGGAACATGATGCCAAAATTAGAAATGTGTAAGTTTAATGGAAATCATACACTCAATTAGATTAACTAAATGGATAATGTCTTTGATCTACATCATATCCCATTTGGACAAAACGTGACCATCGAATCCTTGTATCTCGAACCTAACCAATTCATCTGTATTATTGGTTATTTGCTCAAAGATATAAGAATGATATCCATGTCACATGGGCATTTTTTTATCAAAGATATGTAATTGCATTATATTTCTATTGTGTCGATAATTACTTCATCTAATTATCAAAGTTAGGGAAAACGAGATCAATCAAGGATTATGTTCATCGATTCTAAAACTTATCATTATGTGTGGAGGATATTACGGAAGGGAATATGAATGACCTTTTTCTTAGTGGTCTTAAGGACCACATTGAGCATGAGGTGCATATTTTTAATCTACTTAAGTTTTCTAATTCTATTATCATGACACTAGGGGTAGAGGAAAATTTTCTTTCCAACAGAAGGCAAACTTCCACTAACATTAGAGACTATAGCACCTCAATACCATAATTCCCTCGGCCAATTAAACTAACACCTCAAAAAATTGAATAAAAAATACAAAAAGGTTTATGTTTTAACTGTGACAATAAATATGGACCAAGACATAAATGTGTTGAAAAGAAGTTATTATACATTGATGATCCCAATAAAGAAGAATATAAGGAAGAAGATGAAGAGGTAGAGATCATTATCAAGCCAGAATAGTTAGGAGATCCCCAATCAACGAGATGATGTCATGAAATTTTAGGTATTATCACCCCCAAACCCTTAAAATGGTGGGATTTTTATTAAAACAAAGGGTAACAATGTTGATTGACTCAGGAAGTACACACAACTTCATTAATCATAAGTTGGTGGTGTACTTGAACTATTTTTTAAATCCATCTACCAATTTCAAGTAATGATCGATGATGGGGGTACTGTTAGTTGTTTAGGAAAATTACATAAAATTAGACTCACCATGGGAAATTACTTTCTAAATAGCCCCATCTATGCAATTTCCATGGGAGGAGAAAACATTTTTTAGGAATTCAATGGCTTACCACCTTGGGAACCATTGAGATGAAATCCCAAGAGTTGTTCATGTGTTTTGAGTCATAAGGGAATAATTTTAAAATAAGAGGATTAAGATAAAATTCCCATAGTTTTTGAGCTCTCACCGATACAAAAATTATTAAAAAGGCACAGAGAGGATTCATGGCACAACTATTTTCATTGGAAGCACGTCACCAAATGCATTATACCATTTAATATGCAAACAAATATGGATGAGAACTTAGTTTTTTTAGAGATATTTCAAAGGATTTACCTCTAAAAAGAGACCATAACCATACCATCTAGCTAGTACCAAGGATCTAACCACCTAACATCAAACCTTATAGGTACCCATATTTCAAAAGAGTGAGATTGAGAAGATATTACAAGAGATGTTAGAAGCATGAATTATCTATCAAAGTTAAATTTCTTATTCTTCTCTAGTAGTGTTGGTGTGTACAAAATATGACAATTGACTCATATGTCCTTATTATAGGGAACTCAATAAGTACATAGTCAAATAAAATTTTCCTATTTCTCTAATTGATAATTTTCTAAATGTTTTCCATGGTGTTATTTACTTTGCAAAACCTAATCTCCGTTATGGATATCATCAAATAAGAATCGGGGATTTGGATGTTCATTAAACATCCTTCGGACATATGAAGGCCATTATTAATTCTTGGTAATTCCTTTTGGACTCACAAATGTACCCTCTACATTTCAAACTTGATGAATTATGTATTTAATCCATTCGTACGAATTTTTTTAGCATTCTTTAATGATATATTAATCTATAACGAAACATGGGAGAAACACTTGCATAATGTAAATAAGGTTTTGAAAATTTTAAAAAAACATTAGATTTATGTAAATCCATATAATTTTTATTTTTGAGTCATTGAGATTGAATATTTGGGTCATTTCATCTCTTATGAAGGTGTTAGTGGATCCTAACAAGATAAATGCCATGCTTGAGTGGAAGGTTCCAAAAACCCTAAATAACCTCCAAGGATTTTTGGGGGCTTACAGGTTATTATCATATATTTGTAAGGAATTATGGTAGCATAGTAGCACCACTAACATATTTATTGAATGATGGAATGAGGAAGTGAATGAATCATTTGAGAAATTGAAAGAGGCCATGTGCACTACTCTAGTTCTAGCTACCCCAAATTTTTCCTAAACATTCATTATTGAATGTGATGCTTCAGGGTATAGTATGGGGGAAATAATCATACAAGAGGGTCATCCCATTTCCTTTGAGAGATACAAATTTAAAGGTAAGAATATATCAAAACCAATTTATGAGAATGAAATGTTGACCATACTTCATGTAGTAAAGTACTTAAGACTGTATCTAATGGGAAGACACTTCAAAGTAAAAATAGATCATAATAGTTTCAAATACTTCTTAGATAAATGTTTATATATAAAGAACAATAGAAATGGGTCTCAAAAAATTTGGGATGTGATTTTGAGATAATCTACAATAAAGGGAAGGAGAATGTAGTTGTTGATGCTCTATCTCAAAAGCATGCATCATATGAGGCATTGTTGAACGTGTCATACCATATTACAAAAATATTGGGTAGAGGAGGAAAGGTCTGAATGGTGAGATGACCCAAGTACATATATTATCATTCATAATTTCCAACACAATCCAAGCATGTCAGAAAAAAAATTTATGGAAAGAGGGTTCTTTATGATGCAAGGATAGATTATACCTATGTAAAAACTCAACCCTCAAAAATAGGGTTCTATCTGAGCTCCATGCTTCTCTAGTGGGGAATTTTGGCTTCTTGAAGACTTATCATTGAATTAAGCAATATTTCTTCTAGGAAGGGCTAAAATGGGATGTCCAAAAATTTATGGCAGAATGCATGGTTTTTCAATAAAATAAGGGTGAAATAATTAATTCCCTGGGTCTTTTACAACCTCTATCTATTCCTAGCCAGAGGTGGGAAGAGGTTTCCATGGACTTCATCACAAGATTACCTAAATTAAAAGGGAAAAATTTAATCATTATTTGGTGGATAAACTTACCAAATTCCCATTTTTGTTCCTTGTCACACCCATTTGTCACAAGTACAGTGAAAGCTACAACCTTCATGGATATAGTTCAAAAGCTACATGGGACACCAAATATTATAGTAAGTGATTAAGACCCTATATTTACTAGTAATTTTTGGACTGATTTGTTCTCATATTTTAGGCACTCAAATAACTTATATTTCTTCTTATCATCCCCATCGATGGGGAAATTGAGGTGGTAAACAAGTTCTTGGAGGGATATCTTCATTTTTTACCTCAAATAAGTAAGAGAGATGGTTCCAATGGTTGTCAGTTGCAAAATTATGGTATAACACATCATTCCATACTTCAACTAACTGTATTATTTTTGGAATTATATGGATACCATCCATTTCTATCACCTCATCCTTGAGAGGCTAGCAAAGGGTTAGAGAAGTTAAATATCACATTCAACACTAGTAAGAATTACTTTCTAGTCTCGAGGAGAACTTGGCCATGGAAAAAAACATCATGAAGCAAGATACTAATCAACATCATAGTGAAAGAGATTTTGAAGTCAATGATTGGGTTTTCTTGAATTTAAAACCATAAAATAAAATGTATTTGAAACAATAGAAGAAGGATAACAAGATTTCACCCAAGTATTATGGACCTTATCAAGTGTTGCAAAAGCATTGTTAATGTAACCTACAAACTAGAATTCCCTCGAAACCAAAATACATACATTCTTTCATGTTTCTTTCTTAAAGAAGGTAATTGGGCATAATTTATTAGCCTAGATAGTGTTACCTAAGCCTGATGAGGAGGGAAGAATCATCTTGGAACCGGAATGCATCTTTTTGACACGCACTAAATTATTGAGGACAAAGGTCATTACCAAATATCTGATCAAGTGGAAGAATCTAGATAGTGAATATGCAACATTCCTACAACATAATCTATAACTTCTCAAAATTGGGTACAATTTTTCTCCAAAGGGGAAGGGCATGATATGCCCTCAATCATATATCTTACATGGGATGTGTATAGCTGACTTTTGGCTATCATATAACATCTTATCATATTGTATATCTTTCATTTATGTTATTATATCATTAATGGGTCAGCTTTGGTGATGTCCATAACATAGGAATAACTAATATAAGATTTATTAGGTACTATTTGATCATCAAATTGAGCACTTGAGTCTTATTGTATGGTTTGGAGGTTTCCCCCTCAAAGTGGCTAAGTCATTCTACTTGCATATTGATATCATTTCTCTATATTTTAGTGTTATTTGGTGTTCTATTTTTGTCGATATTAAGATCTATCTAAGTAATTTCATTACAAAAATATAGTAAATAATAAATTAAATTAAATTTAAAATAATATATTTACATTAAAACCTATAAAATGTAATGCAATATAATTCTTAGTAAATTAATTATATTAAATATTAATGATATTTTTAAAAAGATCATATGAGTTTTGCATCTAATTTACACCACACATTGGTGGCATAAATTTAGCACTAAAGTGGTGTAAAATTAATGCATTTAAAAATGTCTATTCTTGTCAAACTTGCATCACATTTGAGCCACATTTTTCAAACGAAATTCTTGACGAATTCCAAAAAGCTTGAAAAGGTTGATTTCTAACACAAAATTGACTCAAACAATGCTCTAGAAACACTACATGTTACAATTGGCACTACCATAAATTTGGACTAAATGAACTTAAAAATAATCATTTGGCACTTATCTCTACATTTTACCATTTATATAGATAATTGATAATCATAAACGTGTCTTGATCAATCCCATACTTAAAATCCATTAAGTGAGTGCTTGTCACTTGAATGTAGCTCATCCAAGACCTTTGTGTTATATATAAAACACGTCTTTAGAATCCTACCCACCTATCTCTACTTTCAAATCATATCCCGGGGTAAGGAGTGGTAGAATCACCGTCAAGGATTGAATCATTCGACAATTTTGGCCCTAGCTAATATTTTTTCATAATCACTTCCAATGGTCAATTTTTAAAAATTACAAGTTACCTTGGTTATATTATGTTCAATTAAGTGGAAAAACTATTTGTATAAGTCATATATAAAATTATATACACCGTATTCGTTAGGGAAACCTTTATAAACACATTTGGCTATCTAGGGAATCACACATACAAAACACCCAAGTGAAGGATTGTCATTGCACTATTACTCCTTGAACTAGACAAAAAGATACCAAATCTAAACACATTTCACAAGACATCCCTAGATCACTATCACATGTTAGAACATTATAGTCTTTGATTTCAACTTAACTTATATGCACATTAGCACCTCATTCAGACAAATCTAAATGCTCACCTGAAGCGCGTGAAGCTACCAGGTTCCTCATTTGTGCTTGCTTGTAAAGATGCTATCATGCATATCCATAATAACCAATATAAAATCATACATTCAAGTTCATATCATCATGTACATCATATCATGAGCTTATAATGGAAACACATGTAATAAGGAAACATAATAGATCATATGACAATTAAGATCAACTATAAGAACATATCTCCATATTCAAATACATCAATGACCATAATCAAACCTCCAAAGTTCATTATATAAAAGTATTGCATAAAAAGCTAATTACATAACCTTGAATAGTAAACACAATGTCATGTGTACTAGTACATAAGAGTAGCATAGCATAGCTTAATACCTCACGAATCTATTCTCACATACATGGTCTCTCATTCACTGTCTCTCATGCGTTGTCCCTCATACAATGTCCCTTATATGTTGTACCCAAAACAATGACATAAAACAACTATATTTAGGAGTGGGGACTTTCCCTTCACTGCCCATGCATTCTTAAAATAGATTGCATGCTTAAAATAGGTATGTGTACATCCAAAAATTGTCATAAGGCATGCATGGTTTTATATCAACCTTAATAATAGATTAATCCTATAAATAAACTTTGCTTTAACCATATTACTAGATCAATCCCTACATGACCTGTCATCTTCACTCTATATTTAATTTTACCCAAAAATAGACTTTCATTGGCCCTCAAGTCATCCTTATTTTATTCAATTTTGAATCATTGCTTGATCAACACTCCAACTTCGTCTTTATTTATATCCCATGGTATACAAAATCGCTTAAGTCTCAAAGGTTCCCTACTCAGGCACGAACCTTCAAGCTACCCCATTCCATCTGTGTGTGCCCCTTCGCACTCCTTCATGCATGCTATAGTTCCTCGTGTGCGGTATGTACTTAGTTAATTCAGATGTGTAACATTACCCCACACTAATTTGGATTTTTGTCCTTGCAATGATGTTGTCCAACTTAAAGAATATTCGAATAATCAATGAAAGAATAAATAATTCAATTCCCAAAAAGAATCATCGCACCTAAAAAAAATCAACTTGGGCCTCAGGTTATTGAAAGAGTTTTGGGAACTCAACATCTATTTCACCCTCCACTTTCTTCCACTCATCAAGTTCTACCAATGCTTTCCCAGGCATCACCTCTACAATTCCTGGTACTTGGTCAGGCACTAACTCTTCAACTCTACTCTTGAGCTCTTGATAACCATAGTAGACTTTTGCAAATACTCCTTCAATCACATCCATATGCTCCAATACCATATTCTGAAACTACTTGATTCTTATCTCTAACTTATCCTTCTTGGCCTTTATTACCTCTTTCTGTTATGATGCCTCAGCCATAACCTTAGTGCACTCTATCTTATTAGTGGGCATATTTTCTTGATAGCCCTAAGTTTTGTTTCTTCATCTATTATGTGTGAGTTAAGGATCGGGTCACACTTCTCTAACTTTTAAAACCAAATTTGGCCTTATTACTTTCCTCCTTGAGCTGTGGGAATAATTCCTCAAGCTTAGTAATCCTTGCTTCAACAACTACCTTATTTGCTTCCTTTTCCTTCATTATCTCTTTAGTAGTTGACCCCATGCCACTTTTGATTTCCACTAGAATTATTCCAACCATATCTTAAAGATATTCCATATCACCATTGTAATCATTCCTGGCCTAACTCACCAAGGTTGGAAATTGACCTAAAATATGCTTCACTAATGTGCCTGCCCTTGTCATATTCCTCCTTGGTCCGCTTCTTCTCCCCCTGAATATATTTCTTCAAGATGTTAAATTATTTTTATTTCTTCTTATTATCTTTCATAATAACTCTCATTGTATCCTCACATACAAATTATGGCACGTGACATCCGGCCATTTTATTCAAGGCATTACATGTCTACTCATCTTTCAAGTACATGGGGTCCACTATCTTGTACTTATTTCTTAGCTCTCTTCAATTATAGAGTAATTAGGGAGTTATTACTTACTTTGAACTCAAGCCCTCTATTTTTTTATGCAAGTTCCAGGAAACATATTCCTTGTGCGCGCAACCCCTCCATGTTTATCCATAAGATCCTAGCCATATAATTTCTCTCTGGGCACCGTGCTTTGCAAACGCACCCTCAAGACCTTTGTAGGGTCATCTAAAAGTCCATTTATGGTGACCTAGGTGTCCATCGCTTCCTCACTTCCTTCACTTTTGTTTGCAAATTTTTTGGAGTAAATGTGCATGTACTAGTCCCATATTTTACACCATTATCTTCCTTGATGACATAAGTATCATCAATTTCCTTCTCCTTGTGCACCTCCTCATGTTTAGGTGTTTTATCTTTGGGTGGGATTTTATTCTTTTCCCCTCTCTAGTTCCCAACTAATTATGTTCCTCTTTGTTCTTCTTCACCAACTATTTTTCCCATTTTTTCTCAAACTCCTCCAAAAAAGTCTCATCTTTTTCTTTTTCACTAGACACCTCTTCACTGTAAACCACCTGTGCCTCACCACGTGTTTGACCTTGGTATTTTCTTTATCATCCTTGGGTGGTTGAGAAGTCCTTGTGTTGTCACCACTCTTCCTTCTTCTATAATACATATTCTTCCTACACGAGTGGTCAAGTATACCCTCTTCTTCACAAGGGTGTCTTCGCGTGTTCTCTTCAATGGTGGTATAATAGTTCTCCCGGGATGTGGAAGACAAGTATCCATAACTTCCATTTCTACTACACCCCTGGGTCCTTGGCCTTAATAATACAAAGACTTTACATATCGTCCCTTTATCGTGATGTTCATTTGGGGTTCAAGTGCAACATATATGGCTCCAAGGTCTCCAGATATGCAGACATAGAGATTCATGTTTGTAGTTCATGCACAAGATATGAAAATCAAAGTCCATCTTATCAATATCAAAAGTCAACTTTTGTGCATCCTTCAACCTTCACTTGATGAACTTGAAATATTGAGAAGTGAATTCAAATGATAACTTACACCATGGACCCATTTCTCTATCCTACATTTTGAAGCACACAAGATAGTAATGTTGCATCACTCAAACTTTTCATGTTCCTCAACCTCTATTGATAACTCATGTAAGAGATGTGACATTTAGTCTCAAAGGTCAGATGCAATCTGTTGTACCATTTATATATGCTTGCCTTGTATGCATTTGTGATCGTGCCATCACAAGTGTAACTAGTGAATTGGATTACATGGGACTTATTTACTAGTGGGTAAACCCACATGTCCTTATCTATAGCCATCTGGAACCTCAATCTCCCATAAGACAATAAATAAGAGGATCGAGCCCCGGGATATATTGGATCCTTCTTCATTTTGCCTTTGCATCCCCTATGATTCCATTTGCAATGTATTACATGATGTTGTAATGGGTCCTCTATGTGTCATCATGTGCAAATACAAAAATTTCTTCTTTACATCTGTCCACCTCTCTCGAGGAACCAAATTTATAACTTATCAACTCATTGTAAAACCCTAGTTGTAGGATCTATGAGCTTATCAATGCTCATGGCCCTTCTTCCTTTTTTTCAATGCAATTTATGACCACTTCTTCCATCTTCACATTAGAACATAGATCCAGCTCCATGTCCTCCCCTATAATTCTCAAACCTATGAATTTTTCAATGATTTGGGATGTAATTGTCATTTTTGGCCCAGAAAATAGAATAAGTCATTATGCACCCTAGAGATGAGCCACTAGAATAGATGTGTGGGATTTTGAAGAAGGGTAGCTTAAATAACTAGAGGACCCCTACCTTCTCCATATTTCTCCTTACTGAATCATCCACCAACACTTTCCCCTCTTCATTTGTCCTGGAGTTCTTGTAACATGTCTTCCTTCAATGTTGCTTCATGCCATGGAGCCCTATGGTTAAATTCACTAATTTTACACTTGGTAAGTTGTGACTTCCAAGTTTGAACCCTAAAAACTCTAGGTGGGTACTTACATTTCTGAATATATATCCTCCAACGGATCTTCTACTTTGACCTCAACTCTCTTCATGTGGGTTTTCCCTTCCAGGTCTTTGGTGCCATTAATCCTAAAAATTTGTGCCCTAGGTAATTTTCTTCACAACAATGTCTTACTTCACTATCTCGCAAACCCTAGTTGTTCAAATTTTTCCTGCAAACCCTTCTGTTTGTGCCCTAATGTTGCATTCAATTTTGTCTCAAACTTATCTCTTCTCAAGGAGCCACACACAACTTCGCCCACATGTTGCTCTATCGCACCAAGTCACTCAATAGCTCAATTTGTCAAGTTCTCTTGAATGAAAGGTGGTAAATAACTCATTTTTCCCCTTTTTATAACTTTTTCATACTCCACCAACTTACTTTTTCTTTCAACATAATTTTTCTTGCTTTTAAATCTTGTAAGTTATTCTCTTAATAAAGCATCTTTTATGCTTTTTAATTTATTACTCAACTTCCTCTCGCACAATGCATATCGTAACCTTCTAGCACACCTTACTACTTTCCAAGCCACATACCTCCTTACACGTACCTCCATGTGTCGTAGTATATAATCATCTACGCCATATACCAAGTAGTTAACCATGTTGTTGCCTACCTCACATTACACTATGTGATCCTTCTTCCCACATGGCTTTCATCGTGAGTAATTTCCGTATAAGCACCATCATTCCTAGACGTGTAACACCTTTCTCCTATGTGCACCAATCCTTCGAGAGAACACCCTCAAACATGCCAATCTATATAGATCCCAACACTAATAATTTCCTCTTCTAATAAATTGTACACTGTTCTCACCCCACACTAAAAGTATGTGCAATCCTCTACACATGAACTCAATAGATAGTAACTAACTTCATGTGCACAAGTGCTCTTATTAAAACACAACCAGGAAATAAAACACATAACAATGACTAGAAAAGAAACACATGAGAGGGAAATCTAAGCTAAATGACAATACTTCCTTATTAGAAACACCAAGAAGTCATATTTTTAGTAGGGCTTTAGCCTAATCCCATTAAAGTAACCAGGAAATATGGTGTCATCCAATGCCTAAAACTGACATACACATGATTCAAGTATCTTGGCTACTACAAAAGGTCTCAACCAATGCACTTTCAATTTCCCTGGGTGGAATAAAAATTGGAGTGATAGAGAAGTACCATCTTTCCAACAACAAAAGTTTTGTTTTTAATGTGTTTATCATGTCGTGCCTTTTGTCTTTCTTCTCATCCTTCTCCCTCCAACGCATAATGGCATACTACTCATCTAGTTGCATTAGTTTGTCAATGCACTCTTCCACAAATTTTTAATCATCTAGTTCACCTGCACGTGTAATACAGAGGGATGGTAACATGAATTCAATTGGTAGTATTGCTTCCATGCTAAACACCAATTGAAAGGGTATGGCCTTGTTCAACCTTTTATAAGTGGTCATGTAAGCCCAAAGTATAGCCCAAAGTATAGTGGTCATGAAAGGGTATGGCCTTGTTCACCGTATGGCCTTCTCCCTCCAATGCATAATGGCATCTTTAGCTCATCTAGTTGCATTAGTTTGTCAATGCGCTCTTCCACAAATTTTTAATCATCTAGTTCACCTACATGTGTAATACTGAGGGGATGGTAACATGAATTCAACTGGTAGTATTTCTTCCATGCTAAACACCAATTGAAAGGGTGTGGCCTTGTTCAACCTTTTATAAGTGGTCATGTAAGCCCAAAGTATAGCTTTGACACTTTATCATCCCAATATTTTCTTCCAACATCACATATTTTTGTCAATGTTTGTCCCAAAAATTGTTGAAATATTCTGTAGTACCATTAACTCATGTGGGTGATAAGGAGTAGTCTTATGGTGTGCCACCATAAACTATGCCAATAGAATTTTGATTGTCTCATTCAAGAAATGAGTTCTCTATCAAATTTCAAGCTTAATGGGTTTTCATACCAGCTAATAATATTTTCCCATAAGAACCTTATTATTTTGGTTGTTGTACAATCCTTTTTAGATGTTTCTTCTTCCCACCTTCTTAGATAGTATGTGCAAGTAATAATGTAGCGTGCATCAATACTACATGCGGGTGGTGAAAAAGGACCTACAAAGTCAATATCCCACTTTTCAAATGGCTCCATGCTTGTAATAGGCCGCAACAATGATCTCATCTCTATGACCAAGATTCCCAAAATGAACTTACATGATCACATGCCTTGACATATTCCTTAGTATCTTTATATAAATTCTCCCACAAAATTCCATCCATCGAGAATCTTGTGTGTATAAAGCATCCCCATCGTAATGTCCTCCCTGCTATTCCACCATGAGCCTTTTTGGAATGGTCTTGTGCTTCTTGCCCTAGAACAAGAATGTGTAAAAATTCATTGCAGCCCAACTTGTACAAGTCTCCACCAATCAACTGATTAGGCCATTGTGTGTATAACAAACTCATTTTTCTCAAATGTCTTCATTCCTTAGGCATTTGTTCGGTGTGTAAAAATATTGTTATATCCTCCAAGTCTACAGGCACATGGTTTAACCTAAAAATTTGTGCATCTCGCATTATGTCCTCAATGCTATGTGCGTCCTCACTCAAAATTAATCCTTGATAAATGATCAAGTCCTAAATTTCTCTTACCTAGTTTCACAACAACTATAAAATCAAACTCCTTGAAATAGAAGTATCCACCTATAAATGTACCCTTGCAAAACAGGCTTGTTGACCAAGTACTTGAGCATTGTATGATCTATATAGAAAATAAATGAGGTTTCCAACAAGTACTATATGAAATTCATGCAAAGGCGTAGATCATATAAAATGCCTCATGCTTAATAGTAGTGTAATTCTTCTATGATAGTGTCAACATCCTACTTGCAAAGAAAATGAGATGATCCACAATTCCTTCCCCTAGTTGTGCCAATATTGCACCAATCTCCATGCCGAGGCATCAACATGAACATTAAAGGGTTTATCCCATGAAATAAAGTGAAAAATAGGTGTAGTGGTGAGCATTTCTTTAATGTTTCAAACCTATTTGTTGCATGTGTCACCCCAATAAAATTTCCCTTTATCCTTGAGCAATTCTTCCAAGGGTGTTGAAATATTTGCATATCCTTTTATAAATTTCCTATGGTTACTATTTTTCCCAAAAATCCATGCACTTCACTTTGATTGGTAGGTTCTTCCAAACCCAAGATCACAACTATCTTGGTTGGGTCTACCAACAATCCTTCCTTACAAATGATGTTCCCAAGTAAAGTGCCAAAAGGTGTAGCAAAGATGCACTTTTAATGTTGAGAGAGATGTTCAACTACCTGTACCTCTCAAACATAAGCCTCAGATTATCACAATGATCCTTGACTAAGCCATATATTATCCAATCATCCAAATATACCTGTAATAACTTATGAATAAAGTCTTGAAAGGCCTACACAATAATGTGTGAGAACATTGCTGGTGCATTTTTCAATCCAAAGGGCATAACTGTATATGTAAAACTTCCCCATTTAGTGGTGAAATTTTTCTTCTCTTGATCTTCTTTCATGATGTGCACTTGGTGATAACTTGAAAATCCATCTATGAAAGAATATATCTCACGCCAACAACTCCTTTAATAATTTCTTCTGTGAAAGGGGTGGGAAAGGATCTATAACACATGAAGCATTGAGTTCTCTATAGTCCACACAAATCCTTATCCTCCCATCCTTCTTAATGTTTATAACCATGGGGCTAACCCATTCAGATTCTTCAATTGGCTCAATTATTCCAGACTTGAGCATCTTATCAATTTCATTTTTACCTTCACACACATGTTAGGATTCATCCTATAAGGCCTCTTCCTAACCGGTGTGCCTTCTTTCAAATTTATCTTCATTTCTCCTAAAGAGGGTGTACTCCTTTTAATTCATGATAACCCCATAAAAAAGTCCTGGAACTCACACAGAGTTCAATAACTCTTCCTACTTCTTTCTCTGACCAATAATCACCAATAATGGCCTCCTTAGCTCATCCTCAGTACCAATGTTAACCTTCTTTGTCTTCATAGGAGCATGGTACATGCAAGTTCCTTCTCATCTATAATGTCCATCACCTCACATGCACCTTCAGTGTGGCTAACATCCAGTTATCAACTTCCTCATCATCTATCATGTATACTAATTTTCCTTTTTTTTTTCCTTCTAGGCACGACCCATTTGTACTTCTTTCTATCTCCTCAAGATCAAGGCACGCCTCAAGATCAGGTTCCCCAAATAGCTCCAACATGATCTCTTTAGCCTTCATGATATCCCCCCCAAAGTGATGCGCTTCATGATCTACAATGCTTCATGGAATGGAGGCTTAGTAGAAAAATAATCAAAATTTTAATCATACTGCAGTCATCTCTTACCAATTTGTTGTTTCTCTTTTTAACTCAACATGGACATACCATGCACACATGCAGCCACATGTAATGTGGAGTATAACTTATGTACCCAAAGTGATGGTGGTAAGGCCTCCTTTCCCTATGCCCATGATCTCTCACAATCATGGATGTGATGTGAGGTAGGAGACTTCCCATGAAAATTCACATTTTGTGTAAGTACATTACTCGAGTAAACCTAGTAGAAAATGTGATTCTCACTTCTCACCATTCCAAAAGGCTATCTCTATGTGTTTCCCACCATTGCGTTGTTATCCCATATAAATTATAGACCAACATGTTTCTTTATCCCCTTCATTCTTCCACTAAGTCTCCATGGCATGAAAGAATGTATTAGGATTCCCTTCACCAATATACCTTGATACTAAGTAGATCCCTAACGCCCTCACCATGCACAACCTAATCATTCTAGTGACTCTTCCTTTAACTTCATGCCCGACCATCTCATATGTTCCATGAGCCTAGTTATCATAAGCAACACTAGTAGTGTCACTTATAGACTACGTATCTTCCCACTAAAGAATGTCTTCCTTTGATGGTTCTACATTCTCTAGATCATGCATTGTATGAGCATAGATTCTATTAAGTTCTTCTTCACTCAAGGGATCAACATAAGGTTCTTCCTTCTTATCATGTAGGGGTATGATCACATGCTCTTCATCATTCTCAAAACTGATGTACCTTTTGTTAAATCATAGATCAACATTGTTCGCATAGCACCAAGGTCATCTAAGTAATGCTAGAAAGTTTTTTGCTTCAGCAAGCTCCAATACCTCAAAGTCTCTAGTAAAATTGGCTCCTTGAATGGTAATGGATGCATCCTTCAATACCCCAATAGGCATATCCCTAGTTTTGTTTGCCATATATAACACATTTGAAGATGGCTACAATGTTGGTCTACCCATCTGATTCCATACATCTAGATTCAACACATTCACTTTTGTGCCTATGTCAATTAGAATGTTACGTAATAACCACCCATCAATTATTGCATCCATTGTAATCTCTTTGTCAAATTCATGATTATGAGGTGGTATATTTACATGAAGTATCTTTCTCTCATGCTTAATTCCAATGCATGGTAATTTTTCTCATAGCCATTCCCCTAATAAAGGAATGATATTCTCCTAGTGCAACATCCTACACACCTCCTTTAATCATCCACATCCTTCTGCAAGAGCTCAATATTATTTACTGTTCCTCTCATGTACCTACTCTTTTCAAGAACTCGTATTTCTCCCTAAAGTTCCCTTGATGACTCCCATAGTCTCTTAGTAGACTTCCTTCTGATGTGTAGCATTTGGATACTTAGCATGTATCACCTCTTCCTTGTAATGAGTGGCTTAGCTTTCAGAGGTTTACATGTGTGCATAGTCTCAACGTGTGTGGTAACCATAATATTTTTGTAAATAAGGATCAAGTGTCTTCTTAGGCATCCACTAATCAACAATGGCACATTATACCTTAATCATTCATGTGCCCTTGTCTTTCTTCTTCTTATTTTTACTCATATGTTCATATAAATCTAGGCATTCCTCTAACTTATGCTACTTCCCACACCATGAGAAAGTTTGTATTATTCTAGGGAAATCATGCTGATAATGATAAGGAGACCCACAAGTATAACAAGTTCCTCAGGTGAATCTGCCTCTACCATCCCCGTGACCATGAACTTGATATCCTCCTCGGAATCCTCCATTCCTATTATCCCCATTATTGTGCCCTTCATTATTTTTTCCTTCCTACTCCTTTGATCTACTCACCAGTGTGGTGCACCCCTTTCTTAATAACTTCATGGATATGATCAATCAATCTACAAGTCAACAGTGTCATGTGAGTATGGGACTTACAAATCTTACAATACATGGACACCTTTTATGAATAACACATTGTAAAAGAGGACAATCCCAAACATCATGGTTTAGGTGACATAACTCACAATCTAATAATAACATGTGCACTAACTTGCATGGGAAACTATCCTTTGTATTTCCTTCAACCTCATAATCAAGCACACCATATATCCACTATGTGTCTCATGAGTTGAATTAGCAGAAAGCTTCTCCATTTTTTTCCATAGCTACTATCTACGCCTCTAAACAATGATCACTCCATTATTAACACTTCTAACTACCTCAATGCATAGGGATACTTCCAAATCCTCACAAAGGTTAGTATACATATTATGAGATAAATTTGTATGGAACGAAGTCAACAATCCTCCAAAAAATGAATGTATACGCTGACTTTGATGAATTTCATAAGACAATTTTGATAGAAAATTCTTAAAACATGCATCATACTCCCTCACACTTTCAGATAAGCCTTGCTTAATATCCTTGAGTGCATTGATGCTCTACTGCTCAAACTCTGGAATATCAAATTCTACCAAAAATGTAGTATGCAAATCATTATAATCAACCATACTTTGATGTGGATCATACTTCCTATACCAAGATATGCACGCACCCTTGAAGAGTAGTGGAAAATTTACTTTCCTTCCTATATGAAGATGTAATTCCTTTAGTGCGCCATAGTATCTCACACTTATGCACATGTTTTGCTACATCTTCAATACCTATATACTTTGGTAAGTGGAGGGACATCTCAAAGAAGACATGGGGTGTCTTTTATGGGTTGTAGAGGTTGTTGAGGTGGTTGTTGTGGGTGTAGAACTTGTCCACCAAATCTTCCACCAATAGTTTCTCCTCCTAATCCTCCTGATCCTCCCTGCACCCTACTTTGGGATGTGGACTAGTTGTCATACTTCCTTGTGTCCTAGTTGCGTAGTCTAATTAGACACCCATGGTCTGCATGGCCGTAACACTCACAAAATTTCTTCCAATAGTTTGTGCACCCACACTCTATCCTATTGACACACCTAAGAATACCCCTTCAAACGTACTTCCAAACAAAAATGGTTCATGTTGCATTCACTGGCCATAGGTGTATGTGTTGTATGATGTTCTTATGAATTCAACACAAAATAATATCTACCTATCTCTATTTACCTTCTGAACTAGCTTGCTTCTTTATAATACCTCTATATTTGGAACACCAAGCACAAAGTCTAGGTGGCTAGGTGGAATCAAATGTGTGCCCATTGTCCTTGTCTTCTCTCTCTAACGTGATCTCATCTAAATCCAAATGGGATTCTATACTGTGCTTTCCCAAAGTTGGGAGTACCTATGTTGGTGCTCCTCATCTTCCACAAGATCTTTAAAACATTCACGAGCCATCATTCCCCTCAACTTGAGTGACTCCTTAATGTCTTGTGCACATTCCATTTCCCTCTCCCATGCTTCATTAAATATGAGTCATCTTTCTTCTCTCTATATATCTACTACATTAGGTCTCCATCATCTTTCACCACACTGCCTACCCCTATGCATAGTGGGGGTTTAGCTAGCCATATGGAGGCTCTCTAAATCTAGTTTATTATCAAGATCCTTAATTTTCAAGGGCATAGTGCAAAATAAATCCTCTCGGCTCATAAAATAATTTTAACTCAGCCTCCTCTAGACACAAGTAAGTAGAAATAATGTACTCCAATGTATAATCCAGCCCACAACACTACAACTCTAGTCCACTCACCAAACAAACAAAGTATGGTAATATTCCTACGTCCAAAGCTTCTGAACCTATACCCCAACACTTCCTAATGCATATACTACGAAACCACTCATACAATTATACTAGAAAGAAGCTAAATAATGTCTCATAGAGCTCATGATAAATATTATCTTCCACCCACCGTTGTGCATTGAAATCAGGTCCAAATTATACCTCTATGCAAACTTATCTTGTCTATCTTTTACCCAAATTTCAATGCTCTCAAGATTCAATCAATACACCATCTACATGCAACATCCTGGCTGACCATTTGAAAATAGGTCCCAACAACATAACCAAAATGTAGTCTTTTATTTCCACTTATCTATTATGCGTGTTCAACACCTCATTCAGACAGATATAAACACTCACCCAAGTTCACGAAGCTACCAGTCCCTCCTTTGTACTTTCTTTCAAGATGTTAGCATGCATATCCATAATAACCAATATCAAAGCATACATTCAAGTGCAGATCATTATAGACATCATATCATGAGCTTATAATGGAAACACATGTAATAAGGAAACATAATAGATTATATAACAATTAAGATCAATTGTAAGAACATATCTCCATATTCAAATACATCAATGACCATAATCCAACATCAATAATTCATTATATCAAAGTATTACATAAAAATTTGATTATATAACCTTGAATAGTAAACACAGCCTCATGTGTGATAGTACATCGAGTAAAGATAGATTAATACCTCATAAATCTATTCTCACATACATGGTCTCTCATATGTTGTACCCAAAACAATGATATATAACATATATATATATATAGGGGTGGGGACTTTCCTTCACCACCCATGCACCGTTAAAATAGACCGTATGCTTAAAATAGTCATGTGTACATCCAAAAAGTTTCATAAGTTGTGCATTTTTTTCTATCAACCCTAATAATAGATTAATCCTATAAATAAACTCTTCTTTAATCCTATTATTAGATCAATCCCTACATGATCTTTCATTTTTGCTCTGCATGTGCTTTTACCAAAAAATAGACATTCCTTAGCCCTCAAGTAATCCTACTTTTATCCGGTTCTCAATCATTGTTTGATCAGACTCCAACTATGTCTTTCTTTTTTATCCCATGGTATACAAAATTGGATAATTCCTGAAGGTTCCCTACTCAAGCATGAACCTATACACGCTACCCCATTCCACCTATGTGTTCCCCTTCATGCCTCCTTTGACGTGTCATAGATCCTCGCACACCCAGTATGTACTTAGTCAATTGAGTTTTGCAACAAACATACACTAAAGATCATTTCCAAGTGACCAAAGGCCTTATTAGAGTCTTTCTAAATCATTACTATTGGACATTTGAACACATTCACTAGTTTGGAGAACTAAATTACTCTAAGGCCTCTTATAGTATTATTATGTAAGAGGGTCACAACTTATATGGAATTAAAAAAAGATCAACCAAATAAAACTAACCCCTTTTTTATGTCTTTGAGAAAAGATAAATCTAGGGTTTCACAAAGCGAAGCCATCACTTGTCACATAAGCACAATCACAAAATTTCAATCATAGATTGCAAACCCATAGACAAAGAAGAATTAGATGGTAGAATCTAGATCTAGATTAGATTACTATATGGAAAAATCAGCCACAAAGGTTAAAAATGCCTAAATCTGTCTACCCAGCTTCATGAAAACCTTCCCTCTCCTTATATTTATCACTCTAGATTTTACATGTGGTTTAATAACACTCTACCTAGCTCATTTCTCTAGATCTATATTATTGTCACTTTTTCACAGCTTGTTTTGGGTTTATATGTTCTAGACCATAACCTTTAATTCTAATATATCTTTAAGGGCTTATATATTTATGTATTTTATCAATGCATATTCTAGACTCTATGTATTTATTTTATTTTTTATTTTATACCATCATTAAACCTTTATTAATTAATCATAATTAGATTGACCCTAAATTTTATATTACATTTTGGTGAACCCATTTATTTAATTTTATATGCATTCTATGGATTCCATATTTTCTCTTAAAGTGTCGATCTCATTCTATCCTTTATATTTTTAGGGTTGAATTTTTTTCCTCTTAGGGGTTTTCCTAAACCCTTCTACCTTTTAGAGGATTTAGATTGAACAACCATATAGGATATTTATCCTATAAGAAACTAGGTTAAGAAAGGGTTGGGAAGGGTTAGATTCAATCAATAAATAGGATCACTAAATGATTTAACCCTAATTAATAAGGATGGCCTAATTAGGATTATAAATTTAGAATATAAAAATATAAAATATACAAAAATATACAAAAAGAAACTAGGGATGATTTGATAGAACTCAACACACTCAAGGGAATATAAAATTAGGGTTAGAGCATCCACTTAGCTATTTTACAATTCCAAGAGTTGATCTAGATCTAAATATGGAAAAAAAAATTGTGACATAGTTGAAGATGCTTCATCTTCAAAATAGATTGTAAAAACCCTCGAGGACATTAGTGGCATGTTCGAACACTAGCATATGGTGCTATTTTCTAACTTGTACTACTTTTTCCTTCATGAATTTACACTTTTGTGATGATATTGGTTATTTTTCCTTTATGTGTAATGCCCTCCTAAACTTTTTCTTGTTTTATGGTGCTCTTGTATGCTCATGTAATGATCAAACCCTAGTTTCCTACACTAATACTCAAATACACATTAGATTAAAAATGGTTAACTTGATTGAGTTGGACTGACATTATTAGCCAACCCTTATTGATTCAAGCCAAGTGTTGCACTACTTACCTTAATGAGGGGCTTAAAATCCATGTAATTTTCCTAGAGTATGTGTACGATTGAATGCAAGTCTAGAGTTCCCTCCCTTATGTTTACCATTGTATTTAACACCAATCATTGGCTATTTAGATAGATTTTGAATTTAACCCTTTTGAATGCTAAATAAAATTCTTGTAGATATATATTTTCTATAGTATTTCCCTTGTTCTTTTTGAAGTAGTGATTGTATGTATATACTTGATAGTACCTCTTGGTTTAGACCCCTTAAAAATATTTTATATATGATAATTTAACTTTGAAATTAGGACCTAATGGAAAACTTATAGAAATTGTGGTGAATGTCCTTATAACCGTTTCATTGTTTCGTTTCATTCTTTTGGAGAAAATGGTAAAAATATAAAAAATAGTTAGAGATTGAATGGTGAATATCCTAAAACTAGTTTGGTGAATATCCTTTGTCAAATTTTCTCTCTAGTTACAAATCATCGACTCACCAAGACTCACCACTACCAATGGAACTTAGAAGTTGACTTGGAGCTTTCTTATTGGCTCGCACTTCACAATAACTACAGATCCACCAAATAATTAACATTGGGAAAATGGTATAAGCGTGGATATTTATTATTGGTTTTCACTTTGGGGTGACTAACAGAGGATATGTATAGTCTGACACTCAGTCCCATTGTGAAATATGTACATACATGGTGTTTTTATTAGTTATCACTTCACAAAGTGAAGCATACATGATAAAAAGATAATTTAATATAAAATGGTATGTATGTGGAGCCTTCTTACTGGATCACCTTTCACACTCTAACATGGTTCTTACAAAAAAAAAAAACATGTGAATCTATCAAAGCTCACCACGTGGAATTAACCAAACTAAGAGGTGAAAAGATAGAAAAATTGATGTGAAATCTTTAATCAATACAAAACGTATAAATTATTAAATGGTGGACTAGACTTCGATGATGTTTAATCAGTATACCACCATTTTAGCACAAATTAGCAATATTTACAGAATTTTGAAAGGAATTCATGCTCAATCACCTGATATTTGAGATATAGCCTATAACCGAAGCTTTCAAAGTCTAAATTCAAGAGATCACAAGGAAAAACAAATTATTAGTGTTTTATGAGATTGAGAGATTTACATACCTATAGTTGCTCAAGTATTTTAAATTTTATTGTCAATGGAGGCTTACCTACACACTTTCTACTTGGAACAACTCTTTGGAGATACCATTTTTGACAAACAAGTCATCGGATTCAAGCATTATATAACCTTGAAAATGAAGGTAGAAGGAGCTAGTTTGATAGATGATGATGACAATGCACACCAGATGAAGCATAGTTCATGGCTGATCTAGTGGCCATTAGATAGAGTGGGTTGCATATTTTAGCTGGAAAACTAGAGGTAATGTATTGTATCGACTTTCTTTGGGTATTTTTTTTGATGATGTAAGTTGTGTTGAAGGAATTATAAAATCCAAAGGAGGAAATTTAATTGCTAATATATTGAAAAGGCTATTGTTGCTTACTACCATATCCCTAGATCTAATATTCAGTTCAATCAAGAAACAATGGAACAATGGGGAAAGATAATAACCTTAAGAATGCTTAAAGATTGGGCAGAGGACCCGACTAGTTTCAAGTCCAAAGTCTCAATAGAGAAGATGAATATAAGATCTTTCAGACATGGAGTGAGAGTGGGAATGGCCCTAATGAATAGACTATTTGAGCACCAGATATTGTGCATGTCAATTAGACATGGGTACCCCTGCTAGCCATGATCATCGATGATGAAAAGATACCTAATCTTGGAAGGAGTTCTAGCTTTTAACCTCTTCAAAATCTTGTGAGTGCTAGGAAGCCAGAGAAGTGGGAAAATTTATATATGATGTCTTACTTTCTTGATGTTGTGTGTGTAGTCCAACAATTTTAGGGAGTCCCTAGTTGGTCACCACAAGATAATCATATAGTCCCAGGGTCTTTAGAAATATGCACATGCATAACTATAGGAAGAACATGGAGGTGATTTGTAATAACTACTACCCTGTGATCTACAATGCCATATATGACACCCTTATGCCTAGGGTAAGTCAAAGAATCATCAATTCATTAAGATAATGGGGAGATTTCTGGTGTTACCCAAACTGTATAGTGATAAGAGTAGAGGGGATTCTCACTATCCCTTTTAGACTACCCAAATATGTTTTAGACAAGCTATCTAAGATGGATATTGTATATCACTTTTTCCATGGACATCAGTCATGTGGCAAAGGAACAAAAGAAGAAAAAATCTACTTATCCTCCTCTTCCTTTCTTAGTAGGTTCAATGGTCTTGACTGATTGGAAAAAGGCCAAGAGAATAGCAGCCACATGACATCATTCCACTTAGACTATCATACTCTAAGGAATTTTGACCCAACAGAAGAGTGGGACAATTCTACAAGCACACTCTTGGCATGGCCACTTACAACTACAAACATCAGCCCCACAAGGATGACCTGTTTATAAGGATGAGGTCAATGATCAAGTGGTGGCCATAAATATGAGAAAGTTCAATGTTACTTATGCACCTATTAGGTAAGTCCAGTTGGTGGATTGGAAGTTAGGCCAAGAGAAGTAGAAGTACAAAGGAAGATGAGGAAGAAGATTCAGATGAAAAGGTACTATTCAAGATAACTTCATAAGCTTCTTGTTTGTGTGCCTCCTCCATCAAAAGGAAAATTTGGTCCTTCTCATTCTGCTCCTTCTCCAAGCATACAAATGACAATCCCTACAAGGTCTATTAGGACAACCACAAGTCCACACAGTCCACAAAGCAACAAGTCCTATGGTGAGTACTGTTAATTATGCCTCCTATGTTTGTTCCTTTTCTTTCTACTTATTTAGTTCAACTTCTATATGGATGGTTTCTTCTTCTTCTATTCCAATTCCATCTTCCCTAGGACCTTTCACTAGTAGTATTCTCATTTCTACTAGTTCTTCTTTTGAAGATGAAGTAGGAGGAGATCATGGGATATTGATCCTACTAGTTATCAAACTCCTCCTTTCTCTTCCCCTATTTCTACTACTTCTATTGTTTCTCCTTCTCTCCTTGCTTTTATTTTAGCATATGTTTCTATTCTTATGCCTTCTTCTTCTTCACCCATTTCTCCAGTTGTTTCTTCTATCACCAACGATCATCATTCATTCTCCCTAAATTTTTTAGTCACTTCTTCCCATCCTATTATAGTTACTACAACAGTATCAAAATCAATGAGTGTATCTCCTATAACCATTTCTTTAGTTCTACTTCTTTAATTTCTTCTTCCACTCCTCTTATTGTTGTATCTTTTTCAGCTCTAACATCATCTAGTAGTCTTGTCAGAAGACCTTCTAAGGCTAAGTTAAAGCACCAATGCAATCCTTCTCCTTATTTCCTTGACCTTCCTTCAATTTCTCCCCAATCTAGTTGGTCTCTTCATCCACCTTTTCTTCTTGCTATCACACCATATGTTTCCCAAAATTTCTTATCAGGCATGCATGTGTCCACTCCTTCCAATTCCCTCTTTCATTCCCATTTCTTCTTTCCAGGCTCCTATGGTCACTCAAAGTTTCATGAGCCATCTCTTGGCCCCTTTGGGACATGTTCAAGATAAACCAACTTTTCCTTAGACACCACACACCTTACCACAAGTGGTAAGGCCTTCTTCTACCTTTCCTTCCATAACAACAATTGCATCTACTACTTCAAAAGGAACGTGGACTCCTCCTGTTGGGAAAAAAAAATGGCTTCTACAATGGCACAACTTGAAGACCCAAAGGTGCAACTCAAGTATGATACTCCCATAGGAACCCTCAAGAGGGTCACAAAGAGGAATTTTCCCAAGGAGCTACTCCTATCTACATGGAAATAAAGGAGGACATTTTGAGGATTTCCAAGAAAGCACACACATAGGGGAAGAAGTCATGGATGTAGACCCCAGTCAATTATTGATGCCACTCAATAGATGACCATTGATTTAGTTAAGAAATAATGTAGGCTTGGCTTGATGCTCTACATGCTCTGATAAGTAATTCAATTGTGCTAAAGAACACTTTTCCCAATGTGTAAATGTCCTTGAGAAATTTGTACCAAGCTATTAGTTTCTATACGAAGGCATCAAGATGTAGAAGAGAAAGGGTTATAATAGTACAATGCCAACACAAACATATGACCAAGATAAATTCAATGATGGACAAGCTACTAGCTTTTCATAAATATGGGTCTTTGTCTCAATGTATTATGAATCAAAATCCAAGACTTGAATACAACAAAGATTTGCATGGATAACATTTTGAAATAATTAGGTGATTGGATGGCCACAATGGAAGGATTGTTGATAGAGCTATAGGGTATAGTAGAGAAGATATCTTGAATTATTAGTTGAAGCTCATATTACCTCTATGCATCAAGCCATGAGGAAATTAATTCACAAGTCCATCTTTGAGAAACAATTTTAAGCATTCATTACTACTCTAAGTGCTAGCTTTTCCTAGGAAGATATGGCTGGGAAGACATCAAATATTATGGCATTGGTGACTTCTACAAATGGAAAAGTGGAGAAAGCTTCACTTATGAGTGAAAATGCTAAACCTATCTATAATAGAGTTCCAATACTCATACAAGAAGTGCCTAATATGATGAGGCCACCTATTCTGGACCTAGGTTATATTGAGAATGAGTTCAAAGCATGTGTGACTAAACTTCAACATAGTCAAACACAATACACATGTAACTTCTAGTGGTCCAAAGTGGAACCTAAGTAGAGCTTGAACAAGGCACAAGTAGTAGCTTTCCTATTATTAGGATTTAATATTGATACATTTGTAATCTTAAAAATAGGAAGTATCAAATTTCTTGCATGGAATCTATAGTTTTTATCCTTTAATTAGCCACTCACAAACATTTTGATTATTTGAGCTATTTTTAACTAGATATAGCCTATTTTTAAGCCCCATGGTGGTGGTAATTTTGTGTAACAATGTAACTATACCAGTGGTTTACCCTCTAAGAAGGAATATTATTTATAAAGAAAGATCTTGTCAGCTTGATAGTCCAAGGATTGTTCAGTGAGTGTTTTTCAATTTCTATGTATTGCCTTCTCAATTGTGTTGCAAAGTTTCTTAGATCTGTTTTGATTGATTAATCACTGTATAATTTTTTTTCATGAAATTTGTAGATATGCAAAAGCTATTTGCATGGTCATAAATTTGATTAGTTTATTGTTTTACTACTTATAGAGACCTATTGGCACTATCAAGGTTATAATGTGAACAAACTTGAATACTTAGCACTATAATGACCAAAAATATACTTAGCACTATAAGACATTGTTAAGACTTAGTGATGCAAGATTATCTACACCATGTCAAAAATCATTTGAAACATATTCAAAAATATCCCAAGCATTCCATTGAGAATAATTATGTTTTGATCTACTTTAATTTCATTTTTTGCATTTGTCTTTTCATTTTATCTTCCTATGGTATGCCTTATCAAAATATTTTACCTAATAACCTATAAAAACTATATAAGAGATTCAATATCACTTTATAACAAGTGAAGCACAATCACACAATAAGTTTCAATCCATATTGTCAAAGGTTAAGGTTTGAAGGATTGAAGTCAAGATTGTAGAAATTAGTTCATGACCATATAGTAGTTATAACTTATATAGTCTTGTCCCTTAGCAGTTCCAATATTGGTAGTGGTACCAAATAATTTGTAATCTTTGATCTACATGTTTATCTATGTTGCACATTTGGATCATTCCTTCTCTTTCCTCTATAGTTATGTTTCTCTCCACTCTTATGTATTTTCAAAAATTACTTCATGTTTATCAAATGTTATAAGTTTGAACACATAATTCTAATTATGAATGGTTAATTTGGAAGGTAATTGATCATAATTTAATATTTGTTTACAAAGGAACAAAGCAACTTTTAGTCTATGATAGTTTGAAAATTTTCATCAATGTTAGCTAACCCATCAATGTTTACTCAATTATGTTATGAAACTATGTGGAGTTTGTCTATTCATTCTCTATTCATAAATTGATAGGACAAGTACTTCGTGAATATTACAAACCCTGACTTCTCCAAAGAAAGGACACTACATGGAATATATTCATTCCTATGCTATTAAATCTTTAAACACTTACTAAACTATGAAAACAATATGATTATAAGTGTTGAGCTTTCTTGTTGGTTTACACTTCAGGTGACTAAGATATTATATGTAGAGTTTGACACTGTGAAATCCGTACGTACATGGTGTTTTGTTATTGGTTTTCACTTCACAGTGAAACATACATGACAAAAATATCATTTAATATAAAATGGTCTGTTAAAACCATACATACATGGAGACTTCTTACTGGCTCACCTTTCGCACTCTAACATGGTTCTTACAAAGGAAAACAACATGCGAAAGAACATGGAGATGTCTTATCAGATCACTTATGACTATTTCTGACAAAGTCTTAAAGATAGATTGTTCATGCAAAAACAAAGTAGTGTGGGAATATTCTTATTGGTTAACAACATACAAGGTTATCAAAGGACTGACATTGTGAATTTTTAAGTAACTTGGAGCTTTTCTATCAATTACCAAGAAAAAGAGAGTATTGCAGCATTGATATTTTCAAAGATTAAGAAGTTAAGAACTTTTCCTATCTACAATTTCTCTGTTTTTTTTTTAATTTTATCATCATTGATCAAGTATAAACAAGATCTATGAAGCGGAAATTGTTCATTCCTATGTGGTAAGAGATGGATGGGTCGAAATTAGACGATGATATAACAAATGTGACAAAAAAATTTGGAGGGATAAATCAAATATTTCAGGGTGACATTGTTGAAGATAATTTTTGTCAAATATTCTACCAAATGTAATGCATATCCGAGTACATGTAATTTTACAATGAAAGTTTCTAAGATGAAATTTGTTTAAGCTAATGAGTACAATGGAAAAGTGTGTATTTTAAAGCATATTGGATCTAGCGTGGGCAAGAATTTAAAGAACAAATGCTAATTAATGACAACATTGTTCATAACGAATATCAATCATTCACTATAGATATATTATTAAATATAAAATATAATTACAAAATATCAAAAAAATCAATAGCTGAAAATTGTTTTCTCATATATCTAATAAAATATTAATAATAAATATTGTCTCATCATATGTATTAAATGTTGGATTTTCTTTTTTTTTAAATGAAAGCAAAGGCTAAATCCCTTTTTCAAAAATTGATGTGACTAGTTAATGCTCAACTATTTTTTTAAAGTGAAGTTGTCATGTCTATATTACCTAATGAAATATAGATCATTTTATATAGATATATGTCGTAAATATATATATATAGTTTAATTTATAGTATTATCTAATGAAATCTTGATAATTTATTAAATATGAAAATATAATTACAAAATATCAAAAATTGTCAATAGTTGAAAATTGTCTTCTCATATATCTAATAAAATCTTAATAATAAATATTGTCTTGTCATATCAGTATTATCTAATGAAATCTTGATAATTTATATATTATATATGTCAGTATTATATATTTAATTTTTAGTATTATCTAATGAAATATTGATAATTTATTAAATATGAAAATATAATTACAAAATATTCAATAGTTGAAAATTGTCTTCTCATATATCTAATAAAATATTAATAATAAATATTGTCTTGTCATATGTATTAAATGTTGGATTTTATTTCTTTTTTTAATTAAAGCAAAGGCTAAATCCCTTTTTCAAAATTGATGTGACTAGTTAATGCTCAACTATTTTATAAAGTGAAGTTGTCATGTCAATATATGTGTCACTACAAGAATTTTTGGATTTAAAACTTACAAAAAAATTTGACTGGAATAAGGCCCAAAATTTTCATTTCTTAAAAAGTAACCAATAAACATCAAACAAAGTTACATGTCACTCTGATTTACAACAAATTGTAATTCCAACAGATGAAGAGTGGAACATGTTACAATCTTACAGAGGATGAGATAATTAAGAGTAATTTAATTTTGAAAATTATTCCAACCATCAAATTATTCCAACCATCAAATTATTCCAACCACCAAATATTGACAAGAAAAAAGAGTAGTTTTGATATTTTTAAAAAATTGAGAATGCTTCTATTAATAATAAAATGTTATGATAATCACAAAACTAAACAGTAACAACAAGAAAGGCCCCAATAGATACCAAGATATGAACCAAGTTATTGTTTCAGTGTTTCACATGTTACTTGTTTTGTTTTTGCATAATAGAAGAGGGATCTATTGGGGCCCTCACCCTTATATATATATATATACTATATATATATATATATACCCATATAATATATATTATATATATATATAATATATATATATATTAGATAATCCATATAAATTACTACCTAAGATATAAACACTTAGAAATCATGAAAATTATATAAACTATATGTGGTTATACAAGACTATTATTGCTCACGGTTCCATACGAGCAAGACAATCTAAGAATGGTGCATATCCAGAGAGTGGAATCTCCTTCCTTTCATTAAATTCCTTGTAATCATCCATGGCCCGAAATATATACAAAATTTGACTAATGCAGGATGCAGACATCTCCTTTTCAATCAATCTCCTCTGGGACAGAGGAGGGTCAGCTAAAACCTTTAGAATCTCAGCCTTCCCTTCAAGCATGGCCAGCCAGTCTTGCATCATTTTTCCACCATAGGGTAAGGTATTTATTCCCCTTCCCCCCAAAAATCATGACTCGAGTTCTCCCTCAAGCGTAATGCCACTCTCACAGTTCTCTATTTGAATACCTTATACACCTTTCACTCCAATCTTCCTAATTTATTTCTCAACTCGAAATAGATTTTTCATAAAACTACGCCAAGACGTGAACCTCCTACCCCATAACCTTTGGGTGGAAGTTTTTTAGATAGGCTTTAGGAAAAGTTCATCCTCGAAGTAAAACATGAATATCCTTCAAGAAAAAGCTTCTAAATGAGGAATTGATACATTTGAAAGATAGGGGTAATACTAGCTATCCTAGCAAGAAAACCAAAATGGACATTGTCAATAGAATAAAAATCCTCCATTAACTCTAAAGGATTAGCCAAGGTTAAGACATGATTGAAAAGTCTAATTCAACATCAATTTCATAAAATATTTTGTGCAGTAAGCTCCTTGGAATGTAAGCCATAGTGGTCACTGGTGACTGGGTAAATAGAAATAGTAGATTTTAATGTGAAACTCTAAAGCTTAAGCATCACATGATGAGAAAAAGAGAGAGACAAAGAGAGACAAAGAGGGAGAACTCAAATAACACACTTATACAACTTTTGAATTATACCAGTTCTAACTTGTCCTTATATACAATTCACCATGACTACATTTACAAGATCAAAACACTAATGCATTTAATTCAAATTTGTGTGAACTGTGACAAAATAGAAAAGTGTATTCGACATTGAATCATGCGAATTGTAACAAAATTGAAAAGTGTAATGATAATGATAAAACATTTATATTTGAGACAATATTAATTATATTCATGGGAAGCTACATAAATTATAAATGTGTGACACCGTATTCTATTTATAACCACTTACAGGCGACACATAAATCATTTATCATAAATTTTAAACATTATATGACTTGATTTCGAGCTACTTCCTAATAGTACTCATAGATTTTACAATTGATGTAGATTTAATACACAGTGTTTTCTTGATTCTCTATGTATTCCCATATATATTCATATTTATGGTCTTTTCATATCTAAGCCTTGTTAATTCATATTTTTGTTGCCCCTTTTTCCCCACCTAACCTCATTAATTTATGAATATGATGATGCAAAATTAAAGGGCTTGAGGAGACCTCTCCAATGAGACCAATTTTGTAATAATTAGAGTAGCAGATCGAAAGTTATGGTCATTGAAATTTTACATATTGGGAGGAACAGAAAATGACACGTGGAAGCTTTTTATTGGTCACTAAGATTGCCTTTGAAAAATGTGCCCCGACTATCAATGTTACTCGCCTTACCTCACCAAAGACCGGACCCAAACCTTTATTGAATTGGTTCATTCCATATTCTTAGAGTCCACAGAATTCCTTTACCTTGAGGAAGCTTGGAATCCTACCATGTGGCCATCTGATATTCAATTCTAGGCTTCGGGATTCTTTTGCATACCTTTACACTCAAGTTCCTAGAATGGATGACATTTGGGTACTCATAAGAACAAGAGAATGAAACATTGTAGGTTCTAATTGGTCATTAAGATTTCCTTTGCCACATGTGCCCCGACTACAATAAAGTGCCACTATACCCGAGTACCTCACCTCACCGGCCACCGGCACCACAAACCCGAAACTTTATTAAATCAATTCATTTTGTGGGCTTGGAGTCTGCGAAATTCCTTTGCCTTGAGGAGGCTCAGAATCCTACCATGTGTCAATCTGATATTCAATTCCAGGTGTCGGGCTTATTTTGCATATATTTATGCTCAGGTGCCCATAATGGGTAATACTTGGTCATTCCTTATTCGATGCACATTATCAAAAGGTTTAGCGGAGTATTTTAGTAGCTTCCAAATATGGATTTGTAATTGTTCCACGAGATTTTAAACAAGATCCACCTAAGTCCATTATAAATAAGTTATCCAAATTCCAAATTAAGTCAGGGTTGATTAAAAATATGGGATAACAAAGTTGTCCTTGTCTCTTTTTACGATGTCGAAATTCTTCCATGTGATGTTACCATGTATAAATACTAAGATATGTTACACGTATGGATACGTGATGCAAAGTATGATTTTATTAAATTATTTTAAATATTCTGCATCATTTGATATATTAAAATCAATGGTGCAATCTCTATTCTAGGATGAAGGCCTAACACACTCACATTTCAAATGGAAGTGTCCGAATAGGCCTAGTGAAGTGACAACTATCATCCACTGAATGGAATTTAAAAAGAGACTAAATTTAACATCTACAATGAAATATGTAATAATGTATAATGATGTGTTACTGCTTGTGAGGTGATATTTAAAGTCCATTGAATTCTATTTCTGGAATGCATATTGCAACCAAAGGTTGAATAGATTCATAGAAGTTGTAGACCGTGTAAGATTAAAAATATTCATTTTTTTGAGTAAGTGTCATCCTGCATTTGATTCTTTAAATATCATCTTTTTATAAGTAGCATTGTATAATCCTTCGCTTTGAAATATTTCAATATAAGGGTTTACAAATTAGGGTTGAGGGTTTCCAGAATCCAAAATTCCAAGCATGTCTACTTCCACAGGAGCCCAAAATTAAATTAAAACCCCAATCTCATATGCCAAACTACTTTAAACTCCGTATTTTTACCGATGAATATCATGATATTTATGATCTTGTAATTGGCACAAAACTATGTAGTACCATTTCTATGCTACTTTTTCCTTAGATCGAAAAGAATCAAATCGAAAACAAGGCACCATAGCTCCAACGGAATCGTGATAGCTCCGTAATTACAAGAAATAATTGATCAATAATGGAAGAACTTGCTCAACAGAAACAAATCTTGCACATAGAGGAAAGATAGTGGAGTGTCTTGGCATGCTCATAAATGAATAGTAAAAGGGTACATATAGGGTGCTGAGTAACCCTAGTGCATGACACACATGAAACCCTAAACCTAACCCATGTGAGATGACCCTCCAATATGAGAGGAGGACACATAGGATAACTCACACTAACACCCCCTTCATCGAAGCTGGGGTAGCGGCTATGATGAGTCAGACGGAAAGGGAAGACACTCCTAAACAACTAAGAAAGATGTGTCAATGGGGCCCGAAAAACTAAAGGCCTGATAAGGTGCCCATATACAAACACAATCTTCCTAGAAGAAGAAGAAGAAAAGAAGGACTACATAGCCCGAAGAAGATGAGCAGTTGCAGAAGACCTCACCCCAAGAAGAGACCATAAGTGAAGAAACTTCATCTCAGTGAAGGGCTTGGTGAATAAATCTATGCAATCTGATCAATTATCTGAATGTATTGAATGTCGATGATACCATCATGAATAAGCTCCTCATATGAAGTGCATATGGATCTCAATGTGCTTCATCCACTGATGCTGAACTAGATTTCTACAAATAGAGATTGTGCTCGTGTTATCATAGTAGATAATGGTAGGCCACCAAAGTGGATGCCAAACTCTGTCAGAATACCTTGTAGCCAAATAGCTTTTGTGGCAGCGTTAACTACTCCTCTGTATTCTACCTCTATAGATGATATCACAATTGCATTCTGCTTCTTGCTAGACCAACTAATAGGACCCAAACCAAGAGAGAAACTATAGCCAGAAGTAGATTTTTGATGATCTAAGTCACCGGCCCAATCAAAATCATGAACCCAATCAAGTCAATATCTACCCCTCCATGATAGTGAATGCCATCAGCATAAGTGCCACAAACATAATGAAGGATCCATTTAGCTACTTTCCAATGCAGCTCATGTGGCTCCTACATGAATCTAGACATGATCCCAATAGCATACGATAAATCCGGTCGAGTGTGAGTCAAGTAAATCAAGCTCCCCACCAACTGTCGATAAAGAGTACCATCAACCAAGGGAGTAGAGCAATCTGAAACCAACTTAACCTCGAAAAGAAAAGGAGTAGGAGAAGACTTGCAATCGGACATCTGAAAATGAGCTAGCAAATCAAGAGCATACTTAGGTTGTGAAATCAAGATTCCCGAGTCAGATTGTGAAATCTGGATCCCAAGGAAGTAATGAAGCAGACCTAAGTCAGTCATGGAAAACTTGTTGGCCAAGGCAATCTTCATAGAATCAATAATAGAGGAAGAGCTTTCTTGTGATCAACAAGTCATCAACATATAGAACAAGAATGAGTATGGAGTCATCTTGCCATAGAATATAAACATTTGGATCAGAGTGACACCTAGTAAACCCTGATGTAAGTAAAAAGGAGTCCATCTTGGCATACCAAGCCCGAGGGGCTTGTTTAAGGCCATAAAGAGACTTCTTTAACTTACAAACGAGGAGGGATCTTGGACATAACCTAGGAGGTTGTTCCATATAGATCTCTTCCTCTAGGTCACCATGAAGGAAGGCACTCTTAACATCCATTTGATGGACTTTCCATCTGTTTGCTTGCGGCAATGGCTAGGGTCAGTCGAATAGAAGTCATCTTCGCAACCGGAGAAAAGGTTTCAATATAATCAACCCCAACTATCTGGGAGAAACCCTTAGCTACTAATCACGCTTTAAAATTTTCAATGTCTCCATCTACTCCATACTTTGTTTGGAACACCCACTTACACCAACGATTTTCTTCCTTTCGGAAGAGTGGTGAGATCCCAAGTATCATTCTTCATGAGAGAGGAATACTCCTCATCCATGGTAGAATCCCACTCAGGAATACCAAAAGCCTCCCGGAAAGACTGTGGATCAGAAGCAAGAGGTGAAGAAAGAGTGGGGTCCAATGAAATCTGAGTGAGTACGTCTCATATCCGAAGTATCTCCAACTAAATCTCTAGCACTTTGCAAAGTTTTCCTAGCCCAAAGGGGACCAGGAGGATCAGGCTCAGAGTCGGAAGATTCTTCACTTGAGTGAGAAGGGACATAGTCCTCATCATCACTATTGTCGAAATCGGAAGAGACTCAAAGGTCTGATGGTCGGGAGGATCAGGAAGAGGAGCACGCTCAACAACATCATCATCTGATGAGTCAAAATCTAATCAGCGAGCTGAAGAACCTCAATAGGTGGAGAAGTAGAAGTCGAAGAAGACTCATCGAACTTAACACTTCTCTCAATATACAGCTCATGAGAAGTAGGATTCATCAATCGATATCCCTTCACGCCATCAGGATACCCTACAAAGATACAAGGTTTGGATTGTGGTTCCAAGCCTTGCATTTCTTCTTGGGAATCAGCCATAGCCTTGGATCTGAAGACTCAAAAGTGCTCAACATCAGGCTTGCATCCAAACCAGGCTTCAAAGGGTGTCATCCCTCTTACTTGCCTTGTGTGGAACATGGTTCTAAATGTAATTTGCACAATTCATTGCTTCGGCCCAATACTGCGGAGGAAGAGACTTCGAGTGAATCATACAAGTGGCCATCTCCTTAAGAGTATGGTTCTTTCTTTCTATGACTCCATTCTGCGAAGGGCTATAAGCAACTATATGCTTGCAAAGAGATCCCTTCAGAAGTACAGAAATCCATGAACCTATTGTTTACATATTCACCTCCATTGTCGGTTTGAAGAACCTTGATAGACCATTCCGCCTATTTCTCAGCAAGAGCCTTAAAGTCTTGAAAATGTTCAAAGACTTTAGACTTAAGCTTAAGAAAATATACCCAAGTATATCATGAATAGTCATCAATGAAGGTTAGCACATAAAGAGCTCTAGTAAATGAAGGAGAAGGAAATGGACCAAAAACATCATTGTGAACAAGATCCAAAGGACGAGTGGCTCTCCAGGATTTTCCTTTGTCAAAGTTCTTTTCAGGATGCTTTCCAAGGGTATAACCCTCACAAAGACCCTTAGAAAACTTGACACGAGGCAACCCATTGACCATTTCATTTTGGCTCAATTGTTCAAGGTAGCGATAATTTAGATGTCTGAAAATGCTCATGCCATAGCTTACTAACCTCATTTGCATGAGTGAGCAAGGCAGTGGGCGTAGAATCAAGTAAAGTGGGAGAAGGTGTACAACCGTGAATGGTGATCTACCTTTCCCTCAGCCACTTTGTAGTGTCATTGTTAAGCTCACGAATAATCACCGAGTTAGGACCAAATTCCACTCGCATTCCTTCACCAAGGTGAGTAATTTGGTAAACCGATAGGAGATTGGTAGAGAGATCAGGAACACTCAACACTTGGTTAAATGTTCCCCATCCATCTCTACTGATCCACTACTGAAACCAACACTTTGTCGTGTCATTACCCATCATGATTTGGGACATTCCACAAGGTTTGATGTTGGAAAACTCAACATGTGAAGAACCCATGTGGTGCGAGGCACCGAAATCTATAATCCATGTCGATGAAGGAGAAACTCTAGCTACAAGGGCCTTTCCTTTCTTCTTATCATTTTTAGCACCTTTTGCAGTAGAAGACTCAACCTTCAGAGCACTTTGTTTTATGGATTCAGGAACACTTATTTTATTCTTCTCAAGTAAATGAGATAAGTGATCAATCTATTTCTTAAAAATAGTGTTGCTCGTCGTGACCAGACTTCTTGCAATAGGAACACAAATACTTGCTTTTCTGTGCCTTAGGCTCAGAAGTCGAAGTGTTTGTGTCATTTTTAGGTTTGGTCTTGGTTTCTTTCTTAGGTTGATCCTTTGTTTCTTTCTTCTTTTTAGTCTTCTTTCCCTTGCTAGTACTTGCTACAAGGGCATGTGACTTGGACTTGAGAGACCCCATTTGAATGAGTTTGTCCTGTTCTCGAATGAGTTGGGATGAAAAATAGTCAAAGGAGGGCATAGTCCAAGTATCGCCCAAAGTAGCTTTTGTAGCGTAGAAAGTTGACACGAAGACAAGAATATTCGGGACCTAGCTTAGAGAGAATCAACAAGATCAGTTGAGAATCTTTCTTCTCTACTTGACATCCTTTTAACAACAATCTAATGTGGACAAATTTTGAGAAGAAAGCTTGTAGGTTTTCAAAGTCACTAGGATTTAACCCTAGTAGTTCATTTTCCAACTCATGCGCTCTCATGTCATCTAGTTGTCCAAACATCACATCCAGTGTTTTCCATGTAGATTTAGGTGTTTTGGATGCCTCAATGTGGAAGAGCAAGTCAGGAGAAATAGACATGCAAAGAAGACCTAAAGCTTCATCACTACGGTTTAACCACTTAGATTTTTCAGGTTCATCATCTGGTTCAGTCTCAGTTCCCATGGTGATGCGGAATAACCCTTTACCCCTTAGTTTCATTATTATTTTTGATCTCCATTCGAAAAATTTGAATGGCGTAAGCAAAGGAATTGAAAGTGCATCCATAGTGAGAGAGAGAAAGAAATGTAGAAAAGAAACACAACCACCCAGGACAATAACAACCCCCTACTTTCGGCACTTTATAGTTTAGTGCATTGATTACAATCGGGTCCGTGCATGTGGTTTGAAACACTTGGTAACTCATCTTGCAATCAGCGTAATAACACGCAAGAGAGGAGACCACAACAGTGTTTCGTGGAGCGCAGAAAATAGGACACCGTAAACAAGCACAAGCAAAAAAAAGAAAGGAGGTGAAAGCCAACCCTGGTGGTGAGAAAAAATGTCTCACGTCGTAAAAGGAAACCCCCTTGCTGCAGACTGTGGCGGACACGCTCACTCACTAGTCACAAGCAATAATAAGGGTGAAATACAAGGTTTTAAATGAACTCAAGGAGTTCAGAGAATCTTTAGAACGCTGAAAAAGAGCTTGGAAGGAAAAAAGGTGCTCAAGTGATCATTGCACACACTTGAGCGCACGATTAGTAAAAAAAATCAACAATAACGCCTAAATTTTACCATTTGGAAATGCCCAATTTTGCTATTTTTAGAGCTATTGGAGTTTTTTTAAAAAATGATAAAAAAGGGTAATTGAAAGAACGATTTTTAATTTACTATAAATCGTAAATGAGATAGGTTAATTTGTAATTAATAAAAAATAGATTTAATCAAATTAAATCTAATTAATTAAAAAAACTAATTAAGATCTAAATCCTAATTAAATTAAATAATGAAAAAAAACTTTCCCTCTTTTTGTTTAAAAAAAAAAATTTTTTAAATTAAAACTAAAAAAAAAAAAAAAGAAATTTTTTGTTTAAAAAACAAAAAAAAAACTTTTTAAAAGTTTAAAAATTTTTGTTTTTTTGCATTTTTTTAAAAAAAACTAAAAAAAAAATTTGAAAGTTTTTTTTAAAAAAAATTTTAAAAAAACTTATTTTTAAAACGCAAAAAAAAAATGCGTAAAAAAAAACTTTTTAAAAAACATACAACTTACCAAATAAAGTGCTTACCAAAAAAATTTAAAAAAAAAACTTAAACGGCTTTGAAGGAAGTAAAAAAAGCAGTCAAACGCACGCAGGAGAAAAAATGAGGAAAAACTGTATGCAAAAAACGTGAGTGAGAGGAAATGGAGGCGAAAGGCTAGGCAAAGGGGATTTCGGCTTTTTTTTTGGTGAGTGGAAGGACTATTTTTTTTTGTTTGTTTGTTTGTGTTAGAGCGGTTTTTTTTTGTTTGTAGAGACTATTTTTTTGTTAGAGGGCAGCCGTGTGCATGAAAAAGAAAAAAGGAGGAAAAAGTGTTGGGAAGGGAGGTCATGTTTTGGCAAAAAGAAAAGCTCTTCACGTAAAAAAAATATGAACTCCCATGGCAAGGCAAAAGCAAATGCAAAAAAAGCCAAAAAAACATTACAAAAAAATAGGTTAAGCCCACAAAGAAACTCGTGCTGTAAATAAATTAAGGTGCATGTGGAGTGAAAGATCCTTCCAGAAAAAACAAATGTAAAAAGAAAAACTCTAAAAAAAAAGCAAAAAAAAAAACAGAAAAAACCAAAAAAAATTTAAAATCAAAAAATTTTAAAAATTAATAAAAAAAAAAAAAAAAATACTCTATTTTGGATTTAAAATACTCTATTTGGCTAAAAATGCTAAATTATCCACAGATTGCTCAAGGTATGATGAAAACTTGCACATGCACAAAAAAGGCACAAAAAAACTGACACAACTTTCCAAGAAATCTTGTTAGAGAGATTAGCAAAATAATTCCAGAAAATAGTGATCGAAAAACTTGCATGCAGAGTAAAAGAATGAAACCAAGAAAGAGTAATCACAACTAAAAAATAACGAGTGCACGTTTACCCGATCTCAGCTCTGATACCATGAAAAGAGTTTGCGAGAATCAAATCGAAACGAGGCACCATGAAGTAGTTGCACTCATGATAATCATGATAATTGCAAGCTCGATTAGCAATGGAAGAACTTGCTCAATAGAAAAAATTGATCGAGGAAAGGAAGAACTTGCTCAATAAATGAAACAAAGCTTGCATATAGAGAGAAAGACACATGAGTGTCTTGGCATGCTCATAAATGAATAGGAAAATGGGATACATATAGGGTTCACTTTGAGTAACCCTAGTGCATGACACACATGAAACCATGTAAGTGGATGTAACTCCTCAAAATATTTTTAGACTCCAATTTATCAAGCAATTTTAAAAATAAATAATGCATAAATTTTCACTATGACTTGTGCTATTTATTTTTATGGCGGTTTGCTGAATGGTTGCAAGCTTTCAATTGGGATCATAAATTCCATTAACCGAGTTATTTGATAAGGTTTGATATCATGGAGGAATCATATTGGACTATTTTTAGACTCCAATTTATCAAGATTTTAAAAAGTACAATGCTTAAATTTTCTATGACTTGTAGATTGCATTCATGTGATCATAAATAGGGTTTTTGCCTTACTTCATGGAGGAATATATATAAGATGGATCAAGTACAACCTTACATAAACTATATTTGACAAAGAGGGTTACCTTGGAATATATACAAGAGATGGAAAGCACAGATAAACTATATTTTGCTTACTCAAAAAGAGGAACATAAATTCAATATGGCACATGAAATTTTATAAATTTTTAAGTTTGATGTTGACTCTTATTGGTCAGATGACCCATGTGAGGTGATTAAAGAAAGGGTAGTGGCGAACAAGAACTCTACCACTAAAATTTAATATGAAAGTAAACCCTTGCTAGAAAAATTAAAAATCAGAACTCCGGGGATGACGTATAAAAAGTAATGGATGAAATTTTATTGAGAAATGAATTAGTTTTCAATAGTTGTCAACATAAATTTTGGGATTACATCCACAAAAAGAGGAAGATGCATTTTAATATGACAATTTTTATGCAAAATTTGATAAAAAGTCCTCTAAAACCATGTCAAAGCATCTAGATCTTGTTTTTCGAGATAAAAATTGGACAAGGTAAAAATAATTTCCTTTTTGGTCCTGTGAGAGGCGAGACCTAGGAAATCCAAAATATTTTTTAGAGTAAGATTCTATTCCAGAAGATGTAGTTTTTAGCAGATTATGGAATGAAGCGCATCCCACAAAGGTAAGTAGTGATGATCAATTTGACTATGAGGAGGAATTACAAACTCCCTTGTTAAGGGGATAACTCATATAAACCAAGTCTGAATGAAAGCATGAAACAAACATATACTACAAAAAAGTTAGCTAAAAAGATGAGTTTTAGTGGTGGTGGTTTGGGTTCAACAAGATAAGACATTTGGATTCCACTACAGGTACATCCTAGAAGAGGTTCTGATAGGTTATGGCTTGGAGCTTTGCCTTCAGAGAAATGAACATTGCATGCAACAACTACAAGTGGTAATCTAATGCATTTTTATCTCGAGTCAAGTCCTTAGCAAATGTTTTAGCCACAGGTTAAAAATTTAAGAGGAGAAGTATGAAATGAATTTTCTATTATTGTTATTTTTGGTGGTTCTAGTGATGGTGGTAGTAGTGGTTATAAAGTACCACAACAAAAACTTATTCTAAAGAGGCCAATATATATATTTTAAGTTCCTACTTTCAAACAAGGACCCGAGAAGAGGTGAAAGATAGACATAGATACGATTACTCATGTGCAAAGCAGCATTGCCTCAAGGAAAATAATTACAGAAGGTAGTGCCACCCCTCAACAAATTACTAATTCAAAGGGAAATTCTCCCCAAACTTCAATTACTCCTTATCCATTCAATGAGTTAATTCCTCCAAACACCTCGGTTTTGATTACCAAGTTGAGTTTTCCTATAAATCAGAAAGAGATAAAAGAAACAAGAAGCAAATGATATAGATACTGTAACTTTTGATCCTTTCCACAAGGAGGTTATTACCTATGTATAACCCGTACACATATACCATGGAATACATGTATGATGTGCCCAAAGTTGTAAAACCGATAATCAAAAATGGTTTCCAAAGTTGTCTATAATGTAACCACCCTTCAAATGGATTTTACCGAATGAAACCTTATGAAAAAATAAATGTATCAAAAAGGAACAATGATGTGGTATACACAACATTTCTAAAGGCAGAAAGAGAACAATAAGTTGAATAATAAAATTCAAAATTTATAGGTAGACCTAGCAAATGAGAAAGCAAATAGAAAATTCGTAGTTAATAAGACCGGTGAGTTGGAGAATAGGATAAAAATATCTGCCTTTATGACTTGTACTCACCGCGAATGAATGGGAACAAGTGGAACTGGAAGAAGTGAAGAAAAAGTTACATGAAACGAAAAGTAAGAATAATATATTAGAAAATACACTGGGAGAATTGCAAGAGGTTATAAATGCAGAGAAAGAAAAGGATAAAATTTTCAAAATATAGCCTAGATGAAGAGATAAAATTCAAGGAAATATTGCATAAGGAAGAGAGAAAACAAAATGAAATATTGCCACAAGAGCTAATGAAAGCATAAAAGGAAATACAGTCTTCCAACACCAAACTATCCGAATTTTATAAAAAGGCAAAGTGATTAATATGACGGATAATGTTTGGGGAAATAAACCAAAAAAATGATGATTTTATTAGATTGTTTGAATTCATGGCTGATCTGTAGGGAATCTCTAATAAGCTCTGTGAATACGTAATTGTAGCAGAAAAGTGATGGCTTCAAGAGAGGATACAACAAGGAAAATTTTGGAATCTATCTACAAATTCAATGACACGAATTGGCATCTAGAGGAATTCAAAATTGGATTGATGCCTCAATAAAGGTTATCATCTATCATTTGGAAGTGTGTGATGCTAGGTGAAGCACAAGAATTGTTGAATAAGTGTCAAAGAATGTTACAGGAGCTACATGGAAAGGTACAGATTTCACAAATCTTGGTTTACCAATGCCTTTTGAAAAACACACCAATTCTTGAGAAGGTAGATGAGACAAAAAAATTCCTAAGAAGGTAGATGCTTTTTTGTTAAAACCATTGATAACCTTGTCGGTAAGTTTGCATACAAAAATAAAGGAAAGCTCCACTCTCAGTTATGAATTGCTAACAAAGTTAAATGTCAATCACTCTAATTTACAACAACTTTTAATTCCAACAGATGAAGAGTGGAACATGTTACAGAAGATGAGATAATTAAGATTAATTTAATTTTGAAAATTGTTCCATTTGTTGTAATCTTAAATTTTTTTCATACAAGGCATGTCTCAAGCAAGTTGAATGAGGAATAGTGTTATTTTTCATTTCAATACATAGTGGTTCACAAAACTGACAAACCTTTTATGTTAATGCTTTGTAGGTGTATGAGAAACATAAGTGTGTTTTAATATATTATATAAACATCTATATCATGCAATATCCATATCTTAAGTGTTTTTAAATAATGTATTTCTATTGAAAGACAACAAATCAATGCAATGTATTTCAAGTTTCATTCCAAAGACTAAAAATCGACACTATGTTTTTAAAAAAATACAAATAAGGAAAAAGATATTATCAAAAATGTACTTTGAATATATTAATTATTATATGAACATCTATATCATGTGATATCCACAAATGGAAGCTTCCAATTTGATGGTGGATCATCTCTATCATTTTTTTACCAGTTTTCGACTCTCACTTTGTTGATAAAAACTATTGTAATAGGGTCATCTACTATATTTATGGCATTGTTTTCAATCCATCTCCTTTCATTAATAGATTTCCATATTACCAAATCCCTATCATAGGGAAAGTTATCCACTTCATACCATGATGTGTAAATTCTCAAATAATTTTCCAATTTTTTATCAATCTTGTTTCACAATTTTGACTTTATAAAGGTCAAGGCACTAAAAATTATCTCATCTTCAACTGAACCCAAAATCATTGTTTGATATAGCTCATCCAATGAGAAAACTTTGGACATGGTTTCTAGGAAATAGTACTAACCCAATTTTTTCCATAGTTGGTTATACTCTAAGGTATTATCCAAACATTTGAATTGTTGAATCATCAATCATTAAAGAGGTGAATTCATGGGATTGATCAATCAAACTTTCTTTTCTTAAAATAACTGGAATAATTGTTCGATTGATATTAAAGGATTACAAAAATGTTGAATCAATGTAGTAAACCTCTTGTGGTAGTCTTCCTGTAAAAATCTTTCATTTTCATCATTATTCCAATAGGTAGGATTTACTAAAGTCATTGCTTCAAGTAAAGCATCCCTACTAAAATGTTCCCTTATTTCTTGTAGTAGGGAAACTACAATTTCTCTTAACCTTACCCTTGTTGATGATACAATGTTATCAAACAACGACCCTATGACATTTACCTTCTCAACCTTACTAACTACTACTTGAAATATGTGCATTGGTATCTCATATCCATGTATAGAAGCACATACTTCCCCAAAAAAATTGAACTTCAAAAAGCTACTTGCATTTCCAATATTTATCAAATCATTCCAACCATCAAACTTTGGACCTGAAAAAGCAATGTTATTGATAAACAAATATTCTATTATCAAACAAACTCGTTTCCTCAAACTATAAAATCGACAATATAGATATTTCTTTCTTAGGCTTGTTTAATTAAATGATGCATTTCATCCAACATGGGAAGGATACCACAAAACATCAACAATGAATCTATATCATTCAAATGATGTATCAAATCCTGGCCTTGTCCACTTCCATGTAATTTTGCCACATGACTTCTAATAAGGATTGATACTCGTCATACACCCTATGAACTAGTTGGTACAATGAGATCCACTTGGTGTTGACATCTTTTAAAAATTTATTCACATTTTTTAGTCCTTCTACAAATATTTGGAATTCCATGAACCTTTTAGGACTACAACAGAAATAAGCATGCACCTCTCGAACAAGTTCTTCAACTTTTGCTACAGGTTTAAATTTGCTAACTATTTTGTATACTAGATTCATTTTATGAGCCATACAATGAATGAAAATCATATACGAGAAATGAGATATTTGGAGTCTTACACACAGGCCATTATGATGACCTTACATTACAGATGTCCCATCTTCCCCGACACATACCAGCTTTGATGCAATTGTAGCATCATCCATGCCACCGATCTCCTTCAAAAAAATTATCACCAATTCACAAAGTTTTCAGCATTAGATTTCTCTCTCATCTTTTGAATGGAAAGTAAGTGAGGTTGTCTCACATGATTCTCAACAATATAAACATGCATATAGACCCAAGCAATATTATCTACTGTTGTAACCTCATCAATAGATAAAGACATATATCGTGCAGACTTCAGTTTCTCTTTCAAGTATTCTTTCTCAACCATAGATATGAATTTTTCCCAATCCCAACCACTACTTTCAAACGGTGAAAATGAGGAAAGTGTGGGACACCAAGAAAATACAACATCTTCTTTTGTTTGATAAAATCTATTATAGGATGACCTCTTTTCAGAATGTGAAAAACAATAGCTAAATGAACAGTTTTACCTAAAAGACTATTTTGAATGCCTTGTTGAATTGAGAGGTAATTGTCCCTCCATTCAATGAAACTATTATTTGAGTTCTCTTTGTTATTCAAACAAAAATTCATACCTAATATGCAAGCAATCATCCACATTTTTCCATCTAGCAACATTCTTCACAACGCCATCTACAATTTTCTTTTCATATATCTTCCTTACATGCTTCTCAATAGTATCTAGCTTAAGTTGCATTGTCTTTCCCTGCCCAATTTCCAACTATAGATTGTAAAATTTTAATCTTTGAGAGGTTCATATTTATTCTCATTTTCAACAGGTTCAATAAATGGATACTTAGAAACCCACTCTAACCTGAAACTCCTTCCCAAGTCCCATTTTCTTTCCTTTCTCTTTCTTCTAGAAATAGGTGTCCCCTAAGTATTTTCCATGGTGGAATTTAAATTTTGTTGACTACCAAAAGTTTCACCTCCAACATTTAATTGGGTAGGTGATGTAGTGTCAACTTCATTCAATTGGGCAAGTGTGATATAGTGTTAAACTTAACTTCATTCAATGGAATGTCTTCAAGGGGAGGCATTTCATTTTTGTCATCATTGACAACATCAGTCATCAAATCAAAAATGAACTCATTCTAAGTTTCATTTTGAATGCAATCATTATCCCTTGATTGTGTTGGTCTTACTGGAGAAGGATGGGTTTCCTTATATGGTTTCTCAAAATAAGATGTTATTTTTTGAATGTTGGTACAACTACCAGGAGGGGTTGGATTAGCTTTTTTCGCATGAGCTTCCATTTTTAGTTGCCATTTTCCTGAATCCTATAAGGAAAATTTTTGAGTTAGTAGAGCTATGAGATGAAAATTGACTAAGGCATTGCAATGTCATGACATTCGTGATACCGTAAAATCAAAAATGACATAAATAACTTACAAAAGTAGATAAAGCAATGCGACATGAAATAAAATAGGTTTCAAATAGAATTACATGTAGTAAGTGCTTCTACGATGTAAAATGCAACGCAATAGCTGGAAAGATCTTGATTTATTTGATTTTTGTAAGAAAATTGTAATATGTTGATTCATTGAATCCTTTTCTACTACTTCGCAAATTCAAAAATTGGAAAATCAAAAAAGATTAAAAAAACCTTTGAACTTTGCTCAATGCTTAGTGATTCTACATTTACAATCTACATCTATGTATGTATATATATGGTGAATTTAATCAAATTCCTAAAAAAATCCCATACATGTCAATGAATGAGACCAAAGGACCAATAAGGTTCCATAGATTTCTTGGCGATCCAAGAATGTTTTAAAATCCTGTCCTATCAATCACACGGCGATTCAATAAAAAATATACATTGGGATTGGAGATTCATTGGCTATTCGCATGGGATAGATTATTGTTTGTGGAATTTTTGGGTGAAACTTGGGCACTTTCATGGCCATAAAAATCGCCAAAATCAAATTCTGAATTCCTACTATTCGTCAAATTACAAATATTCTCCATGAAAGTTTTCCGCTAATTTTCAATGTTTAATACTCTTATAAACATAGAATTTCTAAAGTGTATTATGTAATAATGTTTGTGCCAATTTTAGGAGTTTATGGTCCAATCCCAATGATACATGTTATTATATAATGGTAAATCATCATATAATTTATTACTTTTGATAATTTTATGATTTGATACTTGAGATACTTATATGGCGGTGTTTCGTATAAAATCATGTGTAGATCTCGATCCCGTGAGATGATATTTTTACTCCTTACTAGATTTGGAATCTTATATCTACTCTATAATGTAATCCTCGTGCTTGTTTTGTACTTTCTTTATTTTCTTTGGTTGAATTTTTCTACTTGGTTTGTGTGCACTTTCTCTATCGCAATGAGACATGTTTTCTCTAGTATAAGAGAAACTACTTTCTCTTTTGCACTTTCTAAATTGCCATAGGAATTTCTTTCTTTGTTTGCTCTTGTTTAGTTGTGATGGAAATTATTTTTTCTTTTTATATTTTCTCTCAAATAACATGAATCACTTACTCTAATGTACTTTCTATTGTGGAACTTTCCTCATTTGTTGGATTATTATTGATCTTGAATCATTGCATGTAACTATAACCATGTCATCATCATATAAAAACTAATATGCTCATTGTTGATATTGATAAGTACTTCATGTGTGGTAGCTAGTGTTGTTCTAAACTAGCATTGAATTTTTGTTGGTAGATATAACTTGAAATGTAACATTTGTAACCTTGACATATATTACAACATAACGATTAAGGTGTCCCATAGAGTTCGTATATTGAACCGAATGTTCAAACTCATGGTGATTATAGCTCAAATGCATATTTAGATCTAAGTTTCATGTATTATGGACATGTTCCTTATCAATTATAACCTTTTTTATTATTCTAGCCATCAATAGTTTCTCATATGTGTGTAGGATTGACTCTTTCTTTTTGTATAAGACCTTGACCAATGGTTCCTCTCTTAATTACAATTGTGATTTTCTTATTTCTTATGTTGGGTAGATTGTGCATTTTTTTATATATGAGTTTATTTTCAAGTGGTGTTTTTTTGTTATCTTGGTTTCCACTCTTCCTTGTGTATAATGTGCTTACATGTTATATATTTCATATGAATATGTAAGTTCCAACACTTATTTGATCTATGCCCATTAGTGCAATGATAGTTACAAAACTCTCTTCCTCTATGGTTTATCAAATGATGTTGCGATCTATACCAAGTAGTTGGTAATGTGATGAGCCTATTTTCAAGTAATTTACATAAGAGAGTAGTATGTGTATTTTTTCACATTGTATAATGGAATCGTATTTGTCTTGATGAACCCTTGAATGGGTGCATGCCCTTACTTATATTAATATTTCTCTTCATCGTAATTTAATGAACTGCACTCATTGACATAAAATTAAAAGTATATGAGGTATGGTTCATTTTTGCATGAGGATGTACATGCAAAAAATCCTTAATGGACGTGAATGTAATGGCCTCATCTAGCTTGAAATGGCCATACGATGTACCCTCTTCATAAACTATTATTTTGTCTACTAATTGAGTAATGGATTCACTTGGTTGGTCGAGTATTGATGCAAGTAAAGGAGTTAATAATCTTTGAGAAATCATGTGACATTGTTCCTCAAGACTTGGATTGAACATTTATTGGTGTGCTAAACATGTGAATTGAGCTATATAAGATTGGATAGATTCGTTTAGTTGTTGATGTATTGCCTCTAAATGCTCAAACTCATAATGTGTAGTAGTATGTGACCAAAAAAATAAATGAGGAATATTTCTTGTAACATAGATATAGTAATGCATTTGTTAGGTAAACCATAAAACCATACTAATGCAAAACATGTGAGGCCATGTGTGAGTGTCTTAAGAAAAATTCTATCATTATTTACATATTACTTCAGGACATTTGATAAAATGATTAATGTGTTGAGAAGGATCTTATTTCTTAGTGAATGGTATAAATTAGGACATATGAAATCCAACTAGGAAAGAATCATTATAGACATTTTGCATTGTTGGTTGGTTGGTCATGTAATTATTATTAACCCAACTATCAAAGGATTTAGAGGATAAATAGAAATAGAGGTTTTCAACTTCATTTTGTAATTCCCATATAGCTTGTAATTCTTGTTTTAGGATGCTAAAAATTTGAGAAGATGTGTCACATGGTGAGGTAGACTTAGGATGATCATCATATGACCTAGGGCAATGAAGGAGAAGGATATTTCTATCACATGAATTCAAATAAATATCACTATGACAAGATGTTTTCACATATTATTCCAAAGATACATTATTTTGTTCTAAAACATTATGCTGATTTGAAATAGAAGCAACATTATCATTTATACAAGAATCATTGCTAGAAGATCATTTTCATTATTTCTAAGAAAGACATTATTATCATGTACACATATATACATATTTGCACCATCAATAATGTCATTTGCATTTGAAACATTAGGGGGTATGATTTCTATGTTAGGAGGAAAATCATTAGTGCATGTTACGTCCCAAGTGGAAGGGTCATTATATTCATCACAAAACTCATCACAAAATCATATCTATTATAGGTGGGGTTTTCTCATACAATTGTGTTTTACTTAACTTAGGGATTCATTTTTAGAATTTGTTCCATTTATAAGTGTGCCAATGAGTAAGGGAAAACATGATTAGTAAGATATATCGGAATAAACAAATCCCAGACCTTAATTGTATGAGCATACTATCATGAAACCATATATGAAATTATAACCCTAAGGGAAACAAAATAAAATCCTAAGGATGAGGTACGAAGTCTTAGGCTAATGTTTTCAAAAAAAAAGTGGGTTCACCAAAATTTAATCTCAAAATTAGGTTAATCTAGTTAAGATATTTACTAAATGCTTAAATATGGTATAAACTTAGAATTACAAGATAAAAATAAACAAACACACAAATCCTCAATCATGTGTTGATCATATAATGGAAATATACAAGCTCTAGAGAGATAATAAAGGAAATTTAGAGTTAGGATTAATGAACGTATTCACCCAAAATAGACTATGATGAAGTGACAATAAGTTGAATATGGAGGAATGAGTTATACATTGTGTCGTTAAGTTACTCTAAGAGTTGAGTGTAGGGAAGGTTTGCATGTACATGGCAAAAACCTTTAGATGGTTTTACCCTCTGTGGTTGATTTTTCCCTCTAATACTCTAATCTTAATTAAGGTTTTGGCACTACATTCATTTGTGTCCTGGATCTTTGGATCTATGATCAAATGTTTGCGATCACACTTTTGTGACAAGATATGGGATTCTTTTTTTTTTAAACCTCGTTGATCACCAAACTCCAAAATTTAGTTGAGAAAATACAAAAGGTCCGTGCGGGAAAATAGGGCATGTTCAAAGGCGTGAATGGATAAGGGAAACACGCACGTGGAGGATAAGTTCATATTTCAGGACTTATCCATTTTTGCACATGAGGATCTATTTTTAGAGATGGCGTGTAGAGCACATAAACGAGGCAGAGACTTGCATGCCACACATTGGCTATTTTTGGAGGATCGGCTACAAAGCACTTTGCATGGATGTGGGCTAAGAATAGGTTTATCACTTTGTCAATTAACTAAAGGAAGTCTATTATTAGCACACTTGCATGTGGGGCTATGGCTGTAAAAGCACGTAGCTAATAATATCATGTGACCTATTATAGGATTGGATAAGTGGTGAAGGGCAAGTCCCCACCCTTATAAATATGTAATGAACCGCATAGTAGACCATATATAATATAAAAGAATGAGTAGAGAGATGGATATATATATGTATGTGTGCAAGATTGAACTACTATATCATATTTGTGTGTGCATGGGCGTAGAATGCCATTGTTGTAAGAAGCTTCTATGTAATTTTCATATTTAATATAATGGAGGATATTGGCTGAATCTAAGTGTTAGTTCATGTGTATTTATACCTAGTATGTTTTTATTTCATCATGGTTAATACTTAATTATGTTCTCCCTTAGATATAGATCTAGCATGCTCGTAGAATGATGTATTAATAATGGAACCGCTTGTATTAAGTCTTCATCATGCTAACATCTTGTAATATCAACCCTAAAGAGGGACCCGCACTTTTGCGTGCTTCAGTGAGTGCTCGGTCTAGGCCGAGTGATGTGCCAAAGACACCAAGTCTTAATGGTGAATTCTATGATGCATCATTGGTTCCGTTGTCGACCTCTTTTCATTGTTTCCGTGGATGGTTCACAATGAAGACATACCAGTTGACCATAGCAAGTAATGAAGATTGGATACATGATCTAAAGAAGAATATGCATGGCGGTTTCAAAGACTAGATCTCGAGTTTAATGCACGCGTGTGGGTGGAACAGAACCTGTATGACACTTTATATGAGAGATTCTTCGTTATCTTTCCAATAGAATTGTATGAGTGCTTGATTGTGTATGCATCTAAGTGTAATTGGAGGTATCACGCACTTGTTTGGACATAGGAAGAATTTTAGGCCCTTTATGATGCTGATCTAATTTGGACTCAAGCAGTGGATACGTGGTTCTATGGAATTTTAAACAATTATATCTCGGAGTACTCAATTTCCACTTATTCATGCCCAGAGGTAGTTGAATTCCATTTTTTACTATATCCAAGGGGAACTTACCTTCAAGGCATTCCACTGGTGATCAAGATCCTGATGGTAACTTTGAATTTGGAAAGTAAACCAATGGCCAACTAAACCCCACCGTGCACAGGGATAGGAGCAGGGTTTGTGAAATATAGCACCTAGTGGCGAAAAGGCAGAGAGAGAGATAGGCATCTTAAGTATAATGAGGCACGCAAGAGGGAGATCGAGAAGCAATGGGATGTTGTACAGCAAATGGTGTTGTGGAGAAAGATAGTTCGAAGGAGTTGAAGTTCACGTAGAAGAAGTGGAACCCAAGCCTTAAGAACTCCCCCATTTGGGAAAACATGATAGGGAACCCTCCTCATCCTCACATTGAAGCACACTACCGAGATGACCTGGGCCACAAGCGGGCATCCGAATCCACCGAAACCTTGCTTTTGCACTTGGTTTCCAACATCTAGTACAACAAACAAAGGAACAAGTTAATTCAAGTAGTGGAAGAATAGGATCGAGTCTTATAAAAGGCATAGTGATGGCAACACAAATGGCTTCATTGTTATATGGGAGTACCTTTTTGGGTGTATCATCTACACAGAACTCAGGTGCACTAATTTTTGGACTAACTTCTAAAAGTGGTAACAATTCATAGACTATTGGGGTACAGTTCAATTCTACTATTGGGACACAGGGAAGCACATCTTCTGGTCCGACACCAACTACAGTGTGGGATCAGGAGGCATAGGTAGCTCTATTTCTGGCAGGTCTAGTGGTTCTGGAGGCAAGGGAAACCCAGGAGGTTCTGGATTACGTGGGCAAGGTCCGCAGAAAACCCCGCAATATTTACATGTAAATGTCTCTTCATCTTTTAGAGTATAGGGGCATAGAAGATGTTGCTAAACATGTGCACATGTGTGAAATTTTTTGGAACGCAAAAGGGATCATGGATTAGGCGTAGGGAAAGCCAATTTGCTACTACATTACAAGGGTGCCCACACAAATGGTACATAAATTTTGACCCTGATCGACTTGTGTAGATTATATAGCCCTAAAAGAGGCATTCCTTAAAGAGCTTCACATCCCCGAGTTTGAGCAGAAGAGTATAAGTGCACTCTAGGACATTAAGAAAAGCACTATTAAGAGTGTTATAGAGTATGATGCCCATTTTAAAATGTTGTTATCTAAGATTTCTTATGATATACACGCACGCCAAAGATGCACAAAGTGGTTAATTGGGGCTTAATTACCCCTTTTATAAGGGCATTATCACATAAGACATTCACTTATCCACATGAAGCACTTGAAGTAGACTTACACGTGAGGTAGTTAGAAGTATAGATACATCGGGGTGAGCCCATTTTTAGAAGCACAAATCGCAGCTATGGAAAAACAATTGAAAAAACTATCAAGAAATTCAAAGACATGAGAGCGCACAAGGATTTTGTGTACATGATTGTGAAGTAGAAGGTCACACAAAGATATTTATCCTCACGATTAGTATGCTCGTTGTTGTTGGATTGTGAGATATGCCATTTGAACCATGATGCTAGTCATTTCCCATTACTACAACGTGCAATAAGGAAGAACGTTTCAAGCTACTATAAAATCTGCAGGTCCACAACTCATGACACGAAGACTGCCGACTGATTGGTCAGATCCATGATGCTATAGATATTGGTGTACGACAGATAGGAGTTTCAGATAACTCTAAGGGAAAGAACGTGCATCAAGAATAGGATCACAATCAGGCGCTATGAGTGGAATGAAGGGTGCTTTGAAGGCACTCGTGGCAGAGGACGAGGATACCGTGGTGGATTTGGAGGATGAGGTCGTGGTAGTGGAAGAAGTGAGTTCCCTCATGGAACATGTTATACTACAAATCTCCTAACCACTACAGGCATAAATATCCTCATAATATTACATATTCATTTTTTGGAAAGAACCATAGCTATGAGGAGTTCCTAGACTTGTATGAGCACCTTAGTAAGCAACATAAATAAGAAAAAAAAGGCGCATGAATGGTTAGGATACAGCGTGTCTTGTGGAAAATCAATAAATTCCTAAGTTGGATACAGAGTCCGAGGAATTACAAGTGAAGATCACGACCCACACCGAGGCGACACGTGCCCAAGAAGCATTATAGCAAAAAGCCTACCATTACTAAGGAGGAGATTCTACATGCATGGTACCCAAATCCGCCCATCAAAAGGAGGTCTATCAGAAACCATGGAAGTTCTTAGGAATCTTCGGGGTGAGATGCATTACTTAAAAGATAAATCATTTAAGATGGAGCAAAATAAAGTATCATAGATGGTCCCAACCGATATAGATAACTTAAGAGAAGTGTGTAAAATGTTGTGCTAGGAAAACAACATTCCATTGTTAGGATATTGGTTAAAGGTAAACACTTCACGAGCAAGTATTGAGACTGGACAGAAGATCCTACATGTGAATCTTCCCCTATATTATATTACGGAAAGGAAATCACTATGAATGTTGTTGTGGATGGTTAGCTATTGAGTAATATATGGATTGATACAGCATGGAAGTCAATGTTCTTACCCTAGATGCATGGGTACAAATGGGAAGACCCCATTACAGCCATCCTCTAATATATTGTTCATGGCTAATCAAACTAAGGCCACTCACATCGGGGTTTTGAAGGATACATCCATTACTATACGAGGGGCCAAGTTCACTTTGGAGACTTTGAGGTTTTAGCGTTGGCCGTCGATATAGCTTCCTAGCTTTATTAGAGCGTCCTTGGTACTATGTGAATAATGTTGATCTTTGGTTCAACAAGGGCTATATTAGTTTTGAAAACAAGGAGGAGAGAAGTATTATCCCTTTAACAAATGGAAGATCTATGCCCTATGTTGAGCCTTTAAGTGAAGAATATCTTAATAGGATTTATGTACCCGCCATCCAAGACCCGGAGATGCTTGAGCCAACTAAAGAAGGAATAATTCAAAGGAGGATGCATAGTCCATTAGCGATACTACAAGTGTTGCCTATGATAATTAGGCTCATATTACTTATAAGTTGGTAGGGCGTGAAGTAAAGAGCATATTTCCTAGAGGTAGAAAACCACGTTATGTCAGGAGAATAGGTAACAACTAGTACCTTGTTACACTGGAGAAGGAGATCCTATGGTATTCCTATGCGCCATGGAAGAACAATGGATAGACCTATTGGAAAGAAGAAATATGCTAGCATATACACTCCATGGGACAAGCAAGCACGTCGGTGGATGGCCCACAAGGATAATCTTATAGGATGGGATGAAATTAGGATTACTCTTACTACTAGGTTATTTAAGGGCAATGCACCTACTCAAATTTGCACTTGTTATGGTAATCAACATGTTAAACACCATGTTTAGAAGTGTGTGAGAATCTAGACATGTATGAAGGCGGAAGCTTTACCACCTTTGTCATGGGTGCACAAGTTTTATTCCACTTTACACGATACGTGTGTACTTGGTATGTATATGTAGAACTCCATAGAGATACTGGAAATTGTAGGATTTAATTGCAAGAATAACCTGCAGGACGTTTGACTTCTTCTCTACAAAGCCTCGTGGAAGAAACATTGAAAATCATAAAGCGCTTAACCATGGGAGATAGTGCCTAGGCTAAAGAACTCCTTCATGATTTATTGGATGAAGGAGACTCATGAGTGTGTCTTATTGATGAAACAAAGGTTGATGAAATATTACTTCAACACACTTTCCTTTAGAAAGAAAAAGGAAAAATGGTCTACTTAGTGGATGATGAAGAAGTAGAAAATATGGATGTAAATCATTCAATGGGTAGGCGGGAGGTGTTGGACAGTGCAGAATAAGACCATGCATGCCTATCATGCACCTATGAAGACAAAGAAGGTAAATATTAGATCGAGGCTAAGCCTAAGGAATCCGTAATTGGAGATTATTGGTTAGACTCAAGTGGAAAAAAATCATAGAGTTACTAAGGAATTACCAAGACTTATTCCATAGGGGTACTATGAACTTAAAGGCATGCATGAATCATTAGGGGAGATGAAGATAAAACTTAAAGAGGGTGCATGCCTAGTTAGAAAGAGACCCTATAGGATGAACCCCAACTTGCGCGAAAAGGTCAAAGAAGAGATTGATAAAATGTTGAAGTCTGGAATTATCAAGCCCTTGATGATTCATAATGGGTTAGTCCAATGGTGATCGGTATGAAGAAGGATGGACGTATCGGGGTTTACGTGGACTATAGAGAGTTGAATGTTGCATGTGTGACTGATCCCTTTCCCATGCCATTTACTGAGGAAATACTAGAAGGCATTGCATGGCACGAAATCTATTCATTTACAGATGGATTTTCTGGGTATCATCAGGTTCAAATTTCACATGAGGATTAGGAAAAGTCTATGTTTACTATTGAATGGGGTAGCTTTTCCTATATTGTAATGCCTTTTGGTCTAAAAAATGTGCCTATTATATTTTCACGGATAGTTGTTCAAGCATTCAAGGAATTTATTCACAACTTCTTACAAGTCTATTTAGATGATTGGATGGTGTATGGATTGGTTAAGGATCATTGTGACAATTTGCGCTTAGTGTTTGAAAGATGTATATAGTTGAGTATCTCATTGAACATCAAGAAGTACATATTTGTTACACCATTTGGGATACTGTTATGACACATAATCTGCAAGGAGGGTTTGTTGGTTAATCCAACCAAAGTTGTGGTCATTATAGGCCTAAGGGAGCCTACCAGTTAGAGTGAGGTGCATGGATTCTTGGGTCACACGGGGTATTATAGAAAATTCATAAAGGGATATGTCAAAGTTGCCACATCTTTAGAGGAGTTACTGAAAGGAAAAAGTATATTTTATTGTGGAGAGCCATAGCACTGTGTATTTGAGATATTGAAAGAGAAACTTACTACCGCGCCTATTCTACATTTTCCTTCATGCGATAAGCCATTTCATGTACATGTGGACGCCTCTTGCATGGCCATTGGCGCAGTGTTGGCTCAACCTGGAGACGGTATTTTAGATCATCCTATCTTATTTACGAATAGAAAGTTGACTCCTACATAATAGAATTATACAACTATAGAGCGCGAAGCTTTGTCAATTATCTATGTGCTACATAAATTATTTCAATACTTACTAGATACACCATTCGTCTTTTAGACGGATCACATGGCATTGAAGTATTTGGTAAACAAGTATGTTCTATAAGGGCACATATGTCGATGGGTGCTCTTATTTCAAGAATTTAATTTCACCGTTATGGTAAAACTAGGGAAAAGTGATTCTGAACTAGACCATCTATCAAGAATACAATTAGGAGAAGAAGCACAAGCAATTGAGGATACCATGCCAGATGGATAGTTATATAGGTTACAATGAGTGCCATCAGAACTAGAGGACATTGTTGTCTTTCTACGAACAAGGATGACACCAAAAGGAATGAAATCCTTGGAGAAGATGTAACATCCTCATTTTTAATACATTAGAACAAGATAAAAAAAATTGTTTTGCTAATTCTAAATACATAATTTAGAACACACAAATCATGAAAATCATTCATATAACAGATAACCATATGCAGCTGTAATGATTCGGTGTACCGCCGATCTATTCATTCCATGACTCGGTAATCTACCGATCTATTCATGTGTATCTTAGAGTTGGTGTTTTCATCAGAACACTTCACTCTTGTGGTTCTCCTCCCTAATCCGAGATTTTGAGTGCTCTGTCCAAGGAACCTATCTAAATAATTGTTACCATTATTCATCGGCATCACGTCCCTGAGACTAGGTGACATAGGACAACGCAATCAGCAGCTTGTGATACTTTGGCCAAAGATTTGAAACATGTTCATGTCTCTTATTCCTTGACAACATACTCGTCAATCCGGAATACGTCCTTCACCCCACTCCGATGTTATATAGAACGTCTTATACTGACTTCTGTCAGTCCCCTTGACCCAAGTTTTCACTCTGTTACGGGTTAATATCATAACTCACGTTATAAGGATGCCCTTGAAGGCTAGGGGTAAGCTGACATACTGGATCAACCACTGTTAACCCTGTGTGTCAAGATACCCTAAGTCTAAAGGGCTGCCTCATAACACGACTATGGTCCTAACCAGTCCCGAAGGAAAATATTGATCAAGTTTCAGTGTAAATCTTAACGATCAATGTAGAAGGGTGTTGCCATATGTCACCTGCATTGTTGTATCCTCGAGAAGATCCTAATCTTCTCGAAGGTACAACCCTACAGTTTACATGTGTCAACATCCTATGATACAACCTCAGAAAGATGTACATACCTCCAAGAAGTTACTTAAGTTGAGTTAAATTAGGATTACAGGCCCTCCTAACTGGGTAGCCTTTCCCCAACCCAGGGTCCCACACCTTTGAGTTGCCTTACGTAATTAAGTTCAGTTTCACAGAGAGAAGTTTAATAAGATTGAGATCGCGCCAAGGTGCCAAATGGGCTCCTAATAACCTTGTTCTCCTAATAGGGCAGCAGCCCTAAGTTCTCCCATAAGGAAGATAACTAAACCCGTAAGGGTTCATATCAACCCCGAAGACTGAAATATATCAGACTTATTGCCATTAAGACATGATGATTTAAAGCCATCAATTACATTGCTTTGACTTAGATCATTGTAAGGGAGTAATAGAATACTCTTCCTGTTTTAGCTACATATCAGGGCATAGTTTAACCTCAACTTCCCTAAAAATGCAGTGGTCTAATTTCCAATTTAGCCTTATTCATAATATATAAGAATTACTAGTCAAACATGAAGTATTCAGTCACATAATTTTTACAAGGCTTACTTAGGAATTCCATCTAGACCCCATGGTATATAATAATAAGAATGCACTCTCATTCATTCAGACGTGAGAAGATCAATTCAACAAATAAGAACATAGCCACGTAAGTAACATTTCTCCATTTCATTTATTCTCAACCTATACAATTACAACTTATGCACTACGGCATATTTTAATACAATAAACACCAACAAAAGAGTAACTTTCTTCTTATAGTACAATTAGAGAGATCCTGTCGTAATTCATCATAAAAACCAGATTAAGCAATCTGGGCATCATATCGATCTGCATGCCTTTACCACTTATGATGACCATCTGCAAAATTTGCTAGCACGGGTCAGTTCAGTGAACTGAGCATGATAAGCACTAATTCTTAAAACAATTGCATTCCAACAATTGTTTCCATTAAACAACCTATTTAAATGAAATCAATTTCATCAAATCCATAATCATGAATCACACTAATTATCTTTCTACCATTTCAATATGACTTTCTAACCTAACTCATATTATAATTACTATTTCAACTTAAATATTTTTGGTTGATACATCATATACAAGAAAATAAGAAGAAACAATATGAATCTTAAGTACCTAGCCATCCGAAAGCCAAGAACAGTATCAATCCTATATAAGTTACTCTAATCAAGAAATATTTTCAAGGCAGGCAACCAACAGATTTGCATATAAAAATTCAAGCAAGAACATATTACTTCCTCAAGCAAGTTCAGCTAACGGATTTCCTCTAAACTTTTCCATATCAATTCATAAACATTGATAAGTATACAAAACATTTACTACAATGATACTTTTATACAAGTAAATAATAACTGAATTTCACAGTCAGGGTAATAATACTGATAAAGAGAAGGAAAGGAAACTTCTAGATAAGATTCAACACTTACCACTCTTTTCACCTAAATTTTAACAGTCCATTCATCTTATACCCATACTGTAGAGTTCTTATAGAGATTCAAAAGAAGAGAACAATCATAATTTCCCGAAAGAGAGAGAATACCTTCGTATTCTAAAATCCTATAACAACTTATCCTTCACAACTACGAGGAATAAACAGAGGAAGTCAAAACTCCATTTTAAACAAGTTCAGGACTGCACCAACTACCCAGGAGTAGTGTATATAAATATATATTCTTAAATTCAATTAGGGAAAAGAGAAGGCAAGTAAATTAACACCTAAGTTCACCAATAGCTCCAATCAGGTAGAACTGCTTTAAAAGTTTCCCATAGATCCCTAGGGTCTTGCGATTGTACATTAAACAAAAGCCACATAATTGTTACAAACGATATACCTATACGTTCAAATATCAAACCACAATCCTGATCCAAGTAAACAGTCTACACTTCACCCATGACTCGAATCATTTTTGACTAAGAGTTAGGTAATCAAGTATCATTACTTACCAATAGATTAAAACTAATTATTCCCAAATGATTACACGGATAGTTTGTTGTTACGTTCAAAGATACCAAATCAAATAGCACTTTCAAAGTGTTAATAGATGAATTCTAATGATGATTTCAAGGTCACTTTAGGTAACATCAAACACACCATTCCTATCCAAATATAAAACCTAATTTCCATTAATGCAGATCCAAGATCACCCAAAAATTGTTAGGGGACAAATTTCATCAAAGTACATTTTCTCTAGATCATAACTGCGTTCCAATTATCCAAGAAAAAAATCATAAAAGCAACAGCTACACCAAATATTTCCCTACTTACAGAACCTATATTCATAGAACATTCAGACCCCTTTTTAATGAAGGTACAGACTTAGAATTTAACCATATTTCCAACTCGTGCGCTGAACCAGTTCGAGCTTTTACAGAAGGAACTAACAGTTTCACCAAAATCCAACTATATACTTTCCTGAAGCTGTCTAGTAATAGTAGAGCTCATACAACTAAGTAACAATCAAATAAACCAACCAAATTTGTCACAACAGTACATTCCGTGGTATCTTCAAACATGAAATCATCAAGCACGACATCTATCATGGTGCCAGTTTGGAAATTCAATACCTCAGTCAGACAAAGAGACATAAAACACTTCTACAGAAGTCAAACCCATATTGTATTCACAGATGGAGAGAAGATAAAAGAAGTAGATTTTATCAGGGTCTACGTAAAACAGGGATTCCCAAATCCACAAGAAAAGAAGAAAACCAATACATTGCTACCAACCAGGCCGACTGTACAAAAATCATCTAAACAGAGTTGTTCTAATGAAAGCATTTAAAGGAAAGCAAGATTTTTAAAATTTAGGGCCTATCATGCCTGATAGTGTCGCTAAAATTCGAAGAAGACCTCTGAATGTGCTCGCACCTTCTCTTCTTCTTCCACGAAAGATTAAACAACAAAATATTGTTACCTCCATGCCTTATATATTTCCCTGACAGAGAAGTAAGCTAGAAACTCTCAAAGTTGCCATGCAACGAAGAGTAGACGGCTGGTTCGAAGAACCAGTGCTCATGCAGAGAAAAAATGGAATGCATGGAAAACAAAACAACCAAACAAAATTCCACTTGCATGCCTTCCCAAGCAATCCGCGCTCGAGGACCAATGCTCATTAATTGCATTTACTTCCATTCTCCCACCTATTTTCCATTGCCACCGACTACCAAAGTTGGTGATCGCCACAACAAAATAAACAAACATTCCCATCCTTAGAGATACTGCCACGTAAGACTATATTAGCAGTTTTTATCCTCCGCCAAACCTGACAGCATTCCATGTCCTTCAACCTTATCCCCTCTTAAATGCCATGGAAACCACCGCCCATGACTCGCGACCCTCCTTAGGTCCCCTTTCTTAGCATTAGTTAAGATAGGTTAGTGACTTAGGTTAGATCATAGGATAAGACATTAGTCTCATTTCCATAGTGCTAGGTTTAGTTAACCCTTAGGAGTATCAAGCTCATAGTTTAGGACTAGGTTAGATTAACAAATCTTGTAACATTAGGTTATAGTTTAGGTTAAAACTATTAACCTTACTGACTCTAGTTTAGGTCCCCTAAATAGGACTAATCAGTGTTAGAGTTTAAACATGGTAAAACATTCATGTATCATATTCCACTTGGCATCAATAATTTAAGCTTTAGATATAAAACATATACATCTTACCTAGCTTACGGTCTAGGTCTCTCTTGATGTTACGATATCTGGAACCAAATTCTACTTACCATGATCAGCCTGAGTTAATCTCCGGAATCGATCATTCAAAGCTCAGCTAGACTTTATAACTATCAAATAGTCAATAAAATTTGTTCATCCTGCATGAACTTAAAACATTCCTTGGATCAATGCAATTGATCCAAGGTTGAGTCATAAAGGCGGATAAATCCACAATTCATCCAGAGATCAAATTGAACTCAAGTGCAAGAATGAAAGAAATAAAAGAATCCAAGCACATTCTGGTTCAGTGAAAAAAAAGATCTTAAGAGAAGAAAGGATATAATCCATATCAAGCATGACTTCCCTAAACCAAAGGAACATGTCCTAATACAGAGAAATCATTTATCAACACTTGAATGCTCGGAGAAGGTAACAACCGCTAAAGGGTGTTACAAAAGAAATAGCTTGCTATACGTGCAGCCCTTATATGTTAATCAAGAGTGACTGTAAATTAGGCCAAGATGAAGTATTACGCCATTATGTATTGGAACATGAGCGCATGGATATTATGGAAGAAGCTCATGGTGGAATTGTAGGTGGTAACTATGCTAGTGACGCCACCGCACGTAAGATTCGACTTGTTGGATTATGGTGAGAGACCCCGTACAAAGATCAGTAAGGCATATTTCAAGGCGTGTGATCATTATGAGTGTCTAGGAAAACTAGGGCAAAGAGATGAGATGCCTTTAAGACCTATTTCTAGTGCAGAACCATTTGAGAAATGGGCTATCGAATTTGTGGGACCTAATTCTCTGATTGCGCGTAGGACTAGATCGCACTACATCATTACTTACACAAATTATCTCACAAGGTGGGCGTAAGCAACACCTACAAACGATTGTATGGCAACTACATCAGCTAGGTTTCCATGGGAAAATGTTCTTACAATGTATATATGTCCTCTAAGTCTGACAAGTGATAGGGGCACACATTTTTTGAATGAGACAATCATGATATTATTAGATGATTTTATGGTTGAGCACCATAAGACTAAACCTTACCATCCTCCTGGAAAATGGAATCTGCAAAGGCTTTCAACAAGATTTTGAGCCGACCTTGACAAAAATTTGTGATGTTGGAAGAAAGGATTGGGATGATAAATTTTCTGTTGTACTTTGGGCATATCGAACAACTTATAAGAGGTTGAACAAAGCCACACCATTTTAATTAGTGTTTGGCACAGAAGTCATTCTTCTTATGGAATTCATGTTACCTTCTTTGTGTATCATGTGCGCTAGAGGTCTAGCTAATGAGTAAGCTTTAGAAGAATGGATTGAAAAGATAATCAAGCTAGATGAGCGATGAGCCATAGCACGATGGATTCAAAAACAAGAGAGGGCCAGGCAGAAGGCATGACATGATAAGCACATCAGGGGTAAAAAGTTGGAGATAGGACAGATGGTGCTCCTTTATTATTCTAATTTTTAAACCATCCAGAAAACTTAAAGTACATTGGTTGGGGCCGTATGTTATCACTCACATACTCGAATCAAAGCGCTTGTCGCTTAGATGCCCTCAAGGAATACGATTACATCTATTGCTTTCAACAGAGTAGTCAAGCCCTACTATAAATAAGTCTTCTTGGTGTTTGTAATAAGGCAGTGTTGCCATTTAGATTAGGTTTTCAATTCTGTATTTCATTAATGTATTTCCTTCTTTGTCACTATGATTTGTCAATTTAGTTATTGTTCTTGTGTAATAAGCATGTTTGCGTGTGTGAAGCTAATTACTATTTTGAAGAATTTTTATGTGCAGGAGGACTAAACATAATTTTAGTGTGGGGTGGTTGTTGATATCTAGGTACAAGACTGTTGGAATTGAATGATGAAAGGAATAAATTGCTACGAGTGCTATTCAAGTCAAAGGATTACTTCTAAAAAGTGACCAAATATGGAGATGAATGAAGGGACAAAGATAACACGAGGTAAGTGGATGCGATAACAACTACCAAAGGAAGGTACAAAAGACAAGATACTCAGAACAAGGAAGCACACCAAGAGAAGTTTGTGACCAGAGGGTAGGAAGGTGCACTAGAAGGTTATAGCCAGGCACGAAAATGTACCACGCGGAATGAACGAAATAGGTCGATAAATGAAAGGACGTTGGGTAGGTGAAGGAGCAATAAATGCATCAAAATTTTGAAAATCTATATAAGGATGGGATGCGAGTTCATTCTTACCATTGCGATTAAGAGAATTTGAAAAGAGCTAAGTGCAAAGAGCCAAGCAATCGTGTTGAGGTGCGAAGAGTGTGAAACTAGACATGGAAAGGAGGTTTGTGTGAAGGAGAAGCTTGTGTTCCCATAGAGAAGGGTTTGAGCGAAGAAGACACATTACAAATGAGCTAGGGCACATGATTTCCACTAGGGCATGGAGATTTGAGCTAGGGTTTGAGTTACATGTTGTAGAAGTCAAAAGATGAGTATTTTCATAGGATTGCAAGGTAGAAATGGCACCAAAGAAGGCAATTGTAGCAGGAGTTAAGGGAAAGAAGAAGGTGGTCATGGAGGAAGAAGAAATGACCCCTAAGAGAAATTTTTTAGAGATGCAATATCCAGAGGGGGTTATAGTAGGCCAGGAATGGGATTCCCACATTCAAAGAAGCAAGATAAGTGAGTACAACCATCGTACCATAGAAAACAAGGAGTTGGATGCATTGTTGAACACGAAGACAAATAAGCACACAAAGCAGAGGACATGTCGAGTCTATGATGATGCTGGGGAGAAGTTATTGAAAAATATTGGAGTATATCAGTTATATGAGCTCCCTACTTTGGAAAATATGAGCCCTTGTACCAATGGCTCATGAGCAGAGTACATGAAGACTTATTCTACTTTGCAGGACACAGAGTAAGGATTTCAGCCGCGTTGATCTCCATAGTGACAGGTTGAAGGCTACAGTGAAGACCTCAATGGGGACTTAATAGACAAGACCACAATTATGGAGACTAGGAGGGATCTAGGGTACACCAAGGGTCTCATGCGGCATGGACATAGACAAGCTGAAAAAGTACCCGGCTTCTACAGCATCCGCGCACCTCGTGAAAAATTAAATGACCAAGAGAGGTGGTCACAAGTGAATATCATGTGGTTGCACGTTCGCTAGAAGGATGTCCAAGGAGTGGTCTACAACATTTCAAGTTAGATTACGTAAACTTTCGTCGAAGAAGTGCGTTCAGGGGGAAAGATCAATTTTGGGGATTTTATGTTGTCTCTAGTATTCATGGAGATCAAGGTGCCCGATGGACCAAAGGAGAAGATCTGGGAGTATCCCATGGAGAACAAGTCACCTGCAAAATGATTCAGCAAGTACTTTTGTAAAGGATTGATGACCAAACAATCAAGTAAAGGGTTGAGAAGTGGTACGATAGGCTCTGCATGGTGTTTAAAGAGGAATGGTGCATCCCCAAAGAATTACCTTCTGGTGGTGGGTAAGGCAATACAATTTGTAGTTTACTAGCATTTTTGCATCGCATGATTTGCAATGAAGGATGAGGCTTGGAGCCCATGGTGCAAACTATCGTATGCCTTCACAACGAGGTATTTTCGTGCATCACCACAAGTTCTCAGACATGTGCCACCTAACATTCAATGCAGATAAGGTAGACTGCGACTACCACACATTGAGGAAGAAGTATGTATATCCAGGACGTAATGCATATATTGAAAGGCTCATCTCAGATGTGTTGAGCATAAAACCAATAAGTTTGGTTGTTGGAGACATTGGAGCAACACTTGTGTAACTCCAACTGAAGCCCAAGTTGGAAAACAAAAAGTATGTGGAAGATGAGTTCGCGCTCCCAGGGCCACTGAAGGGTAAGCATACCATGGAGAACATTCTAGTGCCTAATCCCATAGAGACAATCGAAGTTGAGGATGAGGAAGATGAGCGTGAGGATAGTGGTGATTTGGATCACAGGAGGAGGAAGCCATCAGATAAAAGGGAATCAGAGCATGTGACTACGCCAACTCATGAGCAAGAAGAAGAAAAGGATCCAGAAGTAGTTCAAGGAGAGTGCCACTTTAAAAGAGTATTCAAGTGAATAAGGACTCAAGGTGCTACTCCGCAAAAAATGCGCAAATCACCTTGATTCTCCCACAGAAGGAGACAACCGAGAAAAGGAGAAGGAAATTAAAGTTGAATGAGGAAGCAAAAGAGTTAGAGGAAAGCGCGCCCAATTCCCCTACACCTCCAGAGAACGTAGAGGAGTAAAAAGATGAAGAAATGAAGGATGGAGAAGAGGAAGAAAAATGGGAAGAAGAGACAACAACAAGAGACTCGCCAGGACATAATGGCACAAATTCCCAATCTTGAAGACCAAGTTCCTAAGAAGCCTAGATCAAGAAAAATGAGTGGGGAGTATATTCCACCAACCATGGGCTACACAAAGGACACTAGTAAAATTATCCACGCCGTTTCCAAAGCACAATGACACAAAAGGAGTTATACAATTGGGAATTAATGGATGAAGATATGGCGACAGTGCACACAAGGAAGCAATTATCATGGTCGATGCACACGCACATGGATGAACCAAACTTTGATGTATGTGAGGAGTCATGTGTGTCAAGGAGGTTGAAAAAGAAACCTTAGGCCAGACACATAATAGTAAAGCCTACTGTTATGTCTCGATGAACAGTAAGCAATGCTTTGGTAAAAGTGTCAATAGAAGTCGCACATCGGAATATGGACAAAGCTGCCACAATTAGGGCGCTAAGGGAGGAGATCAAGACTAAGGATGAGGAGATAGCATGATTGAAATAGGAAAAAGACTTGACACAGAAGAAGAACACTATGTTTATCAACATGGTAGATGAGATTGGTGACAATGTCATGAAGGCTAGGCTACACTTAGAGCCAAAGGTACCCAAGACGTTTCCTTTGGCAATACATTATGTCAGTACATTGGTGGACTTAGTACTTGAAGATGAACCTCTGTGCATACCTGAGCTAAAGGATCCAACATAGGAAGCAAAGTGCGAATAGTCTTCAATGATGCGGAAGATAACACCATATGAAGGATTGCTTCAAATCTTGCAGGAAGAACTCAAGAAGGCGGATCAAGCGCTAAATATTTGTACAGTGCCAGAGGTTGTTATAAGGACCAGGACCATTTTAGAAGACAATGAGGTCCTGAAGGCCATGAAGGATGAGACATTGGGCCGTGCAGAATGGTTAACACTTGTTAAGCAGAAGCGTGAGGCCCTTACAGCCACTCAAGAACCTCACAGGAAAAGGTTGGATGAGCTTGGCAAACTCATCGCTCAAAAGATGGACTTATTGGAAGGGAGAATGACTGGCATGTCCAGATTGTGTTGGTATTACAGAATGAAAGAGGAGAGATTACAAGGGATGAATTGGAGTCAATTGCAGTAGATATTCCAGAGAAAGTAGAGGTCGGGCTCAATGAATCGAAAACCTTAGAGGTGGAGAAAAAGGAATATCCGGAATTGATTATTCTAGTTACAAAAGAGGATACTTGAAAGTCAAGACATTCTTTCATTCATCCAAATTATTTTTATTCATTTATTTATATTCTTTGATTCGCTTTTTGAGACAACCATTATCGGGGTGGCAATGAAACTAGTTTGGGGTAATGTTGATTAGTCAAAATCCGACACTTAGTTAAGAAAATACGTAAAGGTCCACGCGGGAAAATAGGGCATGTTCAAAGACGCGAACGGATAACACGCGAGCGGAGGATAAGTTCATATTTTGGGACTTAGCCGTTTTGCACATGAGGATCTATTTTCAGAGATGGCGTGCAGAGCACATAAATGAGGCAGAGACTTACGTGCCACGCATTGGCTATTTTTGGAGGATCGGCTACAAAGAACTTTGCATGGATGCAGGCTAAGAATAGGTTTATCACTGTCAATTAACTAAAGGAAGTCTATTATTAGCACACTTGCATGTGGGGCTATGGCTATAAAAAGCACGTAGCTAATAATAGCATGCGACCTATTCTAGGATTGGATAAGCGGTGAAGGGCAAGTCCCCACCCTTATAAATATGTAGTGAACTGCATAGTAGAGCATATAATATAAAAGAATGAGTAGAGAGACATATATATATATGTATGTGTGCAAGATTGGACTATTGTATCATATCTGTGTGCGCATGGGTGTAGAATGCCATTGTTGTAAGAAGCTTCATGTAATTGTCATATTTAATATAATGGAGGATATTGGTTGAATCTAAGTGTTAGTTCTGTGTGTATTTGGATCTAGTATGTTTTTATTTCATCATGGTTAATACTTAATTATGTTCTCCCTTAGATATAGATCTGACATGCTCTGTAGAATGATGTATTAATAATGAAACTACATGTATTAAGTCTTCATCATGTTAACATCCTGCAACAACAACCCTAAAGAGGGACCTGGTACCTTTGTGTGCTTCGGATGAGCACTCGGTCTAGGTTGAGTGATGTGCCAGCGCGCCTAGGGTCTTACTAGTGAATTCTAGGCTGCATCAAAACCTTACCTCTCTCCTTGTTTTCAAAAGTGGTTAGTTTGATATGGTCAAACTTCCTTAATCTCGTGTTGAGTTGAGAGCTTCCTACATAGCAATACTCTAAAGCGGCCTTAGATTGATTTAGTTCTCACTCCTAGTAGGTGTGTGAGAACATGTGATATCAATGTAAAAGCTAGATGACATTCCCTAAACCTAGTGGCACAAGATGCAATAAGGATACTTCATATTTCATAAATAAGAGTGATCAACCTTATACTTGAATTTGTAGATGATCTTGAGATATTAACTATATTGAAAATGATCTTGTAATGATCCCCTATTCCCCATGTCCCCTTTGCCTCCTTCTAAAATGGTTTTTGGTGATTCATTTACATAGTGATCCATCTGCAAAGTTGGAACATTTTGGCACATAACCGACTTAATTTTAAATTCAAAGGAAGTAAAAGGCTAACACAGAGATTTACTTCTCGCAAGTTTGAGTGAAAATGAAGGGAGGGCGAAACATTGGCTCGAGGCATAAACGTTTATATGTTTCTATCCTAAATGGGCAAATTTGTCCATAACAAAAAATAATGACAAATGAAAAAGCAAGGTGGGAATCCCCAAAAAAAAAAAAGATCAAAGATCAAGGAAGTGTTTAGGAATGGTTGTGGAAGAAATAGGGACCAATAGAATAGTAAATGTGCTAATAAATCCATTAATTCAATCAATGAAATCACACACACAAAATCACTTTAAAATCATTGTTAAAGGGACTCTAGTATGTTTGGGTATCTACAGCATGAGGAATGGTGAATATAAATCACTACTTTGGGCTTCTCACCCTGTAGCCTCTTTTCCCCTTGACTTTTGGTGAATGTTGTTTCTAATAAATCACCATTATCTTACAACTATTACAAATTATGTGGGATTAACCAATTACAATCCAATCATGTATTTTATGTTAAGTTTGATAGTTGATATTTTTAATGTATTTTATGTAAAGTTGATAGATTTTAATTTTATATTGGAATTTTTACTCGTGGTTTTTTATTCATTACTCAAACGACCTCTATGAGTAGTCATTTACTCTAAAGTGGTTAGGTGGTGTCCATATAGTTTGAATTGCTTAGTGTGCCTTTGTTTAAATAGGCAACCTTTCATTAGTTTTCCTACTCAACAAACCCTAAAATCTTATTATCATTGATTACAATGAGTTATTCATTTGAAATTATGAGTATTAGGTAGGCAAAGGATAGGTGAGTTCATTGTATGTGGGAGGGTTTGGGACCGACTTTGCCTAAAGCCCATGATTAACTCTAAATGTCATGGAACTCACCTAAAAATGTAGCTCTAGTAATACAACCTAGAGAATGGGGTTCAACTTATGAATTAGATCAATAAGGTCAACTATAATTCTATAGACCAAATAGTTATAAATGTACAAAATACATTTTTGTCAAATGATCAATAAGATCACCATAATCCTATGGACCAAATATTTATAAATGTACAAAATATATTTTTGTCAAATGATCCATAAAACCAGTTATGATTCTATGGACCAAATATTTATAAATGTGCAAAAAAAAAAAAAATAAAAAAACCTAAAACCATAGATATGGTACTAGGCATTCTTTATTTGTATAATAGGCTAAACATAAAATAAAATTGACCTTTTCTATAAATAAATAAAAAGGTCACCACGTAATAAATAGCCACATCACCTTGTAAAGCTTCCTCAATAAAACCTTATTTGTATGTCCAATTAGTTCCAAATTCGGTAAACCTCATTTTGATGTCCAATCAATTCTAAGAAGCGTGTTTTTATCACTTCTTTGTTAACATGTAAAAACTAAGGTAAACATGTAAAAACTAAAGTCTAACAAGGCGGGGCAGTTTTTGCTTTGTTTTTTAAATAGGTTTTTGAGATTATCTTTTTATTACATAATCTACGTTAAAAATCTCGATTTATGTTAAAGGGATTAAGTCTTAGGTAAAGTAGGCAATTATTTAGGGCATTAATAGTTAGGGGATACTTAAATCTAAAGATTTCTTGTATTGTCATTTATTTATAAAATTTAACATTAAAACAATTTACATGAATATTCAATGTTAATTAATTTATAAATTTTATGTATATACTTAAAATGTATTATAATATTTCTTTAGTAAAAACAAATATGGTTCATATAATTTTGTTAGTATTGTTATTCTTGTTTTTATAATATCATTAGTATTGCCATTAGCGCCTAGGTTTAATTCTTTATTCCTAATTTTTTTGTGGGGGTAATGTCTATTATTTTTTATGGAGTAATTGGTTGGCTTGGTGTATTTTTTGCAGTGTGAGCACCTCTCGATTAATTCTCTCCATCCATCCCCTCCTTTTATAAGATACACTAATTCTTTTGTATAATAGTTGCTCTAAATTTTTGATTTATTTTGATTCTGATACATATTTTAAAATATGTATAAATTTTAAATTTTATTTAATGGAAAAAAATTATTAATTAAAATTGTAAGAAAAATGTGGGTTCCAATTATTGTCTAAGATAATCCTAACTTTCAATCGAACTTTGATTTTATGTCAAAGTAACTCTTCAATTTATATCCTAAGAACCACCCTATAATTCCTACCAACTTATAATTCCTTAACACCTACCACTAATAATTCCTTAAGTGCTGTGCTTGCTCTGAAACAAATTCTTTCTATAGCACCTGTAATATTTCTTGACTTGCTAAATTCAAAATTATATATACTCCACCAACAGGATTGAACCATGGTTTACTTGCTAGTGCTACAATAGCTACTTCAATATTCAGTTTCAAAATTCTTTTAGCTCATCAATAAAAAAAAAAAAAACAATGTCATGTGAAAACCTTCACTCTTTTTTCATTATAAAAGCTAGAGTATTTTGGTTACTAAATTAATTATAATCAATTTTAAAAAAGACTACCTCATACCCTACCCACGACAAGATTTGACCTTGCAACCTCTTTTAAGAAAACTATACAAAAAAAAAAAAACAAACACAGAATAGGCAAGATTTCCACACTTTCACTCTCTCAACATATACAAGATAGAGAAGATTTCAAATTTGCCTGAGGCAAACATATTCAAAAAAAAAATCATAGGACACTACATTATAGTCTAAACGAACTCCATGTTCACGAATTAGGATATACATAAATCACATTCAAGTGATTCCAAAATCAAACCAACGCCTTGAGCCCTCAGTTGCTACTCCTGCTATGAATGCATCCGTTATAGGGCACAGGGCACACCCTCCATTCTTACTTAGCCTTCAGATTTGAGTACTGTAAAACACTACCGTGGAAAATCTTCCAACCTTTCAATTTAATCCAAAGTGACATCCTTCATAACCTGCCACATTTCAAAAATAGACACGAGTTCAGGAGTAAACTAGATGGATAATGATAACTGTGGGTGATTAGAATACGCCCAGATACGGTATCAGCCTTAATTCTGTGTAAGCTGCTAGAAATTGAACCCAAAAAATTCAGAACTACTCAGAACACTATGTTGGATGCCGCAAAATAAAGAGATCCGTGATGAACACGTAGGAAATATATGGTTCTCAAGATGGCAGAGACTGTCGTGAAGACCTCTGGTTCGAAAAGGCTCTCCTATTCAAGCAATTAATTCAATGCATATCACCTCATTTCTAGACGTATAAGAAAATGCAGTGGGGTTTGAAGGCCAGTTATCCTGCTCTCATGTATGGATCATGTTGACGAGAAAAAAACAAGAATGAAAACAAAATGAAGATAAAGTTGAGTGCAGTGAATACTCACTTGGGTCCATAGTGATGAGCATGGCAGTTCCTCCAAAATCACAGGTTCCACCGATTCTTTTGTTGTTCTGCCAGTAGCTATTGAAAGCATAAGAAGCATGTGCAACCACCGTGTCGGGCATGTAGCACAGTCCATTGGGCAGGACAGATTTACAATGAGCACCAACTCCACACGCATAGTCCATTGCTTTTTGCAGGACTGAATTTGGGACTGTGGGTTTTGCTACACACCAAAGAGCATATGCTGGTGATGTCGATGGGGGATTTGGAGCGTAAGGATTAGTTGGATTAGAAGGTGGATATGGTGGTGTTGTAACTGGTGTGGTAGGAGTAGGAGAAGGAATATAAGGTGCTGGGTTAGTAGGAGGATAAGGCATGCAGGGTGGTGGGTAGTTTATAGTAGTAGGAGGGGGAGGCGAAGAGTACAGTGGCAAAGGAGATGGAGGAGGATAAGGAAGGATAGAAGGAATTGGAGACTTTGACGGTGCATTTGGTGGATTGTAACCCACGGAAGGTTGAGGAATAGGGGCACCAGAGTAGTATGGAGTGGGATTCTGACCAGTCCCAGGGGAAGCTGTACTTATGGATGAATGAACAGGAGTTAGAAAGGGAGTTGGGCGTGCAGGGAAAGGCCTACCGGACTTTGATGGATTTAAACTCTGAATCCATGATTTTGGCAGTCATGTTTATATGATATAACTGGGAACCATTTGGATAGAGTAAACCCCAATTTCTTTCTGAGACTGGGCCAGGCTTTTGGTCCTCATTAAACAGGGCAAAGAGATAAGTGGGTATGAATGTTCCCGGCCTTCTAGGAGTACCTAATGGTGGATCCGCCAGCATTCTGGCAACAACCCTTCTATTGTAAGTGGCTGCCAAATCAACATTTGCTCCTACATCTCCTGCTGTAGGCCAGCCTGTTTCACTGATTGCAATTTTGATATTGTGGTATCCCAGCTTTTCCATGGCAGCTACATTTGCATCCAACTGAGCGGACAACATGTCAGTATACTGCAGTCCACCATCTTCCACTGGTGCCTTAACTTCTCCAAAAATAGCATAATCCAGAGGGATTTTATCAGCATTGGCTGAGTATGCAAAATATGGGTAAACGTTAACAAAATAGAATGACTTTGAATTGGAAAGGAATCGTAGCATTGGCTTCATCACAGTCTCTGATATGTCAACCCTGAACTGTCCTAATGAAGGAGGGGACGAAGACATCAGAACATCCATGGCCACAGTCGTAGTCACCTTTATCCTTTTGCCAAGGTTCCATCGGACAAGTGAGCTGTAGATATTTTGCATTGCAGGAACCAGCTGAAGCCATCTATCCTGATTGTTGTAATCAGAAAGGATTTCATTACCAACAGTTATAATGTTGATTTTGGTTGCAGGGTAGTGTGTTAAGACATGGTGTTTAACCCACTCATCGGCCTTTAGTACACTGGAGGCAATGCTTGCCATCTCTTCATTCTTCACAGTTATCACTACAGAGAGGCCAGTGCTTGCTAATGCAGTAAGTACTTCCGGGTCACTGTCATACAGTTTTACTTTGCCTACCTTCAGAGATTTCATAAGTGAGATGGATTCAGCAGGCGATGGAAGGTTGTTCCCCATACGGCCGTAGTTGATACCAATAGAACTCCATTCTCTCCCAGCCTCTGCATTTCACAACGAAATACTTGAGAATATTTTACTAGAAAAAGAGGAGATAAAAACTCATGTTGGACAAACAGAGTGACACTCTTAACTTGTTAATTGATAAAAGGCTTACACAGGCAATTTAATTAGATACTGATTTATGAAAGAGCCACTGACATATATGCACATAGCCACATTAGTTGAGGGCGTTGTTGAGATAGTATATAGATTTGCTTGTCAACTAAACAAGAAACACTAGAAAAATATAAAACAACATCCAAAGAAAACATCACAAAATTGAAAAATCATATTGGAAAACTCTAATCCCTAGATATATAGAATGCTTCTCAAAGAAAAGGCTCTTTAGCTGCCAGGATTGGTTCAAAACGTAAGATATGTAGGTTTATACATGATGTTGGGTTTACACAGGAGGGAAAAGCTGAGTGTATATCTATTGAAGCAGCACATGTGAAATCAGAGGAAAGCAATGAAGCATAGATAAACCTAGATGGATTGAAGAAGATGAAGAATGAGGCTGAAACATCACAGCCAAAGAGATTATTTCATCAAATCGCACCCTTCACTTGAGAAGTAGTGATAAGGTCTGTGTTGATCTTGCCTAGGGTTACGAGGCATTCGTTCCTACATACAAATGATGATCTGGGTTTTCTGCAAAAATTCCATGAAAATGGCATTTTCTAGTGAGCACATACTATTCAGTGATAAAACATTGGGGACCAGTACCGTGCAGAAGGAAATGTTACATGAACATAGCAGAAAATTAATGTGGTCCATGATGAGCACCCGCCAAATAGGCGGGCTTGCGATACCCATTCCTTATCAATAGCATGTATATGAGATGCAATGAAACCATAAAATGCCCCCTGGTTGCATTCAAATTTATCACAAAATGTCATATTCAAACAAGACAACAGTAAAATCCAGTCCCTGTATATTGAATACTGATATGGACAGACTGCCATCATTATACATACTTTAAGAAAAATCTCGGAATCTTTCATGAAACGAAGCGCTCATTGTTCAACATTAGTACAAGAAACAAGGCTATTTGACACAAAACAACAAACAAGGCGCTCCAGATTTCAGTCCATTTTTGTTATAAAGCCATACGACACTTTAAAAACCATGGGACACCAAAGAACATTAAAAAACAGAGCAAATCCATTACCAGTTGGATTGAGAAGCAGCATTACTAGACAGAAGAAGACCGTGGCATGAACCTGAAAGGAACCCATTTGTTCTTCTTCTGCGAAACTGGGCTGTCACACACTTTCACGGTGAAGAAGTAGCATCCAACATAACCATATTATAACAAGTGGGTATGGGCTCAAACAAGTGCGGCTCCCTTTAGACATCTTGAAACGGGCTATTAGGTAATACATATTAATGTTAAATGGGTGCGCTCTGTTCTTTGTTAAACTGCTGCACAAGCCCCAACTCTGACAGAAAACCACTCTAAGTTGGTACCTGGTAGTCCAGGGGTTAAATTTGACGGCCGTTTAGACGTTTTTTGTGATTTTAGACGTAAAATACTTGTAAATATTTTATCTAACCGTCACACGCGACTTGCACATTTAAAACGTGACCGTCAATTTTTATATAGGTTTGTATATAAATTATAAAAATATATGTAAATATATATAAAAAGATATAATAAATATAGAATAATTAGTAAAAAAAAACATTATTTTGTGTTTTTGAAGGGCAGTATTGAAAAATTACCGTCACCCGAAAATTGTTTGACAGGCATAGGTGGCCGTCAAATTTAACCCCTGCCTGGTACCTAAGAGCAATAATTTGAACTTCCTTTTAAAAACTCTAAACCCATAAGTACCTAGGTAACGGCTCTATTTCATGCAAACACAAAACAAAGTACGTCAGATTCCTGACCATGACAGCTGGATTTCTCTACCACACGTATGGATTTCTGAAAAACTCTCGTGAACACTGAAGTCTGTCTCGAAACAGACAGATGCATTCCATGATGATGAGATTGATGGGCAATGGCGCTGCCGCATACTTGACCATTATACTATTGGAATGTCACTGTCACTGTCACTACTCCACCATTATAAAAACAAATTAAAAATACTACTTTGGGTTTTTGGCAACAATGTTGGAGTTGGGCCTGTGTCTGTCATGCTAAAAATTTCGAACTCTGAAATCATTTTATTAAAAATTTGGTCTTACTTAAATAGGTAGGTACTTACTCCTTATGCACGTCTCTTCCATGTTTTTGAAACGCTCGACGTACATGAAAAAATGGAAGACACTAAGTGGGTTTAAAAACTAGTCTACGAACGGTGCGGATGTGTTCCAAGCAGAATGGAATAAATCCACACCATTCCCTTATTTTTGGGTAAAGCTTTTAATAATGAGAATGTCCTGAGAATTAAGTGGGATTGATCTCGAGGGAGATTGAAACTTTTGTCTTAGAGTAATTAGGGTTAAATGGGAAGAATTTTAATAAGATCACATTGCAATGGTGACTACGGAAAAGGAGGTAATTGCATGGTGGGAAAGTCTTGGAATTTTATCTTATGAATTTGAAAGGGATGGTCTCGGTACTTAGGGGTGACAATTTAAAACTAGTGTTTGTCCCTGGTGGAGCAAGTCTACACCGGCATGAACTTTTGTGGAGTTGTAGTGTCAGTTATAATTTGGGGAGATTTTATTTTTTGAGTGGAACTCGTCTTTTGTGGTTTTGTTTTGTTTTTGATATCATGGAGAGGGTTTGTGTTTGTGTTTTGCATATGTGTAGTTGCCTCGTAGATTTAGTGGTTGTTTGGGAAAGTTTTTTTAGATTTTTTTTAAGTAAAAGAGAAATTATCTGTGGGAGGCAACACTACTAAGTGGGAACATGTTTTTGTTACTCATAGCTAATCATGAGGACTCTAAATATGTTTGTACTTGTAGTAATGTCATGAAGAGCTTCTTCCCAACATTTGATGTCCTCTGCAACCTTCTTGTCATACAAATGGGCTCCAATAACTACTAATGAAAGAGGATGTCCACAACATGCCTTTGCAATTCTTGTAGATATTTCTAGATAATGGATCTCTAGGGATTTCTTGGAGAAAGCATGCCAACTAAACAAATCCACATCTTTCCTCTCCCAATCCACTCATTTCCTGAATTGAATCCACTTTACCAACATTGAGAATGTTCTTATCTCGAAATGATGATGACTCTGCTTCCATGGGCATACCAATCCCCACAAAGAACATCTAACTGTCTTTTATGATCCATGTCATCCAATATGATATGGCCACAAACATCTCTTAGATGATCTCTCATCATAACTTTGCAATGATCCACACTCAGAATTTCCCCCTTGTAATTTATTAGTTCCCTCATAATTCTTCTCTACAACTCCATAAGGGCACTTGAACTATCTCTAACATTGAACACAAAGCAAGCTACATCAAACTGATGATGAATGTCGTTGTAAATTGTGTTGGCCAAAGTGGTTTTCCCAACATTTTGGCCATTTCAAGTCCCACGGGGTATTCAACAACCACCAATGGCACATTCCTTAGCACCTTCAACAAGTCTCCAACAATTGTTTGTACCAACTTCCCTTCATACCTAAAAATGAAAAATAGCACACATACCGTATAAGTACCCATTAAAAAGCATATAAAAATGTTCTATATTTCATATGTTGGTCAAAATTTTATTTGGTGTCCATGATCCATAGAATCATCCAAAAAATCGATGTTTCCCACCTCAAATTGAAGAACATGTAAAAATGTTCAATATGTCATATGCTTGTCAATGTAAAAAATATTGAATATTTCATATGTTGCTCAATATTGTATCTGAGTGTCCGTGATTCATAGGATCATCCAACCTATAATTTTGACCCACCATTAAAAGGAAAGCGAAAAAAATGCATATTTTATTGGTTAGTTGATAGTGTAATTTATTATGAATAATATAAATGAATTAGATCATCTAGCAAAATAGGGTAAAACATACTAACCACTCATTAGAAAACAAGTAAAAAATACTAAATATTCAAGTGGCTAGTCAATATTTCACCCTTCTCTACCTGATCGATAGAATCATGGAGCAAACAAGGAAATTAAATTGGCAAGACAATATAAATACATAAATTAAATGTTAGATAAATCTAATAAAATTGGCATAATTTTCTCTTTGGATTGAAGTTTTGAAATAAAAAAGTCTCGTAAGGTCGAACCGAGGAGTATTTATTATGTCAAATTAAAAAGTAGTAACTTTATAAACTATATTCCTTACAGAGTTGAGCATTTATTTATTACTATGTATATAACGTTCTTTTACTTTTTTGATCTAATATAAAATTACATGTAGACCACGGTGAAGAGAAGTGTGGTTAGAATCCATAGGTTTGATTATGTATGGGAGAAATAGAATAACAAAGGCTAATTTTAACTACCCAGATTCTGCTTGCAAAGACCAACCAAAGTGAGAAGATATTTGGAGAAGATCTCTCTTCCATTCATCAACTATGTCATTATCATATCTATGTAAATGCTTTTGGAATGCCTCCTCTTATGGGCTTCCCTCATTGTCAGGCATTAGACATCACATGGATGCACATCGTAAAATAAAGGAATGATAATGACACTCTCGTGCCTACACATTTTTACGACCTCCATCAAACACCAACTCCAGTTTGTATAGCCTCTTGAAACTATAGGGATAAGGATATCACTGTTTTTTATGGTTATATGTAACGAAACATCAATAGTTTTCCTTTTCTAGTTCAACGTTGTCTAATAAAACACAGAGTCCCACCATGCGAAGAGATTTATATAGAGATTGCCTATAAATGTTTTTCTCACATCTACTCCCCTAAAACTAAGTAACACATGAAACATATTCTGGTTGAACAAGGGGGTGGTGGTGGTGGGAGGCTCATACTGATTGAAACTTTCCATCTACTTAATATTATAAACAATTTCATCTAAGTTGTCCAGAGAGATTTATAAAGATTGGGAAAAAGCCATCGATGGTCAAATTTGCAGGTATTTCTAAGGAATGTTCTAGGTAGGTCTTCTTACAAACTTGAGAAGGTTCACAATGCCTAGAGTATGCAAATCAACCTCATTTAAACTCCAACTATAGTTGGTGTGAATTGAAGGTTTTCTTTGATTTTATAATTTAGAGGGAAGGGATTAGGCCCTGTATCTGACATGGCTATGTGGACATTTCCTCATGATCATGTGATTGGCTTTTCTACCCATGAAAAAGTAATGCCCCAAACATAAAACCAATAGTTGTGAAAAACCAAGTGGAACAACAATAGTTTTCGTAGGGGAGAAGCTGCGTAGCAAAATATATAATATATAATTTTTTTAAATGTCAAGGAAATTCCAGTAAAGAGAAAATGCACCTGAATGGGTATACAGGGAAAAAGTTACAAAATTCCTCTTTCCATATATGTTGCACAAAAAGAGGATTTCCTTATCAGCCTCCTGTGCATATCCAAAGAAGCATGATATTAAAAGAGGCCACAATTAGCTATGACATTCACTCAAATACGATGGCTGAAAAAATGACTGATCTCCATTTCTAGGAAATCTTCTTCTACTTTGTTCTAGATGTTTACAGACAACATTAACATTTGAATAACCTAGCCCATTGAATGCATCCTATCCTTGACCTATTCACCGACCCTCCATCTCCTTCTCGCATCTCCACATCTACCTCTGCTACCAACTTAGCATCCACCATCTTCTCCATCCATGTTCCTTCTTTCACATTCTCCATTGCCCACTGCACAAAATTAGTTCCCCTCACATTAAATGTTGCAGCCCTTTCCCTTACTGCACCTTTCACCCTAGACCCTTGCTAGACCTTTGTGAGACCTGGCCGACTTATTCTATAGTCTCTGTGTCATTTTATAGTCTCTCTCTCTCTCTCTCTCTCTCTCTCTCTCTCTCAACAGACTTATTCCATTTCCCACCAAACCTACATGTTTGATTAATCAATTAATCTCATGTAAATCCCTAAACATCATTTATGTGCTAATAATGTCCAAATATTCCAATTAAATCACATCACCCCACTCAATCAAATCATGTCCCCCACCATCCCAATCATGAACCCCACTCAATCAAATCAAATATATTATCTCACCTAACCAATCAAATCATGTCCCCCCACTCACTTGACCAGGGTTAATTTATCAAACCCCGGTTACCCGTTAACCCCAATCTAACCTCACCTCCAAGCTATAAATATGGGTCTTTCCCCCTCTTTGAAAGGAGGAAGAATCGTATGAAATCTCTGCTTATTGAAGTTTTTAGGAGAGGAGAAGAAAATGCTTGAATTAAGTTTTGCAAGTTTGAGGTCAAGGAAAACATTTTCCATTGTTAGAAGTTAGAGGTGAGGAGTGTTGGAGAAAGCTTTGACATTGCTCGTCATCTTACCATCCTGATGCCCATTTCATCTCCATACCAGAGCACCAACTAAGTCCCTCGTCATTCCAGTTACTTGGCATTTTTATTTCATTGTTTTGCAATATATCTATTATTCATCATTTATTCCTATCTTTCTAGACACGAGGGTTGATATCCTCCAAGGGAGTTCATAGCCTCTTGGAACCGGCATTTTCCGGAAACCCCACATATTGTTATCTAATCACATTTGTTTCAATTTTGCAGATATTATCATAGATCTATCTTCTTTTATCACAGATCTATCTTCTTTGCACCCAGATTCATATCCGCATCTAAGGTCCTAAGCCCTCCATCATTCGAAGTTGTTGGTGGCTTCCAGTATCGGCATTCACCCACGTGAGAACAAGGTTTCTTGTACAAAATTTTGGCACACTGATGGGACAGATCCCAGATCTGGTCATTTGTTGTTTTACTTTATTTGTCTTATGTAGATGTCGTATATTTTGTTTTTTAGGCTTACTTGCTTGCAGGGTTTAGTATTATCTCCATTAGTTCGGTATGTCTGTATCCACCTTGAGGTACAAGGATTTTTCTTCTTTTGATTTTGTTTCTTTGTTTTGTTTAGAAGATTTTATTTATACTTGTAAAAACAAGACAAAAATCATTGTTCTTAAATATAAATAAAGCAAAAACAAAACAAAAAAATTTACTTTGAACACTACTAACATGGGAAACAAACCCGAAAATAATCTTGTATATGTATATCTTAGTCTTTTATTTCTCTTGTGTATCTACGTTCTTAGTTTACATCTCTATCTATTTATTGAAACACGTAAAAACTACAAAAAAATTACAAAAAAATATTAATTATTATTAAATTAAATTAAATTAAATTATAAAAAAAAAAACAAATTTACCAACCCAACGATCCAATACTCACTCCCTACCCCATACACAAACCGAGCCACTCTACTATACCCGACACCCAACTCGTTCTTAAACTCCCTTCCCATCGACACCATCTCTCATTTGGCTGACTCAGCCACCCGAGCCAATCCTACTTCACCACCATCCTCCCAACACTCCCTCACATCCCCTCCTCACATGGTCAACTCGACCACCTTCCTGCACTCCAACTCTACACTACCCTGACCCATCTCACCATTCTCCCATACGATTCCACTCCCACACCGAGCCAATTCCTTACACCCATCCATCTCACCTCTCCTTTCCTCCCGACTCTATTCCACTCACCTCACATCCGGCTCGGCTCTATCCTCACATCCCCTACCCATACTGAGACCAACCCACTCGGCCACTTCCCTCTCACATCGCTCCCATCTATTGTTCTAGCTCCCTTCTCTCCACGAGCCACCCTACCATTTTACCTCACATACTCCTCCCTTCCCTTGCCGACCCCTTCCATCCTCACCGGCTTCAACATACACCCCACAACCAACTCACCCCATCAAGATTCCAACAACCCATCTTCCTTACCCACACCCTGACTCACCTTCCACGTGGACACTCAACTCTACACGGCTCAATTCTACTCCACACGGCTCGGCTCTTCCTGACTACCCGCCGACACTTTGCTCCCCCACCGAGCTTTATCCTCACACCTGAGCTCCTTTCCACTCTGCTCCACTCGACCACCTCATACATTGATCACAGCTCCCACTACCCACTCACTCACAATTCCTTCCTTCCCGAGCTTCCACCTCTTTATCTAACTCACCATTACAACACACACCATCTCAAATCCCTTCCACATGACTCAACTTCCCTCTCACAGCCTCCCATGTCGATTCATCTACCAACTCTACCCACGTCCCCACAACTCACCCAAACCACTCAAATTTTCCATATGGAGAAAGTGTATATCCATGTAGAAAAACAAGATTTCGATGCTTAATGCTTCTAGTTGTTTCCATCTACGTTTCAAATTCATGCAAAATTTACTGCAGGCCTAGATTTTCAAATTATTTGTGCCTGTCAAATCAAAATTCATTGATGGCTCACTCTTTTCTGGTGGCTTTAAATTCTAGTATTTTTTAAAGACATATCTATAATTTGTGCACATATAGATAAATAGGTATTATGTTTTTATATAAACCACTTAGAAAATAATGAAAAAAATAACATACGGTTTTCAAAAATTTAGCCCGTCATTATCTCGTAGTTTTTAAAAAAATTCACTTGTAATATACGGTTAAAATCACAAATTTGTTGGTTTGTCATCTTCCATAAAGTCCTCTACTTTAGCCACCATCATATGTCTCTTTTCAATTCAAATAGGCCCCATTTTTTTCATATCAGTCCACATCTCCGTTGTAAAAGTCTACACTTCTCAATCACCTTTTCGTCTTGTCCTCTCAAGTCCACATTTCTATCCTAAAAGTCTACTCTCCCCACCCACTTTTCATCTTGATCTCTTCAGGTCCACATTTGATCATTTCATAGTCTATTTTGTTTATAGTTATTTTTTCACAATCAAAACACACACATTAATATTTTGTCATTTATAGGTTATCCTATTATAACGTAGTTCATTTAATGATTTCGTATGACCTCATCCTTAATAATTTGTATCATATGCTCTCATAATTTTATTTAATAGTTTATCTCATACGTCTATTTCATAATTTATAGTTAGTCTATCAATTCATTCTCACAATTATTGAATAGGAAAGTTGAACTATGATTTTGTTAATTAATTAGATTAATTATTTTTATTTGTATTTTTTTACGACAACACTTGTTGTAAACAAAATATTTACGACATTTATATCATTTTTTTCTTAAACATCAACTAAATACATTTATTCTTTTTGTAGGTGAAATCTACAAACTCCATGAAGTTGCGACCATAACATCATGATGTCAAAGGTGATTATTTTTAAACCAACAAAAAATACACCTAAGATCTCTTTCACTAGACCCCTCCTGCAGTCGTGAATTGTGCACTTTTAAAGTACCCGAACGTTCTAGGCCACTGATTGGCACTTTTAAAATATGTCACTATCACGTGCAATCAAATAACAGGAAAAGCATTCTCCAAGTTTTACTTGTTTTTCCCTATTTTATCCTTTCTACATTATAATTTCCCTTTTTTGAGTGATTGTCTGCATCGAACATCATATTTCATTTTGGCTTTAAAAGAACCTTTCTTTTCTGCATCCTGCCTGATCACATAGCTTAAATAGGAGTTTAACTCTCTGCATCACACATTTTACCACACACTGCCTGAAACTTCACGAACAAAATCAACACATCAAAACATTCCTTTCACCTAGTTCACTGATTGGGATTTGAACACCCAATAGGAAACCGTTTCAAACATTTCCCTAGCCAAAACTACCTAAAACCAGCCTTAGACTTTTGTTCTTTAGGCACCTTCATTATCCATTTTACTTTTCTTTTCACATCTCATAATTAATCATGATGATAAAAATATGTTGCTTGATTTGTTTGTCAACAAATTACATAAACAAATGTTTCTCTATTTCACACCTATTGTCACTCTCTCTCAAATCAAAACAAAACAACAATGTCCTCCACCCAATAAAGTTACTTCCTCTAAGGATCTCACCCAACAAGATTCTAAACTCAAAACCACGCCTTCAGTTACCCAACCCCCTGTCTCTATGGCCTCACTTCATGAGAACCATGTCATCCAAGATTGTCCCTATCTTAAAACTAATCCTCATATCCCTCACCAAGCCAATCTTCCTAAACCAACCACACCACCATCTCCCACTCCTCTAGAGACACTCGGGCCTCCTCCTAACCCCATATATGATTTCATATTTCAAAAATCCCCCACAATATCTCAATCCTCCCAATCTCCTCAATTGGTGGATCACATTCCACCCACATCCCTTTTTGTCAATTCTATTTCATCTCGCTACTAATATACATGTCCAATTGTCTTAACCTCTTAACACCCATATCCCCACTTACCATTTACCACAACAACCTACCCAATTTCAACGAACACATCATGTCCCTATTGTTCAAAGTCATCTTATGCAACAATCCCAACTCATGACACGTGTTAATCCGAGAACAAAACAATTCCCCACACACTGCACACCCACAAGTTTATCAACCACCCTATCAAACGATTCTCCAAATACCCACACATCCAAAATGTATCATTCACCTTATAAAACTAAATTTCAAACCACACAACCAATCCAAATTCAACATAATATCACATAAAATGATCCTATTCACACTTTAATGAATAGATTGGCTACTCTAGAAGTCACATTACTGTTCACCGATTGGCATGCAAGGATAAATTATCTCACGAAAAATCAGTAATCAAGGATAAATTATCTCACGAAAAATCCCCAACAAAATCTCCACGCATATAAACACGCATTTGTCATTGTGCATGATCACGATCTACTACTTCGCACCTTCCCCATGTCCTTTTTCGGTCCTATCAATATTCTCTTTCACCTAGCTTGCATAATTGTTCTTAGAACACTTTTCAATTAACCTTACCCTCCTCATTGGAAACTTCCTAATTTTACTAAGTTTGTTACATGAACAACAAGGAAGATCCCACTCTTCTCGCACAAAATCTCTCACGCATATAAACACTAACACATGTTGTCTTATCAATGATTTGCATGATCACGATCTACTGTTCTTCACTCCTTCCCCATGTCCTTTTAAAACTCACCCAAACTCCCGCATCAAACAACTCACATTAACATACATCCATATATATTTATAAATGTGGAGCACTAACTAATATTCCATATTCTCTTTCACGTAGCTTGCATGCTTATTCTGGTAGAACACTTTTCAATTAACATTACATGATGAAAACTACTATCTCATCACCTATACACCATCAAATCGATACATACATTGATGATGATTCCATTATTTCCACTTTGTTGCACACCACACCGGAAGAGGATATGGTGTTATAAACCAACTATCCTTCACTCTTTCCATAAACCAACAGGATCACTACAACCGAGGCACACCACACCGCACTCATCGAACACTTCTCACATTCATGTGTGAAACATATATCATCTACTTGAGAGTAAATCCAATCATTTCAAACCTTTGAAGATTTCACAATGGCTCACTAATTCTCAATCGTAGAAACCCATTCCATTAAACAAGGTCATCTCAAACTTTAGATCAAAATAACCAAACCTAAAGTTGAATCTACTAAACCATCCACACATAATGAAATATTTAAATATCCCATCTAACCAGAATAAGAAAAGTTGTGTAAGTTATTAATGTAAGAGCAGAGAACCCCTTGAGATTATCCGCATCTACATACAATTCACATAGCCTCAACCAATAATCAACTATACCCTTGGTATGAATCCTCATAGCTTCAGTATTTGATGAAGTTGATGGCCGAGGTAAATCCATCCAACTTCCTCCCATATGACCCGTGGACAAATTCCAAGCAAAGGAATTCAAACCAAACCTATTTGGTATCACATAAGCCCACTATTTTAAATATCATCGAAAAGATCTTGACCGATGTATTTAACTTCAAAGCATAGTCAAATGTCACAACATTGAGAAATGTCATTCTTGTAAAGATCGTGCAAGCAACGGATTTAACAACTCATAAATCATTAGGGGATATCCACCTATAACTCATCCAAACTATCTCAAACAACTCACCACTTCATCTAGCCTATCCACATTCAAAAATATATCATCTACCTTATAAATCCATTTCCCTAATCAAATGGCCACCAAAACCCATTCCATTGAACATCAAGCCACACCCTTTACATCTCAACTATCAAATTCTTATATGATTGACATTTTCAATCAAGATCTCATCTTATCACCGACTCGCGTGTTCCTACCTTAGACATTATGCCCACTCCTTATGTGGAACCTATCACATCCACAACTATCACACCTATGTCAACTTTTTACTACTTGTCTTGAACCTACACTTTCTTAAATCTACCCTTACCACATTCTCTAGCATCAAAAAATTTGACTATAACATCTATTTTATCCACTTCAATCATGCCCCAATCCACCACATCAGATTCATCCTTCAGCACCTATTTCAACCTCATTGATCTATGTTCCTCGCATATCCCTACATCTCTCACATTTACGCCTTCACCTACATCCCTTACCACATCTGCATCAAATTTGACACACATCTATTAATACATCTACATCACTCATCCCAACTAAACTCATTTCTACCATATATACCTATTAATACATCTACATCACCCCCACCTCATTTCTACCATATGTATTTACAACCCCATTAGCAAACATGTCATTCTTACCCCTCAAAACATTTATGAAACAACAAGTCCCACCATCTTCTACACCCCATAATACTCCCGCATTTTTTGCATTACCTATAATGTTTATAACATCGGTTACCACATCCCCTTCAAGATTTGACTACCTTATCTACATTCATTCCACCTTTATCCATAATACCATCCCTAAAATCAATTTCCAGCTCCTCCTTCCGCACTTTCTCCCATACCGACCAAATCAATGACCTTAACCACATCTACATCACCCACATCTCCAAATTTCCCAAATATGTCTACATCCCCATCTATCCCAACTACCCCCACATCTATCATATCAACAAATCCACCTATCCCTACCTTGAAATCTTTACCTATATCCTTGCCCATGGCCACATCACCAGTTTTATCCCAATGTTCTTTACCTAATCCTTCTATCACACCAACCAAATCCTCTCGATTAGCAACTCCACCTGAGACAAACCCAAGGGGGATCCGTTCTCCCTCTAAAAATCAACTATTTCCACATTGATCAAACCAAAACCTACACAATCTGAATCTCACATAAACCTTATTAATTGCATCATGCAAACACCTCTTCCTCCCTTAATATCCATACCCACACCACCATCGTCGGATGCTCTAATTGAGATTGTTATTGTCCCTGCTAAGAGTAAATCTTATCGATCAAATTCTAAGGCTCATGGCAAACATCCTTGATAGTCCTTGCGCATCCTCGTAAAATTCAAGATTACCCTCTTTTCAACAATCCAATGCCACAACATCTATTTTAGGATCATTCCTTCCATCTATGACATCTCACAATGATAAATTTATAATCCCTATAAGACAGAGTCATCATGGCTCAATCCTAATTGCATATGTTCTTACCATTGTACCTGACCATGACATTTAACATTGTAAGGCCTTTCAAAAAATCATCCATAACCTTATTGAGAAAGATGATTTCCGCATTCGGGAAATTTCCTTCTCCATCTACATCTGATTCAATTCATATCCCAACCATCGGGTTTCCCACGATTCCTTCATCCACATCATCCCTTAACATCCCTCCTGCATACATGACATTCCTCCTAAGGAAGGTACTTCATTAATCATCAATATCATTTATCTTTCCAAGCACACTTGTGGTCTCCGACCATTTATCCCATCCAAATCTAAAAAAATCTCATATAAACTCTTTCTACATCATTTAACTCCTCCACATTTAATTCATTAGGGAGCAACCTTCCCTCACCCCTAAGCATATCACCTGTCAACTCCCCGACACTAGGGGACTTCACTCCTTGACATTGTTTTATTTACCTCATCCAATTTCATCTAATCCATCTCGTCCAATCTTAATCCAAATCTTTTTCTAGTCCAAATCTCAGTTAAAGTCCTCCTTTGAGGCCATATTTGTCCTTCCATTGAGGACCATTTATTTTCATCGAAGTCCTCCTTTGAGGCCATGTTTTCCTTCTGTTGAGGGACCTTTTTATCAAATTCCTCCATTGTGGCCATATTTGTGCCTCTTTTGGGGCACCATCTGTTTCATCAAGTCCACATTTGTGGCCATTTTTGTCCTGCCATATTTTTGTCTCTCTTGGGGCATAATTTATTTTCATCCAAATCCACCGTTATCGTGGTCATATTTTTGTTTCCTTAAGGACATAGTTTTATTTCCCACTTGTCTATCACATCTAATTATTTACAAGTTATCATCTCATCTTGTCGCAACTTTAATATCTTCCCTCCCTTGGTGGTAAACCAAAGACAAAACCTCTTAATGCATTGCACTTGTGACCAGTCTACTATTAGCATATCTACCAATGAGCACTTAGTCATATCTTTAGATCATTCCTCCATCATTAGCCCCTTCCATATGTCATTGTAATGATATGAATTATATGTTCTACCATCACTACTTTGATATGACCTTGAATATGAGTACCATGACTCTACTCATAGCATATTCATTATGGATAAGTTCTCCCATTTGGTGAGAACTCCACAATCATTACATTCATCACCCTCTCATTCTCCTATTGTAGTCATGTAAAGGGTCTAGGGGTGTCTCTTGTACAATCATCATCCCCTCCTAAGTGGTCTACCTAGCTATACCTAGCTCTTCCCCATCAAATAAAAAAATAGTACCAATTATGGATGCTCCTATCTCATGTTATCTTATCCAAAACAAGACCGATCCCTCAAAGGACAATTATTCATTAAAAGCATATAACATAAGAATAGATTGATCCTCGAAGGAAAACTATCATGCATATATCATCCTATCGTCTACAAGAAAAATTCAAAATTCCTCAAAGAAAAATAAAAATAAATAGATTGATCCCTCGAAGGACAGATTATCATACATATTTTTCTTGCCATCCATATTATGTATAAAGTATACCATACCCTTGAGGGATGGCTACTCTTTTATTATGGAATTTTGGAAGGTTTCCCACTTTGATCAACCTTCCTTTATCGGTATCCTTAGAAAGCTTCCCGCATTGATCAAATTTCTTTTATTGTTCTTTCCCTTTCCCAGAGTTGGGGCGTAGTTCTAGGAACAACCACCTATGGATATCCCACTTCTCGCGTACAAGTTACATCTCCAATCCCTTTGTCATATCAACAATAGATTTATGAGCATCTTTCATTCATATTTCCCTCATGGTATTTTTATATAACTAACTATCATTGGTTATGTGTTAACACCTTTCATTGGTTGCAAGTGCAATGCTTTGAGTGGTAACATTTTTTTTTATCTCCATTCGGTTTAAAGCATAGTTTCCATGTACGCCCTTGCTACAATTATGTTTCATTCATCTCATCAAGGTCATATTTTATCAAAATCACATCAAATTTCACACTATGAATTTTATATCTATCCATAATATCCATGAATGCTATCGCAAATACACTTTTCAGTTTGCAAACTCTACTTGATCACTGTTGTATTTTGTGAATCCTACTTGAGGATCCTTTTCAAGGAAAGTTCATCATCCTATAGCTTCTTATCCCCCAACATGTTCAAAAATGTCTTTGATCCATTTCTCTTCGCTCCCCATTTCCACTCATCACCATTTTTCTCCACATTATCCTTCTCACCTTTCTATCCCCTTTCACCACTTTGTGTGTCTTCCTTGCCTTTCCTTCCAACTTTTTGCTTTGCCTCTTACGTATCATATTCTAGTATGATCACTCCACCACGTGGGCATCCAAATTAAGGATTTCCCTTACACTGTCCATATGAACTACATATGTTCCTCCATCCACTCATGTCACACTCCTTTGTTTACTTTTTATCACCTCCTTTCATCTCTTGTTTCATTTTGGTATACATTGCTCAGTCTTTTCATCATTCTTCTTCTTCTACAAACTTAGCGATCGTACTTAACCATCCCCATTGCATGGCAATCATACTTAAGAGTCTCTATTAAGAATGGTTTTCCATTTGACCCTTCCACATCCCATCATATTTCCCTCATCTTCTCGTCTTCTATCTCTCATCGTATTAAATGCGCTCTCCGCTCCAACCAACCATTCCACACTTGTACCCAATACAATGTTGTCTTTCTCCTTCCATATCATCACTATCGGTTTGGTGATCTTACTTAACTCCTCCTATGGCTAGGAAATCTTACTTAATATTCCTCTTAAGGATGATCTATCATCCTGCACTCGCCCACCACTCCACATTCTCACCATCCAAATTTTCTCTTCATTCCCCATCATCACATCTTCTCACCTCCTCTTCCATTCTCGCAAACACCACCTCCTACTTCCCTCCTTTTCATCTCCATCATTCCTCGCTTGGTAATCTTACTTAACCGTTTCTTCCCCATTTAGTTTGTGTCTTGTTTCCTCATCTTTATCTCATTCATTCTCATTCCATTGTGTCCTTTCCTCACCTTTATCTTCACACACATCGTTATCCCTCCTTTCTTTACTCTTACCACTCCATCTTCTAGAATTCTCCCACATATATACCCTCATACTTACCCATCATTGTCATTGATCATCTCCTAACATTATTTCATCATCATCTTTTGTTTCCACGCTAATAATTATCGATGGAATTCTCCTAAAAATCACTCATCCCCATTCTGCACAACCTTGTTCCTTCCCTTTGACCTCCTCCATTCTATCTTCATTCCTTCCTTCCTCTCGTGCCCTCTCGATTATTATCTAGGGACTTCTTATAATGTCCCTTCATTGGCATTTCCTCTTCCATTCCTCGTTTACTTTCCCCCTCTTCTCACCTTTTGTCCCATCCTTCCCTACCGATCATTATCGGTGGATTTCTCCTAACATCCATTCGCTGGCATTCCCTCTTCTATCCCTTCCTCTCTTTTTCTTTGCCACCTCTCCATCTTCCATTCTTCCTTGCCAATTTCTTCATTGTCTTCATCATACACCCTCTCTCTATTTTCTCGTCATCAACTTATCCTCATCTCACGCATCTCTCGCATCTTTTCCAATTTGTGTCATTCGTCCCCTTTAGTTTCTCTTTACGTTCCTTATGCTTCTCACTCTTTATCAAATATCTTTGTTCTTGGTTCCCTTCCTTCTGCATAATTTTCTCCATTTTCCTCTCCTCCTTTTTTATCCTCATCTTATTTCACTTCCTCTATATCATCTTATTCTTCGTCTTACATCGGGCTTCTTTCTTACTTCCCTATCGATAACTTTGACTCTTCAAAGTGTTGTACCATCTTTTTATCATCCCACCATCCACATGTATTTCCATGCGGTTAGTTCCATATTCTTTGCCTTGGATTTCCTCACTATGATCTAGTTCCTTCAATTTTATTTGCTCTATCATCTCTTTCGTTTTCCATTACCTCTCTACCTTCATCTGCTTCACCCTCCTTCACACCTTTCATTTTAAATAACTCTCTCCCTTTTTCATAATTTCACCCTCTGCTCTGTCATTTTCTTGTCTTCTCCTTATTTTCCTTCATCATTTCCCCCTTCCTCTATAATCCTTCTTTGTTATCTTCTTCCTCCCCTTTCATTCCTTCTTTTCTCCTCCTCCATCTTTGTCCCTCTATTCCATACCCTTGTCACCTTCACCTTCGACCTTTCTTTCTCTTCTCATAATCAACCACTCCTCCTTTCCATTCCCTTTTCTCTTTCTCATTACATCCTTCAACACATCCCTCACACCTAGCATTCACAATCAATTCTGATGTTTCTCCATTTATGCATTACCATTGATCCATTTCATTACATCTTGTTCTCATTCTTCTCTCTCACATTGACCTCTTCTCTTTTTGAGAACTCTATCACATCTTTATCTTCGTCAGTCCTCTCATAGGGGCATCATCATATATATTTCTAAGAATTTATTCCCATGGTATTTTTATCTTCGAGGATACCACGATAACCATCACCTATCACCTTTTTCCCTTGTCGATGCCTACTCTACTTTTTTCTTGGCAAACATTGATCGTAATCTTTCCCCCATTTCCATGAATCAAACTTTGTTCTAATTTCTTCTCCCAGTATTTTATTGTCAATGACATGCATTCCTTATAAAACATGTATTCAAAATCATATTTACCCTCCCTCTTAGAGCATTTTATCTCACCCTTTTATCCTATCTTGCTCATCATGCCCACATTTATGATTACATTCATTCCCCCTGGGAAATTTTATTTACATATCTACCTTCTATATTGTGCCTTGTGTTGGGGCATCCTTATTTTCATCCTCATCCCTTTTGTGAACGCATGATTTTTCACTTGATTCCTCACATAAAAAGGATTTTGCATACTCTTTGCATTCAATTGCGCATATTTTGATGTTTTCCTATGACCCATTGGTCATCACAGTTTACATCCATACTACAGTGGTCTCCACCCACTCACTGGTCCATAAAACATTGTTGCCCGTCTTTGTTGAGACCGTAATTATCCTCTACCGATGTGATATTGGAGTCACCGCCATATTTTTCATTGTTATTGTGATCCTTTTTTGCCTGGGAATCTTGCCTTCGGTCATGTTTTTATCAATCCCCATCCCTTTTGTGGACACGTGATTTCCTCCAACCCTTTTTTTTTCTCGTGGCTTGTTATCGCAAACCACTTAGAAAAAAGGGGTAAATGTAGACACCAAATTGTGGTATCACCCCACATTTTCTCTCTCTCTCTCTCAGTAGACTTATTCCATTTCCCACCAAACCTACATGTTTGATTAATCAATTAATCTCCTGTAAATCCCTAAACATCATTTATGTGCTAATAATGTCTAAATATTCCAATTAAATCACATCACCCCACTCAATAAAATTGTGTCCCCCACCATCCCAATCATGAACCCCACTCAATCAAATCAAATCTATTATCTCACCTAACTAGTCAAATCATGCCCCGACTCACTCACGACCAATGTTAATTTATCAAACCTCGGTTACCCATTAACCCTAATCTAACCTCACCTCTAAGCTATAAATATGGGTCTTCCCCCTCTTTTAAAGGAGGAAGAATAAATATGAAATCTTTGCTTATTGAATTTTGTAGGAGAGGAGAAGAAAGTCTGAATTAAGTTCTGCAAGTTTAAGGTCAAGGAAAACCTTTTCCATTGTTAGAAGTTAGAGGTGAGGAGTGTTGGAGAAAGCTTTGACATTTCTCATCATCTTACCATCCTGATGAGCATTTCATCTCCATACCATAGCACCAACTAAGTCCCCTCGTCATTCCAGTTACTTGCAATTTTATATTTCATTGTTTTTGCATGATATCTATTGTTCATCATTTATTGTTATATTTTTATACATGGGGGTTGATATCCTCCAAGGGAGTTCATAGCCTCTTGGAACCAAATTGTCTGGGATACCCTGCGCATAATGTTATCTAATCACATTTTTTTCAGTTTTACAGAGATTAGCACAGATCTATCATATTTTATCATAGATCTATCTTCTTTACACCCATAGATTCATATCTCGCATCTCGAGGTCCTAAGCCTTTCATCATTTGAAGTTCTTTGGTGGCTTCTAGTATCGGCATTCATCCGCATGAGAATGAGGTTTCTGTACAACAACCGGTATGGGGATAAAACCAATGATGGTCAAGGAACCAACGTCGGTAGGGGCAATAGGTAATGAACTATTAAAAATGGGTTTTTAGGCTTCTGTGATTACACAGAGAGTGAGGGTAGTGTGGTTTGGGTCATAATATGGATGAGAAGACTCAGGAATACTAAGAAGGAGGTTTAAAAGGGTGAAAAGGCTTGGGGTGGTTGAATAGTGGGTTGGTGGGAAGAAGATGATGTACAGGTAACAAAAGAAATAAAATACTTTGAAAGCAACAAGAGATCTACAATGGGATAAGCACAAATGATTGAAATCATAGCACTTACTTGGTATTTTGTAGATCCTGTGAGTTGAGATGGTTGATGGTTGATCGGAGAAGAGGTGTTTGAGTCCATTGTCATGGCAATACAACTTGTGTGCTCCTATGAGTATTCCAATGCTCTAGAAGGAGAACCGGTTGCTTGTCTTACACTATGGTTGTGTGTGTTTATTATCTGGATAAAGGAGGGCTTGAAAATTCATACTTGAATGCAATCGAGGCTCTAATAATTGAATGACCAACCCGGGTGAAAGGTTGTAAAATTCTATAAAAAGGAACTGATGACAGTTTAGGTGACCGATATTGCGAGAGGATAAATCAATGCCGGTTAGGGTGAAATAGTCCAAGTTACCAAAATAGCATGATCTTTACTATTTTAGGCATGATTTTGACTTGGGTTTTTTAGGGAAGTAGAGTTCATGTGAGAGAAGGCAAGAAAACCTTAAAATAAGTCTAGTTAGGTTTAGGAAGAATTCTTAGTTAGTTAGGTCAACTAGTGACTCAACACTAGGAGTGATGACTTAGTGCTGAGAGTGATGACTTGGTCACTGTGAGTTAAATGCCCCTAAAATGGGTCTAGGGTGAGGTGTAATGATGAGGTGGAGGTGTGAGGATGAAATTAACTTAATTAAAATAATTAAATTAATTAATAATGTGAGGATGCATATTAATATGGGGTAAAAGGGGTCATGATTAGTTAAATATGTTACGTTAATTAATTGAAAGGGAACCAAAGAGAGTGTGATCCAAATTTGGTGTCTACATTTATCCCTTTTGTCATGTAACTTTTATTGGTAAGTGACGCCGACAAAAACAAGAAATTCGGTGCCCCAAGTATGGATGGAGGTGAAACCCCTCAAACAAGGAACTAAGGAGGCATGAAACGAAGTTGGTGAGTGGTTTGATAAATAGGTAAATGATGAAAGAAAAATTAGGTGGGTTGTAGGTAAGGGTAATGTTGGGTCAGGTAATAGGTAATGACAGTCTAATGCACACACACATATAGATTACGATAAGGTACCAAGTTGAAGTGATTGTAAACTCTATATCGTCAAAGGTCAATAGGTTTATCCAAACAAGGTTAAAGTGGTTCAGGTATCTAAGGTATAGGATATGGTCCTGAAACACCACTAGGCTAGGTGTAGGAACATGCAATAGGTTTTGTTCCAGGGCACCAAAGGTATGGTCGGGATAAACAACATGACATTAGGCAAGGTAAGGTCATTAGGAAACATGAGTATCACATCGTAAGGTATAGTGAGTACATGAACTCAAGTGTCACAAAAGATGAGTGTCGGTTGGGTGATTTCGGTAAGGCTGTAGGTAAGGCCACATGAGGGGCACAAACATGCCCCAACTGATGGTGAGGTTGGGTGATAGGTAATAAGGTCATGAGGGTGAGGTGTAAGGTTAAGGTCAACTTTGGGTTAGGTGGAAAAAGGTTTTGAAAAAGTAGATGTGGTGTAATGTGGGAAATGGGGTTAAAAAGGATAACCGACACCGGTTATGGAAAATCGATGCCAATCTAGAGAAACTGGCCATAATAGACTAGGGCACATGACCGATGTCGGTCAAGTTAAATGACGTAGACGCTGTTACGGTCAAGGGTAGGGTAAAAAAGTAAAAATTTGTATGTTACGGATTCATTTTAACCTATCCACTTTATAGAAAATGACAGAGCAAAGTGTTTTTAGCATTTTCCGTGAAGAAAAGGATGAGGTGTTGTACCAGACTAAGTTGGAGGTATCTGAGTGGTTGGAGGAGGTAGGTGGATGGGGCCATGAGATCATTTAGAGTGATTAGATTGGTTGGAGGACCAAGAGTTTGATTGGAGGTATGGTCTGCATGCATATGGTGGGGCGTTGGAGGTCCACCAGTTCAAAGACCAGAGGTGCCAATGAGGAGGAGGTAGCGTGTTGAGGTAGGAATCAATCCATATCATGTTATTTGTAATTGAAATTTGAGCTAAAATGAAAAAATGGGGTGGGAAATTAAAATTTTGAAATGTGGGTAAAAATGAATGAAACTGGGTATTGGGAGGGTGCAATATAGATTAACTAGGTGGGAAAATGAATTGGGGTTGGGTTTAGGTGGGATTGGGGTAGAATTTAGGTTGTTTTTTCATTTTTTTTTGAAATGTGGGGCATGGGGTTCAGCCTTAGGGCCGAAATAGAGACCGACGTCAATTGGGTAGACTATCATCAGTGGCTAGAAAGGGGACTAGTACTAGTTATTGGTGACTGATGTCGGTTGAATGTAACTGATGTCGGTCACTGATGAAAAGTGACCTAGGGTAGAAAAGGGTAAATTATGGGGAAAACTAGATTTAAAGGTAGTTGAATATAGAGATATGAGAGGTAGATTAGAATAGAAGTAGGTGGGTTGAAGGTAGATATAGCTAGGAATAGGCGGGTATGGGTTAGGTCAAATATCGAAGGAGAGAAAATGATGAAATGAAACATGGGGACTTGTTTAGGTGAGATAAAATGGATGGTAGGTTAGTGAAATAGTTAGGAAATAGGTAGGTAGAGCAATGTGGGTGTGGGGTGGGGATAGGTAGGGGTGAATAAATGAGTAAAGTAGGTGAGTACTTGACATTGTTGAGTTTCCTAGATGTAGGCATGGCATCAGTTGACGATGCGGGACAGGGTCCCACCATTGTTAGTGGAGATACGATCCAGTGTCATGGAGGATGAGTGGATGCACATGCAAGAGGATGGATTGATTAGGATTAGGTAGTACCGAAGGATCCGATGGGATCACAGTATCATGGTCACTCTCATTGATAGATGGGATGTAGCAACCAATACCTTCCACCTACCCACCAAAGGTGAGATGACGATCACACTGGAGGATGTTTATAGGATTCTACAACTACCAATTTTTGGTGAGCATATTTACCCAGTGTCACAAATGGGGATTTTGAGGTGATGATTTAATTATTTGGAGAGATTTCAAAGTGACTGGACTAAGCACAACGCTAGTCTTGTTTATGGGGCTTTGTATGTTGCACACCCGCAAGAGACGCGGTTAGCAGTATTGATGATGGTAGCGGTGGCGTTACTATGCACTTCCGATTCGAGGGTGATTGATTTCCAAAGGATTGATGGGAGTGTTGTGAGATATGATCAAGGATTAGGTCTACTTTTCATGCGCACTTGCATATTTTTTACAACTATAGAGGGAGTTATGGGCTTACTAAAGGGTGCGATGCAACAACATCTATTGTACATTCCTACTTTGCACTCTGAGCGTCAGAGCATATTGTGGTAGTGCGGCCACAAGGACTACCGATACCAAATTGGCACCATGGGGGACAAAGGGTAGGTTACAGGAGGTGGGTGGCCATAGGTGGTCATCCTCGAGTAGATGAGGCAGCTCATGAAGTAGTATACTACAGGGGGAGATGGAGGGCTTATATGTGATGGACATAGTTTGGCAGCTATATGTCAGTTTTCTAGCTTTTAGAGGATGGCGCAGAGCTACATAGTTCTGATTATTGCAGGTGATACAGGGAAAATGTCTTTGACGAGCATGAGATGATCCTAGTTGATGATTTCGATGCTAGTTCGGATTACACAGGATGTGTCGTTACCCTTCCCATAGTACCATAGGGATGATGTGGAGAGACCTTTGTCTCCACCCCACCCACAGACCCCACAAGACAGGAGGAGGTACCAGTGGATATGAGATTAAATGATGTAGGGACTACTATGACATAGAGAAAATGGTGGGCAGCGAAGTTATAGACAACACCACCATGGCCAAGTCGGTCGGACGTAGCCATAGTGATGGTTCAGAGGGTTTCCCTAAAGGGATAGGTGACCACATTGGGATTTTAGTTGACAGAGGCATAGGCACAGCGCTTACTTTGATAAGGCAAGTGATGACATTACAAGGTCACTGATGCTACTGGCATAGGCACATGTACATGTATAAGCTCCTGTAGGGAATGGTGCATAGGTAGCACTACCTCTGATCGTAGGTTATTGTTTTACATGGACAATTTGGCGATTCTGCGCACTCATAGGTTATGGCCTTACATGCCCAAGTAGCTATACAGGTACCAGCATAGGCACTGGGATAGGATCCCATAGTGCAAGCACTGACACCATGATAGGGTCCTCTATTGGTAGAGAAAATTTCACAGGTGGTAGTTAGGTTGATGACACTGCCCTAAACCATATCTATGACAAGGTTTAAGGATGCCCTAAACGAGGCTCGTTATTACCAGGACCATCTAACCACTGTAGGTATTGATTTTCCCTCATATGTCGAGCACAGGGCTCAACAAGTAGCATGTGAGAGGACCAGGTCCAAGACTCACAGATCAAGTAGCATAGGGGGTCATCGGCCCCAGAGATAGGGTCAGGGTGAGGTTACCAACTCTCACAAACTAGGCCCAGCTGAGGGCCAGGAGGAGGAGATGGGTGAGAGTGGAGAGGAGGGTCTCAGGTGGGGTTGATTGATCATGACATTTGATACTTATATGATGATTTTGATTTTGGTATATATATTGGCTTGCATGCCAAGATTTTGTGAGATTGTATATGAGATTTTTTGAGACACTTTGATTATTTATCCCTATGTATATATGTATTGATACATAAACATTCCCATTTATATAGTTGATGATTATTATTGGATGGATGATGTACTCTTTTTAATTTCCATTGTTATTGTGTACCATGGGAACTAGGTGAGTTAGGCATGATTGAGTTGAGGTCTTGTAGGCATGATGGAGTCAAGTATAGGCATGGTTTGGTCAGGTATAGGCATGGTGGAGTCAGGTATAGGCATGGTGGAGTCAGGTATAGGTATGGTGGAGTTAGGTATAGGCATGGTTTGGTTAGGTATAGGCATGGTGGAGTCAGGTATAGGCATGATTTGGTTAGGTATATGCATGGTGGAGTCTAGGTAATTTCCAAGTTATTGATCTTATGGAAATAATGTATTGTATGTATGTTGTGGTTAAATTTCCAAGTAATTAATACCATGGAAATATGAAATGATTTAAGTAGAATATGGTCATGGTGATAAAATGGTAGGTATGTATGTGTTTATAATATACTAATTTCTAATTTATTGTGTAAATGGAAACTAACTAGGGTAGAATGTGAACGTAAAGGGGGAAAATTGGTTAGGGGTAAAAGTGTCTGAGCTAACCTCTAAGGGCCCCATGCCCTTGAGTGCTACCTATATAGCCCTGGTGAAAAGGGGCCTTAGATGATGTAGTTCTCCCATAAGCTAGGGAAGAATATGATAAGGGAGATGAATGGGTCGGTAGGTTTTAGGCATGATTGAGTCGAGGTCATTTAGGCATGGTTGAGTTTAGGTCATTTAGGCATGGTTGAGTGTAGATTGAATAGGCGTGGGTGATTTTGGTGGGAGAGGAATTCCCAGAATGTAGGTGTCAAAGGTCTAGTCCTATGTAGCAAAATCAATAAGTAAGAAAAGAGGTGAATGGTAAGAGGATACAAAAATTCATCTAATTGGTAAGAACCATGATGAGTCTATCATACAAAAGATTGGCTTATGAATGTAAGACCCTAAAGGTGTTACATGATTGATTGTTCTAAAGGTGAATAAAATCACATGAGCATGGAATGTCACATTTTGGCATGTCCCTTGAGTGGGTAAAGATTTAGAGAGGAAATACGATGAGGTGAAATGGGTTGTTTTAGCCTAACCTTTGTGGGAGACATCATGCCTCTTTTCTAAGATACCCAAGACTAAAATAGGCAAGTCCATGACAAAAAAGTTATCTTTTTTTTTTTTTTTCTTTTTTTTATAGATTGATCGATGTGAGAAGTCTATGTGGGATGAATATAATATCTCCTTGAGGTCTTCGTGAATTTAATAAATGCGGGAAGCTTCATAATATTTTAATTTTAATTTTTATAGAAATAGTCTTCTTTTTGTGATATACTATGTACAATAGGGCTAGATTTTTATAGTTTTCCTTCGAGGGAACAGTCTATTTATAGCAGCAAGATGGAAAGATAGATGTAATTTTTGGAGGGAGTCATCTATTTACAAGAAGTTTGACTCAAGGATTTGAATTTAAAAATCCCGTATATTACTTTTGTATTGTTTTTGGACTTTTAGGTCATGGACAAGACTATAGAGAAGTATAGGCTTCTTTTATGAAGACAAAACCATAGCACACAGAGGATTAGCTATGAAAGGGAGGTTTTAAGTGACGAACGACCATGGGATTCCATCCTAAAAGGACAAAAATTATCCATGAGAATCATGCCATGAGTAGAGTTGTGGTACTCATATTGAAGATAAGGCTGAAAGGTGACGAGTAATCACATTATTCTTGGTTAGTCGTTGATCCTTAAAATAGGTAAGTGGAAGGTGAATGTTGCTCAAGGGATGAGCGTTTAATAGACAAAAGGGTATATAGGACTTGATTCAACAATAGAATGGTCAAGATGCAAGGCATTGAGGGGCTTAGGTTTGGGTTTACCTTCAAGTGAAGATAAATGATAAGTACCTGATCCATAGGCATGAGTAACGATATAGGGTCTAAGTCAATTAGGAATGAACCTACCCCATTTACTTTTCTATGCTTTTATGACATATTGATTTTCCTTTAGGATGAGGTCACTGACCTTGAAGGTTCACTCTTGGACACATTTATCGTAGGCATGTTTGATACATTTTTCATAGATTTGAAGGTGATCGAGAGCATTTAGATGGTGTTCATTTAATAACTCAAGATGTGTTGAATGAGCATGGTAAAATTCATCATCGTTGAGCATATCTTTGAGAGAGATCCAAAGAGATGCAATTTATACTTCAAGAGGTAAGACAACCTTTGTATCGTAGACCAAAGAGAAAGGTGTGGCACGGTTGATGTGAAAATACTAGTGCGATAATCCCATAAGGAAAAAGGAATGTGTGTGTGTGTGTGAATCCTTACCAGTATCATCAACTACTTTCATAAGAATTTTATTTAAGGTTTTGTTAGTTGATTCAGCTTGGCCATTTGTTTGAGGATAATAAGGTGAAGAAAAACTGAGTTGAATGCCAAAGGTATCACAGAGTTTCCATAGGGTTTTGTTTTTGAATTATTTTCCGTTATCAGTGATGAGGTGGTGAGGAACACCAAAGTGACAAATGATGTGATGGTTGATGAATTCACAATTTTATTGGATTTTGTAGAAATAAGAGGCATGGCTTCCACCCATTTAGTGTAATATTTGGTAGTGGTAATAATCCATTGATGACATTGGGAAGAATGAGGATTAATCTCTCTAACAATATCCAAACCCCATTGAGAGAAAGGACAAAGATCTTGTGCAACCTATAAGGCGTGACTAGGGGTGTGATGAAGATTAGTATGTTGCTGAAACTTCACACAACTCTTGACATATTCACAAAAATCATGGTTTATGGTTGGCCAATAATAGCCAAGGCGAAGGATGCGCTTAACAACACCTAATCCATTGAAGTGACCCCCACAAATCTTCTCTTGAACTTCCTTGATAGTGTATGGAATTTAAGAACTTGTAAGGAATTATAAGAGGATACTATCAAAGTCGTGTTAATAGAGAATACCACCCATGATGACATAGCAAGAGACACTTTTCAGGAAGCCTCATTGTCCATTGTGAGTAATATCCGGAGGCGAATTGAAAGGGAATGGTAGTCGAAACAACTTATACCAAAGTTTGTGTGGGTCGGTTTCAATGATTCCTACAAGGATGATGTCTTGAAATAGATAAGAAAGTGATTGAAAACTTTGTACTCGACAAATATTTTCGAGTGAGAGGGTAAAGTGGGGATTTGAGAAGCAAGATAGGAAATGGTGTCCATAATTTTATTAGTGGAACGCGGGGTGGTTTGAAGTTCATAATAGTCAAAAGCATGTCAACATGATGTTTATACTTTTGAATTATTTCGTTACGACACTGGTATATACCATTAACTTGGTTCACAACTAGTTGAGATTCACCAAAGATATTAATTGATTTAACATCTAAGGTTATGGCAGTTTAAAGACCTAACACAAGTGCTTCATATTTAGTGGTATTGTTAGTACAATCAAAATCTTGTTTGAAATATAATGGCATAGTCTCAAAGATCAAGAGGAATGAGGATAACTTCGGCACCACCCGCATGATGACATTTGGAACCATCGAAGAACAAGGTCATCTGGTAAATGGTATCGTCCAGGGAGAGGGTAACGATGGATTCATCAGGGAAGTCAAAGTTACAATATTGGTTTTCGGAGAGAGGTATGTCAAGTTGGTCAGAAATGGTTTATCCTTTGACATACTTTTTATGGATGAATTTTAGATCCGTGTCCCAAGAAGCATGAGCCAATGTGCAACACGTTGATGTTGGTAGGGCTTAGCATACATGTAATGCAAGGGGTTAGTATTGGTGACAACGAAGGTTTTTGGTTGAGTATGTAATGACGAAGTTTAGTGGCAACAAAAACTAATGCTAGGTAGAGTTTTTAGTGTGAATATATCTATTTTTGTAATCTAAAAGCATACGACTTATATAATAAACCACTTGTTCCCTATGTTTCTCGGCACGATGAGTGAGCATGACACCCAGGGAATGATCAATAGCAGAAATGTAAAGATAAAATGGTTGGTCATCCTTAGGTGGAATGAGCACTAGTGGTTGGAGGAGGTATTTTTTTAAGGCGTCGAAGGATTTGTGGCATTCATCATCCCATTTAAAGGAGACATCCTTTTTGAGAAGATGATGAAATGGATGGCAAGGGATGGAAAGCTGAGAAATAAAGTGATGAATAGATTGTAACTTGCCTTACAAAATATGAAGTTAACGAAGGTTAGTATGTGGAGGCATCTCGAGAATATCCTTGATTTTAGTGGGATCAACTTCAATGCCACGCAAAGAAATGATAAAACCAAGGATCTTGTCGGAGAGAACAACAAAGACACACTTCTTAGGTTAAAGGTGAATGCAATATTTGATGAGATGATCAAAGATAACCTTAAGGACTGGTAAGGTGTTCGGCCCAATGTTTAGATTTGGCAAGAAGATTGTTAACGTAATCTTCCAATATGCTATGCATAATATCATGAAAGATATAAGTCATAGCCCACTGATATGTAGCACCAATGTTTTTAAGGCCAAAGGGCATGACACGATAGTAGAAGGTCCCCTAAGGAGTGATGAAGGTGGTTTTGTGTTGATCTTCCAGGGTGAGTAATATTTTATTATAACCTAAGAAACTCGACCATGAGTGATAACATCTCATGGCCGATAGTGAGATTAACTAGTTGGTCAATAATAGGTAGAGGAAAATTGCCTTTGGGGCAAGCCATTTTAAGGTCATGGAAATGCATGCAAATGCGGAGTCCCCCTGTCGCTTTTGTGATAGGAATGATGTTAGAGATCCATTTTGGATAATCAATGAGAAGAATGAAGGAAACCAAAAGGAGGCTCTAGAGTTCTTCTTTGATAAGAAGGGTAACATGAGGATGCATTTTTCACACTTATGTTTCACAGGTTTGGCATTAAGAATGGTTATGATATTGTGGACCACAATGTTTGGGTCAATACTAAGCATATCGGTGTAGGACCAAGGAAAAGCATTGATATGATCCCGAGAAAAGAAGTGAAACTTATTGTTCAAAGAACATCTAAGATTGGCCTATTTTTAGAATGTGTGGTTCATCCCGAGTGTGAATTTTAATTTCAATCTTAGAAGGTAACGATTGGTGAATATAAGAATCTTCCGCACTTGGTAGGTGAGAATAGACTCATCGTCCTGACATTGAACAATGTTAATAGAAGGTGTATCACCATCGATCATGTCATGATACAAGAAAGGAAGATAAGAGGGAGCCTCACCATCTCACCGATAAATCTAGGTCCCAAGGAAATGGTGTTAACGAAAAAAATTTTTAGGAGGAATGGATTCTGGATCTATAGACTTTGTAGGTTAAGGTGGTGAGGTAGGTGAATGGGGTGGGGAATAATTATCATCCTCGATGAGTTTGAATCGACCTTCTTGGAAGGTGGTTCGGAAAATCCAATACCACTACGGTCTTTATGCTTATGAGTGGTGCAAGGAATGACAATATGGCAGCCTTGTTCATAGAAACCAAATCTGAATCCCTTCCAAGCACAACGATGGAGGAAGGTGTGGGTGAAGCGGTGATTGGTGAGATATTGAAGGTCAGAGGAAAATGGGTGATTTTAGGAAGGTGGCTCAGCAAGTAGGTAGAAGCATGAAGTCCCCATACATTAAGTTAGTGGGAAGGTGGGGAGGGTCGTAGGGGAAAAATTCACCTATGTGGTGATCATAGCTAGGATGTTGGTGTAGGTTACCATACTCTTGAGGAGTAAGAAATGTGTCAATGTTATAAAAGTAGTACTCCCCCATAGTGAGGCATTTAAAAACACCTTCTAAGGGATTAGTAGTGGGTATGTGAGTAACAGAATGAATGAATCACTAAACAGTTGTGAAGAAGAAGCATTAGATGTTTGAGAAGTAAATGGGTTGGCTAATGGGTTAGTTGCGGTTACTGAGCAGTGGGAATAGAGGAGTTAGTTACGGAAGATGTAGTGGCAGAAGTGGTGGAGGAGGCAGCGACTGAAGAAGAAGTGGTAGCGGTGGTAGATGCCTTAACTAGTATAAGGACATCATTGGGTTGATACAACATGTTATAAGTCTTGAAAGGTGAAGGGTCGGCTGGAATGGTATAGTTGTGCCCTTCATGTTTGAATTTTAAACAGTAGTGTAAGGTTAAAGGAACACAACCCATGGTGTGAATCTAAGGTCAGCCAAGTAGCATGTTGTATTGGAATTCCCCCTCTAAGACATAGAATAATTTAGGAATGGTACGGGGGCCTACACGAATGTGGAGAATGATGGTGCTAAGGGTGGAAGTCATGGCATCATTAAATGAATGCAACATAATTAGGTTATTATGCATGCAATTGGCAGGTATTTGTATTTGGTTGCATGCATGGGAGGAAATGATGTTAATACTAACACCTCCATAGATCATAATGTGTAGATTGTGTATATTATCAACATAGACAGAAATAAATAGGGCGGGGTCAAGATCATCTCGATTGAGAGGTACAATCTTATCGTCAGAGAAACTGAGAGTGGCTATTTGATGAGTGGTAGTGGGAGCAGAGGAAGGGGATGAAGTGGTGAGAGTGGCGATATGGTGAGGAGTGATAATGGATGTAACAGGCATAGGGTCATTAGGTAAAACCTCAATAGATTGCAGGACCTCAATGAGGGCCTGACGATGAGACTTAGAGGTTTGGATGAGGTCATACAAAGACATTTTTAGAGGAGACTGGTGTAATTGTTTAAGCATTGTATGATGGGAAACCCCATCAGAAATAGGGTATGTGGGTCCACGGATGGTGATTTTGGGTGCAGGTGCAGATGGAATATTGGGTAAAAGAGTAGCAGATGAGTTGGTTGTTTTCTCCTTTCCTTTTTCCTTCTGGGCTCGAGTGGAAATTTGAACCATATTGATTTACGGTAAAGGAGAAAGTGAGTCATGATAGGTGTAGCGACAGGATGGGAAAAATATGGTGAGGGCATATACTAGTTTTGTGAAAACAATGTAGCACATTGGCATTTTGGCAGAGGTTTGGCTAGCTCTCTTATGCGGACCATATTGATCTCAAATGTTGGAGGAGGATAAAAGGGTTGTGGAGGGGGAGATGAAGGTCACTGAATAGGTAAGGGATGAGGATGTGTGGTGATAGGTGTAGGTGGAATAGGGTCCTCATCTAAAATATCATCATCGTTAAATTTTTCTTTGAGAGAACATCGTTAAAATATCCTCATCTAAAAGAATCGTTAAATTTTTCTTTGAAGAACATCGTTACAGAAGAATAGTCCTAAGAGCCTTACAATTTTCCACATCGTATGGCACCGGCACACGATGGTAACTGAAAATTTAGTATCATCAAACCCTTCTGGTTTAGTTTTGAGTGGTCGTAAGGTCTAAATGGTGGCAATGTGATGACATAGGTTTCAAAAATTTTATCTAAGATGTTGGTGTAAGACCCTGCCAATGGATCACAATGTGAAGTAAGTGTGGGTCTAGATGGAAGTGTGGGTGAATTTTTTGGGAGAGGCATCACTGGAGGTGGAATTGGAGGTTGAGAGTTTGACCACTTGTTTGGTAGATAGTACAGTTTTAGGTTTGGATTACACCTTCTTGGGTAAAGATGTAGCATGTGAACTAGTTGTTGAAGGTGATGTAGGTTTAAATACCTCTTTGGAGAGTAGTGGATTCTTGGGCTTTGGTGTCACCTTCTTAGGTAAAGGTGAAGAAGAAGTGTGTGAGGTAAAAGGGAAGGCGAAGATGATGGAAGGATACGGGTTAGAAAAGGTGATAATGGAGGTGTGGTGAAGTTTGTACGAAGAGGTAATGTGGAAGGTACCGGTTCGGGAGAATGGAATAACATAAGTAATGATGAGGATATTGGAAGTGGTGTAGGTATAGAAGGTAGAATGGATGTAGATGATGGTGAAGGCGTAAGTTGTGTAGGTAATTTGGTTGTAACAAAGGATCGTGATGAGATGGGCCGATGTGCTTTTGGTTTACTCTAGGTAGGATTCTTCTTGGCCAAGGTTGATGGGTGAGGACCTAGGATAGATGGAAGTGGTGAAGGTGACAGAGGGTTAGTGGGCGAAGCCAATGTATACGGCCTAAGGGGATGGGTCTTCTTATTAGGTGGGTGAATAGTCTTTGTGACAACTTGTGAGGATGTGGCTAAATATAGTTTGAGTGGAGGATGGACTAGACTTGATGTCGACATGACTTCTAATGTGGTTATGGGTCTGGATGCGGAGGAAGGTATAGGTGCAGGTAAGGGTTTAGGCATAGGAAAAATTTCATTTGTTGGTAAAGGTTTAGGTGTAGGCAAGGGTGATGAAGAAGGGGCTGCTACAAATGGCATGGGCATGGTGGGTTTGGTTTTTTGAAACACCTTTGGATATATCGTGAAGTGTTAGCGAGACAACATCTGCATATGATTTGAGATAGTAGTCGAAGACATACCCAAAGAATGGAATTTTCAACATAATCCAAGCGGTCATCCAAACATGATAACGAAACCAATGTAGGAGGGGATGTTGTTGATTTGGTAGTAATCCCTATAAATAATTTCCATGAGACAAGGAAATAGTTGGCTTTAGACTCTGTGGGTAAAAGAGACGAGAGAAAATCAACAGGATCCTTTAAATCCAATGGAGAATTGTCACCAATAGGAAGGGACGTTGCTATTGGATCCCCATGGGTAGGGGATAGATGTCGAGTTAGGTGAGGTAAGTTTGTCTTTTGGAAAAGAAGAAGGTAAGCATGACTCTCATGTGGTTAGAAGAGTAAGTATTGCGGGTTGTTCGTTAGGTTGAAAGGTGAGTGGGGAAACTGCATCGACAGATATGGTGGAATCCTTCGTGGGTGAAGGATAAGATAAGGGAGAATCCTTTGTGGGTAAAGGAGCAGATGAAACATTTCCCTCCATGGATGAAGGAGGTCATGAAAGAATCTCCTTGATAGATGGAGTAGGAGGAAATTAAGCAGAAAGAGTTGGTATGATGTCGAAAACAACATGAACCTCACAAATGTTTTCTCACTAGTCGAGGTTTCACCGGTTTGGTTAATTAATGGGGTGTGATTTGGGAATGACTTCTTGAAGATGTGAATGTTCTGATTAGCCATGCATTAGGATTATCCAAGATGAGATCTCCATTATCTAACATTTCTTGGATGATATTTTTGAAAGTTATATAATTACCATTGTTATGACCTCTAACACAATGGTAGTTGCAGTAATCATTTTCTTTATACCACACAGGCATGGGATGAGAGGGGTCAAAACTAGTATGTGGTTTGATGGGTGGATGAGTGACTACTCCAACTTTTAAAAAAATTCTAAAATTGAATAGTATAGTTCTCCTATAGGAGTATATTTTCATTGCTCCCACTTGAACTTAAAATTATGAGTAGAAGAAAGATGGGAAGAACACTTTGATTGGTTGGATGGAGGAGATGGGTCGATTTTAAAACTACTGGGTTGGTAGATCCTTTTTCTTTAGAATAATTATTTTTTGGTTTGGAAGAAGAAGAGGTATCGTTTGATTTAAACGCAATGTTCTTGTTATGCAATTGTATCTTCTTCTCTTCAATGGCATAAATTTCAAGTTTTTGGGCCATGGTGAATGCCTCGTCAAACATGCAAAAGGTTTGAACTTGGAGAGTTAGTGAGATGTTTCTAGCACAAGCTCTAGTGAACAACTCTATTAACTTAGTTTGAGGCAATTGGAATGTGAGTTGGTTGATCACCTCAACCAACAAGCAAAAAAATCTAGGATAGATTTTTCTTCATATTGGTGTGTCGTGTACAAGTTAGTCATGGTGACCTTCTTGACAATGTTGATAGAAAAGTGGTCTAGAAAATCTTGAGCTACCTGATTAAATGAAAAGATGGAATGCTTGGATAGAGCACTATGCCAATCTAAAGTCGGTCTTATTAAGGACATTGGGAGTTTTGCCGCAAGAGCAAAGTGTCATCATGAGTGATCGATAACATGCATATTTAAAAGACCTCAAGTGTTGTTGTGGGTCTTCTTTTGTGTGGTATTCTTTATTGTTGAATCGATTGAATTTATGCATTTTGATGCAGCCTAGAATTCAGTAATTCAAACCAATAAGACCCTAGACGTGTTGGCACATCACTCAACCTAAGATGAGCACTCACCTAAAGTGCGCAAAGGTACCAGGTCCCTCTTTAGGGTTGTTGTTGCAGGAAGTTAGCATGATGAAGACTTAATGCATGTAATTTCATTACTAACACAACATCCTATAGAGCATACTAGATCTATACTTAGGGAAGAACATAATTAAGTATTAACCATGATGAGATCAAGAACACACTAGATTCAGATACATGTAGAACTAACACTTAGATCTAGCCAATATCCTCCATTGTATTAAACGTAATAAGTATACAAAGCTTCATTACAATAATAAGTAGTATGCGCGTAATAGATTTAACAACATATCTTTGTATATCTCCTCTCTGCATATCGATCTATCTATTACACAGTTCACTACATATATATAAGGGTGGGGACTTTCCCTTCACCACTTATCAGTTCCCAAAATAGGTCACATGCTATTATTAGCCACACACCTTTAAAAAATTGGCCACACATGCAAGTGTGCTAATAATAGACTACTGCTAGCTAACTGATAGTAGTAGATCTATTTCCGGCATGTGCCCATGCAAAGTGCTTCATATCCGATCCTCCAAGAATAGCCAATGTGATGTGCACGTCTCTGCCTCATTTTTGTTCTCTGCACACCATCTCTAAAAATAGACCTTCATGAGTAAAAATGGCTAAGTCCTTAAGACTGAACTTCTACTCCGTGCGCATGTTTCTCCCTATCCATTCACGCCTTTAAATATATCCTGCTTTCTCACGTGACTTCTTGTGTGCTTTCTATCAAGTGTTCTCTGATCAACATTACCCCACACTAATTTCATTGTTTCCCCAACAATGGTCATCTCCAAAACTGAAGTAAAGAATTGAAGAATGGAAAGAAGTAAAGAATAGAAGAATGGAAAAAATTACAGAATGTTTTTACTATGTAATCTCTTGTTCTGTAACGGAAACAACTAATTTAGGATATTCTTGTTTTATTTCAGCCTCTAAGTTCTGTCACTCAACGAGTGCTTCCTCTGCTCTATCTAGAATATCCACAACAATAGACTCCAGCTCATCTCTCGCAATCTCCCCTTTTTCATTTTGTAAGACCAACACAATGTTGGACATTACAGTCATCCTTCCTTCCAGTAAATCCATCTTTTGCACAATGAGCTTCCCAAGCTCTTCTAGCTGATTCTTGTGTGGTTCTTGTGCTGCTACCAGGGCCTCACACTTCTATTTAACCAATGCTAATCTTTTACGCGGCCCAATGTGTCATCCTTCATCACTTTCTAGACCTCATTGTGCTCCTCCAGGGTTCTTACATTGATGAGCTCTTCTAGGAGCTGTACATATGTTCAAGGCTTGGTTACTTTCTTTCATTCTTCTTACATCAATTACAGCAGATCCTTTATATGATGCAACCTTCTGCATCATTAAAGCCTTTTTGTGCTCTACCTCTTGTGCTAGATCCTTTGGAGCTAGCATGCATAGAGGTTCATCTTCAAGCACTAGGTCCACTAAGGTACTTACATAGTGTATTGCCAAAGGAAACATCTTTGGTACCTTTGGTTCTAGGTGTGGCCTAGCCTTCATAACATTATCACCAATTTCCTCTGCGAGGCTGATAAATACAATGTTTTTCTTCTACACCAAGTCTCTTTCCTGTGTTAGGCATGTTATTTCTCCATCCTTAGTTTTAATCTCTTCCCTGAGTGCCCTAATTGTGGCATCCTTGTCCATATTCCACCTCGCCACCTCTGTTGAGACTTTCACCAATGCATTACTTGTTCATCTAACATGACAATAGGCTTTACCATCATGTGTCTAGCCTGAGGTGTCTTTTTTAACCTCCTTGATATGCATGACTCCTCACACACATCAAAATCTAGATCATCCATGTGTGTGTGCATGGACCATGATAATTGCTTCCTCGTGTGCACTGTAGCCATATCTTCATCCATCAATTCCCATCCATATAAGTCCTTTTGTGAAAGTGTGCTCTGGAAACATGCGTAGATAATTTTACATACATCCTCTGCATAACCCATGGCTAGTGGAATGTGCTCTCCACTTGTTCTTCTAGACCGAGGTTGCTTAGGAACTTGAGCTTCCAGATTTGGGACTTGTGTTTCCATGTCTTGTGTAGTCTCTATAGCTGTCTCATTGGTTCCCTTTTCCTCCTCTTCTCCTTGCTTCATTTCTTCATCTTTCTATTCTTCCACATTCTCTAGAGGTGTAGGAGAATTAGGTGCACTTTCCTCTAACTCTTCCACCTCCTCATTCAACTTCAACTTCCTTCTTCTTTTCAGCGTTGTTATTTCTTTCTGTGGGGAGAGTTTGGGTGATTTGTGCATCGTTTGTGGAGTAGCACCTTGAGTCCTTGTCCTCTTGAATACTCTCTTGAATTTGTGCTCTCCTTGGACTGCATCTAAGTCCTCCTCATCCCCCTCTTGTGGCTTAGGTGGTGTAGTGGCGCACTCACTTCATCCTTGTTTGTAGGATGTCTTCTTCCTCTATGCTCCAAACCACCACTATCTTCGTGCTCATCCTCTTCATCGCGACGTGAATAGTTTTTGTGGGCTTGGGCGTTGGAATATTTTCCATTGTATGTTGACCCTTTGGTGGGGCTAGAAGTGTGAACTCATCTTCCACATACTTGTTATTCTCCAACTTGGGCTTCAGTTGAAGGTACACCAATGTTACTCCAACATCTCCCATAGCCAAACTTACTGGTTTAATGTTCAATACATCTGAAATAAGCCTTTCAATATATGCACTACACCCTGGATACACATATTTATTCCTTAGCATGTGGTAGTCACAATCTACCTTGTCTGCATTGAACGTGAGGTGCCGCACGCATCTGAGAACCTATGTACACGATGCCTAGAAGTACCTTTTTGTGAAGGCATATGGTAACTTACACCAAGGGCTCCATGCTCCATCCTTCATGGTGAACCGCACTATGCAAAAATGCTAATATATAGTGAACTAAACTATCTTCCCAACCACCGAAGGTAATTCCTTGGGGATGCCATTCATCTTCAAAGGCCACATGGAGCCTATCATACCACTTCTCAACCCGTTGCTTGACTTTTTCTATCATGGATCCTTCACACAAGTAATTTTTGAAGCATTCTGTAGGTGACTTGTGCTCCATGGGATACTCCCATATCTTCTCTTTTGGTCCATCAGGTACTCCGATCTCCATGAACACCACTAATGACAACAAAATAGCTCCAAAGATGATCTTTCCTCCTGTGTGTGCTTCCTCAATGATTTTTTCTAATGTAGCAAAATGTTGTAAACTACCCCTTCAGACATCTTTTTAGCAATGTGCAACCACATGGTATTCACTTGTGACCACCTTTCCTGGTCATTTAGCTTTATAACAGGTGTGTGGACTGCTTACACAACTAGATATTTCTTCAATTTATCAATGTCCATGCCACGGACCCTTTGTATACCCCAACTCCTTTCTAGTCTCCAATATTGCAGCCTTGTCTATTAAATCATCCCTCAAGTCTTCTCCTGTGCCCTTCAATCCCATTACTATGGAGATGAGCACGGCTGAAATTCTAACTTTGTGTCCTACAAAGTAGAAAAAATCTTCGTGCACTCTACTCATGAGCCACTGGTACAAGGGCTCATATTTCCCAAAGTAAGGGAGTTCATATAGTTGGTAAACTCTAATCTTCTTCAAGAGCTTCTCACCAGCATCGTCATACACTGGCATGTCTTCCGCCATGCATTTATTTGTCTTTGTGTTCAGCAAGGCATCAAGTTCCTTTTTATTCTCTATAGTATGGTGGTTGTACTCACTCACCTTGCTTTTTCTTATGTGAGAATCCCACTCTTGGCCTACGATAACCCCCTCTGGATATTGCATTTCAGAAAAATTACTTTCGGAGCCATCTCCTCTTCTTCTTCGACCACCTTCTTCTTTCCCTTCACTCTTGCTGCAACTACTTTCTTGGGTGCCATTTCTACCTTGCAATCCTTTATAGATACTCAGCCTCTTGAATTTTACAACATGTGAATCAAACCCTAGCTCGATTCAACATGCCCTAGGTGAAATCATGTTCCCTCATTCCTCTCTATCACCTTGCTTTTCTCAAACCCTTCACCACCGGGATGAAAGCTCTTTTCTACGCACAAATCTCTTCATCACGACTGGTTACACACCTCTCACACCTCAACTCGATCACTCTCTTTTCACACTTAGCTCTTTTTCAAATACTCTTAATCACAACGGTAAAAATGAATTCATCCCATCCTTATATAGATTTTCAAAATTTTGATGCATTCATTGTTGCTTCACCTACCAAATATCCTCTCATTAATTTACCAATTTCATCCTTTCCATGCATTACATCTTCGTGCCCCAACTATAACCTTCTAGCGCACCTTCCTACCCTTCAATCACAGACTTCTCTTCAATGCGCTTCCTTACACCCAAGTACCTCATCACTGCACCTTCTACTGGTAGTTGTTATGGCCTCTACTTACCTCGTGTTATATTGTCCCTTCATTCATCTCCATCTTTGGTCACTTTTTAGAGCAATCTCCACTTAAATAGCACCCAAGTGGCACCCATAGTAGTTTATTCTTTCCACCTTTCAATTCTAACAGTCCTGTACCTAGATATCAACAATCCACCCCACACTAAAAATATGTGTAGTCCTCGACATAAACATGCTTCATATAGTAATTAGCTTCATGTGCGCAAGTGCGCTTATTACACAACACACCAACTAAATTGACAAAGCATAGCAACAAAGAAGGAAACACATTAAGGAAATACATAATTGAAAACCTAATCTAAATGGAAATACTACCTTATTACAAACACCAAGAAGACTTATTTATAGTAGGGCTTCAGCCTACTCCCGTTGAAGTAACTGGGTAACCATTTTCCATCAAGTGCTTTTAACTGGAAAGTGTTTGTTTCAAGGATGTAAGTGATAACATACAGGCCCCAACCAATGTACCTTAAGTTTTCCTAGATGGCGTAAAAACTTAGAGTCATAGAGAAGTACCATTTGTCCAATCTCAAACTTCTTGGCCCTTATATTTCTGTCATGCCATGCTTTCTACCTGGCCTTTTCTTGCTTCTAACTCCAACGTGTTATTTCTCATCTCTCATCCAAGTTGATTAAATTTTCAATCCACTCTTCTAATGCTTTCTCATCAGCAAGACCTCCAATGCGTGTAATATGTAAAGAAGGTAACATAAATTCCATAGAAGAATGACCTCTTATGCCAAACACTAACTAAAATGGTGTGGCTTTGTTCAATCATTTATATGTTGTCCGATATGCCCAAAGTACTACAGATAATTTATCATCCCAATCCTTTCTTCCAACATCACAAATTTTTGTTAATGTCTGCTCAAAATTTTGTTGAAAGCTTCAGCAGTTCCATTTTCCTAAGGATGATAGGGTGTAGTCTTATGGTGTGCAATCATGAACTCATCCAATAAAATTCTGATTGTCTCATTAAGAAAATGTGTACCCCTATCACTAGTCAAACTTAAAGGACACCCATATCTTGTAATAACATTCTCCCATAGAAACCTAGTTGTTGTAGTCCTTTACAGTCCTTTATAGGTGTTGCTTCTACCCACCTTGTCAGATAATTTGTGCATGTTATGATGTAGCGTGATCCAGTTATGCACACAATTGGTGAAATAGGACCCACAAAATCTATAGCCCATTTCTCAAATGGTTCTACGCTAGTAATTGGTCTCAGAGGCATTTCATCTCACTGACCTGGTCTTCCAAGATGTTGACAATGGTCACATGCCTTACAGAATTCCTTACAATATTTATAGAGGGTCTCCCACCATAATCCAATGAGTAGAATCTTGTGTGTCATAGCATCACCTGCATAGTGGCCACCTGCAATTCCACCATGAGCTTCTTCCATAATGCCTCGTGCGCTCATGTTCCAATACACAACGACGTAATACCTCATCATGACCTAATTTGTACAAGTCACCACTGATTAACATATAAGGTGTGCGGCACGTATAGCAAGTTGTTTCTTCTCCAAGGATTTCATTCCTTTTGGTGTCATCCCTATACATAGAAAGACAACAATGTCCTCTAGCTCTGATGGCACATGTTGTAACCTGTATAACTATGCATCGGGCATGGTATCTTCAATCACATGTGCTTCTTCTCCTAACTATATTCTTGATAGATGGTCTGGTCTAGAATTACTTTTCCCTAGTTTGACCACAACTGTGAATTCAAATTCCTAAAATAATAGCATCCATCGACATATACGCCCTTGTAAAACAAGGTTTATTTACCAAATACTTCAATGCCATGTGATTTGTATAAAATACAAAGGGCGTAGCTAGTAGGTACTGGAAAAATTTATGTAGCGCATATATCATTGACAAAGCTTCGCGCTCTATGTAGTTGTGTAATTCTGCTCGCAGAGTTAGCTTTCTACTAGCAAAATAGATAAGATGATCTACAATACCTTCTCTAGGTTGAGCCAACACCATGCCAATGGTCATGCCAGAGGTGTCAACATGTACATGAAATGGTTTATCCCATGAAGGAAAACATGCAGAATAGGCGCGGTAGTGAGTCTCTCCTTCAATGTGTCGAATGCACGCTATTGTGGTTCTCCCCAATAGAACATACCTCTCCCTTTCAGTAACTCTTCCAATGGTGTGGCAACTTTGGCATATCCTTTGATAAAATTTCTGTAATATCCTATATGACCCAAAAATCCATGCACCTCACTTTGACTGGTTGGCTCTCTTAGGCCTATAATAACTGTAAACTTTGGCTAGATCAACCAACAAACCTTCCTTGCAGATTATGTGTCCTAAAATTATTCCAAACGAGTAGTAAAAATATGCACTTCTTTATATTCAAAGAGATACTCAACTGTCTACACCACTCAAACATTAAGCGCATATTGTCACAGTGATCTTTAACTAATCCATACACCATCCAATCATCTAAATATACTTGTAAAAAGTTTTGAATAAATTCCTTGAATGCTTGGACAACTATGCACAAAAAGATTATTGACACATTGTTCAAACCAAAAGGCATTACAGTATAGGTGAAGCTACCCCATTCAGTAGTAAACGTAGTCTTATTCTTGTCCTCCTGAGGTAATCCAAACCTGATGATACCCAAAGAACCCATCTGATAAATGAATAGATTTTGTGCCCTACAACTCCCTCTAGGATTTCCTCAGTGAATGGCATAGGAAATGGATTAGTTACACATGCAACATTCACCCTGTAGTCCACACAAATCCTAATCCATCCATCTTTCTTGATACTAATGACCATTGACTAACCCATTCTGACTCATCAAGGGGCTTGATAATTCCAGACTTCAACATGTTATCAATCTCTTCTTTGACCTTTTCACACAAATTGGGGTTCATTCTGTAAGGTCTCTTTCTAATTGGGCACGCACCCTCTTTAAGTTTTATCTTCATCTCCCCTAAAGATTCATGCACACCTTTAAGTTCATGATACCCCCTAGGAAATAGGTCTTGGTAGTCCCTTAATAACTCTATGATTTTTACCACTTCAGAGTCTGACCAATAGTCCCCAATTATGGCTTCCTTAGGCTCAAGCATCCATTCTAATATTCACCCGCTTTGTCTTCATAGGTTCATGATAGGCGCGTGTGGTCCTATCTGTGTTGTCCAGTACCTCACATTCCCCTGTTGAATGGCTTATATCTAGATTATCTACTACTTTTTCATCTACTAAATAGATCATTTTTCCTTTCTCTTTCTCAAGGCAAGCGTGTTGAAGTAATGTTACATCGGCCTCTGGTTCTTCATCAAAATGTGCTCCTAATTCTTCCTCATCTAATAATTCCTAAAGGAGTCCCTCAACCTTGGCGCTATCCCCCATAGTTAAGCGCTTTATGAATTTCAATGCTTCTTCTACCATAGGCTTTGTAGAGAAGAAGTCAAACGTTTGGACCATTCCTGCAATTAAATTTTGCCAATTTCTAGTTTCTCTATGGATTTTTGCATATACATACCAAGCACGTGCGTAACTTTGTAAAGTGGAATAAAACCGGTGCACCCATAATAAAGGTGGTAAAGCTTCCTACCATTCTATCAAGAGTCTCTCACTTCTGAACGTGGTGCTGAGCAGGTTGATTTTCATGATAATTATTAATTTGGGTAGGTGCATTTCTCTTAAAGAACCTAGTAGTAAGAGTAATCCCAATTTCATTCCACCCAACAAGATTATCCCTATGGACCACCCACCAATGTGTGTTGTCCCACGTAGTGTATATGTGAGCATATCTCTTCTTTCCAGTGGATCTATCCACTACTCTTCCATGGCGTATAAGAATGTTATGGGATCCCCCTCCCCTATGTAACAAGGTATCGAGTTGTTTCTTATCCTCCTGACACAACGTGGTTTTATGCCTCGAGAGAATATGCTCTTTACTTCATGCCCTACCAACTCATAAGTGTTGTGGGCCCAATTATCACAAGCAATACTTGTAGTATCACTGATAGACTATGCATCCTCCCACTGAATTAGTCCTTCTTTAGTTGGTTCAATCATCTCTGGATCTTGGATAGTGCATACATAAATCCTATTAAGATCTTCTTCACTTAAGGGCTCAACATAGGGTGCATGGATTTTCCATCTGTTAAAGGGATAATAACTCTTTCCTCTTTATTTTCAAAACTAATATAGCCCTTGTTGAACCGAAGATCATCATTATTTTCATAGCACCAAGGATGTCCTAATAGATCCAGGGAAACTATCTGATTCTACCGGTGCTAAAACTTCAAAGTCTCCAGTGAACTTGGCTCCTTGTATGGTAATGGATGCATCTTTCAAAACTCCTATGGGAGTGGCCTTAGTCCGATTAGCCATGAACAATATATTAGAGGATGGCTGCAATGGGGGTCTTCCCATTTGTACCCATGCATCTAGGGTGAGAACATTGACTTTCGTGCCTATATCAATCAATATATTACTCAATAGCCACCCATCCACAACAACATTTAGTGTAATTTCCTTATCATAATCTAGGCTATGAGGTGGAAGGTTTACATGTAGAATCTGTCATCCAGTCTCAATACTTACGCACGGAGTGTTTCCTTTTAGCCAATCCCTTAATAATGGAACAATATTTTCTCGCACAACATTTTACACACTTCCCTCAAGTCATCTATATCAGTTTGGACTGTCTCTGATGCTTTCTTTTGCTCGTATTCCGTGATTGCTCTTTTAAGTACTATATCTCACCCTAAAGATTCCTTAGAACTCCCATGGTTTCCTGATAAACCTCCTTCTAATAGGTAGGATCTGGGTACCATGCATGAATAACTTCTTCTTTAGTGATAGTAGGTTTTTTATTGTAATGTGTCCTTGGCACGTGCCGCCTCAGCACGGGTCGTGATCTTTACTTGCAACTCTTCGGACTCTGCTGCAATCTTGGGCATCCATTTATTTTCCATAGTGTGTTGTATCCTAACCATACATGCACCTTTATTTTCTTGTCTATGTTGCTTACTCAGATGCTCATATAAGTCTAGGCAACTCTTCATAGCTATGGTTCTTTCCACAAAAAGAACATGCAATATTCTTAGGACATTAGCACCTATAGTGTTCAGGATATCTACATGTATAACATGTGTCATGAGGAAACTCACTTCTTACACCACCATGGCCTCATCCTCCGAATCCACCGTGGTATCCTTGACCTCTACCACGACTGCCTTCAAAACGCCCTCATTCTGAACATAGCACACTGATTGTGCTCCCAGTCCTGATGCTCATTCTTTCCCTTAGAGTTATCTGAAACTCCTATTTTTCATACACCAATATCTATAGCATCATGGATCTATCCAATCAACCGACAGTCCTCTGTATGTCATGAGTCGTGGACCTGACAGATTTTACAGTAGCTTGAAATGTTCTTCCTTATCATGCATTGTAATAATGGGCAATGGCTAGCATCATGGTTTAGGTGGCATATTTCACAATCCATCAACAATGAGCGTAATTTTTTCTACAAGGAAAACTATCCTTTGTGTGACCTTCTACTTCACAATCTATGTACCAAATCCTTGTGCATGTCTCATGAGCTAAATTTGTTGATAGTTTCTCCAACTGTTTTTCCATTGTTGTTATTTGTGCTTCTAAAAATGGGCTCACCCCCATATCTATGCTTCTAACTACCTCAGCACGCAAGGATGCTTCAAGTGCTTCGCATGGATCAGTGTATGTCTTATGTGATAATGCCCTTCTAAAGGGTGTAATCAAGCCCCAATGAACCATTGTGCATATCATCTTGTGTGTATGTCATAAGAAAGCTTTGATAACAACGTTTTAAACCATGTATCATACTCTCTAACACTTTTAGTAGTGCCTTGCTTAATATCCTTGAGCGCACTTATACTCTTCTACTCAAACTCAAGGATGTGGAACTCTTTAAGGAATGCATCCTTTAAAGTCATATAATCTACACAAGTCTAGTCAGGTCAAACTTTCTATACCAACCGTGTATGCGTTCCCTTGTAACGTAGTAGAAAATTGGCTTTCCCTATGTTTAGAAGTTGTGATTCCTTTTGCGTGCCACAATATTTCCCACATATGCACATGTTCAGCAACATCTTCTATGCCCCTATATCCTAGAAGGCGAAGAGACATTTCCATGTAAATATTCTGGGGTTGGTGTAGACCTTTCCCACCTGATCCAGAACCTCGTGTGTTTCCCCTACCTCCAAAACCACCAGATCCACCCGAATCGAGCTACTTATGCCTCATGACCCAAACTTGTAGTTGGAATAGGTCCCGTAGACATACTTTCCTATGCTCTAACAATAGTACTATACTTGAACTCTTATGGTCTCAAAAAGTAGTTCCACTTCCAGAGGTGAATCCAACATTCGCACACTCATATTTTCTATGGATGATGCACCTGAAAACACACCTCCAAATAATAATGAAGTTACTTAGCCTACCATCAATATGCTTGCTCTCTTACTTCCCAAACTTGCTTGTTGATTACTTATCGTACTAGATACTAGAAAACCAAGTGCAAAAGTTAGGTTACCAGGTGGATTTAGATGTGCACCCATGGCCTAGGTAGTCTCTACTAGCACGCTTCTTCATGAGGCCGAGGGGGGATCCCTATCATGCTTTCCAAGATGGGGGAGTTCCTGATGCTCGGATCCACGTCTTCTACGTGAGCTTCAAATCCTTCATGATCCATCTTTCTCCTCAACACCATACTTTCTGCAATGGTACGTGCGTTTCTCTCTATCTCCCTCTCACGTGCCTCATTATACTTAAGCCACCTTTCCTCTCTTTTCCTTTCCGCTAGGTCTGCCATCTTTCACCAATCTTTCTCCTGCCCACATGCGTGGTGGGGTTTAGGTAGCCACTATTTTACTCTCCATATTCAAGGTTATTGTTATCCAAATAACTCTTCTAGTTATCTAGATAACTTATATTTTCATCCTAACTCTAATGTTTCACATTTTAGGTTATGCACACTCAAGATTGTTCTTTTGAAACCTTGGCATAGTTGTAGTTCCTCTAAAGCACCCATGCGTGCCTTCCTACTCCCTTTTACATTCTTCTATCCCCTTCCACTTTCCCTTGCACTCTTCCTCCTGTGCACCCACTTTCTCTCCTATCCCATCATGCACTCCTTGTGTGCACCTCTGCAAACTTACCTTCCAATCAGCTAAGTCCCTGGCATTCCTCTTGCACACTTATATAGACTCGGTCCTTCTTCACACCCCTCTTTTCTTTCTTCTCTTCCTCTCGGCCTTCCTTTAGTTGAATGCTTGTGTATTATTTCCATAATTTCCTTCTGCAAGTATGCCTTCCTCCCGCACACGTACCTCCCCTCTATTTCCCTTTCACATGCTTGCTTCTCTCCCACGCCTTGCCCTCCTTTGCGCCCTTCTGTGCCAAGTCATCTTCTGTTAGACTTGAGTGTGCTACACGCAACCTATTAGAGCATGCCAATAGGGCATCGAATCTAGATAACTAACCAATGTATGACACATGGAAAAAAAAGACAAAACAAATGAACAATTGGCCATCACTTCATCTAAGCCACGTGCGCCACGTGTCTTGTGTGTACCGATAACTCTGACATCTTCTGACAGCCGTATCTTTTGCTACAGATCTCAGATCGACACACACCTGGACTTGTCAGAAAGATGCTGACACAAGCTACATGTTGGACTATTCAAATTCAAATATAGGTGGGATTTGTTAGGAAAAAATAGGGAAATGTCTCTCAGCTCATCAATGCATACATCCAATCAACCTCAACCACCATATTTCATCAGATCTTGCCTTCTTCCTTCTTCCACATGCCAAACAGACATGGGAAGTGCATCTGATAACCTTGTAGGAAAATTTGTAGGCATTTATCACTAGTTGTTGGTGGTTGAATATTTTAATTTGAGTTTCCCTCCCTTTCTCTTTCTTTCTCTCTTCTCTCCTTCTATAAATAACAGAGTTCTACTTTGTAAAAACATACCTTCTTGTTGTAACGGAACCATGCCAAAATGGTGGTCGACTTCAAATGGATCTCAGACCTTGGTGTGGTCTCTGTAATGTATTCTCACCTCCTGTTGTGAATGTAAATGATTGTGCATCCCTTAAGCAATAAAATCATGTTTTGTGGAACTCTTGTCTTCCCTCTCTCATTTTCATTACATCTCACCTCTCTATTTGCATTTTTAGCATGTTATGCATAATTATGTGCTTTCATTCCCCACATTCATGTGTTGCACACACTAGAAGGATGAGCCTGTGTGTTGATATGTGGTGGGCGTCATCTCAATCTCTCTTCTCTCTGCACCCTCTCTATTTCTTTCACTTCTCGTGGAGAGAAATCAACCCTTTCCTTCTAGCATTATCACCTTCCTTAGCTTAGGATTTCCCTTTCCGCACATCCTTCTATCCCTGGTCCCTTTGCATGTTTAGTCTAGGATTTTCTTTCAGCATTAGGAGTAGAAGTAACATTAGAGGTAAGTAGAGGAACCGGCCTTCTCTGGAGATCTCCCAAGTGCACAGGTCCCATAACTTGGGGATGGTTCCATTGTGGTCTCAAACACCTCGGCCCTTCCAAGATCCGAGATGTGGGTGCACATTTGAGCAACCAATAGTTTTTGGCACACTCAGACCAGAGTGAAGAGCTTTACATCTTCATCTCAACAAGTTCGATGTGTTATCACTGAGATCTAGCCTTTGGAGGAATTTTTCAACACATCTAATGACTCCACTGATTCAACACACCCATTATCTCATGTGCAGACCAGTCTCCCCTCATTCCTCCATTCATCTCTCCTTTTTCCATCATTCCACATTCCTCTTTTGAAGTTGTGCAATCATGACTTCTTTCCCTTCATGGAATTCTCATTTGTAAGCGTAAACTATTTCCCTCCATCCCCATAGTTTAAAAATCATCCTCTAAATCAGTTTTATAAGCCCCATTACCCAAAAATGCATACAACCCACTTTTTCTAACCCAAATGTTTATGAAGAACAGATTTATGCAGATGATGATGGTAAATCCTTGGATGAAGCTGATTTTGAGAGAGGTAGGTGACAAAATGGGAGATGGACATGATGCATCTCGAGTAAAGTGCTCCATAAAGGAAGATCAAGTTGGATACAAGGTCCCTTGTCCATGGGTCATGCCTGTACTTTCAGGGATGGTTTAGCACCCAACAGTAAGTTATACTTCATCACCAAGATATTTCCCCAGATTACAGAGTGGGTGAAGAAATGGAGGCTCAAAATCTAGTGCATGGAATCCTATCAATGGGGAAACCTTACACTACCATCTTACAACCCTCCCACTCCTCCACGCCAACTTACATCATCTCACCCATTGCACGTGTTCATGGCTTCTTGCGTGCTTCCCCCACTGAGAATTCCATCCCTTCTCCCTCCTCACTTTCATCTCTCCTTCATTTCTCTTCCATTCCCCTTCCTATGTGTGCCTTTATTCCTTCAGTGTGTGTTCCCTTAATCCCCTCTGCACCCATCCCATCTCCAAGTCACCTCATTCCAAGTCCATAAATGAATAGCCCCCCTACCAATGTGCCTTTCCCACCAACATCATCATGTTCGACGACTGCAGAATAGTTGAAGAATGGCATGACTCATGTGACTCTAACTGGGAAGAGGAAATAATACGGGCACTGTTCCAAATGAAAATCGTTTAGCTCCAAAGGGCACAGTTCTGGAGGAGACCGAGTTGCTTGTAGAGGCAAAACCATGCACACCCCAAATTTGCGTGCCCTAGCCTACAAGTGCTCCCCTTCAGGAGGAAAGTCTACAAGAAAATCCCATATGTGGGATTGAGATTCAAAGTAATGGGAAAACCACAAGGATCATACCATGCCCAATCAGATATCTAGCTAGCCTAGATCCAATAACAAAGTTGCCACCAGTCATGCTCATTTCAGAGCATGAGGTAGAGGTTCGGCGCAAAGGTCAATAACCACCTCACGATCTAAATACGAGAACAACTCTAGGAGGTGTATATCTGGTTTGTAGATACTTTGAGGAGGGTGAAACACCATCTACAAGGTGGTTTTTCTCTCTTGTTTTAGACCATGTCCAACGCCAAATCAACTACATGGTCACAATTTGTGAGGAAGGGAAGCTACTTCTCCTTGCCTATTGTAGGTTTTACTTGAATGCCCCTTGCCTCTAGTTATTTTAGGTTAGTTTAGGTTTTCTTTCAATAACACAAGTACCCATGCACACTTTGTATGTTTAATTTGGGACATGTATGTTTTTCATCTTATGTACATAGAGTTGTGCTTCATTTTGGTGTGCTCCCTCTGGTGCCTTTCCTTTCCTGTTGTGCCCGTATGCCCCTTTTGTTGCTTCTTGGGATGGTAGTTCAATTTGGATAGAGGTAGTTCAAATGGTCAGTGCATAGCTTTCACTCTCATCAATCCAATTCAGAATATCTTCATATGAGAGCAACAGTTCAGTTCAGAGTTCAGACAAAGCTTCAAGTGACTCCAGGGTGTTCTTCAAGTTGTAGATCAAATCTTCAAAGATTAAGCACTTGACTCCATGCCCAATGGACTTCTAAGGCTACTTGGTCTCTTCATCTAGTAGGCAGATGGCCCCCGAAATTCACCAAAATTGTTATCCAAATAACTCTCCTAGTTATCTAGATAACTTATATTTTCATCTTGACTCTAATGTTTCACATTTCAAGTTACGTGCACTCAAGATTGTTCTTTTGAAACCTTGGCATAGTTTTAGTTCCTCTGCGCACCCTTGCACACCTTCCTGCTCCCTTTTTCATTATTCTATCTCCTTCCATTTCCCTTGCACACCTTCCTCCTATGTGCCCACTTTCTCTCCTATCCCATCATGCACTCCTTGTGCGCACCTCTGCAGACTTACCTTCTAATCAGCTAAGTCCCTGACATTCCTCTTCTGCACTTAAATAGACTCAGTCCCTTCGTGTGCCCTCTTTTCTTTCTTCCTCTGCATTCCTTCCTTTATTTGAATGCTCGTGTCTTGTTTCCATACTTTCCTTATGTAAGTATGCCTTCCTCCCACATGTGTGCCTCCCCTCTATTTCCATTTTATGTGTGCTTTCTTCTCACTCCCATGCCTTGTGCCCTTTTTTGCCAAGTCATCTTCTGTCAGACTTGAGTGTGCTACATACAACCTATCAGAGTGTGCCAATAGGGTGTCAAATCTAGATAACTAACCAGTGTATGAAACATGTAGAAAAAGACAAAACAAATGAATAGTTGGCCATCACTTCATCCAACATGCGCGCCACGTGTCTTTTTTCGTGCACCATAACTCGACATCTTTTGATATCGTATCTTTTGCTCTGAGCTCGAGATCAACGCATGCCTAGACTTTTCAAAAAGCTGCTAACACAAGCTACATGTTGGACTATTCAAATTCAAATATAGGTAGGATTTATTAGGTAAAAATAGGAAATGTCTCTCAACTCATCAATGCACACATCTAATCAACCTCAACCACCATATTTCATCGATCTTTCCCTCTTCCTTCTTCCACACGCCAAACAGACATGATGAAGCACATTTGATAGACTTGTAGGAAAATTTGTAGGCATTTATCACTAGTTTTGGTATTTAAAAATTTTAATCCGAGTTTCCCTCCCTTTCTCCTTCTCTTCTCTCCTTCTTCTTCTATAAATAGTAGAGTTCTACTTTGTAAAAACATACCTCCTTGTTATAATGGCACCATGCCAAAATGGTGGCCAACTTCCCATGGGTCTCAGACCTTGGCATGGTCTCTAATGTATTCTCTCACCTCATGTCATGAATGTAAATGAATGTGCATCCCTTAAGCAATAAAATCATGTTTTGTGGAACTCTTGTCTTCCCTCTCTCATTTTCATTGCATCTCACCTCTCTATTTGCATTTTCTGGCATGTTATGCATACTTTTGTGCTTGCATTCCCCATGTTCATGTGTTGCACATGCTAGAAGTCCGAGCCTGTGTGTTGATTTGTGGTGCACATGTCATCCGCCCTCTTCTCTCGCGCCCTCTTTGTTTCCTTCACCACTCATGGAGAGAGATCGACCCTTTCCTTCTGGCACTATCACCTTCCTTAGCTTAGGATTTCCCCTTTCTACACATCCTTCTATCCTGGTCCTTGGCATGTTTATTCTAGGATTTTCTTTCAACATTAGGAGTAGAAGTAGCGTTAGAGGTAGGTAGAGGAACCGACCTTCTCCGAAGATCCGTCCCAAGCACGCAAGGTCCCATAACTTGGGGACAATTCCATTGTGGTCTCAAACACCTTGGCCCTTCGAGATCTGAGATGCGGGTGTATGTTTGAGTAACCAATAGTTACCATCAATATCTTGATCTCTAGAGGAATGCCTTGTAAGTAAGTTCCCCTTGATATCGTAAAAACTAGAATTCACTACCTCTGGACACGAATAAGTGAAAATTGATTATTCCAAGATATAATTGTTTAAGACACCATGGAACCATGTATCCACCACTCGAATCCAAATCAGATCAACATCATAAAGGGCCCGGAAGACTTCCCGCATCCGAAAGTGTGTGATACCTCCAATTCGCTTAGATGCATAAGTAATCACCACTCATACAATTCTACTTTGGAAAGATAGCAAAAAGATCTCATATAAATTGTCCTATAGATTATATTCCACCCATACACATACATTAAAATCAGATCCAATGTTGAATTGCTATGTGTATTCTATCTCTAGATCATGTATCCATTCGTTAACACTTTCCAAGGTCAACCGTAATGTCTTCATCGCGAACCATCTTGAAAACAACTAAAAATAGGTCCCATGAAACAAAACCAATGATGAAACCTAGAATTAAGTAATTCAAACCAACCGCACCCTAGACGTATCGGGCACATCACTCAACCTAAGTTGAGTGCTCACCTGAAGCATGCAAAAGTACCAGTCCCTCTTTAGGGTTGTTGTTGTAGGAAGTTAGCATGATGAAGACTTAATGCATGCAATTTCATTACTAACACAACATCCTATAGAGCATACCATATCTATACTTAGGGAAGAATAGAATTAAGTATTAACCATGATGAGATCAAGAACACACTAGATTTAGATACATGTAGAACTAACACTTAGATCTAGCCAATATCCTCCATTGTATTAAACATAATAAGTATACAGAAGCTTCATTACAATAACAATAGTATGTGCATAATAGATTCAACAACATATCTCTATATATCTCCTCTCTACATATCGATCTATCTAGTACACATTTCACTACATGTATATAAGGGTGGGGACTTTCCCTTCACCACTTATCAGTTCCCAAAATAGGTCACATGCTATTATTAGCCACACGCCTATACAAAACTGGCCACACATGCAAGTGCGCTAACAATAGACTACTGCTAGCTAACTGAAAATAGTAGATCTATTTCTGGCTTATGCCCATGCAAATTTATTCATATCCGATCCTCCAAGAATAGCCAATGCATGGTGCGCACATCTCTACCTCATTTGTGTGCTCTATACACCATCTCTAAAAATAGACCTTCATGAAAAAAATGGCTAAGTCCTGAAGACTAAACTTCTGCTCCGCGCGCGTGTTCTCCCTATCCATTCACGCCTTTAAATATAACCTACTTTCTTGCATGGAATTCTTGTGTGCTTTCTGTCAAGTGTTCTCTTATTAACACATTTCCCAATGGGGAGGGTATGGATGAATCAAAATGGATGGGTGAATGGGCTCATTGCAAATCTTGTCGTATGTCAGAGAGTTACGTGAGTCGAAGATAGATGCTTCTAATGTCTACATATTTTCCATCATCATTTTGATAAGATCATTGGTAGGTTGTGATGACTGGGAACCCCCTGCAGTATAAGGGGGTAGATGAGGTGGGTATGACATGGGTGGCATCCCAGTATGTGGTGGTGCCAAGTACAAAAATTGTGAGGAAGGAACATAGGCCGGAATAGATGTAGATGACAAGTATCTTGAATAAGTGGTAGATGAAATAGGGGCTATTGGTGATAAGTGTAGGTAGGTGGAGTGGATGTAAAGACTCTCATAGAAATTAGAGGAAGAGACTATGGGATGGAGAGGATGATGTTTTAGAAGGGAGTGTGGGCTGCCAACACCAATGGTGGCTGAGATGCAATAGGTATATGAGAGGTGGCGGGTGCAGATAGACCTACACTCAAGGAAATTAATAAAGACATGGTTGACATCATAAGAGTGACAGATGTCAAAGTCATGACAGATGTCGTAGGTGCAACAGATATCAATGATGTAGGGTCAAATTGGGAAACCAAATGTGGCAAGGTAGAAGATGGTAATGCCAAACTTGTAGTAGCTAATGCAGAAGTGGGTGCAAGGGTAGGAGAAATGGACACATGTATGCCATATAAAAGTTTCCCTGATGAATCACTAGTAGATGAATGAGTGAGATAGTACTACAGAGTGGCGGGGTTGTGATCAAGGAGTCTCACGAACTCCTCATCACCAATGGGTATGGCAAGAGCCTGATTGGGGTCCATAGGTGATGAGATGGAAGGGGGTGATGGGATAGGTGGGAGTGGCTGGTGGCTAGTATGAAACACGAGAGAATTAGCTTGTTTATGAGTCAAAACTATGTGACTGATAATAAAATAGGTATTCTGAGCTTCGCTGATAATGCAAAAACACATATGAAATGGAGAAAATTGGGTTTAAAATGTGTTATTTGATTGTTGTTCTGATTGGAAAATCAGAACATAGAGACCGATGTCGGTTGGGGTAACCGATGCCAGTATGAGGGGGTAACCACCATTGGTCGACTAGATCAATGTTGGTTACGGTGGGGAAATGAAATATTTGTAAATTTAGCAATAAATGATGAAGACGAAGTAGAACTGGACTCTGAAGGTGATATCAAGGACTCAAAGATATAGTAAAGTGACAGAGGAAGTCACAAAAAAAAAGAAATATAGATTGAATGCTATTTTGGTATAAATGACCAAAATAACATAAAATTGATGATGATTAATGAACCGATAGTGGTGAGATAATGAAACTCGATGGCACTCACTAGATCGACACCTACCATCTTGTGAAATCTGTGAAAAATGGAAAAAGTGAATTTTTGGTGATTTAGGTCAAATAAAAAAGACCAAATCAAGAGAATTATGCCAATGATTAGTCCTAACACACTCAGAAACAATTGGAATAAACCAACTATGATTGTGGAGTATGTAGGGAGATAAAAATGAAGAAACGAACTCACACCTCAAAACACAAATCAAGCAAAAGCTAGAAAACATGAAATACTATGATGTAGATTTTATGTTGTGGCTTATGCCATTTAGGAATGACTTGTGAATAGAATAGATTTTTGGTTACCGAAGGTGCTCTACGGAAAATGACAACTATGGTTGGTTTCAGGTAATTTTTCTCATGGGGGATCCTTCTCTAATATGATAACTAGCCAGAAAACCAACTGGAGCCCACTGTCAATCCTCTGATCATGTGATCATTAACAACTTCTTCCTCGGGAAAGATTTTGTTTAAGAAATGTGTAGTTTGTTTTCAATGATTTGGTATAAAGAGTGTGCAAAATGTGAACTACGGTTCAATTTTCAACCATCAGCTGGGCATGACTTCCAGCATATAGGTTGCCCACAATTTAGATGAGCTAGAATGCAACATACAACAATGAGATGCAAATATTTTAAAACCCAAATCCACAATGAAATTTGATGAGAGCAATAATGAATAAGTAAGAGTATGTCTTTCACTAATGCAATACAAAATAAAAAGAAGTGTTCTTTTTAATCCAAAATAAAAATTTCACTGAGATCAGTAGGAGAAGAAGAATGTTTCCCAGGGAGAAGATTTTAATGTGAACTTTCTTTTAAAAAGAAATAAACACACAATGATTCCCTAACAATGAATAATACAAATAAATATGAATGGTTCCCACCAGTGTGCCAAAAAATTTTACTAATAATTTTTACACTTTCTAGGATGAAACAGATAAAAGGTAAATGGTTAGGAATGAATACCTGTGAGGCGAAGGTGGAAGGTAGAATGTGCGTGTTGTTGACGTTATCCAAGTTGATCGTAGAGAACTCATTTTTGTCTAGGAAGGAATAATTATAGATGCAAAGCAAGACCACAAAAGAGTATTAAATAGCATATGACAATGGACTACCTAGTGTATGCTAGATCCAAGAAGTGTGGTGCTTCCTAGAGAGGTTGTCAATCCACTATTTAATAACAATTCAATGTGAATAAACAACTAAAATAAATAAGTCCTATTGCAATGTAATGATTTAGGTTTCTCATACACATAATACACTATATTTTATGCTAGATATCAAAATAACACTAAATATAATTAGAACTGGGGTTTGTTCAGGTCAGACAGGTATGTCAAAGGTCTGTAAGGGTCTAGGGCTGATTGGTTGAGGTCTGGGTTGGTTTTGGGTGAGTGGGAAGCTTGTTGGTCTGAGAATATAAAATGACACAGAGACCGATATCGGTTTGGTGACTGATTTCGGTATGGGGACGAAACCAACGACGGTTAAGGAATCAACATCGGTAGGGGAAATAGGTAATGAACTATTAAAAATGGGGTTTTAGGCTCCCTGTGATTGCACAGAGAGTGAGGGTAGTGTGGTTTGGGTCGTAATATGGCTGAGAAGACTCAAGAATACTAAGAAGGAGGTTTATAAGGGTGAAAAGGCTTGGGGTGGTTAAATAGTGGGTTGGTGGGAAGAAGATGATGTATGGGTAACAAAAGAAATAAAATACTAAAAGAAGCAAGAGATATACAATGGGATAAGCACAAATGATTAAAATCACATTACTTACTTGGTATTTTGTAGATCTTGTGAGTTGAGATGGTTGATGGTTGATCGAGAAGAGGTGCTTGAGTCTAGTGCCATGACAGTACAACTTGTGTGTTCCCATGAGTATTCCAACTCTCTAGAAGGAGAACCGACTTCTTGTCTTGCATTTTGGTTTTGTGTGTTCGTCATCTAGATGCAGAGGGATTTAAGATTCATGCTTGAATGTAATCAAGATCCAATAATCTGTATGACAAACCAAGGTAAAAGGTTATAAAATTCTATATAAAGAAACCGATGGTGGTTTAGGTGACCAACATCAGTCGAGGATAAATCGGCGTTGGTTAGGGTGAAATAGTCCAAGTTACCAAAAATAACCTAATCTTTACTATTTTTGGCATGATTTTGACTCTTAGGTCTGCTTAAGGAAGTAGAGTTCACATGAGATAAGGCAAGAAGACCTTAGAAGAAGTCTAGTTAGGTTTAGGAAGAATTCTTGGTTAGTTAGGTCAAGTAGTGACTCAAAGACTTGGAGTGATGACTTGGTCACCGTGAGTTAAATGCCCCCGGAATGGGTCCAGGGTGAGGTGGAGGTGTGAGAATGAAATTAACTTAATTAAAATAATTGAATCAATTAATAATGTGAGGATGCATATTAACATGGGGTAAAATGGGTCATGATTAGTTAAATGTGTTACATTAATTAATTGAAAGGGGGCCAAAGAGAGTGTGATCCAAATTTGGTGCCTACAATATATGTTGGAGATTTATTTTCAATCACTGTCAAATTTCAATGTGAGGTCCATGTCACTTCTAGGTAGACATTTCTACATTTAGATTATGATTTTTATCACCAAATCTCATGATATTCAAGATATGCCTCTAACCTTATGTGAATGAATCACTTTTGGATTATGAAATATATATCAAGCTTACTATATTTCACATGTTTATAATGATAAATTGAAATTAATTTGGTTATTTGTATTTTCTATATGATCTATTTAGCACTAATATATTTTAGTGAAACCAAGCTATCCTACACCCTTCTTTTGGGTTAGGTATATCCCATATTGTGTTAGAACTCAAGTAGTGAAAATTTATAGAATTTATTATGTTCGATCTAAAAGCCCTAATATCTATTGTGCCTTTTTCCTTGATCCCAATCCATAGATTGACTTCTAAAAATTCTTCAAAGCCTAGTGTGTTTATATGGTGTGCATCTTTCACGCTTGATCCTCGTTGTATACCTAAAGTCCCTAATGTGCTTATAAGGTGTGCATTTTTCACGTTTGATCACATTGTATGCCACCTAAAGTCCATAGATATGTGATGGAAACTAGAAAAAGTAGTAGGAGTGATCAAAACATTATATTTTTATTGAATTTCCTTTTATCAAATTTAGGAAAATTTTGAAAAGGAAACTAGAATTTGAAAATGTATCTAATGAGATTTATTTGACAAAAGATGTGAATGATCTGTGTTCTTTGGATGTAGAAATATTTAAAATATTTTGAATGGTAATGGATCTCAAGATGTTCATATAGACAACAAAAATTAAGAGGTTAGTGATACAAATCAAGATATTAAAAATTGAGAATATATTGCAGCTCGTCTTAATGGGATACAAGTTTCATGTCAAATTGAAATTCCTTTTGTAGTCATTTCCCATGTTGATAATCACCCTTGTTTCTAATGTCCCTCCCATTGATCAATATATTTACAATGCCCCTTATATTTTTCAATGTGATTATATTACTTTTAATGCCACTCTTATTGCTCAACATGTTTCTATGCCTTCCCAACATGCTTGTATTGCTTCTCGACAATTTTATGGTGTTAACACTCCTTTATATTTTCAACACGATGTTTACCATTAAATTTTTCAAAATTTTCTAGTCCAACTCAAGATACTTATCCACCTTTTATTTCTTCTATAATATTGAAATGAATATTATGATACACACCTTATGGTGACCTTGTGTGTCATGCAATCTCTAATTCAAACCCTTACTCAAGGGTCTCATATGAGGTTGTGAATTGTTTTTAAAAAAAAAAATTTACCTCCAAAAGTTGATTTGTTTAATGGAAAAAGGAGATCCTTCACATTACATTCGATAATTTTATACTTCTTTCTTAGATTTCACTCATAGTGAAAAACTATTGAATGAGTTGTTTTCAATAACCTTGAAGGGTTGTTCCTTTTATTGGTTCTATTATCTTTACCAAGTGGTTCTATGTATACCTTTACCAAACCGGTTTCTGCTTTTTTGGCTCATTTCAAATCAGCATTGGAGTAAAATTCATTTTTGTAAAGTTAGTCCAAATTACACAAGGGTCTATTTAATTAGTATACACTTAAGGTATAAAATTACAAAAACTATACCTACTTTAGATTATATGAATAATTAGAGTAAAGTACAATAATATGAACATGAATCAATGAAAATATGATTGTTTTAGAGAGATGAAATAGAGACAAAATGCTAATAAATGTACAATAGAAATACCCCACCCAATTATTCCCTAAAACATTAGTGTATAATGAATGTGTGGACCTTCATTTTCTTAGAAATGTGTGTCATCAAGCACTATAGTAGAAATAAGTGTCTAAAGTTTAGTGCCTGACACAATCTATGGAAGTAAATGGTATTGTCGATGATAGTAACTATGGAAGACATTAGTATCTAAGAACACCTAATAGGTATGTAAATGTCTAGAGATATTTGTGTGTCTTTGTCTTTGTAGGTTTAGGCTATTAAATAATTGTGATATAACATGAGGAAGGTTGTGTGATATCTCCTTTGTTCAAAACTTAATAATACACTCATTTTAAACCCTAAATTAATTTAATGGAGTTTTATCTAATTAATATAAATAAGACTAAATAATGTTATAAGAAATAAGAAATTTAGATCAGATACATTTGATTTACATAATTAGAACTAGGTTTTTACAGTGCAATCATTTAACAAGCAAGTAAGAATGTAATTAGAGTTATAATGATTACTTAGGTGACTTGTTGGACCCCATGATTCTTGTATTATTTTATTAGTTGTGTTCTACATTGGGAATTGTTTATTCATTATTCTTTATATTATTTGAGATGTGTACGAGAATATAAAAAGGGTTGTGCATGAGAATGTTGAGAAATATTCTTGTAAAAAGGATAGAAATAACCACACACAAAGGTATTAGAAGAGTCGATGCAATAGTTACAAAGGAATGACATAAAAATATTAGTGAATACATAAAGGAGGTAAGGAATATTTGGGATAAGATGGAAGGAAGCTTTGCAAGACGACAAAAAGACACACAAATAGAGAGCATGTACATGTAGGAATAATAAAGTGCATTAAGAACCAACAAGATAAAAATAATGGAAACTGATGTTTGGGTTATTTACATGAAGTCAATGCAAAACAAGTAGATAAAATTGAACATAGGTGGTATGAAGATAACACACAAGGTGGGTAAAACAAGGATGAGGCTAATTATAAGATAAGGACTACTATAAGTATTATCGTGCAAAGGTAAGGTATGGGGGCATGAGGCCTAGCCACCACCCTAATGTAATAGCTAAGTGGTAGTCATACAACTCAAGGGATAAGAATAGTTTTTGTTAAACTAGTGGAGGGAAAGTCCCCACTAGTATATAACCCCTTATAGGGTTTATTGTAAAGGAGGTGAGTTGGGTGGTCAATTTATAGAGAGAGAAGAGAGAGGGGTGTGAGATTTTTTTGCAAGGATCAATATAGAATCTTGTGTACATCGAAGAGGTTTTACTACAATGGTGATGTGAACACTCCAAGTAATCAACAAGAAATCGAACAAGAAGGAAAATCATGCATAAGGTAAACATGTCTACTCATTCTCATAGATCAAAATAAGAGGGTACATATGGGAGTGTTGTGTAACTCCCAGAATGGACAATCATTCCTCTATGAAGAAAACATGAGTTACGATTCCAAAATGGAATGTAACTCCTATAATGCCACTGATGCATATGACAATGACATATTCTATGATGGAATCGGTCATGTGTCATATAACTCCTAAGACCTATGATTTTACTAAATGAGATGACTCACCACGTGATGTGGACAAGACCCCAAGTGAAGATGGGGAAAATCATACACACTAACACCCCCTTCATCAAATCTAGGGTAGAGGTCATGGCAAGTAAGAAAAAAAAGAGAATTGCCCTAGAAACTAAGAAATATGTGTCAATGGCGATCAGAAACTAAAGGCCTGATAAGGTACCCATGTTTAAACAATTTATTCCCGGTAAAGAAGAAAAGGAGAAGAGTACTAGAGAGCCCAAGAAGATGGGTGGCTACAACAGACCTCACCCTAAGAAGAGACCACAAGTGAAGAAACTTTGCCTCAATGAAGGGCTTGGTGAATATATCTCGCAACCTAATCAAAAGTCCGAACAAATACAATTCAATGATGTCTTCATGTATCAGCTCCCAAATGAAGTGCATGTGGATCTCAATGTGCTTTGTCTAATGATGTTGAATTGGATTTTAGTAAGTCGAGATGGTGCTCACATTGTCACAAAGAAATGATAGTCGGTTAGTGAAAGTGAATACCAAACTCTGTCAAGATACCTTATAACTAGACATCTTTCATGGCAACATTAACTACTCCTCTGTACTTTGCCTCTATAGATGATATGTAAATCACATTCTACTTCTTGCTAGACCAACTGACATGACCCAAACAAAGAGAGAAATTGTAGCCTAAGGTAGATTTTTGATGATCTAGATCACCGACCCAATCAGATTCTGTATATCTAACCATGTCAATCTTTGTCTATCCTAAATAATGAATGCCATCAGTTAAGTGTCATGAACATAGTGAAGGATCTACTTCACTACTCTCCAAAGAAACTCATGGGTCTCCTGCATAAATTTGGACATGATCCCAACAACATACAAAATATTTAGCCAAGTTTGAGTCAGGTAAATCAAGCTCCCCACCAATTGTCTATAAAGGGTACCATCAACCAAGGGAATAGAGAAATCAGAAACCAACTTAACCCCAAAAGGAAAGGAGTAGGATAAGGATTACAATCGGACATGTGAAATTGAGCTAGCAAATCAAGGGAGTACTTAGGTTGCGAAATTACAATTCTCGAGTCATATTGTGAAATTTGAATCCCAATAAATTAATGAAGCAAGCCCAAGTTATACATGGACAACTTGTTTGCCAAGGAAATCTTCACAAAATTGATGATAGAGGAAGATTTTCTCGTGATTAACAAGTCATCAACATATAGAATGAGGATGAGCATGGATTCATCATGTAGTAGAATGTAAACATTTGGGCCGAGTAACACCGAGTGAAACACGATGCAAGTAAAAAGGAGTCCATCTCGGCATACCAAGCCGAGGGGCTTGTTTAAGACAAGAGAGAGACTTCTTTACCTTACAAACGAGGGAGGGATCATGTAAAAAGGTTGTCCATGTATATCTCTTCCTCTAGGTCCCCATGAAGGAAGGAACTCTTAACGTCCATCCGGTGGACTTCTCATCCTTTCACGGGGCTTGACGAGGGTTATTCAAATGGAAACCATCTTCATAATGAGAGTAAAGTTTTTAATCATCCCCAGGCCTACTTGGGAAATCCATTAGCTAAAAGTCGGAACTTCTCCATCAACACCATACTTTTTTTTGGTAACCCATACACTAACAATTTGTCTTCCTTTCGAAAGGGGGTGAGATCCCAAGTATCATTATTCATGATGAGAATACTCCTCATCCATGGCAAAATCCTCAATAATATCATAAGCCTCCCGTACTCTTCAAAATCGGAGGTGAAGAAGGAGTGGGTTCCAAATAACTCTGAACAACGTTGTCTCTCATCCAAAGGATCTCCAATCCACTCTCTATCTTTCTTCCTAGCCCAACGAGGACCATGAGGTGAGTCGAGGGTAGATTCTTCAATGGAAATCATCTTCATAAATGTCAAAATTAGAAGAATCTAAAGCATGAGGTTTGAGAGGAGAAAATGATCGGGAAGATCATCACACTAACAACATCATCGTTCGAAGATTCGAAATCATAATCAGTAGAAACTCGAGTCAGAGAAGTAGAAGCTTGATGACTTCATCAAACTTCACACTCAACACCATTTAAATATGATGATTAGTAGGTTTTACCAATATATAACCCTTCATGTCAATCAGGATACCCTACAAAAATACAAGGTTTGGACTATTCTAGGGCCTAGTGTTTCACAATCCTAGTTCACCCCAAAATTACATACTCCCGTATTATCCCGATTCACATCCTAGTTCAATCCCCTTACGATTGATTAATCCAATAATTAATGTGCACATTACACTCTTAGGATTAATTAAATTAGTCCACAAAACAATTTAGCTAATAAATTAGTTTCCAATGTTAATTATAGCAATATCAGAATAACCATTAAAAATGATAAACAATGATGAATAATGATAGATAATGAAACAAAACACTTGCAATGAGAGAGAGAGAGAGAGAGAGAGAGATAATATGAGTTAGTTTATCTCCTACCCTGTGTGATGTTTTGGGTTAGTCTCGATGACCAAACAGGCTGAAAATGACCTAACAAAGCCTCATTGTTGAAATTTTGTCTGGAACTTCTGCATGGACCAAAGTAGATGGCATGGGCCAAAGTGTACCCCTATTATCACCTTTTCATATGCTTGCTTGTCTTTTCGGATCCACTACTCATGATAAATTTTGGGTCCGTGAATTGTCTTCTAATATGCTTCGTTATGAATCTGAGTTCCCAAAATTGTGTGATGCTCGTTGTGCAACTAATTTGATCTTAAAACCATGGATAACCAAGAAGCCTTGCAAAAATATTATGTGGGTTATGGGAACCCATGTGCACTTTATTGACATCAACACTACTCTTAAGAGGGCTCAAACCGCATGTCGTTCTTGTTTAACATGTGATCTTTAGAATGTATGCAACCAAATAGATAGTCATGATCTTGCAATAATGATATTGTACTTGCACCTTTTCCTTAGCTTGACTTGGAGTAATGATATGCTCCTTGTATTTTTCATATCTAAGTGAATGACTACCCTAGAAGGAGTATGTAAAGTATATGAATCTCAAGGGAGTCTTGGAATGGCCTTGCTTCTACTTGCTCTTAATGTATGGTCATGAGGATATTTGGGTGTCAAGTATGTATGATCTCCTCCTTGATAATGGATTAAATAACTAGCTTATATATGTGTTTTGGATATAGAAACCTTGAATAAGGTTGACTAAGAATGACCCAAAGATACTTGAATTAAAAAATATGTCGTTAGAAGAGGGACCAAAGCGGCCATGTCATCCCATAGCATGCAAGCACTATGGCCCTCCCTATCCACTATGGTCACACATACTTATATGGGTGATTTGGAAGTTAAGATTACAATGTGTAAGGGTATAGCCTAATTTTATGGAGTAATATGACTGTTGTGTGAAAAGATAGGTTGTCATGTAAGAAAGAATGAGTAAGATATATCTAAGAATAAGATAATTGGTTAAGTTAGACAAGTGTGGACTAGTGCAAAGGCAATATACAATTGGTGTTGTTGTAAGACATGAATTACCCAAATGAGTGTCTATAGGGCATTACCCTAAACAAATTCCAATGCATCACAAAAATAGGAACATAAAAAAATTATCTACAAACCATTACATGACAGTTATATAATTGATTATCCCTAACGTGTGTATGATAAATGTGAACGTAATTTATAGAATGAAAAATCCATATTTGGTAAACTTTAGAAATCCAATAATGATAGAAAAAAACAACTAAAACCTTGATATTAGGGGTGTTGAAGTTTTGAGTAAAATATTTCTTAGATCTCTCGCATTATATAAAAGTTGACCTACATTTTCCTTCTAGTTTGTGTTGTGTGACATATTTCATTATGTGGTAAATGTCGATAATAATGTCACACACTCCTTTCAAAATCATGGATGAGGAATGACTCAAATGTAGGACTTATCATGAGCATTACAAGTTCTCTACAACCGAGATGTTGCTCCTCCACGATTTTTGTCCTTTCATTTCCCTTTAACATTTTAATTTATAATGAAGCAAATTATGTTTCTTTGTTGTTTATACCCATTATTGGTGTTGATTACTCGTGCATGTTGCATCAATGTGGTTTAGGGATATATAGATCTTTTTGGACTAATGGTTTAGGTGAAAATTTAGGCCTCTACATATATTAAAGAAGAAAAACCATGGGAATGTAGAGACAACCCCATATCAAACAATTTTTGTCATACATTGTATGGGTATGTCATAAAATATTTAGCAAATAAAAATAACAAATACATAAAGATCATTGTCACTATGGATTTTTATCAAGTTAACTAATTTATAATAAGTAGATGCACTTTTAACATGAGTTCATTCCTTTAAAAATAATGGTAGTCATTTTGAACAAATGCTCTCATAAAACATAATTCATTATCTTATTTTTTTAATTGCCTTAAATTTTTCCAAGTAATTTTTTTCCATATGAACTTTGTTTAACAACAAAAGAAATCTCCCCAAAATATGAAATAGTATAACAATATGTTGTGTCTCAATAAAATATTAGTTGAATGAAGATATTGGAACACCAAGATATAAAATGTTAGAAAAATGCACCTCTACACAAATAGAATTCCAATACTATACCTAATTAAAATTCAATGTGTTGGTTCCCAATCTAACACCCCAAACAAGGTTTGAATTCGATGGCATGAACTGGATAGTAGCGAGGAAGGATAGACCTATTTATTTATTTATTTTGTTCCTAGGAATGGGTTTATCTCTCTCACTTGACCAAACCTTTGGGAATGACAGGGAGACACTTACTTAATCGAAGGTGTGGTTGTTATCTTATTGCTTTATGGATCTACATGAACCAAGGTGAGAGGACCTATGAGGTAGCTTGGAAGAGAGAGGGATATGTCATGTTTTAAGCCCTCAAACTTGTTAGAATATCAATCTGAGATCAAATGCAACCACTAAATGTAGTACTCATTCAAAAGAATGGTCACATAAGCACTACAAACACTTGAAAATATTAGATACAAGATATTAAAGACAAATTATATGTCATTATGAACATCATTCAAAGTATTTTGGTAACAATCGATTAAACTAAAATAGGAAATGGGGGCCTAATATTTAGTTTAATCTAATGTTATGCAAAACAATGAATAACAACTAAATAAATAACAGAAATGAATAAAGTAACTAAGTAAATAGAAATGTGAAACCCTAATGTGCAAGAAAGGGTTGAGAATTCCTTAGTTGATTTGACGAAGGTGCATGGTTGTGTTATAGTGCAAACAAGGTGAACAATGGGGAGGAAACAACCACACAGAAGCATGAGAAAGTATAGATCTGAGCTCTCTGACTAGACTGGGGCACTTGGAAAGGGATAGGGCGCATGTGGGTGCCTGTCTATGGAAATTTCATAAAATCATCCTCTAAGGTTTTGTTAAGATATTTCCTACCTTCACTTTCATTCACATGAATTTCACTTAATCGCATAGGATGTCACCAGTAAATCGAGATGAAGAAAGCACCTATAAAACCATAGACAAAGCATCAAAACCCTAAAAAAGAAAGATGTGTATGAAGGGGTCAGACTGTCCTCAATGGCCACAATAGTGGACTTAATAACTAAGCACTACACTACATCTCAAGCCCAATGTAGTTCTAGGTGTGTGTGTGTGTGTGTGTGCAAATCGTGCCCTAGGTTCCTCTTCTGTCAGTTACACTTTGTGAAGTAGTGAGCAAATAAATAGATGTAAAATGTAGTAAATGTGTGCATGGAAACAATAAAATCCCCTCCTATGAAGTTTGATGCAGATGAAACAACCTTGTGTTCCTTGTGATGGAGCTAGATGGATACAAATATCACTTTATGTGTCTTTGATGGATGCAACTCTAGATGGTGATAGTAGATGTTTAGTGTTTGGTCCCTCATTATGGTCTCATAACTTTATATTTATATGGTTCTCTTATTCTAATTTCATAATTAACCCCGAAAATGCCGACCACTAAAAATATGGAAAGCTCAAATGACTAGAAAGTTCCCAAAATATGGAAGCAAAGTACAAAGAGGATCAAAGTGATTAGAGGGACCAAGGCGCTTGGAGCACCCCACTCTGGTGGGTACCCCGGATAGGAATAGGAATAACGTAGAATGACAAAACAGATTGGGAAAGTATGGTCGGAGGATCAGGAGTGACGACAAAAGAAAATAAAAAGGCCAAATGATATGGGTTAATTAGTACTTTATTCACTCAAAAACCATGTGAATAGTGTTATGAGACCGGGACTAAATATTGACTCCAAGTGCGTGATTTAGTAACTACATTTACCTCCACTTTATGTTGGTGAGTAGAATGATCGGTAACATGAAGTAGATAGAGATACGTACATGATATCCATGTAGAGTGATGTAGAAAATGCATCGAAGGACTAGACAAAGCATGGAATAAAAAAAAATGGAGTGTGGAGACTAAACATGCAAAAATGTAAAAGTGATGAGAGTGAACCTAGGGCAAAAGTGTGTGTGTAGATGTCAATGTGTGTAGTGTACCTACATGGTTAGTATCATGTGTGTGATGTACTCGTCATGTGTGTGTTGTTTTTGACTACTTGTTTCCCATACAGACAGACCTGCAAAAGAGAAGACAATCAAGTAGTCAAATACACATGTATATGTGTAAAAATGTAAAGAAACATGTAAAAATAGTATGAAAATGCCAATGAAAAAGGAACATGTGCACTTAATCCATGATGAGACAAAAGGGTGTAGAAAGGATATCATGTAACTTTTGGTGAAGTGTGAGTTTTTTTGGGCGATCTCACGCCACTATGGCTAAAGAAGTGTAGGGAGAAAGTTGTGTTATTCTCCAACCTGTAACTTTGCTTCCCTGAGATTGGTGAAGAGATATTTGTATTGTCTAGTTTTTTGGGCAATCCGACACCACTAGCCAAGTAGTGTAGGGAGGAAAGTCTGTTGTATCCTCCAACTTGTAACTGCTCCCCAAATACTAAGGAAAATATGCCTGTAAAAGTAGTTATGTATGGGGTTTGTAGACTAGTATGAACCCACTCATAAACTATAGATTGAATTGTGCCATGGACGATGACTATAGAAGCTGTATTGTAGACTGAACTATATTGGTATCATGTGTAAACCCCAAATGATGCCCCCTCTTTGGGGAGTATGCGACGTCACGATATGAGAATGCGGCCCCAAAAGAGGACTTACCACATATAATGAAATTGTGCCCTGAATGGGGAAGGGAATTCACTTGGTAGAAACCAAGGCGCATGCTAACAAGTGGCTAGAAAACAAGTGTTAGTATGAACAAGCATGCATATAGAAATCAAGTGTAAGCTATGTAGACAATATAGAATCTAGAAAGTAAGTAATCACGTAAGAAGGCAATCATAGACTACAAAAAGTGGGTTACAAACATGGGACATCACTCACGATGTCGAAAGACATTAAGGCCATAATGGCTGCATATAAATAAACAAGTGTGCACATTAAACAAAGGGAAATGCCCGCATACAATAGAAAACAAAACAAGCGAGTAAAGAAATAGATAGCCATGGAAGGAAGTAATCCTAGAAAACAAATGTTGCATATGAAGCACCCGTTAGCATGTTATAAAGATAACACATATGTCAAGATCATGAATACCCAATAAAGGAGTGTGCTATGAAACAAAATGAAACAATAACACCTATAGTGTACGAATGTGGATTCCCCCAGTAACTATTGTGAGACTAGTAGTAGCCAAGCATCCATGCTACATGTAAGAGACTTGTATCTGTGATCACAACTAGATAAAGATGTGAATGCACATGTGTATATGGTAAAGATAATGACATACAAAAGATCGATCTATCATGTGTAATAAGACAACCATGTACAAGAAAATGCAAGAAAGAGTAAAAATAACCAAGATATGCAACATTTTTTGGATGGATGGAATGGAATGCAAGATGGATAATAGGATTCTTGTGGCCCCGAGTGAATAGAGTTGAATGCAAAGTGAGGTTTATTTGGTTTTCCCCTTAGTAGTAAAAATGAAACGTAAACGAGAGTGCATTCTTGGGAAATGATCGAAATGTGTGTTATGTGTAACATGTTATGATTAGTTTCTATGCATGGTGATGATATGTGACCTAGAAATGATGTATGTGTGACCTTATAGCCGAAGCGTATATCACGACAAGATTATCGAAAGAGTGATGATGTAGCCTAAAGTGTATATCACTACAAGATGAATAAAGGGAGTGGTGATGTAGCCTAAAGTGTATACCACTACAAAATGATGGGATAGGTGACCATTTAGCCTATAGCGTATGTCACTAACCTAGGAATGTCACATGATAGAAGGTTGAGTGATGAATGTGCGAGTGGGACAAGGTCAATTTGTGATGTACCCTCAATAGTCCAAAGATGGACCGTGGGACTAGAGTGCATCATAGGGTAGTGAGTGCAGCACATAGAAGTATATGTGTGTAGTATATGTGATGATGAGAGATGACCATGTGATGTGTAGAATGTACCATGTGTGATATATAGTATGCAATACAAGATGTGTAGATAATATAGGTACGATGAGTGACTAATAGTATGGCTTATAGACTATATGCGGTATGTAGATGTGCAAAGGTTGAAAGACGCATGATGTAGAGTAAATGTAAGATGTAGTATGTGATATCTAAGATGTACTATAAGATGTGTAATGTCAAATATGCAATGTTTGGGGTTCATGTGTGTAGGAATCCCTCAACAATCAAGTGTGAACCAAAGCACAAGAGTGTGTCATCGGGTAACAATGATGTTTTGTAGTGTAGATGACTATGTGTATGCTAGAAGGTTGATATGTGGTATGAAACGTGTGTTGATGCTAGGGTGGGAGGGATGTGTGGATTTTATGCCCCCAAGTATGTGCGAAGTGAATCATGTAATTTCATCTAGGAGGTCATCATTGTCATGATCAAAACCAAATGAACAAGTGTCACACACCCAGTAAGCGATAGTGTTAGGTTGGTCATGTAGTGAGCCATTATTGTGTAATTTATACATACCCATAGCATATTCTTCATTAGTGAAGGGTGGTAAGGGACATCCATGTGCATACCAGTGAGTGAGATTATGTGTATAGCCAAGAAAAGAACTGTTGCAAATGAATACATGACCAAAGGGAATGGGAAATGATATATCTATATGATTAGGTTTGAGTACGCCCCAATGTAATTAAGCAAATATTTTCCTAATGTAAGTGGTGAAGAGTGAGAATATCATGCAAGGAATACTTGGAGATGAAAGACACGTAGACCATATGTGGTAGTAATGTAAACGAAGCCATGATAAAGATGAGAAGAATGTGGTGGAGGAGAAAGATCCTCAAAATCAAAACCTAAATGAGTCAAGCCCTCATGTGTACATACAATTTCATCGCAAGTAGGATCAAATGGAATATGTTCCCAATAAAAATTATTCATGAAAAGTGTACATGTGAATGGTGGGCATGCCAATGGAGGAGTCACATGTAAAGGTGCAAGGGATGGATTGGCATCTATATACCTGGGAAGGCCCCGATAAAGAATCATATAAATAGTAGTATTAGGTGGAGGTAGTGGGGAGGAAGAAACGCGCATCTATCACAAAAATGTCACCTTCAAGCGGTGGCAAATGAGGTAGTTCATCTATTGGTTGAGGATCATCTATAGTATCAGCACGTGGAATAGGAAGATTAGTATTAGGGTCTTGATCACAATATTTATATGCATCACAATCATGAAGTATAGTATATTCAACACCTTCATGTATGAATTTGACATAATGATGTATGGTAGAAGCAACGGCTTGCATAGCATGTAGCCATTGTATTGAGATTTTTGGCCCTACAGTGATAGGAAGAATAATGTGACCTACACATGGGTGAACTGAACCATCATATGCATGAAGTGAAAGAGATGATGGAATAACATTGGTAGTAGAAAGACCAAGCTTTTCAAGGAATGACATAGGAAAAAGATTAAGTTCAGATCCATTATCAATTAAAGTGTGCTTGATACCCACATTATAAATGTAAATCATAATATGCAAGGGTGGGTCATTTTCAAAAGTGTTAAGATCAGCAAGAAGATTAGATTTGAATGTTATGTGTTGAGAAAATGCATCTACAAAATTTTGATATATTGAGTCAAGATGCATATCAACATGAATGCAAGTAGTAGCAAGAAGATGTTGGACTCTATTCCTTAAATCAGGATGTGCAAGAAAATAATCATTGATTGAGATACTCATGATGACTATATGCTAGGATGATAAGAAAATAATGAGGACCCTAGAAGCATGAAGATCGAGTACGGGTTCACCAAAATGATTAAACTAAAATGGGAAATGAGGGCCTAATATTTAGTTTAATCTAATGATATGCAAAGCAATGAATAACAACTGAATAAATAACATAAATGAATCAAGCAACTAAGTAAATAGAAATTTGAAACCCTAATGTGCAAGAGAGGTTGAGAAGTTATTAGTTGATTCGATGAAGGTGTGGGGTTGCGTCAGAGTGCAAATCAGGTGAACAAGAGGAGGAAATTGTGTGCATGTATACTTTGCTTAATGCTAAATCAAATGAAACAAGAACTACCACCTAAAATAGTTCTACAATTTAGCTAAAACAAATTATAAACACCATCATGATAAGAATTAAACAAGGGTTAGATGCTAGCATTCATCAATACAAACTTTGAAACTAACAATGCTAAATATCTAAACTCCTCTATTCTCTAACAACAAATAAATGAATGGACCTAAGTAATCTCCATGGCTATCAAAATAGTTGTCCTTAATGTTCCAAGAACCTAGGAATGGGGGCTAATCAAAGTTGGGCTACAAGACCCTTTTGACACCTCCCATATGACCCAAGCACTTTAAGAAAGAGGCTTAACTCTTCAAGATGATGAACTCTCAAAAGGGCAAGGTGCAAGCTTTTAGTCTCTTTGCTATATGCTTTGCATTTGCTCTCTAAGGAGTTTAGGTGTAAGTAAAAAGGTAGGTGGAGGGCTCTTTATATAGCCCAAAGGATAAAGGATTCAACACATTCTCATGAATGTGGGATAAAGGTAAAACATGATTAGGAATGGATAAGGTTGCTTTATTAAAGGTAACCTTACTTTAAAAGGGTTTAATACATGTTTAGCAAGTCATGGGAGTTGGGGGGTATTTTAATTAATCAAAGGTGATTAATTAATAGGTAGGTGTAAGCTTATAGAAGCCAATTAGAAGAATATTAGTGCGATTTAGGCTATTATAAGGGGATTAAATCAATTAAATATTGATTTATTGGTTAAATGGAAGGAAAGCTAATTAATTAATAATAATTAATTAGTCTAGGTAGAAGGGTGATTTATTAACGGAAGGTCGTTAATTAGGTATTTGTTGGATAGGAAAATTAATTAATTAGCTTAGTGTAATTAATTAATGATGATATGAGGGAAAATGAGTGCTTTTGACGATATGTCGTTGATTTGCGAGAAAGGGGATAATTAGCGCAATTTAAGTATTTAAATTGTTTGGGCGTAATTATAGGTGTCTACATTTGCCCCTCTTTGGGGTGGCGTAAGTGATGCCACTTCAAAGATAGTAGACAAAGAGATTTTGAAGGGATAGAAGAAAAATTAGTAGGAGGGAGAGATGCCCCCTCGAGTGTCGATGGGGTGATGAAGGAAGCCGATCGATGATCGAAAAACATGAGAAGTAGGTAGAAGAATGGGGACGAGGTAGGATGCCCTGAGGAGAGGGAGAATTAGGGGTGAAAGGGAAGTGGTGTAGAAGAAATATGGATGAGGGGAGAAAAGAGCTTAACCTCTAGCCGCTTATTTGTTTGGAACAAATTTGATGTCATCATATTGCCATAGGAACTACATCATCGGTCCTTATGAAAAATATAAGCATACGAAAAGGTAGAATGACATGAAAAGCCATACTACAAACAATTGTCCATTGCTAAAAGTACCAACTCCATGCAACATACAATAATGCAATGCAATACGAGAAGGAAACAAGCTCATATAACAGGGAAAACAAGTATGAACGCACATATCTAACCCAACAACGGTCAAGATAGTTGTACAAATGTTTTGTTATCAGTGCTGAAGAGATCCACAAGTTTGTGATTGATGACAAGGGTTAAAAATGATGCCCCAAGCAAGGATACATGCAAGGGGAAATGAAAATGGACACGGGGTCCATGAAAAGCATTTGTGCGCAATGAAATAGCACCAGGCAACCAAAAGTGCCCCAGAGTACAGATGAAGCAAGCAGCTAGCTTTTGTGAATGGTTATGAATCCAGTGATCCGTGAGTCATATTAATCGGGGAAGATGTGAGACAAACCAATAGGATATGGAGAAAATACCATGCGCAAGACACAAGTTTCAGCCATAAGAAGCAAGTTACCATTTTGTAGGGTGTTTTACTTTTTAGGAATTTTTGAAAAAATTTGCCTTGTTTTTAGATTTTTTGATATATATATATATTTATATTGTTTATATATATATATTCTATTGTTTTTGTTTTTTCTCGAACAATTTTCTATTGTTTTTGTGTTTTTCTGAAACAATTTTCTATTGTTTTTGTGTTTTCTCAAAACAATGTTTATATTATTTTGTGTTTTTAACAATTTTCCATGTGCATGTGTAAACCAAGAAAGCATGGATGCCCCCAACGTTAGGTGGGGAATATACAAGGGCAGAAGCCACGCGCTTATGAACAAGAAGGTGAAGTCATTGAGTTGCCCCCAGCGTAAGATGGGAAATAACGAAAGACCACGTACCTTATAGACGAATAGAAGAAGGCAAAGCCGGATCAAGGCTAGACTAGATGGTGTGCACAAGGAAACTCGAAGGTAGAACCAGGTCCAGGACAAAGACAACTACCCTTCTAATACAGAATGCTTGTGAACAAAAATCCTCCCGAGGCACCGAAACCGGTTTTCACCCAAGGACTTGTCCAAAGTACCACAATTGCGTGGTTTTCACTAGTGGACGACCTGTTTTCTCTTTTTCTTTTTCTGATTTTTTTTTTTTTTTAATATTTTTTTGATTTTTATGAATTTCTTGTGCCATGTTTAGGCATAAAACCTCTTAAGATGCATGGAATTCATGGGCTCCCGGAGCTCATCACCATTGGGGTGAGCCAACTTGTATGCCCCTGTGCCATACTTGGCAACTATGACATAGGGTCCTAACCAGTGTGGTTCAAACTTCCCTTTCTTTTCTCGCTCTGCTCTAGTGTTGAACTGGTTCTCCTTCATAACTAAATCACCCACCTCAAACTGGCAAGGGATGATTCTCTTGTTGTAGTTGCGGGAGATTCTGTGTTGATATACCTTCAGGTGATTAAGAGCACGAATGCGCCTCTCATCCAGGAGCTCTAACTCAGCCAATCTTACCACTCGATAATCTTCATCCTTATCCAAATAGTCCCAAAGAGAAATTCGTAGGGATGGGAGTTCAATCTCTAAAGGGATGATAGATTCTATCCCGAACACTAGGGAATATGGCGTGGCACCCGTAGGAGTGCGAATTGATGTTCGGTAGGCCCAGAGCTGGGTGGATTTGTAGGTGCCAGTTTCGACCGGTTTTGCTAACCATCTTCTCCATTATCCTTACCAAAGTCTTGTTTGTTGCCTCAGCTTGTCCATTACCCTAAGGGTAATATGGCGTGGACCATTTCAATCTGATTTAGAACCGTTGGTAAAGACCTTTCACAGTTTGTTCTTAAATGACTTCCCATTATCTATGACAATGGTCAGCAGGATACCATATCAGCAAATAATGTGATTCATGATGAATTTAGAAATCATGCTCTGTGACATAGGTTAAAGGGACAGCCTCCACCCATTTTGTAAAGTATTTTGTAGCTGTGATGATATGTGTATGACCATCAGATGAGGTAGGAGTAAGCTTCCCTATTAGATCAAGTCCCCACTTGGAGAATGGCCACGGGTAGTGATTGGTTGCAATGGTTGCGATGGAGCATGGATGAAATTTCCATACTTTTGGCAAAGCACACATTTTCTAACATAATTACAACAATCAGTTTCCATGGTGGGCCAATAGTAACCTACTCTTAACAATTTCTTAGCCAAGACCATTCCATTTGTATGTGCTCCGCATACTCCTTCGTGTACTTCTTTAATTGCCTGGATTGACTCTGTCACATCCAGACAACGTAATAGATTCCCATCGTAGCCACGACGATAAAGTGTACCTCCTAAAAGGGTGTAATGGGCTATCTGGCGAATCAGGCTTTGCTTTTGAACACGAGAGATATTGGGAGGGAAAGTACTGTCCTTAAGATAGGTGAAAATGGGTTCATACCACGGGGAATAGGGACCAACAACCTCACAAGCCAGGCAAGATTCTGGTACGTCATACGCGGCTGGTGTAGATTTTCTACGAAAAATGGCATATCATTGTTCCCTGGCGAATACGAAGCATAGATCCCACCGTTGCCATAGCATCTGCCGATCTATTCTGCGCTCTTGGGATCTGCTCAAAGGTAATGCGCACAAAATACTCCTTCAGAGTTTCCACCAACTTATCAGTAAGGTATGAGCTTGTCATCCTTAACTTTATACTCATCATTAACCTATTTGATGATTAGCATGAATCACCTACAACCTTAACATGTTGAATATTCCACTTGATGGCTAGCTTCATCCCTGCAATGAGTGCTTCATATTCCACAATGTTGTTCGTGCAAGGGAAGGCCAGGTGGAAAGCCTGTGGTATAGGATCACCCGAAGGAGTAATAAGGACTACTCCTGCACCTGAACCATGAAACGTAAAATATCCATCAAAATGTATCTACCATACGACAGATTCTTCAATGTAGAGCAAAGATGCATCTGGTAGATCCAGACTCAAAGGTTCTATGCTTTGCAAAGGTGCTTCCGCTAGCTGGTCAGCAAGTACTTGTCCTTTAATTGATTTTTGATGGACAAATTCTATATCAAACTCACTGAGTAGAATGATCCAATTAGCCATTCTACCTGTGAGGGCGGGTTTGGACAACAAATACTTGAGTGGGTCGACCTTGGATATGAGCTTGGTCTTAGTATTTAGCAGGTAATGGCGAAGTTTCTGAAAGGTAAAAACAACGGCCAAGCAAGCCTTTTCAATCTGAGGATAATTACGTTCATAGGCGATGAGGGTGCGACTCAGATAGTACACTACTTTCTCTTTATGGCTAAGGTCATATTGGGCGAGTAGTGCACCAATAGCATATTGCATAGCGGAAATATAGAGCAAAAGTGGTTCTCCCGGAGTGGGAGGCATGAGGACAGGTGGATTAGCCAGGTACTATTTAAGCAAAGCAAAGGCTTGTTGTTGCTCGGGTCCCCAGATGAAAGCGATGTCCTTCTTAAGCAAATGAGTGAATGAGTGACATTTATCTGCAAGCTGGGAGATAAAGCGGCGAATGGCTTGAATTTTCCTTGCAAGCTACGTAGTTGCTTGATATTCTCAGGTGGAGGCATTTCTGTGATGGCAGACACTTTAGCAGGGTCTACCTCAATACCTCATCTTGACACGATGAAGCCTAATAGTTTCCCAGATAGCACACCGAAGACACACTTCTTTGGATTTAGCCTGACTTTGTATTCACGCAGGCATTCAAAGATACGCCGCAAAATGATAGGATGATCCTCTCTTGTTTTGGACTTTCCCAGGATGTCGTCTACGTAGTCTTCCATGATGTCATGAATCATATCGTGAAATATTACTATCATGGCCCACTGATAAGTTGCTCCCGCATTCTTAAGGCCAAATGGCATCACCTGATAATAGAAGGTGCCCCAAGGAGTTGTGAAAGCTATTTTGTGTTGGTCTTCTTCAGCGATCTTAATTTGATTATAACCCGAAAAGCCATCCATAAGTGATAGCATTTCATACCCTACGGTTGAGTCAACAATCATGTCAATGTTGGGCAACGGAAAGTCATCTTTAGGGCAAGCTTTATTGATGTCCCTAAAATCTGTGCAAATTCAGATACCAATAGGTTTCTTCTAGATAGGAACAATGTTTGATATCCATTCAGAATAATCAATTGGCCTGATGAATCCTGCTGCAAGCAACCTTTCCAACTCTTCTTTAACTAACAAGGCCACTCTTGGGTGCATCTTTGAAGCTTCTATTTGATAGGCTTAGCGTCTATGTGCACAACTAGGTTATGCACGACCAAAGTTGGATCTAAGCTAGGCATGTCTTTGTAAGACCATGTGAACACATCAATAAACTCTCACAGTAGCATAGTGAACGTCTTTTGTTCTCTAGCTGAGAGTGATGCTCCCAATTTTACTATCTTGGGATCTTCTTCGTACCAATATTGACATCAATGGTTTCTTCAACTAACAATTTTGATAAATCCTCCATACGCGTAGGATCGGGAGGTAGGTTGAGATCTTCATCCAAGGATGTCTCTACGATATTTTCATCCTTGGCGTGGTCACTTTGTTTGTCCTTTGATTTTCTTATTTGTTTGTCAGCCAATGCCTCAAAGAGGTTTTCACTGTGTGACTTGGACTTTGATTTTTTCCGAGGCTTTTCTTTAGAACTCTTGCCCTCTCTTTTCTTTAAATTTTGTTGACCACGAAGTTCAGCCTCCTTTCCAAAGTAGGCGTAGGTGTCTAAGTCGATAAAGAAACCCTTCTTGTGATCTCCAATGGGAATTGTATCCCTTATGCCCATGAACTCTGCAATAGCCTCATCATTCTCGAATAAATCTAGTGGCACATGACGTTGTTGGTCCCATTCAACAAGGGAGGGGTATACAAGGTCAAGGGTTGGTTCAGTGGGGGTGATGGTTAGGACAGTGTTATTCATGAAAAGGTTCGTGGAGGCTAGATCCTCATATTGGCTACAACAGGAATCCGTATTGCTGTCTAGATAATCAGAGCTATCCTCATGCTCAGAACAAGTCACATCTTGATCGTTGGGGTGTGCTCCATAAGGGTGAATCCCAATGCCATATCTTTCTGTTTTGAAATGTGGAAGAGGGACTGGTTCTCTTTGTCCTTGTTCATTCCTCCCACATCCTAGGCCTTTGTAGCCCATGGAGTACATCATTCTGCTAGATTTTTCATATTCTGGGGTTTGATAACAAGATGGCTGAGTGTCCTCAGGGACCCAAGTAGTAGGTGGATCAAGTAATTTTTCCTCAGCTAACAAGCCTCCAGGTAGGAATGACCCAATAGTGTGTTCCTCTCTAGGTCTCCTGAAGCGGTAGTTGGGTCGACCTCTAGTCTTGGGCGATAAGAGAGGTCAGAAACCAAGAGCGCTTGTTGTACATTATACTCCCCACAGCCATATTCCAGAATTTTCATCTCCCATGAATTAAATGGAGATGTTGAAGTAGATGCCCCATGAGTGCAAGAACTAAGAGAATTTGAATCTACTCGAGATTCCATGGCCTCATAATGAAGAGGGACAACTATATCTGTGGAGGGACATGCATATGTACCCTTTCATGCAAAGCTATTAAGAGCTCTATAATGAGCAAAGGGCTCTGAATCTCCTGGTATTATAACTATATGTCCCTCATGCTTCAGCTTGATGCATTGATGAAATGTTGATGGCACGGCCTGCATGGCATGAATCCATGGTCGGCCTAGAAGCATATTATATGGAAGTTCCAAGTCTAGGACGTGAAACTTTGTCTGATGGCAAGTGGGGCCCACCTCCATGGGTAGCGTAATGGTGCCTGCTGACTCTCTTTTTGTTGTCGTATGCGGTGATAGTAATAATATGGGACTCAAGATCTTCCTCCGTATGTCCCAATTGTTTGACCAGCTTAAGCGTGCAGATATTCAATCCTGATCCATTGTCCACAAGCACCCGTTTGATTTTCCTGCGGGTGACAACTACCTCAATGTATAAGGGAAGATTATGTGTAGGATTCTCGGTAGGGACCTCCCTATGGTTGAAAGTGAGATGCTCACTGGGTGTAATATTTGCCACCGCGGCTTGAAGGTATGCAGGATCGACTTCTAAAGGCACTCCCGACCCCTGAAGAGTTTGATACAAAATGTCCTTATGCACATTGGATATCTTGAGAAGATCTAAGATCGAGATCTTAGCAGGTGTCTTCTCAAGTTGTTCTAAAAGGTTATATTTACCAGTTTGTGGGGTCAACAGAGAGGGTTCTAGAATCACGAGGCGGCACACCCTTGTTACCGCAGCGCAGTCCTTTCCCTTGATCCAGATGGTATTGACACGGTCAGCAGGGGAGCGAATACATCCGATAAGTGAATCGTAATGATTGTTATCTCTCTTGGTATATAAGTAATTCATGGCTTTATAGGTTTGGGATGACTCTCCCCGATCCGGTTTTGCCTTTTCCGACTTATCATGCTTGGGGAATGGTTCCTTATAAATCCCCATTTTCTCGTTAGGTGTTTGCATGTGGCTAGGGTTATCCACCTCTATCTCCCCATTGTCAATGAGGTCTTGAATATAGTGGCGAAGTCGCAAACATTTATCTGTTTTATGACCTTTAACGCGATGCATTTCGTAGTATTCATGCTCCTTATACCATGAAGGTTTAGGAGCATTGTCATCAAATGGTTACGTTGTAGGATAGGTCATCATGTGGGCCACATCCAATTGTTTTAGTATGACGGACAACGGCTCATTGAGGGAGGTGAATGTTCGTCGCTTTGGTGGTGGTTGAATTGGGCCCTTGGTCAGTTTAAAAGGTTGACTAGTTTGGACTGTTTGAACACGTTTGGAATTAGTGATTCCGTCTCCCACCATGTTTTTGTTTTTGTTAAAGATCTTCAGCTTGTCAGCGGGTTTGACACTTTGGTTGTCTTTAGATTGGGTTTTGAGGGTGCCTTTGGCAATGAGAGCCTTTTCTATTTGAATCCCTTTCTCGATAACCTCCTCAAAGGTTTGGACACAATGCATTTGGAGGTGGAAAGCTATATCTAGGTTGAGATTAGGGATGAAAATACTGACCAGCTGCTTCTCAGGGAAAGCGCAAGGGAAGTGACTAGCTATCCCTCTCCATCGTTGGAGGAAGCTAGCGAAGGTCTCATTTGGGCATTGTTTTGTGCCGCACAAGTCTACCATGGTGATGTCACTCTCTATGTTATACGAGAAATGACACATGAATCTTTCCGCCAATTCTGGCCAGGTGAAAATTGATCCTCGTGGTAAGCGCGTAAACCATTCCAATGCTTGACCTCCGAGACTCTTAGGAAAAAGTCTGATGAGGTAATTATCACTATAAGACACCTCTTGACATGCCATGTAGAAATATTTAACATGATCCCTTGGGTCTCCCTTTCCTTTGTATTTGTCAAACTTTGGCATATCAAATTTCTTTGGAAAGGGTTGAAGGGTCATTGTCTTGTCAAAAGGATAGGGGCATAGTTCTTCATATTGGTATTTCCTAATACTCCCTATATTGCTTTCTTGTATGCTCACAAGTGTTGCTTTCATAGATTGCACTTCTTGTGCGAGCAATTGTTCTTTAGTGGGAGAAGCGGGGATGTGTACACGATGATACCCTGTGTCTTCTTCTCCTTGGTTTTCTCGATGGAGTTCGTGGATCCTAAACTTAGGCTTTGACTTTTGAATGTTCTTGTTTGTGTCTTTCTGTACCTGGAAAGTAAGCAAAGCTAGTTGTCGGCTTAGGTTACTGAGTTGTTGTTGGATTGTGACTTGGTTTGTGTCTTCTTCTTCTAAAGGTTCTTCCTCTTCGTATTGTGGAGGTTCTTCCCCTGTCTCATGTTCTATCTTGTTTCTTCGTGGCACTTTGATGAGGGGTATTCTATGCCCTACCACTTTATCATTTTCTGCGTAAGAAGTGGAAGCATGCCCACCTATTAAAATATCTTCCATATTGATAAGGGGGCATTCTTCCTTAGTAGTGTCATTTGTAGGTAATATTGGTTCATTCTCGGTGGGCAATTTGGCCCCTAATTCCATGACCCATGCCAAAACTCTATCTTTATTTCTAAGGAGAAACTCATCTAGTAGAGTGGGGTCAAAATCAAAGTCTACGTGTGGTGATTCTAATTCGTTTCCACTATGGTCAACCATTTCTTCTATTTCCTTTTCTGCAGAAAATAGTGGTCCTAGATCATGTCCGATAAATGGGTTTGACCCTTGTTTGTTAGAGGTTTCCCAAGCTTGCGCCTGTTGTTCCTCATATGTTTGTTTCTTTAAACCTAGACGCGTCTTGGGAGCCATGTTTTCATGATAAGTTTCACTAAGGTAAGTTGTATATTTGTTCAAAATTCAATGACTACCCCTAAGTGAAACACAAGATGTACGTGTTAAGAGTAAATTAACAGTGAGAATATCAATGTGATAGAAAGATAAAGTCACCAATGAAACAATCATTTGGTACCAAAACTTAATCAAATGAAGTACTTCCTAGACTACGTTTCAAAGTAATTTGTGATGCCAGATGATTAACAAGATGTCTCCACTTATGCCAAGTTCAAAGGAATGAACAAGACGTAAGTAAATACATGAAGTTAAATGCGATCTCCCAATCAAGATATACGATGAGCAAGCTCAAGTCTGATTAAGACCTATATCTCAAAAAGTGTCAATTACGATTTGTGAATGACACAACAATATCACCAAGATATGTTAACCCACTTTGCAAGAAAGTGAAGTATTGATATCGAGTTGTTATTGATATAACATGCACAAATGGTAGTGCCTAGCACCTTTTGAAATCGAGGTAATAATAAAACCGAACAAAAAAATGCTCAAAGTATAGCTAGGAATAGTTAAGAATGTGTGCAGCGTAACCATACAATATAGGTATTTATGTCGAGTTTACAAGAAACAAGACGTAAATATCGAAATTGTAATGATACGAGACAAACAAGCTAACTCCTCTATGGAAGTCCGCAGTGATGAACCACGCCTAACTACAATGATGATCTTGACGTGGGTATCAAGATCACAATGGCTACCAAATGACGTGAAAACACCTCCACTCACTTTAGACGTTTAACTAACCTAGCCGCAAACATGGATGGGCGTAAATAGACATAAAAGTGAGGGAAACAGTCGAATGGCAACACAAAGGTAATCACACCTCTTTTGATCAACAAAGTGTCAAAAGAATATGAAGGAAATAAATCAAGAAAAAATGACAAAAAATGCTAGTCTCACTTCGGCAGAGTTTCACCTCGCCCTAAGGCAAGTAAAAACTAGGCGAAAGTAATACGTCACACGTTTCTCAAAAAGAAGGTTCACAACTCAACACCGCTTTTAAAGTGGTCAAAGTGGGCTCCTGGCCAAAGTATATTCTCCTAGGTGGTTCTCTCGCCCTAGGTGTTACAAAGTTGCCACGAGCGAGCGTGATTTACCCAAAAAGTCACACTGACTAGTTTGGGAGTATCTCGGCTTTACTTTACCCCCTTCAAGAATAATAGGCAACTAGTGCTTCTACGTGTACTATCACTGGGGGTCGCCACAACAGGACAACTTGTAATGCTATCTCACAAAGGAATCACTAGTCAAGTAGGTAGTGCGGAGCACTTCCCATTTCGTCCACAAGGTTCCCTCTTGCGTGGACTACTTTGGGGTTCCTAGAACCACCCCCATTGTTGTAGCTTAAGGCGTTATGCCAAAGGGGTTATGTTCCAGTTGAGCGGAGAGGGACGTACCCTTTTCCAAACCTGCAATACATTGTTTTGAATATGTTGTTCTTTTTATCTTGTTTAATTAGGTGTGGTTTGATTGAACACCTTTTGGCAACTCTGTATAACAACTGTATTAGTAGTTTTTGATTTCGTTTTGATTCCTCCTTTCTTTAACAAGCGTTTTTAGGTCCTGCACTTAAGCGTTAGTAGTTCTCTAAGAAAATCATATTATTTAAAAGAGGATTAAGAGTTGCTTTTGATTCTCAAGATCATCCAAGGATGCAAGAGAAGAGCATACACAACAAATAATCCAACTAAAAAGTAAAGAAAATCTTTTCAATCAATGAACCATACAAAATTCTTGATAAATGTTCATTCCTTTAAACCAAAAGTGAAAGATGAAGTTTCCAATTTACCAAATGTTATAAAATGAAGACTAAAGTTGCTTTTGATTCTCAAGATCACCCTAAGGTGCAAGAGAAGAGCATACACAAACTTTATCCCAACTATATAGAAATGGAAAACTTCAAATCAAAGGACCATTGAAAAATGCTTTGTAAAAGGTTCATTCCCTTAAGCAAAATGAATAATCAAGTTTCCAAGTTTAATCCCAATGTTAACAAGATAGAGATCAAAGTTGTTTTTTATTCTCAATATCACCAAAAGGTGCAAGAGAAGAGCATACACACGCTTTGGTCTAAATCGAGTAAGCATGGAAATACAACATTCATCAAAACATTAGACATGTTAGAAAATGACCAGTTTTAAAATAATAGAAAAACCTACAACTTCTGTAAGTATAAATCCCAAATTTATGTTTTTATTGCATAGTTAACTTCAATACCTTTCCAACGCAAAAAAATGGAGTCATTTCAGTTCGGGAGCAAAAGTTATGGCCTTCGGAAGATGGGTTACGCATATGCTCTTATGCTCATGGGTGTGCACTTGACATGCACTCAAAAAATGTCAAAAAAACGTCCCTTAATCTACAAAATGGGAAAAAATTTCCAACCAAGATTCAATTTTGACAACAACCCATCACATTAATATATGAATAGAAGACTCAACGCTATCAAACATTAACATACATGCTCAAGAATTTAAGATTTTCAAGAAATTGACAAAACTAGCATGTAGAATGATGAAAAAGTAAGCTCTAAAAATGAAAACATGATGAAATCTTGAAATTTTCTCACCAAGATTTAAATTTTGACAGCAACCCACCACATTAATATGTAAATAGAAGACTCAGCACTATCAAACACTAACCTATATGCTCAAGAATTGAAATTTTTCAAGAAATTGACAAAACTAACATGTAAAATGATGAAAAAGTAAGCTCTAAAAATGAAAACATGATGAAATCTTGAAATTTTCTCACCAAGATTAAATTTTGACAGCAACCCACCACATTAATATGTAAATAGAAGACTCAGCACTATCAAACACTAACCTACATGCTCAAGAATTGAAAATTTTCAAGAAATTGACAAAACTAGCATGTAAAATGTTAAAAAGTAAGCTCTAAAAATGAAAACATGGAGAAATCTTGAAATTTTCCCCTCAATTCCAATTTTGACAGCACTTCACCTCCTTCATACCTACAAGGAAGACCCAACACATGCAAACTCAACAAAACATGTTAAGAAAAACAAGTTAGATCAACATGTGTAAAAGAGGGTTAGTAACCAAAAATAAAACTTAACTACAAAAACTTGAAATTAAGTGCAAAGGACAATGGAGTATGTCCCACCGGCATGCCAAATGTGTGCATGTATACTTTTCTTAATGCTAAATCAAATGAAACAAGAACTACCACCTAAAATAGTTCTACAATTTAGCTAAAACAAAGCATAAACACCATCATGATAAGAATTAAACAAGGGTTAGATGCTAGCATTCATCAATACAAACTTTGAAACTAACAATGCTAAATATCTAAACTCCTCTATTCTCTAACAACAAATAAATGAATGGACCTAAGTAAGCTCCATGGCTATCAAAATAGTTGTCCTTAATGTTCCAAGAACCTAGGAATGGGGGCTAATCAAAGTTGGGCTACAAGACCCTTTTGACACCTCCCATATGACCCAAGCACTTTAAGAAAGAGGCTTAACTCTTCAAGATGATGAACTCTCAAAAGGGCAAGGTGCAAGCTTTTAGTCTCTTTGCTATATGTTTTGCATTTGCTCTCTAAGGAGTTTAGGTGTAAGTAAAAGGTAGGTGGAGGGCTCTTTATATAGCCCAAAGGATAAAGATTCAACACATTCTCATGAATGTGGGATAAAGGTAAAACATGATTAGGAATGGATAAGGTTGCTTTATTAAAGGTAACCTTACTTTAGAAGGGTTTAATACATGTTTAGCAAGTCATGGGAGTTGGGGTATTTTAATTAATCAAAGGTGATTAATTAATAGTAGGTGTAAGCTTATAGAAGCCAATTAGAAGAATATTAGTGCGATTTAGGCTATTATAAGGGGATTAAATCAATTAAATATTGATTTATTGGTTAAATGGAAGGAAAGCTAATTAATTAATAATAATTAATTAGTCTAGGTAGAAGGGGTGATTTATTAACTGGAAGGTCGTTAATTAGGGTATTTTTGGATAGGCAACTTAATTAATTAGCTTAGTGTAATTAATTAATGATGATATGAGGAGAAAATGAGTGCTTTTGACAATATGTCGTTGATTTGCGAGAAAGGGATAATTAGTGTAATTAAAGTATTTAAATTTCTTGGGCGTAATTATAGGTGTCTACAAAAATGACCACACGAAGCTTTGAGAAAGTGTAGATCAAAGCTCTTTGACTAGACTAGGGTGCTTGTGGGTGCCCTAGTCTAAGATCTAGGTGTCATGGTCTGTGTAAATGGCCTAAAACCCTCTTAAAGGTATCTTTAAGTGATTACCTCCCTTCGCCTTGCTGTCGCGTGAATGTCACCGAATTGCGTTAGATGTTGATGTAAATTAGAGATGAAGAAAATACCTACAAAACCATAGAAAAAGAAATATGCATATGAAAGGGTTGGACCCAATGTAGTTCTAGGTGTATGCATGTGCAAATCGTGCCCTAGGTTGCTCTTGTGTCAATCACACTTTGTGAAGTAGTGAGAAAATAAATAGATGTAGAATGTAGTAAATGTGTACATGGAAACAATAAACTCCCCTCCTATGAAGTGTGATGCAAATGAACCTAGCCTTATGTGCCTTGTGATGGAGCTAGATGGATGCAAATGTAGCTTTAGGTGCCTTTAATGGATGCAACTCTAGATGGTGATAGTAAATGTTTAGTGCTTGGTCCCTCATTATGGTCTCATAACTTTATATTTATATGGTTCTCTTGTTCTAATTTCGTAATTAACCCCGAAAAGGCCGACCACTAAAAATATGGAAAGCTCAAATGGATAGAAAGTTCCCAAAAGATGGAAGCAAAGTACAAAGAGGATCAAGGTGCCTAGGGTGCCCCAAACAAGAATAGGAATAACATAAAATGACAAAAAAACTAGGAAAGTATGGTTAGAGGATCAAAAGTGACGACAAAAAGAAAAGTAAAAATGCCAAAGGACATGGGTTAATTAGTACTTTCTTCACTCAAAAACCATATGAATAGTAGTATGAGACCGAGACTAAATATTGACTCAAAGTGCGTGATTTAGTGACCTACAAAACTTAGAACAAAATGATTTTTAGAATTCTTAACTTTGAAATCAAAGGCAAACTCACTTAAAACACATGAAGACAATGTGGTTTATAGGAAAATACATGTATGACGCACAAGGGAAATGTGGTTTTTCGGGGTAGAAACAGGTAGTAAAACATAAACTAGATTAAAATGGGATGGGGGATCTAATGGGGATAAATAATAATGTTCACCATTTCAACCTAATATATTTTCATGCATTAGAGCTAGAAATCAAAATAACGTGAACTTTCAGGGTTTTTGCATTCATGGATACCCAATTTTTGTAAACATCACCATGTAATCTCTGAAACCTCAACACAAACACTTGTGATTAAAATTGCATGTATCTATAAAGAAAAATCCATAAAACCCAATATACCCTTAAATGTAACAAATATTCACTTTCGGATGGCCATTGTAGAAATGAATTCTGCAACTAAAACAAAAATGTTAACACTACAAAAAACATCCATCTAATGACCAATCGAATACAATGCTCTAAAATATGTTTCTCTGTATTTCATTGATTTTATAGACATAAAATTACAACAAAGAGTGTATGCTTCTTGATCTTATATCTTTGTATATTTGGAAACATTAAACTTATACATAGAAAATTGGTTTTGTGTATTCAATTGACAAGGGAGACATGTGAAAATGCTCTCAATGCCTGCTAGTGACTGTACAAGACGCAATCACCCTAGCTAAGACCCAAAAAGTAGAACCCTTAAAGTGAAGACAAGCCTTCACTTTTTATACAAAAATTTCCCACAAGGGAATATACCCAAATACCCCAAAGAGAACTGAAAAAAGGTATACTTGGGGTTGTGGTCCCTAATATACAATCATGATGAGAGAAATGCCTTAACTTAAAAAGATGCCATTTTGATTTGCTTGGTTGGAATAGTTGTGCTTCATGATGAAACTCATGGTGGAATGGAGAATATTACTTTCTTTGTCAACAAACTCTTTTGTCTTCTTCTACAAAAGCTATCATTCCATGTATGCTCCAAGAAATATTTTTTACATATTACAATCAAATCATTTTGATTCTCCTTACAAGAATAATGAATAGAAAAGGAATAAAGAATGGGGAAGGGGACAAAGAATAAGGAAATGATTAGGGAGGGTTGAGATCTATTTGTTTATAATTTTCTTCTTCTTCTTCTAGCTTATTTATTTATACATCAAACCATTCAAACATCCCCAAAATGGGGTCCTCATCAGCCCCGCATGGTAGAGAAAACATATTTTTCTTGGAAATAATATTGTTAAACTCATTAGAAATAGCCTTCCTCTTTTTAGTCCTCTTGGCCAATTTATTGATGTATCTTTCTAAATGAATGAATATTTGCATAGAAGAATAGTCAAAATAGTTTATAGGGTCTAACTCCTTATGATGAGTTATTGAAGAACCTCTACCAACCTATCTCGCATTTTTTTATCCTAGGGTGTACATGTCTCTTAGAGGGATCATCCTCTCAAGATTTGAATTTATGTCATTGACATGCTTCCTACTTTATCACTTATATCTTGGAGTTTTCTTATGCACCCTCCAAGGTTTCAATCCTTAGTTTGATTGTCCTTTTCTACTCATATTGTCTACCTCTACAATATGAGGAGACTATTCCTTCTCTCTCCACCACTTCATCTCCCAAGTTCACTATGGTTTACGCTTTTGGTAGAAATCCATTCCAATAGTCATCTTTGTTTTATAATTATCAATTTAGGTTTGTACCTTCAATCTGATCAGACACTTGATTATGGCATTCAATGATATCCCTAATGACCTTGTTATCCCTTGTTATCAACTTGTCCTCCCACTTTTTGGTTACCTCTCCATTACATCTTAAATCCTCATCATTCTTCATGACTTCTGAGGTAAAGGATTTAGTTATTTCTTGATCATCTAGGGGAGCTTGTACCCATTTCTACACATAGGCTGATAATATATAAACCTTATCTCTCATCTACTTATTGGTTTCTTTATCCTTTTCTATCTTTTGGAAGATACCACCCACTACCATGGTAACATCATGCTTTAGGCCCTCATTGGTATGCTTTCCTAGTGTGATTTTGGTAATTTGGTAGTTAAAGGGGAAGCCTCATCCCTTAAAACATCAGTTTGGGGGGTAGATACCTCCACAAACATTTCTCCTTAACACCCTACCATTGTTCTTGACAAGATGTTTTCTTTATTTGGTGGCCTTGATGGATGCAATGAGATAATGATTTGAAGGTTAGCTTCCTCTACTTGTACATTCACCTTTTTCTTCATAGGGATTCTCCCAACCCACCTTCAGTTTGAGTATTGTCTCCCCCTTGTTCTTTTTGTTTGGGGACACTTGGCACTATCATTTTTCCTAAGGGTGTAAGGAGAGTAAGACTAGAGTCTTTAATTTGTTCCTCTAACCTGTTAGAAGCTTCCAGTGCATTCTTGTGTTTCCTCTTTTCCTACCCCTAAGTTTTTCACCTCTTCCTCTGTCGTGGTTGAAGATGGTTAAGTATTTGTTCATGCAATATTTGTAACCTCAACCTCTTCTTCTCCAGATGGAGAAGGCTCCTTAGTTACCTCGACTCCGTGGCTACTTAGGAAGTTGAGATTTTTATTCTGCAACTTCTTGAGTTGCAATCTCCTTCTCTATTGCCCCCAAAGTTGGATGAGTAGGCTCCATGACATTTGATTTCTCAGTCTCAACTGATGAAACCTTTTCAGCAGGGGTTTGTTTAATTTCACCTGCAACAACTCCTTCTTCAATGATTTTTCTACCTCACCACCTTCAATATTTTCTATAACAGGTATTTCATGTAGTGGATGGTCTCTCACATTTTCCCCAAATTATGTGCCTTGTGTTGTCTCATGGGGGAGGTCCAATCTAATATCATGATCCAACCCGTGTAATAACTCACTAAATGTCTACTCAATTGATGGATTTGGTCCCTCATGTTCTTCTCTTCCTTAAGATTCATATAACTGAACCTCCTTAGTTGGTACATTGACAAGGGCCTCTTGAACAAGTACACTTATGTGTGCCTCATATTGCATGTGGGGTGATGTAGTGAGTACTACTTATGGGATTTGGGAGGTTGTAGCAGAAGTATCTAACACAAAGTGCAAGGTCATAGGTTCTTCTTCTTCTTTATGGATAGCTTCTAAAGTTGGACCTACCACTAGATGGCTTGGGGCAACACTCCCTCTCATTTGTTTCCCTTTCTTTGGATGGCCCTTTGAGGAGGAGGTTGGAACATCAACCTGTGTGGTTTCTTTTGCCATAGATACCTTTTCCCTTGAACTTGGGTATGGGACCACTTGGAGAGGTGTGGCTATAATGACAGGGGCATCTTGTATAATTTTCTTCAACATCTCCTCTACCATATGTTTCAATTTGGACATAGGGGTCCATGTCTTGCTAATTACAACACTCGACCTCCTCCTCACCCACAAGTCGGCCCTCTGGTTGAGATTTATGGGGAATTTCACTTTAGGTTGTCCAATCTTGTAGATCCCTTGTTGAAAGGGGAAGTGTATCTTTTATGATACCACTTGCCTTGTATTCTCTTAAAATTGATGTGGTTTGCAGGGGAAAAGTCAATTCCTTTCTTACGTAGATAGATTGGGTTCATTTTAAGGATATTTCTAGTCCTACTATACAATGAAGTACTCTCTAACATTTTCTAGTCAATAGTTGGGATGGGATGTGAGGCTATATTTTTGTCAACATATTATTTTCTCACTAAATCATTTCCATCATCAAGTCCTTAAGGAACTACTACAATTTTGTATTCCACCACTTGGGTGAGGGTCATCCTAGAGTAGTCCCTCAATCTAACCTCATCTTCATCCCTACAATCTATCCAATAATTTTCATAATGAGGCTCATTCTCATAGGATGTCCCCAAAACTCCTTGGAATATCCATCTGATGTCATATTTGGGCATAGGAGATAACTTTCGCAAAGTTATCCTGCCCATTTATTCCTCCAAGAGTCTAAATTTAATCAAAGGCAGGTGTACTTGCCAATGTTGATAAGAAACTTGATATTTTCCTATGCTTTCCTGCAATCATCTTATGTACTATCACTAACTGCCTTGATACCTCCAAAATTTCCCATATATCATCCAAGTACCTTGGAAGTATGTAAGGGGCATCATGAAAACAACTTATCGTTATATAAGTAAATGTTTTAAACTGGATAAAGTAGCATCCATATTTAGTGATTAATTTCTTTTCTTGTGAGGTTATTTTGTTATTTTCCCACTCATGCTTGAAAAAGGAGATAAGGGGAGGAGAGAAAGTATCATAAACCAACTTGAAACTGTAGATGTAGTTATCCAGGTTCAATTGTGGGTACACATCATAGACTCTGTAGTTACCAAAATATTTTACTTTGTCCAATATAAGAAATTACCTATGGTGAGAAATTTTGTACACCAAGTAAGAGGTCATGTAAAATTTCATTTTGCTAGTGGAGCCCTCCTCAATATGCACTTTGCCATTTTGAGTAACTATTGATGGATGCAATCATTGATGAATTATCCCCAATGAATGTGTATTTTTCCAATGAGGATTATTTGAATGAATTTGAACATATAATCACTATAGTGTTATGCTCAATATTTGGGAACATTTAGAAATGTTTGCATTCCAATATTCCTTTGCGCTTTCAATAGAAATGTCTGCCACTTTCCGATGCATCGGGAGTCCTAACAATTCCTCAAAATTCTCGATGGTTAAGGACAAGACCAAGGCATTGCTTCCATCCCTAACCTCCCTAGTTATTGATTGTAATTTTGTGCACATTCCCATACTAACTCGAATATTGAGAAAATGGGGAAATCATATGCTAAGGAAAGTCTATTCTAGTCAATTTTCCTCATGGTTTCATTTATGTCAACTGTGTGCAACATTTGCTAGAATTCGGTTAGGTCTACATTTCCCAAGTTAGTGTCAATGATTTTATCCAAATTAGAGGTGAGGTGAGAGGTAGTTTGGACACCGACCAATTGAATCTTCATATTTGCAAGGTGAAGGTCTAAAATATCTATTGCAAAGGGGAACTTAAAACAATCCAAATACACCCGACCCTTCCAACAATGCTTTCCAATACACTACGAGATCAAAATTGTTTACGAGCACAAGTAGAAATATTACCCTTGTAAATTACATCATAATTCTCCTTCACACTAAGAATTATAACTAATTCATCCTTGAAGCTCCAAAACAACCTTTTACACAATTCAAATGCACAAATTTGGTCTCTTGTTTGTCTTAGGGCTTCAAAGTGCTCTTCAAACTCGAAAATTGGAGGCAAAGTGAGGATTTTTGTGAATTTCAGCCCTATAGTGCTTCTCACATGATTTCAATAATGAAGGAACCTGCCTTTATGGTTTCTTCATTCATGGCCATTGATCCTCTATTTGCAATTTTAAATTTCATCCTTACATGTGGATAGATGGGCCACATGCGATTTCACTTAGATGACTTGGCATTTTCTCATTGGTTTACACCTTATAGTCATCCTACGTGGTGTCTTTGCAAGACCTTCTTTTTCTTAGTCACCTTTTTCAAGTGTTGGGGCTATGTAGACAATTTGTAATTTTGTAACTATAAAATTGTAAGTCGTAAGGATGATTTCCTTTCCAAAGTCTCGGGACACTAACACGTGTCCACTTTGTCAAGTTGTGGGGGGATGTAGTTTGCAATATATTGCAGCAACTACAAACTATGAACTACAAAATTGTGGATCTGATTTCTCCATCTATTGTTTCCAAATCATGACACGTGCCCCTCTATGTGAGTTACATGTGGTGAAATTACAATTTGTAATTTTGTAGCAGAACTCAAGCCGCAAACCGCAAAACTACAAGCCTATATTTCTTCAATGTAGCTTCAGTGTTGTGTGACATTCCCCTTCCATTAGACTTCAAGGACCAAAATGCAGTTTGTAGAATAGTAGCAATCTGCAAAGATGCCAACAACAAAGATACTAAAAAGCTCCATTTTCTCTTTGCGGTGCCAGTTCGACGAATATTCACTTTCGAGCTTCGGGATGAAAATGTAACTTGAAATTTTTTACGTACTTTGAATTTTCCATCAAAATAAGTATGCTAGGGAATATTCCCTAAATAGTCCTTTTCATGAGGTTCGACCTACATTTACAACTTGCGAGTTTTTGTGAAAAAAGTGAACCCGTTTTCCCACGGTACCATGAATATTCCTTTTTCATGGGGGTCGAGCTTGGGCACGCATTTTGTAGACTTAAACCTGCAAAATGTAAAACACTCCCTATTACCAAAATGTTTATGTGTTTCCAAATCGATATATTTGTTTTGGGACTGTAATGGCAATGTGAAGGTCCAGATTTCACCATGAAACCTACAACTTTACAATTTTTCTCCAAACTAAGGAAAGATAAAAAATATGTTAAGTCTCATATTGCAAAGTTAAATTATGATTCCAAGAGGGTGAAAATGATGAAAGGAGCTCTTAACAACTTGTAGAAGTGGATGAACCAAGAGGAGAGTGGTAGAGACAAATGAACCATGCATGAACAACCCTGTAAATCCTTTAATTCTCTTGAAAATGGAAATAAATCACTTAGTTCAACCTTTCAAATCTGTAATATCATATTGAAAATCCTTCAACCTGCAAGTGATATTTTGTAAGAACTTTCACGCCTCTTTGAATCAATGTAATAAGAACTTTTAGAACACCAAGGAACAAATGAGGGAAAAGGCAAGGTTCAAATCAACATCCTTTTGGGAATTTTGAAAATATGGTGCCAAGAAACAATGGGATCAAAATGGGCACCAACATAATAGAAACAAATTTGAAGGTAAAACAATTGGTTTCTCTTGAAAATGAAAAAGATGGTATTATAAAAACCATACATATTATGTATGCAATGAAATAAATGATAAAACATAATGCATTTTGTGTGTTAGGATGTGATATAGACTACATTAAATATTTGATGTTACTTGAAGCATGTCATATACTAAATCTCAAACATAATATTTTCATTAACTTTTTATTTGATTCATGAACAAAATTTAATAGGTCCCTCTCTTAATTGTATTGATAATGATATGCCAAAAATTACAAGAGAAAATATTACAGTTTGAGGTGATTTGACATCGATTACGTGAACCATGAAATTCAAGAGGCAACATCAAAATCCTAACTATACTTGCAGGAGGAGAAATAAATAGTCACTCCACATATGATTACATAGATACAAAAACAAACCCCCAAGTGGAAGAAACATGGTAAGCCATCCAAAAACCAGATCATGGAGTAGATAGTTCATATTATTATGGGGCATCTTCCTCCACCACCATTTCCTTGTTTCCAATTTCCAAACCATTTACAATCCATTGGGGACACGGGCGGTGGATTCGTACAATCACCCAAGGAGAAGTCATGTTGTATAAGTTTAACCATGTGAGAAAGTAATTTATGGGCCCTTGTATCTTTCTTCCTTAAAGCCACGAGCTTATGATCTCTGAAATAATGGGGAGCACACGAAACTAGGTTGAGCTATGGAAGAAGGCACCCGGTGGAATCCTTGTTGTGACAATGATTAACCACCCTCTCAATGAAGTTTTCCATTATGTTAAAATGTCTCTCCATCTCTACAAAATCCTCCCAAGCCACAACACTATTCGTTGTAAAGTTAGCCCTTGAGAAGAACCCGAGGGGACTATAACTCAAATTCTTCATTTTGAATCGAGCCCAACTCTATGCACACGGTGAATGAAATGCATAGTTATGCCAAATCTGGCATGTTTATTTGGCACAATATGGAGCAAATTTTCTACAAAGACTGAGGTAATCTCAAAATTCACGTGAGGGTGCATAGAAATCTCAACATACTCCGCATAAAGCATCGCATTGATGGTGTTCATCACCAGCCCTAACTAAATGATGAATATGTGATGCATCTGTTTGTTAGATATGATAGAGAAGAATTACATTTCCCTTTTGGATCTAGCTATATGGAAGTGAGGGAGCAATGGTTTGTTCATTGTGGGAAACTAGTTATGGGAATAGAACAATGGAAGAGCGACCAAATGGAGTGCAAAGAAAATTAGGGTGGAGATAATGGAGGTAGAGTTCATCAATAAAATGTCTAGGACACGTGTGAGGATTCATGGAGCCACATTCCCAGAATGTGTGACTTCTAAGGGAAGGATAGTGTAATCTAATCATTATGACTTAATGATAACCCAATATGGAGGTGGATTCAAAGGTGAGTTTTTAATGATTATTCACTATTATGGAGGGAAATGTTGGGGTTTAACCATACAAAAGTGTTGCACAGATCTAAAAATCAGAGAAAGAATAAAAGCAATGAATGCGTAAATAAACCAGAAGATAAAATAAACAAGAGAAAGATAACACTAGATTTAACGTGGTTCACCCAGTGTGGGCTACGTCCACCAAGAAATGGCCAAAATTATTATTTAGTGCTTTACAAAGGAAATATAATGAAGATTTTTGTCTTCCAACACCTCACAAGATGTTCAATATTTTTCCTCACTCAACTACTCTTTCTTGCTCACCAAGAAAACTAACATGCAAACAATTGCTATTTTCTTCTCTCTTACCTCATACAATGCATACATGCATATATATCTATTATGGGAAACTAACTATGCTTTTACAATCAAGAAATCATCTTTAAAGTAAAAGATTTATTCTAATTCTTGTCCAAAAACAAAAGCACCATCACACAAAGACCGATCCGATGTCGGTTACTGCCTAACCGATGTTGGTCACTTCCTAACCCATGTTGGTTGATAACTGACCGATCTCAATCACTTCCACCGACCGATGTCAATCACTTCTTGACCGATGCCGGTCACTGTCAAATCCAACAACATGTAAAAACAAGCTTTTTGTGAAGTAATTAAGCTCCACACTCAACAATCTCCCACTTGGAGATCAATTGTTGCACTATATTGTACATCACCATCCTTGATCCTTTTCCTTGGCTTGTTTCTTCCTCTTCAAGTCTCAAACTCAAAGACCAACAAAAGTGGAGTGAAGCTCCAACTTCTCCTTTACCAATGGCTTCATTAGCATATCCAAAGTTCTCATCCATATGGATTTTCTCTAACTTTAGTTTCCCATCCTCCAACACTTGTCGTATGAAGTGATACCTCAATTGAATGTGTTTCGTTCTTGAATGAAATGTTGATTTCTTTTCCAGATGGATCACACTATGACTATCACTTGTATAATCTGCAATCATCTTGCTCCTTACCCAACTCTTTCATGAACCTACTCATCCATATCATCTCATTGCTAGCTTCTGTAGCTACAACATACTCTTCCTTTGTAGTAGACAAAGCCACAACCTTTGTAATCTCAAAATTCAGCTAACTGTCATTCCACCTACTTTGTGAAAACATATCTAGTGGTGTTCCTCCTACCATCCAAATCTCCAGCCATATCTGAATCAACATAGCCACATAAAGAAGTATCTGACCCTCCATAGCATAACTCCATGTTGAATGTCCCTCTCAAATACCTGAGAATCCATTATACTACTTTCCAATGTTCTTTACCTGGATTAGCCATAAACCTACTCACAACTCCCATTGTATGTGCAATGTCTGGTCTAGTACAAACCATGGCATACATAAGACTTCCTACTATTGAAGCATAGGGAACATGTGCCATGTACTCAACCTCCTCGTGTGATGAAGGACACTGATCTTTTCTCAATTTGAAGTGTCCAACCATAGGTGTACTAACATGTTTTAAATTCTACATGTTAAACCTTTCCAACACCTTATTGATATAAGCCTCCTGAGACAAATACAACTTCTTGTTTTTCTATCTCGGTGAATTTGCATGCCAAGGATTTTCTTTACAGCTCCCAAATCCTTCATTGCAAATGTGTGAGCTAGCATTTCTTTAATTTTACCAATGTCCTGCATACTAGATCCTGTAATCAACATATCATCCACATACAGTAACAAAATAACATAGCTCCCATTTTCAAGCTTCTTAAAATAAACACAATGGTCGATTCACATCTCATATAACCATGCTCATGCATAAAACTTTCAAATCTCAAATACCATTGCCTTGGAGCTTGCTTGAGCCCATATAAGCTCTTTTTCAATCTACACACAAGTTTCTCCTTACCCTTGACTTCATAACCAAGCAAATGCTGCATATAAATCTCTTCCTCCAAATCACCATGAAGAAAAGTCATCTTAACATCAAGTTGTTCTAAATGCAAATCTTCTTATTGCAACAAAACTTAGAACAATACAAATAGAATTCATCTTAACTACAAGAGAAAAAATATCATCAAAGTCAATACATGTTTTCTATGTAAATCCCTTTACCACAAGCCTCACCTTGTATCTTTTCATTCCACCCTCTTCTTCCTTGATCCTTGTAAACCCATTTTTTCTATAGTGCTTTCTTACCTGCTAGCAACTTGACCAAATCCCATGTTTGATTTTGTTCCAAGGAGTCCATCTCCTCATCCATGTCATGCTCCCACTACACATGTGGGTATCTACCTACATTGCTTCTTCAAATCTTTCTGGTTCACCACTATCAATCAATAATAAATAAGAAAATGAAGGTGAAAATATCTCTGAGGTCTACTTACTCTTTGTGACCTTCTCACTAAGATCTGGGGTGTCTGGGGCTCATTTTGTTCCTATTGCACATTCATGTCAATCTTTGTCAATGACCGACACCGGTCTCCTAATACCGACCGTGGTTTTGTAACCGATCATGGTTCCTTTGTCTACCTACCGACTGTGGTTGCCTCACACACACGTTTGAGGAGTACCGACACTAGTTCCAGTAGTTTTCTGCTTCAACCCGATCATGTCTAGAGATACCGATTAACTCCGATCGGCACCAGCTTCTATAGAGCCGACGCCAGTGTCTGTGGATGTCTACTTTAGATCTAAAATTTAATTTTCCTTCAAAATCTCATCAACTTGTTCATGTTTAGGCACCAAAACCTTATCCATGTACATTCTTTTTTCATTCCAATCAATGTCATGACTCCTAACAATCTTAGAATCTTATAAATCCCAAAAACGATATCCAAATCACCATATCCATAACCAATGAAAGTACATCTCTTAGATTTAACATCCAACTTCTTCCTATTTTCCTATCAACATGCACAAAAGCTTATGAGCCAAAAACTCTAAGAAAAGAAAAATATACCTCTTTTCCAGACCAAGCTTCTTCTAGTATTCCACCATCCAGTGTTGTTGAAGGCCCATAGTTGATCAAGTACACTGTTGTATCCACTACTTCTACCCAAAACTTCAAAGGAAAACTGACATGTATCCTCATGCTTCTAGCATGTTCCATGATTGTTTTGTTCATTCTTTTGTAACTCCATTCTCATGTGGAGTTCTAGGAACCATTCTTTCTCTTCGTATTCCATTCATCTGAACAATAATCATTGAAAGCCTTGTTGCGACTCGCACCACACATTTTTCGATCTAAGGAACTTTAATTTTAAGTTTGTTTCATTTTCCATAAGGGCTTTCCACCTTTTAAAAGTCTCAAAACATTAGATTTACACTTAATACAATAAATCCATACCTTCCTTGTGGCATCATCAATGAAAGTCACATAATATTGGGATCCTCTAATAGAAGCTACCTGAGCTGGTCCCCACACATCTGAGTGTACAAGCTCCAATTTCTACTCCTTCTTTGTTGACCCAACCTTGAGAAATCTCACTCTCTTACTTTCCAAATATGCAATGCTCACAAAATTCAAGATCTAATTATTTCAAATCTGATAACTTACCCTTAGCCTTTAAGATCTGCATTCCTTTTTCACTCATATGGCCTAGCCATTATGCCACATGGTTGCATCTGAATCTATAGTAGATAGCACAAAAAAGGAATTAGTAACACATGTAGACAAATATAAATTTCCTACCTTCTTACCTCTTTCCAAAACAAGAGATCCCTTGGTAACCTTCCAAGAATCAGCTTTTATGAATGTAACCACGCATCCAGATTCACCTAGTTGCCCTGCAGATATTATATTTCTCTTAAGGCTTGGCACATGCCTCACATCTTTCAATACCCATGGATTTCCATTCTAGCAACTTTAGATGAACATCACCTTTACTAGTAATATTGTATGGCTCATCATCTCCTAAATAAACTTGTCCAAAATCACCCTAAACATAATTTCTAAATAACCCTTATTAGGGGTAACATGGAAAAAAGCTCCAGAATCTAAAACCCAAGATTCTAATTTATTATCCAAGGAGAGAATAAGGGCATCTTGTTTTACCTCACTTGCAACATTTTCCTCTTTACTTTTTTCTTTACCTTTGTCTGATGTATTCTCTTTGTTTTCCTTGGACCAACACTCCTTTTTACGTGTCCTCTCTTTCCACAATTCCAGCAAAGTAAATCTTTGTACTTGGATCTAGATCTTCCATTTCTTGACTTTGATCTCCCATTCTTCTTGTTCTTTGATGATCTCTCCTTAGATCTTCCCTTTTTCTACATTTAAAGTGTTTCCATATGATGTTTCTCCTAAGATTTTCCTGCGTATTTCCTCATTAAGGATTACACTAACCACATCATCAAATTTCAAACCTTTAGAAGTAGACGTTGTATTACTAACATCCATTACTAAGTTATCCCAACTATCTGGCAAAGAACATAAGAATAAAAGTGCTTTCACTTCATCATCAAATGGAATTTCTATCAATTTTAATTGATTTACAATAGACCGAAATCATTCAAATGATTAGATACAGATCCACCTTCTTGCATCTTAGAATTAAACAATTTTTTTCATCAAATAAACCTTATTCAAGCACTAGGAGTTTCATACAAATTTGCTAAAGATTTCATCAACTCTACCATGGTTTTTGCATCTATAAAATTCAAGCCACCGATGTTGTCAGGCTCAATCTTATAGATCCCAGAGTCTTTCTGTCAAGAACCTTCCATTCTTCATCAATCATCATGTTTGGTTGTGCATGCTCATCCAATGATAAGTATAGATCCTTCTGATATAAATAATCCTCCACCTGCATCTTCCATAGTTGATAATTATGACCGTCAAATTTCTCTACTCGGTATTTACTATCTTTTGCCATTGTTATGCTCCCACTCAATCAAAAAACCCTTTGTGAGTAAATCCATGTCAACACAAAAAACCTCCAAACAAAGCTCTGATACCATTTATTGGGTTTAACCATATAACAATGTTACACAGATCTAAAATCAGATAAAGCATACAAGCAATGAATGTGGAAATAAACTAAAAGATAAAATAAATAAGAGAAAGATAACACCAATTTAATGTGGTTCACCCAATGTGGGCTACGTCCACCAAGAAACAACCAAAATTGTTATTCAGTGCTTTACAAAGGAAATACAATGAAGATTTGTTGTCTTCCAACACCTCAGGATGTTCATGTTCACCTCATATTTTTCCTCACTCTAACTACTTTTTTCTTCTCTCTTACTCACCAAGAAAACTAACATGCAAACAATTGCTAATATTCTTCTCTTCATTTACCCATCCCAACAATGCATACATGCATATATATCTATTCATGGCAACTAACTATGCTTTTAAAATCAAGAAATTATCTTTAAAGAAAAATATTTATTCTAATTCTTGGCTCGCGTAGGTCGACTTTACTACCCGATCAATGCTCACTTCACCGAAATGCCGATCATCGTAAAATCCAAGAACATGTAAAAACAAGATTTCAGAAGCAATTAAGCTCCACACTCAACATGAAAATCATGAAGAAGAAGCTCCCAAAGACAATGTTATGATTCTTCTATGTTGTCAACCAAATCATCCAAACTTTGGGAATCTTTATGATTTTCAAGGAATTACGCCACCTTATTAGCCTCCCTATAACAATGTTGAATGCTCCATTCGATGAATCGGGAGAGGGGATGAAGATCTTGGCCAAGGATATTGTTCATTTGCCATGTGTTGGATTTCCCATTTTTTATAGCATTCATAATGACCATGAAGTCCCCATTTATATAGAATTTATTGATTCTATAACTAAGAGTGATTCGAAGACGATGCACTAATGCAAAGACTTCGGCAACATTACACAAACCATCCGATAAGTGAAAAGAACCCACTTGGAGAAAGGAGTCGGAGAAATCCCGATGATGTAACCATCCCTTAAGACCCCTAAATTACCTTTTGAACCCACGTCATCATTTATCTTGAAAACCCTTAGTCGTGGGGACTCAATTGGCATTTATTCTTTTTACTTCGCTCCATGATGAAGATAGTACACCAAACCCATTAACGGAGATAACATTTTTATTATTGTTGATATATTGTTATAACATTAAGTGGACAGGGACAATCGGTAGTTATATTCCATCACTAATAATTGAATGACTATAAACATATTCAATATTAACTCCGACATGCCATACACTAAATCTCAAACGTAATATTTTTGTTATTAATTTATTGTTATAGCATTAAGTGGACATGGACAATAAATCTTTTTATTGTGTCACTAACAATTGAAATTATAACCTTAAACAGTGACTTGTTTCGTATAAAACATGATTTTTGAACAAACTTGTTGTTGACCCCACTATTTTGGCTATTTTGGCTAAGTATTGAGCGACACATGCAAAGCAACATCAAAGAAGAGGCGTGCGTGTGACATTTTGGGATAGTGTGTAGAAGTATTTGAATGATGTGCATAAGGAAGGGTGATATGGTTGGAAGTAGAGAAATAAATGCCACATGAAGAGCACACAAAGGGAGATGAATTGGAAAAAGTGACAAAAAGTGTAAAAGAGGACAAAAAGGAATGACAACGAAGCAAGGAGTGCAAAGTGGCAATGATGATGTGTGAAAGGAGGAATGAAAGACTAACAATGTTGATAGATATCTCGATATATCAATACAAATCACGTAGATTGGGATCTCATCCTTTCCACCAAATCGACATGAGTATTAGACGTCACTCATGCATTGAATGTGTCCCCTCACGATAGATCCAAGCTAAGGCAAATCGACCCTAGTAATGGTGACTAACCCCTTTGGGTGGGAAGAGATTCAAATTTGAACCAAGCAGAGGTGTATAAATGGGTTCTCTCGAGTCCAGAAGTGAGCTAGCTAGTTGGTGACCGGGAAAGTCACGAACTATTGGATTAGGTTCCATCTACTCTAAATGATGTAATAATGTATCAAGGCTATGTGAGTTCTTGTGAGAACTAGGATGGTTCTACAACATGTACATAATTAATAGCCCCTTTGAAAGCTTGTAATAGAATCATGAATATATGGGACAAAATTTTGCTACAAATCATTGTGTTAGTCTCTAGTTCTTTATGTATAGTTTGAATAATGATGTATGTGGTTCCATGCTAAGTATGAATGGTTATTTGGTTAATATAGTGATATTACTAAGTGTAGTGATGGACACTCCATTCCCAAAACTAGTAAGGGACTTAGCGCACCAACTACCTCGGGTGAGCATGCGGGAGAAATTGTGTGATATGTCGACACATTTGATAGATAAAAAGGGCTTGTGTGCTCTTTTTAGTTGAGAATTTATATAATATATATGTTGGAATGCTACGAAACCCAAACATTTTGGTTTCATTGTCAATACCTTGCTCATTGAATGAATGAAAAATGTTTGATAGGATCACACTTGAACTTGTGGAAGAATGGTAGAGTGAACAAGAGGTAGATTTCACATTAATTCATCCAAATGGAATTAGAGAAGACCCAAGAAGATGGGCGGATAGGGACTTGGAATACACACTATATTCAATATTATTCCATGAGTTCCCCACCATTTGAATGTTTGGATCGTTGCGTTATTTTTGGAGAAGCCAAGGAACCTTAGACAAAGGTATCCTTAAATGAAGAGCATCTCGAGGAATTGAATAATACCAACATCATGTGGACTTGTGTTATTAATGTATAATGTGAAGGTTTCATAGAAAGTTACTTGATGGAGCTTGTAGTATCAACATACTCCTTCCAAAAACAAGTTGAATACCAATTTATACCTGAACCTAGAGGCACATATATTCAGTTTATACCTTTTGCATCAAGACGATGTTTATAGATTGGGGTATTGATGCTACCCATGAGTGGATAAAGAACTCAAAGTGTACCATTGGTGGATGATGGTTGAGATTATTGTGCGAAGGAGTGATCCTGATAAGGCACGAGGATCTAAGATGGAAGAAGAGGATGAGAGAAATCAAAGGCATAAATACAACCAAGGGAAAAGCCTATTGTTAGTTGTCAAGAGGACCCAACATGGTGTGGATGTCGTGATGACATCAAATGATGGAGGGAGGACCATTACCATGGAAGGCACTAAAGGATAGTATACTCCAACAAAAGAAATGGCTTGGGGCCCATTTCCCATAAATGGCCATAGAAGAAGGCATTCACTACTCCCACCACCACAAGAAACCAAAGATCGCACTATTGCAAGACCAAAATAGAGAAGATTAACAATGATAGAAGAACGGTTTATCACTTGAGGAATCAGTGAACTTTGTATTATAACAAGTCATATCATACGCACCACTACAAGGAGTTGGAACTAGTGCACAAGGAGTGATGCGCTTAGCATTCTAACTATGAGAGGGGTGCCAAACATAAGCCCCACCCAAGGCCAACCTATGAAAACTCAACCAACCCAAATCCAACCCACCCAGCACTCAACAAGTTTGGGGACAACCAATTCTAAACCAACCTTTTTAGGATCAAATTTGGTATAAAACCAACCCACCCATAATTATCTAAATGCAACCTTGCAACCTTATGTCTACGACCAATCGATGAAGATCCTTAAGTACAAAGGTGTAGAGAATATCATTGACCATGTGCATTCTTATGAAATTATATAGCATGTGAATTGAATCACGACACCGAAGAGGAAGGCAAGCCATTTTTCCAAAATTCGTTTGAATGTGCACATACATGGTATAGAAAGTATGATTCATTGTAGCATGTGGTGGATTATGACCTGATAAAGAAGAAATTTTTGGAATAATTTTATATCTTATAGTTTTAACAACAAAGTTTGGCACAGCTAAAGGACATCAAACAAGGCCAATCTGAGGTTCAAAAATTTGATATCAAAGTTTTCATATGATCTTTATTCAGTCCACAACATGTGTAATGGTTTATAGGATATCTCCTTATGCCATTTAGGCATTCTCCTTAAACACATTTGTGGACCCATGTGGGCCCTTGGTGGTTGCACTATGTGTTAAATCAGCAAGAAATGTGTACATGGGAGTAAGCCCATTCTTAGAATCTTAAATCCCCAAGATGGTAGAGAAGTTATAGATCCTCACGCTTAGGGTGCACAAGAAAAAAGTGCGTCGAATATGGGGTCTTGATTGCTAGGTGGAGGGGCACATAAAGAAAAATTTCCCAATGAAAGGCATGTGTCTCGCACTTAAAGACTGTGAGTTCTACCATGGGACCAAAATGTACGGTTTTATCTAGTACCACAAAGGGAAAAGCAAATCAAGGTGTCACTTTGGTCTAGGGTGTGTGAAACAAACACCCATGATACCATAAATTGCCTAGTGATTGAGAAGGCTAAATAGGTAGGTTCTAGAGGTGCACTCCAAGTAATTGTTTCCCCCATTCAATAAAACCAAAGCTACAAAGTGGAGGAAGATGATAACATGGAAGAGAAGTAGTAAGGGGAGGAGGGCGATTCCCCTAGAAGTTTTTGTGAGTGTGGCAATCCAAGTCACTACCAGTGAGATTATCCCAAGTGTCCTACTTGTGGATATTGTAGGATTGCACACAATATTGAGGACTACCTAAACCTCTACCAAAAGATGACATAAAGATTGGAAGGTTCAACAAAGGGTGAAAGAATGATCAAGCTTGATATGTGAGCCCCCAAGAAGCAAAACAGATCCAAAAAGAAAGGTCCAATTAAGTGTAACAAAACGTAGTGGTGTGTACGCTCGACCCATAAAATTAGGAACTCTTCAAAATTCCCCTCAATATTTTCTCAATAGAGTGATGAATTATCCAAATGGCACATGCTAGAAGTTGATTCTTGAGAAAGTCAAGGAAATGTTGAGAGATTTATAAGGATATATTCAAACTATGCGTGAAGTAGAGGTGCATGTGTTCAAAGAAAGGTTACAAAAGCTATGGAATGGGGTTAGAACACTCAAGAGACCCCAAAGCTTTATGTAAAACTGATCAATGGACCATCAGTTAAGAATTAAACAAGGGTTCCTACTTTGCATGCATTAGTTTAAAGCAAACAAGCAAACTTAACAAATATAATTACCCTATATTCTTGAAAGCTTAAATAAGTGAGCCTAATAAGGATCTAAGCAATTAGTTTGTGCTTAAGAGAATGGGATCTCACCATTAATGGCTTCAAGGCCAATGGTTCTTCCCATTTACTCCATGGTGTGTGGTGTGTTGTAAAGGATAAAGCAAATAGCTCAATAAGATGAAATAAAACTCCTAATCCTAGCAATAATACTATAGTTTATGTTAGAGGGAAGAAGTGTTCTTGTAAATGAGAGGGGGTAGTGGGCTATTTATAGTTTTCCATTTGGGAAAGTGGGGAATTTTGGTGCATGTGGGACTAAAGGATAAGTCAAAAAGTTAATTAGGGAGTCAAAGTAAGGTTTGACTAGGTTTAGAAGAAGTTAATCAGGGTTAGGACTAGTTAAACTAGGTTAGGCTAGTTAATCCTATTTAGAGAGGAATTAGGTTTTGAGAGGGCTTTGAGAGGTCTAATCAATCCAATGAAATGGATTGATAGTCTAGAAAGCTAGTATAAGTAGTCTAGAAGGGAATGAGAAGAGGATTTAGCCAATAAAGGACTTATAATAGCCTGCTTAATTGGTTTACAAGAAGAATACGACCAAAAGAGTGTCATAAGAGGGGAGTTAGATAGGTCTAACTGATGGTATGTCATCAATTTACGAGGAGGAGAATAGTTAGTGCAGTATTAGGAATAATAGTGCTTTGATCAAACTATAGGTGTCTACAAATACATGAAGGAAGAAGCTCATAAAGACCTTATGGAGCAGGGAAGTCAAAGAGGCAACCAAATATAATGCTTGTTAAAATCAAAGGGACGTGCTCCCACTTCTAAAGGATTAGCTACAAGAAGTCCTTGAAGTCGGAATTATAGCACAAGAATAAGCTAAGGGTCCGGAATCAAGGTGGCTAAGTGAGGATTTGATAGTGAGCTATTGTCAAATGTTGTCTTAAATGGAAAAAATTATGCACAACATCCTTATTGACACTTGCATTGAAGTCAATATACTTACGAAGGATGTTTGGATATGGATGGGACAAATGCCATTGGAGCCCACCCTAAATACCATGTTTGTGGCTAACAAAACAAGGGTGATCCCACTTTTCTCGCTTAAAGGAGTAATCCTGACATCATAGGAGCCAAGTTCAAAGTATATTTTAAGTTCATCGAGCTAGCAGAAGCTAATCACTACTCTACTCTCTTGGGAAGACCTTAGTGCTTTGAGAATAATGAGGATATGTGCTTCAAAAAGTGTTATATGAGCTTTGAAAATGGTTTACATAGGCTTGTAATCCCTTTGGACCATATTCAAGGGCCACCATTTATAGAGACAAAGGATAACGAGGAAAACATAAACTATATATAAGCTCATGATGTGAGGAGGATATCAAATTTAACCTAATCAAGAAGGATGCATCAAATGGGAAAGTGGCATGTCGGTTTCAAATACTACCGGAAACAACTTGTCATTGGTGGGTCGAAGAGGCCTATGAGCTCACTGGAAGGAGGTATGTGGAGGTGAGGAGGAAGTCCCTAGAGTTTGAAAATGGCAAGTTGGCATGGCAAGAAATGTGAAAGATTGAGACAACATATGTGCCCTCTCAAATATGGAGGCCTAAGCACACACTAGTCATAACAAAATTCCCAAAGAGTGCGCACATACCGTAAAGATAATTTTTAGGATCAACAGGGGAAGGTTAGCTAAGATTCTAAGGTATAATGGAACAACATTCGCATGGACCTACATGGTGAATATAGAGGATTTCTTACCAAAGGAGGAGGAGAGAGTAAAATATTTGGTCTACACCATTAAGAGTACAAGTGCCCGATGGTGGGCTAACCACCTTCCATCACTATCCCGATGGAATAACATCAAAGAGGCTTTCTCAACTCATTTTAAGAGAATAAATGGCAATAGAAGTTTTTTAAAATATGATGGAAGCACATGCCTTGTCTCTCATGTGTGTATATGTCAAAAAGAATGGGCTAAAGGTTAAGGCACACTCTCACTCTACTTATGGATGCATGCCTTTTACAACACGCTAACTGCTTGGGCGAATGCTTGGTATATCATTTGTGAGTCAATGAGATAGACATGGGAATGGGAACATGCCAAGGAAGATCTAGCACAAACCTTCTAATTCCATTCAGATACTAGGGAATGGGATAAGCCCTTACAGTTAGTTAAGGAGGCCATCTTCCATAATGACGCAGTCATGGAAGAAAAAGAGTATCCCACATTCGTGATAAGGAGGCATACACACGTGAAGGGCTATTCAAGGAAGAGGCTAATACCATCGCAACAAAATGTTTGAGAAATCAACACAAAATCTATGAGAGAGAAGGCAAATTTCTTGATGCAAGTTGATTTTCGAGAAGACTCGAAAGAACACTTAAGCATCCCAACTACAATTGGAGAGAACATAGTGCGAATGTGCATGAAAAGAAGAAGTATTATTCTAAATCAATGTGCACAATAAGGATAAACATTAGATTAGAGATCGAGCCTAGTCGGTGACCAATGGAAATTATTGGTCAAATGCATAGAAACACACATAGTTGATTTGTTGAAGGATTTCAAAGATTTATTCCTAAAGGTTACCACGAGATGAATCCCTAGGGAAAATGACTATAAAATTAAGATAGGTTGTACACCCAAGATGAAAAAGGCCATATAGCATGAACTTGAACTTGAGGAAGAAAGTGGAGGAAGAGATCAACAAGATGCTTGAATCTGCATCATCTACCTCTTTGAGGAGTTAGGATGGGTAAGCCCCATGGTGAAAAGCATAAAGAAATAAGGGCATAAGGATCTATGTGGAATTCCACACAATGAATGAAGATCACATTACCAACCCCTTCCCAACCGAGTTCACAAAATAAATTCTTGAGGGCAAAGTGAGATGTAAGATCTATACTTTTACGAATGGATTATTAGGGTATCACCAAGTCTAGATCGCAGAGAGGGATGAGCCAAAGAAAAAAATTTCTAAAAATGGGGCTCCTTCGCCTATAACGTTATGTCATTTGGTTTAAATAACTTTCTTGAAATTTCTCACATGTAGTAATTAAGGCATTCAAGGACTTAATTTACAAGTTCATGTAGGTGTACATGGATGACTAAACCGAATATGGGTTAGTGAGAGACGATCACGCCAACTTGAGGCTCATGTTTGAAAGATGTAGACAACGCAAATCTTCCTTAACCTCAAGAAGCGCATCTTTGTGACACCATTTGGGGTCTTGCTTGGACATGTGATTTGCGAGGAAGGAATGCTAGTTAATCTTTCCAAGATTGTGGTAATCCTTAGACTAAAGGATCTTGCAACACATTGTGATGTGCATGTATTTTTAGCACATAGGCTACTATAGTTCATTAAATACTATGCCAAGATATTCGGCCCCTTAGAGGAATTGTTGAAGAAGGATGTACATTTTATGTCCAATGCACTGTAAGACTCATTTGAAACATTCATTGGAAAATTAGTGAGTGTGTCCATTCTCTCGGGTTCCCGAATTATAATAAACCCTTACATGTTCACGTAAACACGTCGGGGATAGTTGTAGGATCATTTTGGACTAGCCAAGAGAAGGTAGGGTAGACCATCCCATATATTTTCAAGCGGGAAGCTATCTTTGGAAGAGGGAAACTACACTAATGTAGAGTGTGAGGCATTGGCAATGGTTTATGCACTCAAGAAATTTAGACCGTACTTACTAGCCATAAAGATTGTGTTCTTCACCAAAATGATGCACTATAGTACATGGTTAATAAGTTAATGCTAGATAGGAACATCTATAGATGGATTATCTTATTTCAAGAATTCAATTTCTTCATCATGGAGAAACTGGGTAAGCTCAATTGTGGTCCATACCACTTGTCAAGGATCAACACAGGAGAAGACACATGGAGTATTGAGGATGACATGTTAGATGCATAATTTTACAAGGTTCAAAGAGTACCATTGGAGTTGGAAGATATTGTAGCTTTCCTCACTTCAAGCATAACTCCTACTGGATGGAGTGTTAAGGAAAATAAGCACCTTGTGGTGCACACAATGTCATACCACCTTATTAGAGGAGAAATGTAGAAGTTTGGGCGCAATGAAATTTTAAGTTGTGTATCAACACATGACCGTGTAGGATTGCTACATGAAACTTAGGAAGGAATAGCAGGAGACCACTTGTTGGAGAAGCCATCAAGCATAAGATTTCATTTTTAGGATTATTGTGGCTCATGATGTTTAAATATGTTAAGGAATGTACTACTGTGTGTGACATCTCGCGAAAGGGTAAGAAATCCAAATATGAAGGATGAAATGCTCTTACTACTAATATGCGCAGGGAGCCATTTCAAAATTGGGCCACTAATTTTTTTGGGCCAATAACTCATGTTGCACGTAAAACTAGAGCATGATACATCATCATTGTCACATATTATTTAACAAGGTGGGTGGAAGCAGAGCATGTGAAAGATTACACGGTGGCCACGAAGCTAGGTTCCTATGGGAAAATATCATCTCAAGGTATGGTTGTCTGTTAAGTTTAACCAATGACAAAGGAATCCATTTTCCTCCAAAAACAATGTGCATCTTGTTGGTCAAACTGATGATTGTACATAATAAGATCACCCCTTATCATCCCCGAGAAAATAGGATAGTAACACAACAACTATAATCCAATGACTTGATGCTCTAATGAAATTGGATGAGAAAATATTGCTTGCGTGCTGGAGTCAAGGAGTTGAGAAGACACGAAAAAAGTTTGGCATGATAAGCACATCAAGAGAAAGGTGTTGAGGGCATGCGCGCAAGTCCTTCTCCATTATACCAAACATACTTAGGTGGTTGGGACCATACATCATTCACAATATTTTGGATTGCGGCGCACTTGTAAGCTACACGCACTTGATGGAGAATTGTTACTCGAGCACTTCAATGGTAGCAGATTTAATCCCTACCACTCCTAACCATGTAGCTACGATGGCAACTCAAAAATATTTCCTTAGTTTTTAGGTTTGGGTTGTTTGCTTTATGTCTTTTTGCAATTAGGTTTACGAGCTTTTAAAAAGGATGTGTCTACGCGTCTAGGGCATAAGGATAAATGAACGATCATATTTAGTCAGTTTTGACCAAGTTTGAGAGATCACGCCCACTACATATAATGCTTGTGAAGATTCATTTATGTTGACTCGGTTATAACAAACATACATTTGGGGGAGTCATTAATGTTGACCCCCTTTATATCCTTGGGGATTCATTTATGTTGACCCTAATAAGAGTTGAAATAAAAAGTGTATTAATATATTACACTTATGTTTATTAAAAATTGGTACAATGGTATGGCCCCAATGGGTGCAACCAATTTACCCACAATATAAACATACTTACCCTTTGTAAGTATTTACAATCAGAGACATAATAATTAATTGGTACATACATGAGAGATATTCGGATGTGCAAAGAAGAAGCGAGAAGATGATATGTTAGGTTCTCATTGTCTATAATTTAAATTGGTTGTATGTTCCTCTTAGATATTATTAATACATCTGGATAGTGCTTCTAGTAGGGTTTTTTACTTGAAAGGGTTTTCCCCACATAAATTTGTGTTTATTATGTTGTTTGCTCTTATTTAAATTCTTGTTGTATTCATTTATTTATATTTAAGCTTAATTTCTTATTCATAGTTAATAATTCAACATGCATAATTCATTGATTACATCAATTCTTTGATCCTTGAATTTTTGACACTACAACACAACCTAGAATAGAATTTTCATGTGCATGATGAAGGCACATGATAAAAAGACAACAAACCTCGAGGATTGCCTAAACTATAGCGTGGCAGAGGACCGCGTGTGCATAAGGAAGAGGAGGAGAGGCGGAGAAAACATCAAAATTTGACAAGAAAGGCAAAGTTATGAAGGCAAGGTGTGCGCATGCACAACCTTGAAATGCCAACAAGACAAGTATTCATGTCGGGATGCTAACGTCAAAGGAGAGAAGCGGGAAAACAAAATAACACCTAGAGTACAAAACGGTTGGGCATGATTCCTGGTCACCTTTTTAGATGCAAAGAGCTAACATGGCGAGCAAATTGCACCAACCGAACACATTAAATATCCCCCAATAGGAAAAGGAATTCATTGTGCACAATTGAGCCGAGAAGAGTAGAGATGTGAAGGAGAGAACCAAACAATTTGTGTGAAGGAAAATTGCTCATAACTCACACTCTCAAGCTCAAATTGTGACAAAACCAATGCACAAAGATATATCAGGTGAGGAATCCATAGAGCTTTATTTTAGAGAATTCAAAGAAGGTTAAAAGAAGAAAAGTGTGATATTTTGTGCTTGGAGAAAACATGTCCGCATTGACTAACAAACAAGCTCGAAGCGGAAAGCAAGATAGTCTCCTACGAGATGTGGCCATTACAACTTATCCTACAAGAATGGGAAGGATAATGAGACACCAAACTAGCCCATGCCACCAAAAAAATGATGTGTGACCATAACCCCATCATAGATAACCAAAGGAGAAAGTGTCGTCGGAAGAGCCGAAAGATGACATCCCCAAGATACAATTCCCGGACAACGCATCATTGGTGAGCAAGAGGAAAGCAAGGTTTACAAGATAGAGATGAGGGAGGTGAACCACTAAGTGAACTTCACAATTCTAAAGAGGGACTATATTGTCTAAAGCTACGTTAGCGCGAGATGGAACAATGGATTTGAACATCATACAACGCATATAGCTAGAAGACCTTGGGGTATTTCAAATGTTCAAGCTTCCATACTTTGGCAAGGACACCCCCTTGGTTTGGTTCTTTCTCACGCGCTTACATGAGAACAAACTTTATTTTGTAGGAAGTCACACCAAGATATTAACCAAACTAATACACTAAGTGACGAGTGTCACAAGGGAAGGTGCTCAACAACAACATAGCCATTGACGGAACGTGTCAAAAAATTAACTATCAATAGGGAAAATATGCCATGCCAATAGATGACAACCCAAACCCTTCAATGAGGATAGTCACGCGCTTTTTTAGTTTGAAGATATGCCACTCCAACATATGGGAGAACCTCAACTAGAATTTCTTGTACTTGGCACATAGAATCGCGGTGCAAAAGGTTAGGTATAACCTTGCACAATATATAACAAACAATCTAAATTTAGGCACGCGTGTGGCACAAGAAAGAGGAGATCCCTTCATGTTCAATGTGATCTTGATCATGATCGTGTTTGATGAGAATTGTGTGTCGATTGGTATGAGCCAAAAGTGTTCAAGTACCCAAAATGGAAGCAGTCTCAACCGAACATTTCACTAAGTACACATGTCATGACAACAATAAAAATTCAACTAGTTACGCACCATGAGATGGTTCAAAAGTGCTTCAAAGCATTCACGAAGGAATGGAGAATTCTTAAGGAGCTCTCGGAGGTCTGCAAGGACAAGGTGTGGTTTGGGATACTAACCCATTGTTGTTGCGTGTAGTACAAATTAAAGACCAAATCTTAGTTTGGTGTTGGCTTCGTATGTGTGCTCGGTGCATTGTTCCATATAACGGTCATTTGAAGGAATGATATCGATTGATGGTGCATTGAAATCTATAATGGCATCCAAGCCATGAAGATGATGTACAAGTACCCCAAATGGGAAGGTAAAAAGATAGAGAGTCGATGATGACTCACATGAAGTTCATGAAACTTGTATATTCAAGTATAACAAGGTCGTTGCCACTGCTAACTAAACAAGTCATCTCTTATGCCTTGAGGTCACGAACAAGAAGAAAGCGCAAACATCGATTCCACGTCGAACAAAGGCCAAGGCAACCTAATAGCCTCATGGCACCTTCAAGATTCGAGAGGAAGATGATAGATATGCAAGGCCGCATATGAAGACAAGGACTAGTGGATCCTCTTCAAGCACGCGACCTGTGGCGTAGCCAGGCCAGTCTAACACAACATAAAGGCATTTAAGCACAAAGAGGGATAAGAAGCCAAAGCGAGAGACACCAAAAAAACCACCAATGTTTCCAGGGTTGGTGCCTCCACCCCCATCCTTCACAACCTCGATCATAACATGAACAAGAGCTTCTCCAATGCGGGTGAGCATGGAAGGAACCACCTACAAGATCACTTCCCTAACTTCTCTATCATCTTATATGTCACAGTATACTGGAGACCCTGAGGACTCCACCACTCACTAAGAGGAGGAAGGTGCAACTACAGAGTTTGAAAGGGATAAGTCCAAAGACGTGCATGGTGAAGTGCACGAGGAAGACACAAAACTTAAGCATCATGGTATAGAGGAATTCATGAAGGATGTTGTGAGTCAAGGGGTAAAGATACCTCAATGAGAGAAAAGGCACAAGAGACTCCGATCAAGGAGGAAGCTGCAAAGGATGGCAGTGCGCATGAAAAAGAAAAGATGAGCAAAGGAGTGAATATTGAAGGGCCGCTCGAGGAAGATAAGAAAGAGGAAGAAGAAGAAGGTAAGCCAACATGTAAGAAAGGGGTAAGGCGGAAGGGCAAGAACACCAACCCATCAATCTTAAAGAATAACTGCGCTCAAGGAAGAAAATGAGGACTAAAGGAGAGAAGCAAAACAATGCAAGGGGAAGTGTGTTGTCTTAGAGTCACCATCCAAGAGTCCAAAGAAGTGTCCCTCCCTTAAGCTACCCGAGATGGCATGTGTTATGTATCAAAAAGGAAAGGACATGAAAGACTTGTTCATGTGGGATTACATCCGCCAACTAGAGCTTCAGGGTGGATATGTAAACAGTGTCTTTTCAAGATGAAGGACTAATAGATGAGCCTCATTTTGAACTATTTGATAAAGCGTTGGAGGAGAGCGACTCCATCATGACATTAGGTGACATGGTTTTCACTTAATTGAATACCCGGCTATTGAGTGAGAGCAGAATCCAATGCCTTAATAAAGTTGGCGATCGAGGTGTCCCGGCACGAACTTCAAGCATTGGTATGAGACGTAAAAGGAGGGGTGTGATAATTATTTAGTTGACCAAGCCAAAAATATTTTCATAGAAAAGGCGGAAGAAATGGAAGCGCACACACTATCCATGTGCACAAAGATCATCGGGAAAGGATTCGCCTCCGGTGAGGTAGTAGTGGACAGATACCATGACACAACTTGAGCTACTACTTGAGGAAGTATTGACAAGCATAGAGCTCAAGGGGAAGGAAAATTCATCAGGTCTTGTGAAAAAAGTTAAGGATCAAGCTAATCGCATGCGAGGAGACCTTAGTAAAGCCAAAAATTAAAGAATTCGTTGTAGCAAAATCTCTCAAGGAAGTTCAAGCTCTAGATGAGTGATAAAGGAGTTAGTTAAGGAGGTCCACAAAAATGAGGCCTTGTAGAAACAAGTGATAGATATTAAGGATAAGGTCAAGCGCAAGAAGAAGAGTGACGAGATCAAAGCAATTGTTGGCCAAATCAAGGCCAAGGAGACATCCTACGATGAAAATTTTAGGGTCCTGCTCCCAAGAGTTATAGAGACCGAAAAGGTCTAGAAGATGATACCTCATTCACCACTGATATGGACTCAACGTGTGAGGCTGCACAGAGAAAAGGCAAGGAGAATGAGACTTTGAAGGCTCTTTTTCCCTAAATGGTTGAAGGGATGAAGGGTGTGATAATCGAATGGAGCGCATTTGAAGCACACATGAAGGCAAGTGCACATGTATTGTCGAAATGAGAAAGAACAAGGTTTTTCAGGGACCAAAAATAAGTTAGTACGGGGGAGATGTTGACCCCACTATTTTGGCTACTTTGGCTAAGTATCGAGAAATGTGCACAAAGCAACATCAAAGAAGAAGCACACAAGATACATTTTGGGATAGTGTGTAGGAGCAATTGAACGTCGTGTGTAAGGAAGGATGAACGGGCTAGAAGTAGAGCAAGCAATGCCATGTGGAGAGCACATAAAGGGAGTTGAATCGACAAAAGGCGACAAGAAGGGTAGAAGATGTCAAAAGAGGGTGACAACGAAGTGAATATGGCAAGAGGAATGATAGACTGACAACGTTGATAGATCTCTAATTTGTTAGTGCAAATCACAAAGATTGGGATCCCATCCTTTTCGTCGAATCGGACAAAGTCCTAAAGCGCTACTCATGCATTGAATGTGTCCCCCTCTTACAAATCCAGCGAAAGGCCAACCACCCTAGTAATGGCGAGTAACTACCTTGAGCAAGAAGAGATTCAAATTTGAACTAACATAGGTGTATAAATGGGCCCTTTGAGTCTAGGAAGCGAGCTAGCTAGTTGGTGAGCGGGCAAGTCAAGGAGTTAGTAGGTTGGCTATTGGATTAGACTCCATCTGCTCTAGATGATGTAATATTGTATCAAGTCTCTATAAGTTTTGTTGAGAACTAGACCGTTCTACAACATGTACACCATTAATGGTCCCTCTGTAAGCTTACAATAGAATGATGGATATATGGGATAAGATTTTGTTACAAATGATTGTGTCGAGTCTCTAGTTCTCTATGTATAATTAAATAATGATGTATGTGGTTCCACACTCGTATGAATGGTTATTTTGTTAATACATTGTTTTTGCTAAGTGCAATGGCTCCATTTGCCGAACCAACAAGGGACTTGGTGCACCAAGTATGCCTTTGGTGAGTGTGTGGGAAAAATTTTGTGTGATATGTCCGGTGGGTCAAAAGGGCTCGTGTGCTCTTTTGGGTCGAGCCTTTCTAGGTTAAATGTGCAGAATGCTTAAAAAAACCCAATATGTGTATTTACAATTAAAAAGCTACTTATAGATGCCCTTCATAAAAATTGATCAAATAAATTTGTATAATGTAACAAAAAATGTAAAATGTTCATGCATCACTAGAAGGAAAATCAAGAATGGAATATGCTTCTGTCTAAGATCCTTGTATATCTAAATTTTGGTAATTTCATTCATTATTGTCAGCTCCACGAAAAATTGTAATAATAAATAGCTTAGATGTGCAAATAGAGAGATGGACCATTAATAATACAAGTCTTGGCTGAAATTCACTAAGTCGAGCCTTGATTTTTAAGTAGATTGCAATATCTAGCCTAAAGGTTAAAAGATACATGTGATGTGACACCAAATTTGGGCAGTGGGTAAAAATGGCAAAATGCTTCAGTTTCTTTGATTTAGGGGTGTTGATCAAGGATGTGCATAAATTGGTGCTCTTGATAAGATTGATTGCTCCATTGACATATGCCCTCTGGATTATTAACTTTGCTAGATATGCCCAAATCAAGCTAAGAAATATCTCTAAGACTAATCATTTATAGATTGCCACAAACGAGGCTTCCAAATATCTCAAGGATGTATTAACAAAATTTCCTATCTTGTGCATCAAAAATTTTACAGAGGATGTTTGTTTGATATGCCATATTGAACATGTATGCAAAATGGGACTCTAAACGTGGTGTCAAAGCTTAAGATGTCCCAATGAGAAAAAACTGCAGAAGAGAATTAAAATAAGCAACTAAGCATACTAAACAGGTGTTGTCCTTCACAAAAAGAACCAAAAAAGGTGGATTTCAAGAATCTATACACAAATTTAAATTATTTGAACTGAAATTGTAAATAAGTTGAAGAATCATATAATATTACCAAAACATAGGAGGTTTACAAAATACCTACAAGCAAGAGAGTTGACGCCCTGTACACAACGAAACATACGAGAAAAATAATGGAGGCAAATTACACCGAAACCACAACTGAAGACAACAATAAAATCCCTTCCCACAATGCAAACTATAAACAAGAAAACCCACCTAATCTTGTAGCAACATACACATCTTATTCAATTTAATCTCTTTGCAAAAACACAAAACCTTGGATTGAAGAACAAAATACTTTCCATAATAGCTTATTAGCCCAGTCGACTTGCTTCTGGCCAAACTCAAAATTGCTTATAGGTCATATCAACAACACCCTCTACCTTTCTAGGGACGGTCTGCAAACACACAATTTCAGCAACCTATATTCATGCAAATCAAACAAAATTTGAGATCCATCGCCTCAATAAAGAAAACTAAACCAATAAGCAATAAAGCATCTCTTTCATGACTTTTACCTCATATCTCCACAAAATTGTATGTGACCCCTATAGAGAGATGTGGTGTCTTTCTTGGCAAACACAAACTAGGAGCTAATGAACAACGAGTCTAAAACATTGCATTTCATGTTTCCCTTGAAAGAATTTTCAAACCGCTGCTACAGCCTTTTCGGCTGCCACCCCTCCTCTAAAACGGATTTCACAAAAGTGGTTGGATCACCAAACATATTAGTGTTTTCCCAACTGAGCACGATTGATGGTTCCGAGAGACATACTTCAACAACCATCCACGTCGTTTATCCCTCTCACGCATGTCACACACATGAGCCTTCATTCTAGTTTGGCAAACGCCTTTCCACGTAATTAATTATTATTTTGTATTCTGAAATCCAAGGGGCAGTTCTTTTGCACCTTCAAATTCATATAGCTTTCTATATACCTTCATAACAAGGACCGGAGATGCATGGCTCTATCCTTTTGAGAGATGATTAATCTTTGCCAACATCTAGTCAAAGTGCCACAATGCCATGCAACATATTGATTGCTTCTTTCATTCACCTTGTTTCTTTTTTAGGATATGATTAGGACGCAACTTCGTAATAGGTTTCTAGATATGATGAAACATGAGGAGTTGATAGATGATGTGTTTTTATATATATTTGGTGTTACAATGCATGCCATTATTATGTATTATCTTTTATGCTTGTTGAAGTTGCACTTGGCACTCCTTATTCGTTACTTAATATATACATTTCTTATCTATTGGATCAATTTTGACCTTTTGTAGCCATTAATATCATTATGTTATCCTGTCATCAAGTTATATTCAAAGAAGCTATAAAAAAATGCAATGGGTCTTGCTAAGGGAGAGATAATGGTTCATAACCCAAAAGTTATTTACCAATAAATGTTGGCTTTTGTGGGACCCATGTTGCCAAACCCACATATCGTATGGCACAAGCGTGTGGGACCCTTGCTACCAAAAAAGGGGGAAATAGGAAATAAAAACAATAAAGCACAACATAATCAAGTCTCAAACATAAACGATACTTAAGTGGTAATAAGTTCATTTTGTTGATGTTAATAAACATTGATGACCGTAATCTTTTCTCGGACGCCTCAAATATCTCTTGGATACCATAATATTTACGTAGTTGCTGCGGGTTTCGTGCTGGGAGTAAACACTCCGATTTTCAACTGAAGTTTGCAATCCATTGCCTTGGCAAATATTTAAAAAAATCCAAAAGCCCCTTTTTGCTAAGACTACAATAAAGAGTTAAGAAGGCCATTTAAACAAATTATTCAGTCTAGAAAATATTCAGTAGGAAGACCAAGCATTGGACATCTTGGATATTATCAAGTAAAAATATAGGAGCTTTGTCAATGCTAAATACATTGTTATTGCAGTTAAGTCATGCGGATATATAATTTGCATTATGTTTTTAGTATCTCTAAGCTTACTCTTATGTACACGTGACTAGTAATATTGTGTCACTCTTGACAGTTGATTGATGAAACAAAGATTTGATCTTATGCTCTCGTCTAGTAATATCATGTTACTCTTGAGAGGTTTATTATTGTTGGGAATAATTAGTGTGCAGATTAGCTTAATGCTCCACATTATATTATTTAGTGTGTGTGAATTTGGATAATACATGTAAGTGATCATTACGTAAATAATAATAACATGGAAATCATATGTTGAGAAAATAAAGGGTGAATGATATTATAGGGATGGTTAGTGGTTGGGAGAGAATCTAGGTGGTTAGAACAACCATCCCAGATTAGTATTAGTGGTTATAGGAATTAGAATAGCTAGCTCTACATATTTGTAACCTTTATAATTGGTATATGTTGAATTTATGAAACCTTGAGCTTTTGCTCATTCCCGGATATGGGGTAAATTGATCGTCACTCCACCCATGTTTTGTTTGTCAAGTTAGGCGATCACAACAGATAAACAGGGCAGACCTCGTGCAACCCCATTTTCCTTTATCTATGTGTCATCCATTTGTAGTTTTTGTCAAAACGTGCAAACAATGGATATGCAGAGCGGACCTCGTGCAAACCCCATTGTTGGTTTTTCACACTTCTTACAATTTGTCAACGTTGTAGCTAATTGAACCTCGTGGGAACCCGTTTGGCAAGCGACATTCATTTGCATCACCTTACCATCTCCATTATGTTCACTCTTTCCACAATTTTCAATTCATTGTGTTCACAATAATCATAACCCAAAATCAGGAAGAAAAAAAAAAAAAACAGTTCGTACAATTGCCAAAAAAGTTGTTTTCTAGGCAAAAAAATTAGTTTGCATGTTTTCTGATCACCTACAACTAGCCATACTTTTGACCGATCTCTGCATAGAGGTTTCAGCCTGGCTGTTCAAATTTTGATGAGGGTTTGATCTAAAGTTAACAAACATAATGGCATTGCATTTGGATTCATGTTTGCTTCGATTTATATTTGGTTCAATAGAAAGTCTATCAATTCTTATTTGATTGAATGCAATGGAGTATTTTTGTTTTACAAAATTGTGTATTGATAGCATATCAAATATAAACATTGGTTTGTATTGTATTACATTAGATTCCCACAATAATTTGCATACATATCTCAGATTCTCAACTGCTAACATTCTAGTCATGGCTTCCAACTCCATTGAGCGATCTGCATTTGGCTTTGGTGTGAGAGGAAATCGGTCTCTTCTCAACTAATCAATTCACTACAGCATACCATCATGAGCTCCTTGGCACTCTTGCCTGACTGTCACTGTTTTGATGGAAATCCATCTCCTAGCAAGCTGTTATAACTCACCTAGGTGAGTCACTTGACCCGCCTCAAAGATCGACTCACGAATCCCAACGACGGTGATCTTCTCAATTGTGGCGATCAAGTGATGGCAATAGCTCCTTCAAATAGCTCCTCAACTAGCTCCATCTAGATTCACCTCGTCCCAATTGTCTAATATACTTCTCACAAACTCGAGCTTGCATCGAACTTTGCACTCCTCTGCATGATTCACAAGCCTCCCTCACCCGCGAGATCCACCTTTGCAATTTGTGAAGTAACTAGGATCAATCCCTTGTGCATCCACGAGCTCAACATCAGCAACACCAAAATCCCCTATATTGATCTTACCTTCAGGCATCTCTAACTCACCCACAGTCACTGACTTATCCCCCTATGGCATTGTTCAACTCATCCTTCCAACTTTTCTCTATGGTCAAACAACCTAAGACAAGTGTAAAACCCAATAAATTTAGAATTTTGTAATGTTTTGAAACTCAAATATCAAAGACATAAAATTAAATATTTCTGTATATTTTTGATTAGTTTGATAGCATAATCAGTTCTCCTTGAGGTGCGTAAGGTGTTGAACCCCTACACCAACATATTTTTTTATTAGGGGGCGGGAGGGGAGTGGGTGTGGCGTTAAACTATTTAGAAGTAGTGAATATGTTTTTAAATGGTCATAAATATTTCTGAGATGGGTTTGTTTAGACAATTTATAGGAAAGTGGAAACTTTTCTAAAAGGGATTATATTTATTTTTATTTGAAAAATTGTGATGGGGCATTATCACTTGTAAGTGAATGGAATATCGATAGAAACAGACATCCACACTATTTCGCATTGGGAGGAAGGAGAAGTAACACAACGCTCATTTTGCCCCACCTAGTCAAGCCTACAAAGCACACAACACCTCTAACCTAGAAAATGGAAGCAACACGCCGAACATGCGTTGCAGCCACATAGTGGTGCATTTTCTCCCATACGCACACTAAGGGGGGAATGTTAAGAATAATTAGTGTGTACATTAGTTTAGTACTCCACATTATATTATTTAGTGTGTGAAAAAATGTGGAGAGAATAATACATATAAGTGATTATTACGTGAGTAATAATCACATAGAAATCGTAGGTTGAGAGAATAAAGGGTGAGAGATTTTAGGGATGGTTAGTGGTTAGGAGAGAATCTAGGTGGTTAGAACAACCATCCTAGATTAGTGTTAGTGGTTATAGGAGTTAGAATTGGTAGCTCTATATATTTGTAGCCTTTATAAAGTTATATGTTGGATTTATGAAACCTTGGAGCTTTTGCTCGTTCCCGAATATGGGATAAAACCCACAATTACTGAAACAAAGCTCTGTTATACAACTTACCATTGCATTGCCTGCACACTGCAATTTTCTAGCATCGGTCACATTATTTTACAAGGTATTCAGATAGCAGGCTATGTCTACATTTTGTATCATACATATACTCTAATGGCATATACCTGCTATTAAGAAAATTCATCATTACCACACAAAAAACAAAGCTCAAGAGGTGGAAGCGGGGATGTGCCCATATAGCATTCAAGGGAACCAGAAATAAAAAATATAATGAAAACATGGCTACATTTATAAACACCACTCGGATGGCCCGTACTCTTTAATAGATGATGTAATAAAACAAAGCCAACTTTTGTTTCCTTATATTAGTAAAAAAAAGAGAACCTTAACCAGGTCAGTGAGCTAGAACTGACCAGACAATCTACCTAAGTGATATTATCACCCCAAATTAATTGCATCAACCATTGAGAGTTATGGTGGTATCACAGGAAATGCCTTTATAAGAAGATTTTGTGCTTCTTTCTTCAGGGAATTTTCGTAGGACTACTTTATAATTTAAGTAGTTCATAGCGAAGTAGAGCAGTATTTTGCCATTAATCAGATTTGTGCTGAAACTACAACATTACAACGAGCAGGAAAGGAAGGAAACACTAAGCGAAAGGGAAAGGGAAGGAATCAACAATAAAATGTTACAAAACCTCTGAAATTCGAGGCCTTGATACACTGTAGAGAACATAATGAAGATTTGGAAACTCCATATAAAAGGGAGCTCGTAAGATATTGTACAAATCAAAGCTGTTGAAGCTCTTCTTCATGATTTACAGCATCTACTGTCTTATAGCTTCCAAATACTTCTTGCTTCTGTCTCCACCAATACCAATAAATTAACAAAGATGCTGCAATCAAAGTAACGCCTACAGCACCACCCAATGATGCTAATCCATGTCGCTGAAGCCATGTTCTATTGCAGCCACAATAAAAACATAGTTGAGAGGCATGATAAAAGGGTGTGAAAAAATACATTAGATGCAAATATAATTCAGACAGATACATATACAGACTGATCAAGTAAGCATCGTTATCCTGGTAGTAAAACCTCGAGCATGACTGTATATGATAGTAAATACTACTTAAATGATAGAAATATATATTAAAAGTTACATTTGTATAAGAAAAAGGTTGAAGTAGTCCTAAGACAATATAGATCATCCCAACCAGCATGAAAAGTAAAATAAAGCATTGAACAATTTATTCATTTTCACAACAAATAACAATTAACTCGACAATTGTCTAATGAGTGTAATGCCTGGCTAATTTAGGCATTATGGATAACATTCTGCTATTTCCAACTTTAAAAATCCAAATTTTCAAATTTATAATCTTGATGTAATTGCACACTTGGCGGGTTATCTATCAATTCCAGTAGGAGTTCACAGTCATTATATCCTCAAAATAGATGATGAACAATTATTATTGTAATGAATGAACTTGACTAACTACTAGAAACTGGAGGTATATACTTACTCATCTCATGTCAAATTTTACAAAGAGAGGTACATTTTGTTGCATGAAGCCTATTCAACATGACTCCACACACTCAGCTACTCAGATTATAAATGATCCAACATAATTAAAAAGTTTTGAAGCAAAACAAAACAGATTTCTCACAGCTGGATACTCTTTTAAGGAGCTCCAGGTTTCTATGATAGGTGGAATTGTTACTGGTGTACTCGCTAATCAAAAAGCTTTGTTTTCTGTGGGTCTTGTATACAAGTATAATTTAGCTTGGGAATCCATGCCAAACCACATTATGCAAATACATGTGCATTATTATTTTACAAGACTCTAACCCATTCAAAGAGTTTTCTCCGTGATATGCTTTTGCTAGGTAAAGAAAAAAATTAATTGAGGGATAAAGCAGTGAAAAGATATAAAACACACTAGCTGAAACCTGTAATATATATCAAGAAAGGTAGACCATGCCTGTAATATATATCAATATAAGTAAACCATGCCTGTAGGTAGACTAACCATAAATAATTGAAGACCTATAAAATTTCAATATTGTAGGCAACCAAAAAGACTGTTGAACGGTGGGAAACAGTACAAAATAACAGTATGTAATTACAATTTTCCTATAAAACATTACTGATAGGAGGATGCAAAAGACTTGGCATAGATTAATAGAAATGTCGTGATATCTGTGGAAAACTACTCCTTCCTATTTCTTGTGACATGAGATACAAAAGGGTGTGACCCAAGATGCAAAAGAGTGTGACCAAAAATGCAAAAGGGTGCAACAGAAAATGCAAAAAGGAATGACTCGGGATACAAAAATAGATCAAAGATGCAAAAGCTAAAAAGCAAATTAATGTACAAGAAAAAATATATAATCCCAACTTGTTTGATAGCTTTTGATTTTAAAGATTGAGCAAGGAAATGGTGGTATAACCTCTATTCTAAACTAATAGAAAAAATAACCTGGGCCCAATTTGAGAAAAAAAAATATAGGCAAATGGTCTGGCAAAGATCCAAATGTGGAAAAGCTAGAACATGAAATCACATCATTAAGAGCGAAATGTCAAGAATGAAATGATGAGATCCTAAGACTAAGCAATCAAAATAAATATTGGTCAATGCAGATCAAAAGTTTTTTTAAAAACCATGAAACTTACAAGAATCCATTGCAACATTCTGATAAAGTTTTATCTTACAAGGCCAATGAAATAGCTTGTTTGAAGAATCATAAAAAGCTTTTCTCGCAGAAATAAAAAAATTAAAAGGATCATAAGATACAATATGAAACTCATGTGATTCCTGAATAATGAAATATCTACATATACAATTGAGTATGCAAAAATCCTGTAACTCCTGACAAAGAAAGCATCGTTGATCATTGAACTGTATCGTCATCATAATCATGAAAGTTTTTGTTGCCAAAAATCAATTTATCAACTTCCACATCATCCCAAGAGATTTTAAAAATTATTCTTCCCCAAAAAAGCTTCTGTTCCAAATTATTGAAGGCATACATGAATTCGACCTTAACATAGTTCCTCTCCACAATTTGTATTCAAATATGATGCCTATGAAGATTGGTCTAGGATGGAACAATCATGATTCAATGTGTCAATCACCTGAAAACCTATCAAGACCCTACTGTATATCTTTTTATGTGCTTTAAGAAATGACTTAGACAAAAGATTATTATCACCAGTTTGAAGATTTTAGCAAGTTACGCGGGTGACACTTTTCAAGAAAATGGGACATGTAGTGAACCTAGTTCCTATTTTATTATATTCCAACAATAAAATAGTATATTATATATAAATATATTACAGCCTATTATAAGGTTATGTATTAAAAGGTTGGTTGGATAGGTCATCATTCATTCTACAATTATACAATTTGGATATTTATAATATTCACTACCATATGAATAGCTGGTGTCCTTTTGTCTTTAATATATTACAATTTTACATCGATGCATTTTCCACATAATAGACCTATATAATAGTTGAGAGAATTCAAATATATATATATATATATATATATATATATTTGAATTTGAATTCTCTCAACTATTTTAAGAGCACTGTACATATTTTGATGTTTTCTCAACACAGTAATTGTATATAAAACTGAATCTGTAGAACAATAAAACATACACAGAAAAAATTTAAAAGGAATCAAACATTGTTTGAAATTTTAATATCTGGAAATTAGATGGTTACTATCAAACAAGTCTTAACCTTATTTAGCACTGGTAATTAAGGAACCAAATGGCAAAATGTTTGCCTTATCATTCCTTGATCCAAAACATTTTGAATTTGGCTCTTGATTTCATTGCTTTCTAACACCTCGGCCCTATACATCCTTACGTTGAGCGAAGGGAACTGATAATAATTCCATTTCACATTTAATTGCCTTTAACCAAGAGTTTGGGTGCGCGTGCCAGAACAAATTTGGAGCACACCAGAGAGGCACTGTGGCACATTAGGTGCATTTCCCTTAATTTCATACACACCTTGTGTGCCCCCACACTTGTGCACCCATGTAAACTATTGACAAAGAGTATAAGCCTGCTTCAATATGCTTTGTTTCCATGTTTTGGATCAGGGTTGTATACAACCTAATAGAAAAGATTTGTTCCTTCGAATCTGTTTTGAGATTTGGGAGCTACTCAAAATCTAAGATGTTTGTTTGTAGTTAGCTTGCTGAGATCAGCTTTGGAGTACTGGCATCACAAACAACTCCCTGTAGTTGGATGTTCAGATGCTAGCCCCTCGGCATACCTGAACCCCCAACTGAGGAGAAACGTATCACACAGTTCGTAGTGTACTCGTTCCCCTCCAATTATTAATTTGAATGTTTTCCTTCACAGGACTTCTTTATTCTCTGTCATACAATCTTGCTAACCGAATACTCAATTTTATGCAGTTAAAGAACTATGTTCTTCATTGCTTGACCTAACTTATTCGATTGACTTTTCCAGACAGCAAATTATCATTATGCAACTTATATCACAAACCAAAGCAATTCAAAATCTCTCTAAATATCAAGCAGGACGCATAGCTCCACAATTTCTTGAAACAGCCCCTTATGATTGCCACCATTATGTTGCCAAGCCAATACAGCAAAAGCACCGCAAACGCCTCACCTTCCACAAACACTATTTTCCAAATCACAGAACCCCTGCTTCAAAACACACTTATTTCCACTGATGCAAATTCCCACAACCACAATCCATCATTTGTTATATCTGCCACCAACCAAGCCACAAAGCACCTGATTGCAAATACAAAAATCCTGCTATTAAATCCATTCATCTACCACACCAGCACAGCAGCATGGTGGGATATTGTGCATGAGGATGAAGACCTTTAAGACCACTGTTACGCGGGGACGCGTCCCGGTATCAGCAGCACGTCCCGGACGTCCGGGACGTCTCGGGGACTTGGGGACGGGGACGGGACGTTTCCCTGCCGTCCCCATTTCCAAAAAAACGGGCCCGGGACATCCCTTAAAAACTGAAATGCACCCGGGGCCCCGGTGCAAACTTGCTTTGCGTGTGCCGTTGGGGGCGCCGTGACGTCCCCGGACGTCAAGGACATCCCGGGACGTCACGGCGTCCCCAACGGCTTTCACGCGGCAGCCAAGGCGATTATGCCTTTTTTTTATCATTTTTATGTTTTTTTAAATATTTTCTTAAACTTTTAATGCATTCTAACTAAAACTAACATGACCTAACCCTAAAAGCAACAAAAAAACTTATAAAAAGAGCATTTCATACTCATTCTAATCACACCAAGCAAGAGCAAAAAAAAGAGAAGGAAGGAGCAAGAGTAAAAAAAGAGAAGGCAAGAGCAAAGAGCAAGGAGCAAGAGCAAGAGCAAGAGGTATGTACATACATTACTAATTTACCACCATTCTTTGTTTTGTTTTTTTAATTTCCAAATGCAAAGTTGAAAGTGAAGGCATTACATTTGTTTGTATTTTTTTTCCTATTTGGATTAGCACGTGATGGAATGAGATAAAGCATAAAGGGAGGGTTTTTTATTGTTTGTTTTTTTTAATTTTTAAATGTATTCATCGCTGTTTTTTTTTTTTTAATGTATTCATCGCTGTTTTTTTTTTTTTTAATGTATTCATCGCTGTTTTTTTTTTTTTTAAATGTATTCAAAAATTGCATTCATTGTTTTATTGTATTGTATAGTTATATTGTTTTGTATTTTAATTATTGCAGCTTCAAAATGAGTTCCGATAGTGATTATCAAGCTGAATATGAGGTTGAAATGGGTGTGCAAGGAGAAGGAACACAATCACAAACACCTAATACTGCTACTAGTTCACAGGGAGTGTGGACAAGTTCAGTTGCCCCTCCGAAATGTTGAAAAAGTATGCTAGGGGGCCTTTTGATAAGAAAAAACCTTTGAAACAATTTGGTCAAATTATGCAGGGTCCTAGATCAAACATTTCAGGGGGCACTAAAACATGGAAATGCAACATTTGCTCATTATCTTGGTCAGGCAGCATTACTAGGTTGAATGCACATTTATTGCACATTGCGGGGAAAGGTGTAGGCATGTGTGGACAGCTATCACTTGAAGAGAGGGCAGAAATGGTGAGGTTGTATAATGGAGATATGGTGGAAAAGGTTCCAGAAGTTCGTGGCCGTCATGTTAGTGGCATTGGCACCCCTTCTAGTGCTGTGAGAATTAATACCGGTAGTGGTACAGGTGCATCTTATGAGGTGTCTGAATTGGATGCTTTTGGTAGTAGTAGGGGGAAGAGGAAGGTTGTGGCCTCCAATCCACTTGTTGATATGTATGATACAAAGGCTAGAGAGGAGGCCGATGATGCCATTGGAAAATTCTTTTTTGCTACTGGCATTCCATTTCATGCTGCTCGCTCTCCTTATTTCAAGGAGGCTGTGGCTAAGATAGCCAAAGCAGTGTGAGTTATGTGCCCCCAGGAGACACGAAGTTGAGAACCACAATCTTGGATAAGAACTATTCCAAGGTTAATTTACTGATGGAGGAAATGAGGAGCACATGGGTCTCTCACGGTTGCAGCATCATCATGGATGGGTGGACAGATATCAGACACCGCCCACTCATAAATATCATTGTTTCATGCAAAGAGGGTCCTTACTTTTTGAGGGCAGTTGATTGTTCAGGGAAGAAGAAGGATGCAGAGTTCCAATTCACCATTTTGCGAGATGCTATTGAGGAGGTTGGCCCTGCCAACGTTGTGCAGGTTATTACAGATGCAGCATATGTGTGCAGGGCAGCAGGTAAGCTTGTCGAGGCTCATTACCGACATATATATTGGACCCCATGTTGTGTGCATGCCATGAACAATGCACTAAAAGATATTGGAAAAATTGATTGGGTCAAAAATGTAGTGGCTGATGCTAGAGATGTGCAGATGTTCATCTGCAACCACCATACGTCATTGGCACTCTTCCGTAGCTTTTCGAGGAAGGAATTCCTCAAGCCAATGGACACACGTTTTGCATCATATTTTATTTTGCTGGATAGGATGGCTGAGTTGCAGGAATCATTACAGTGCATGGTCATGACATCAGAGTGGTCTAGGTGGGATGGGTCGAAGACAGAGCAGGGGAAGAAGGTGAAAGCAATTGTGGTTAATGAAACATTTTGGATAGATGTGAGATATATCACATCCATAATATCTCCAGTTTTCAGTGTGATAAAATATGGGGATTCTGAGAGCCCTAACCTTGGTGAGATATACGAATGTATTGATAGTATGCTTGGCCAGATGAAGGTTGTTGTTCGAGCAAGGGACCCCACCTTGGAGTTCTACCATCAGCATATTCAGCCTATCATTGAGCGGAGATGGGAGAAGTTGAACACTCCTTTACACATGGCTGCATATGCACTAAATCCGAAGTGGTATGTTGAGAGGCCTGGCAGAGTTCTCCCAGTAGATGATGAGGAGGTGAGGAAGGGTTTCTTGAAAGCCCTAAAAAAATGTATAATGCAGAGGATGCTTCACGAGTCAGAACTGATTGGCTCAAGTTCGCTTATCTGGATGGCTACAAAAAATCATCAAAGATAGACAGGACCACATTGGCACATGAGAGTCCAGTTAGTTGGTGGCGATTGTATGGACATGCAGGATTGCTACGTACACTTGCTATTCGTCTTCTTTCTCAGGTTTCTAGTTCCTCTGCTTCTGAGAGGAATTGGTCAACATATGGGTGGATCCACTCTCTTAAGAGGAACAAACTTACCTCTAAGAGAGCAGAGAAACTTGTTGTTGTACATAGTGCCTTGCGTCTCATGGATCGCAAGACACCTACGTACAAGGAGAGCCCAGCATTGCGGTGGGATGTGGATCCTGAGGATGCAAGGCAGGTTGATGAAGATCAGGAGCAGCGAGGACTGGTTGATATCTCCTTTGCAGATGCAGATGACATTGATACAGATACTCCTAGTGAGGAGGAGCGGTTTGCAACAGTTCCTTCGGAGGGCTCTGATAGTGATTTTTGAGTTGTACTTGTCACTTGTAGTTGTCATTTTGGTTATGTAATGTCATTTTGGTTATGAGACATGACATAATATTTCGTAGCATATGTAATGTGGGTGTAGTTGTACTCTTCTCATGTTGATTATTGAAGAGTAAGACTAAGACTTGTTTTAAATTTTCAGCTTTACTATTTACTATTTAGTCTTTCATTGTCATGTTGAAGTTTTGAACATTGAATATAATATATATAGCTGTAGCATTTTGGGCCTTGGCTTATGTGATGAATAATTGGATTAATCATTAGTGGTTACTGGTTACAATCTTCAAACTTTCTTGTATTAATCATTAGGTTATTGAATTATTCTTTATTCATGTTATATTTGTAAAATAAATAAAAATTTTTTTTTTATTAGCATGTCCCCCGTCCCGAAATTTTCAAAAAAATTGCCGTCCGGAAACCCCGTCCCTACGTCCCGCGTCCCGAAGTCTTAGGTAACTATGTTTAAGACCAGGATGAGAACTATGAACCTATAATAGAAGAAGACGATGCTGAAACAGAAACAGAAGATGAACATGAACCAGATGATTTTGATCTATTGGCCGATGCCTTAGAACAAGACAATACTGGCTTTATTCAGAGACCATACACTCCCTCTGAAGAAAGCAGTAGCTACAGGTTCAAAGGAAGAGGATGTGGTAGATCAGAATGAAAGGAGACCTCCTATCCGAGAGGAAGGCATTCCAATCGAAGATAACAACCTAAGAGGTATTCTCGTCTGCCTACTGTTCAATGGCATGCTTGCATTCCTATCGAATCCTGAAAAATGTTCAAGCCAAGCAAGAAATGGAAAAAAGATAAATTCAGTTTCCTATTACCAGAAGAGGCAGTGGAATGCAGAACTACTCCAAGATGGAAAGAAGAAGAAAATGAAGACCCATACATAGAAAAGATCTTTGATGAGGGACAGTATGAAGCTGAACAAGAGACATTAGACTGGGTAGAAGAAATACACCCAGCAAGACAGAAAGAGCCAATTATTGACCCAGTGCAATGCAGAGACTGGTGTGCTCAGTCACACCTGTACCTCCAGTTCCAAAGCCAGAATATCTGACACAACTAATCAATGGCAAGTATGCACAGTTTATCTCAGTAGAAATAAATGGGAAAAGATAAATGCTCAGGTATCTAAGTGTGCATCACTGTCTTTCTGTAAACCACAAATAATTGATGAATAGGTAGACCTAGATAAGCATAATAAAAACAAGTCAATGGATATTCAAGGAAATAGTTTTACTTGTAATCTCTATAAGCACCAAGAAGCTATAAAAACCATTGTGACTTATTTGCTCATCCCAGGTTACCAGTAGACTGTTTATTAGGAGGAGCTTTTATAGACCAATATTCTCCCTATAGCAGTACTCCCAAGAGTGTTCTATTTACACCCGATAAAAAAAAAAGGATCAGGGCACCTAGGCTTAACTATGCTACAGAACAGTAGGCTGATCACTCATCCATGATACAGCAACTAGACAACCCTATACTGACAAGCATACAAGAAATAGGGCAAATAATTAAAGAACAGATATATTCCAATAATCCCCAAAAAATTGGGAAAGACCATGCCAGTAATGGAAATCAATTTAATAGAGGGGAAAAATATGAAGATCAAGAAAAGAATTCCCATTCCTGCACATGACTATGATGACATGGAAAAATCTACGAAAGAACTCTTGGATGCAGGATTGATAGGAGCAAGTAAGTCTCCTTTCTGTTGCTATGCCTTTATGATAAACAAGCATTCCAAACAGAAAAGGGAAATAAAGAGGATTGTAATAAACTATAAACCTCTTAATGCCATCACAGTGCCATACTCTTATCCAATCCTGGATAAAACATATTTGCTGCAAAAGGTTTCCAAGTGTAAGTACTTCTCTCTGTTTGACTGTAAACCTAGGTTTTACCAGATCAAGGTTAAGGAAGCATATATACCCAAAACAGCATTTAGTTGTCCGACCGGCCACTTCCGGTGGAAAGTCAAGCCATTAGTGTTGATGAATGTCCCAGCTTACTTCCAAGACTATATGAACAAAGTGTTCAGTCGGATGTCTGGTTTTCAGTGTTTATATTGATGATATATTAATTTTCAGCCAAAGCCTGGAAGAACACCTAAACCATTTACAAAAATTATACCAAGTTGCAGAAAGTTCAGGGGTCATACTATCAGAAACTAAATTGCAGTTGTACCAAACAAATTGTAAATACTTGCGTATGGAAGTAGAGAATTTGAAGCTAAAGGTACAAGGCCACATCAATGATAAAATCCTTGATTTTCTAGACTAGCTAGACAAGAAACAGCTTCAAGCCTTCCTAGGAATTCTCAACTATGTGAATAGTTTCTATCAAGACAGTGGTGTTGACATAAGCATACTTCAAGAACTTCTGAAGAAGAATAAGAAATATACTTGGACTCCTGATCATACCAAGGAAGTACAAAAGATCAAACAGAAAATCTTGGCTCTTCCTCCGTTACATGCCCCTACATCAGAGGAGTGTCTTGTACACAGGTGCGTCTAACACTGTGTGAGAAGGAATTTTGTATTGTATTGAAAATGATAAGGAATATGTTTGCTAGTTTGCTTCAGGAGTATTCCCAGAAGTAAGGAAATGGATTTCTTCAGATAAGGAAACATATGAAGTGAAAAGGTGTCTTGAAAATTCTCACTCAGGCTGATGCAATTAGAAAAATTCATCATCCAAATAGACTACGAAATTCTTCAACATTTAAGGAGAAAGATCATGAACAGATGGAAGAGGTAAGCATCTGAGATGACAGAATTTCTTTACCCAGTTTCATTATACTGCTGAGCATATTTCAGGAAAAAACAATGTAGTTGCAAATTGGCTCGGTCGAAGCCCTACACTTTCCCTCATGGACTTACAATAAAGACCTCCTCCACAAAATTTAAGAATGACATGGATTGAATGTAAAAGATTTGACCAACTTTCTATCCCAAACCAGTCACAAATTTTAGATATGGTGTTATTGAAAGGTATAACAAGATATTGTAAAATGCAGCTTTCGATCTACAAGCTGTTAATGCATGCCACATTGAATTATTCAGCACCTCTGGAAATCTAACCATTTTTAGGCTAAACAGTCGATTGTTAGTTGAAAAATTCAATGATTAATATGTCGCCAAGATTTTTATGGACCATTCAGTTTGATGCTTATCAAAATCAGCATTTGGTAAATTTTCTAAAAAGGATTGGTCTACTAACAATTAATATAGGTACCAGAGACCGAAAACCGAATGACAACTTGATTGCATGTTGTGTCATTAGAAGAAAACTATGATGGGAATCGGATTTACAAATAAACATAACACCTCATCAGTGTCACCGACATCTATATTGGGAAATCCAACTCATCTTTGGAATCCAATGTCTTTTCCGTCCAATATCTTTTGATGATCTTGTGGATGAAGTCAAATCTCTACTATTCGTGGGACAGGATCAAATCATGATAGCACTTCATATCAGATGATGACATGTGACCAGCAAATGAGAAAAGTTTTTCTCAAGAAGATGCTAGAAATGTCATCATCGTCAGACAAATAATTGTCTTCTGTTAGTGGGAATAACTTTCACTGTAGCCGTTATTTTTGTGCGTTCTAAAGTAAGATGGCGATAGACACTGTCAGTGAAAATTCCGATAAGACCTCACCTCTTCCTTGTGTATAAAGGGGGTTGTTAGTAAGCATAGAGGGTTTTGGAAGTCTAGAGTCAAAGTGAGTTAGCATGAGTCCATCTAAGAATCGAGAACAAAGAGTATGCTCTCCTTCTGCACTTAGAACTATTTGTAATTGTGTGTTTTACTTAATAGATAGAATTCGTAGCCATTTGGCCGCCAGCCTCCATCGTTGTTTGTTTACAGACTGAAGTCCTGAAGAAATCTTGTCTATTAAAGAATAACTTTCAATCTTTATAATTCACAAGTTTGCAAACAATCCAATTCTTATTCGAACCAGAGCACAGGCTTCAACTCTGAAATTTTGTTCTTACAACAAGCAATCCATGAGTCTCATCTAAATTTTGTCTCAAATTTAAAGCATGGGTACATCATGTCTCACAGTTTAGATCACATCTTTTTACCAATAAGTCCTCATTTATTGCACCTCTCAAATAACACTCTCTTGCAACCATAGATCACTTCCTCTATATATATATATATATATATATATAAATATATATATATTTGATTTAAAGTAGAGAGTAGAGCAAAAGCAGAAATATTGATAGTTCTGCAGACTGTAAAGGATTGAAAATGGATCATTACAAGCTAACATGCCTTACAAAAGATAGATAATGCATCCTAATAGGTTTCAATGAGGTCGAGAAAGCACTAATCACATTATACAAGTTTGTAGAAGGCAGATAGCTTGCAACATTTATTGTTTCCTTCATTTATACTATAAATAGCTTTTAAGATAAAAAGTTACAAGTATAACCGAGAGATCCAGCAAAAAGCAGACCATCACAAACAACAGACCAAAAATGTGCATTTGTTCTTTAAAAACATCATTGGTATACCTTTCTGAAGGTGGCAAAATTTTCCAGCTTAATAAGTGGTAATTTCTGAAGGCATCACGAAGGTGAACCTGATGCTCAGTTAAAAGAAATATGATTCTCTGCAAGGATGAATTCAACAGCAATTAAGGAACAAAATCAAGGGGTTTGCAAAAAACAAAATAAAAACAAATTTGTTCAACACCCTATATAACCAATATTTTGAACACAAATGAATAAATCTTGAACATGCGATCTTCTGTATCAATTATTCAAGTATTTGAGAACAGAGATTTAAGTCTAATTGACCTGGGCGGTACGATTTGTTATCCGATTACTAGAATCATCCGGAAAAATAGTCCATCTGATTTTTATATCATCTCCGTCACTGCTGAAATTCAGTATATGAACCTGAATTTACCCATATTTTCCAATAAAGATCAATACATTTCTTTGCTATTCAAAACATGAAATGCAAAATTAAATTTTACAGCTACAAGATATTGAAAGGGGAGGAATGCTTTTGATAGTTGAAAACACAAAATTAGATGTAGTTTCCCTTGGCATGATTCTTATTTTACCTGATAAATAGCAATTTCCAGCTCCCGTGCCATATCCCCTCTAAATTTAGGCAAAATCAATCCAAAATCTTTAGAGTTTGCAGTCAGAGACATATAGAATTCCAATCCTCCAATTTCCTGAACCTGACCTGTATCATCACAAGCAAGGCATCAAACTCACCTCTGCACGCATACATGGAAAATACACATTGAAAGTTCTTCCAAATAAGAAACATTTCTTGCTTCAAACATGCAATTACGGAGAAACAGAAGAATCATCATGTAATAAATTTAACTATTAAGACTTATATGGCTTGGCTGACTTGTTAAGAATGAGCTCCCTAAGATTACTGGAATCAAGAGTCCACAAATTAATCCATTTTAAAGCTTTAAAAGTTTAAACTATCTTTCATAAGAGTTGTGTGAATTGGCATTGCAAAAACAGACAGGTGGACATTTTCAAGGAAGGCGAACATGAGGACCACTGTAATGTACCAGTTATTTCGTTCAAATTCTTCCTCAGTAAAAACTTGTTTTGAACAACAAATGATAGAAAGATTTCTAACTTTGTAGCAGACCTTATAACCCACATATTTTGCCCCACACTTGGTCCCTTTCTAATGTCTCGCTATGAAGCATAGAAGCAAAAACGTACAACTTGAAAAAGAACCCACATCTTCCGTTTTTCAACTCTTGGAATAAAACATTGTTTCTTTTAAAAGAAAGTGGGGTAATCTTATGCACTTCCAACCAGAAAATATGTTAGTTAGCAATCTTACCAAATTAGATTCGGTCCATGGATTGAATACTCCCATTAGTCTGACTTTAAATACACAATATATGTTATAGAACCGATATTTCTTATGTACTTATATGTCTGGAATTCTCTCCAAAGGATATTTTTCCAGATATGTTTTTTTGGTTTCATAGTTTTAGAATTTTAAAATAAAAAATTAGGTCAATTAGTATATTTATTAATAAGTTAATTAGTAATAAGAATTATAAGTTAATACAACTTTAATATTTTAACCTTGATTGACTTCAATTTTCAACTTCATTACTCTAAATTTGAAATAGATTCTATACTTAGAATAATAATCTATATGATTGCACTAGTGTTAACTAAGACTCCGGGCAGCAAAAACTTTCAAAAAATTCAGTACGGCGGAGGGTGGCTATGAAAATAATACTACGTTACCGGAAACGTGGCTGGGGGCCTCGGGAGCGGGAGCGGGAGCGGGAGCGGAGCGGTGGTGGAGCAGCGGAGCGCCAGGGCTGCGGAAACGGCAAGGTACGGCCTGTGCCGTGCACCGCGCGTTTCCACAAAGACTCTGCCGCTCCTACCCGGCTCCCACATGCAAAAAACGTATTTTTTATTTTATTTTTTATTTTTTTCATGTTTTTAAAGCCCCACAACAATAAAAAATTAAAAATTCTTCTAATCTAAAACCTAAAAGCTAACTCTAAACAATAAAACAAAAGAACAACACAAAAACAAAACATAAAGCAAACAAACTCACATTGTGGCTCTCCAAAATTGCATTGTGCTTGTCTAGGGTTTGAGGAGCTATTGCTAAGCTTGTAGGAGTGTGAGGAGCTGCAAAAGAGGATTTGTGAAGGATTTGTGGTTTACTAAGTGAAGGTAAGTTTTTTTTTAATTTCTAGCCTTGTTTCTCTATTTTTTTTTAATTTAATCTTTCACACATTACATTTTTTTGCTTATGTTCATTTTATTTTGCTCTTTCTATTTAATTTTTTAATTTTCATTGTTCAATCACAATGCAATTGCATGCCATTGTTTTCTTTGCTTAATTTTTTTTTGAACCTTGTAGGTATTTCTACAATGGCAACAAGTTCTGCTTCTTCTGGCAATCTTTGGCTAAGGAATTTGACCCAAATTCACCGTTATGGAGGCACGTAACAATAGTTCAACAACTTGCGCGGTGGTGGTTGTTTTGAATGGAAATGCAATGAGTGTGATGGACTATTCAAAAGCTCTTACAAGAGGGTGAAAAACCACTTGTGTGCCATAACGGTAATGGTATAAGAGTATGCGAGGAGGAATAATCTTTGGGGTGCCAAAAGCAAACGTTTTGGCATATATCAAAGAGCAGGAAGATGCAGAGGCAAAAGTGGCTATGAGAGCAGTCATCCATTGGCCAAAAGAGGAGGTTCATCTCGCTCAACGAGGCCTCCAGCTGCTCCATCACCTAGTGGATCCCCACCGTGGCCATGCCACATCCATTTGTGGCTCCTATCTCCATGGATAAAGATGTTTCCCTTGCACAAAAGAAAAGTAAGACAAAAGGGCCATTGGAAAAGGCCTTTCAGAATGAGAGTAGGAGATTGCAGATGAACACATTGCAAGGTGTGTATATGCTAATGGGCTTTCTTTTAATGTTGTGAGATTACCTTATTGGCATGAGATGGTGAAAGCCATCAATAAGACACCAAAAGGGTATGAACCACCGGGATATGAGAAGATTTGCACAACCCTTTTGGATAAACAAAAAATATGTGGAAACCTCCTTACTGACCAATTAGGGACTCATGGACCAAAAATGGTGTGTCCATTGTTTCGATGGATGGAAAGATGCAAGAAACCGGCCTTTAATCAATGTGATTGCAGTGTGCCCTAAGGGGCAATGTTTTTGAAAGCGGTTGATTATGACAGGCAAGTGAAGGATGCCCAATTCATAGCCAACATTCTTTTTGAGTCCATTGAGGCAGTGGGGCTCAAAAATGTTGTCCAAGTCATAATGGACAACGCCAAAAATCGCAAAGAAGCGGGGATGCTAGTTAGGCACGGTATGGGCATATTTTTGGACACCTTGTGCCATGCATTCATTGAATTTAATGCTAAAGAAAATGGCAAACAAAATAGAGTGGATCCAAATGCAAGTGTATGCGAAGGTCGATGAGATCCAAATGTTTGTCACCAACCACCACATGTCACAGGCATTTTTAGATCATTCTCAGCTTAGAGCTACCAAGGTAAGGAAAAGCTTTCTTTCTTTCTTTTTAATTTAAAATTTAATATAAGTTTTTAATATTCTTTTAGCTTTCAATTTTATAATTTATTTTTAATTTTTGTTTCTCATTTTATTAGGTTCTTTGAGACTCGATTTGCATTACACACAATCGTCTTGAGATGACTAGTGAAGGTGCGAGAGGCACTCATGAGGATGGTAACATCTACTCTTTGTCCAGTATGGAGGCAATCAAACACTCAACGGGCTCAAAAAGTGAAGAACCTGATCTTAAAGGGCCCTTGGTGGGATAGAGTGGATTATCTGTTGAGTTTTACGGAGCCCATTATGAGCATGATCTGGTTTACTGACACGGATCAGCCATGTCTAGGAGAGATATATGACGGCATCGACTCAATGATTGAGAAGATAAAAGCCGTCATAAATGCAAAAGAACAAGATCCCGAGGAAATATTTTTCAAACAAGTGAGGTCAATCCTCATTAAGCGGTGGAACAAAATGACCACCCCAAAGATCTACTAACTTTTGCATTGACTCCTAGATTTTATAGCACAGAGATCCTTTCCTTGCTGCCAGGAGGGTAGCACCATACAGGGATGCGGAAGTCAGAGGGATATATGGCGGCATTGGCTAGGCTCTTCCCTGATCCTGAGGCCCAAGACCAGGTTATGGTAGAGTTTGGCAATTTCATAGCAGAAACGGGTCATAGCCTTCTCGCTCTTCGGAGCAAATACAAGATGGATGCTCATATGTGGTGGTACCTCCATGGTACTTCATCGGTTTACTTGCAACCTCTTGCAATCAAGGTCTTGGCACAAGTAAGTTTTTAATTTTTTTATTCTCTTTTCTTTTAGTTTTTTAAAATTTAAGTTTGAGTGTTTAAATTTGAAGTTGAACTTTGCATTGACTTTGAAGTTTGGGTTGCCTTAATAGGTTGCAAGTTCATCTTCCTCTGAGCGCAACTAGAGTACATATAGTTTCATCCACTCACAGAAACGCAACAGGTTGGGGGCTAAAAGGGCTGAAGATTTGGTATACATACATTCCAACTTGCGCCTTTTATCCCACAAGCAGCCGGAGTACAAGGAAGGGTCAACAAGACATTGGGACATTGATCCAGAGATAGTTGACTTGGATGCTTCCATTTCCCACCATGGAGCATATGATGATGAGGGGAATTTTGTGGCACTGGCACGACGAGACCTACATGCACAAGGGGGTGCAACTAGCAGTGGCCCTAGTGCGAGTGGTTCGAGCCCATGTGGTTCTAATGAACCACATAATGATGATGATGATGTAGCTGATCTTGATCCTCTTGATGAAGAGGAATATGATGAATAATAAATATTGACAATGAAAGATAGTTTGAACTTTGAATATTGATCTATGATTGAATTTAATATATCATGAGATTCATGACATTCACATTGTGTTCGATTTAAGTATTTTAATTTAACTTTTAAGCTTTTAAGTTTCTAAGTTTTATCGGTATCCTAGCTTGTTTTTTGTGGTTATTCACTTATTTAGCTTATAACTTGTCTTTTATCTTGTCTTTCATATGCATAATATGTGGTTAATAATTAAATTCCTATTTAGAAGGTTGAAATTTATATATTTTTTAATTTTTATATAGTTTTTGTACTGCCGTATCCTACACCGTATCCGGGGTCAAAAAAATTTGCTGTTTCCGCGTATCGATACCCTGCTCCCGCTCCCGTATCCAAAACATTTCAGCTACTTAGAAATAATATATATAATTAAAAATATTAAAATTATACAAATAAATTATGAATAGCAGTGTGTGACAGTCCACCATGTGCATTTGTATTCAAAAAAATCTGTATTCATATATTGTTCTTGATTCTTAATATGTCTTTGTAATACAATATAATCAGATTATGGTTAACCGGTAAACGTTTTGATCTATGCCTTACTGCTTTTACTATCTATAGAACCTTTCTCTTCATATAGAAATATACATACAGACTTTTTAAGTTATTGGAGCTTCCTAAGTGAATTTTAATTAGATTTATACATACAAACTTTTTTTTTTAATACAGCTGAGTGGCTTTCAAAAACAATCTTATACTACAAGAGTACAATTTAAAAATCAGTTTTTAAAGAGAAAACAACAAACAAATTAATATAAAAACATTAATTTTTTTCTCAAAAAAAAAAACTGACGCCCTGAAATGTTCCCTGATATTCATGGATGTCCAGGAGACATCACAAATTCGTTTGCTCTTAACACTTTTTTCAAATATCTTATCTTTTGTTCTTTTACAAAAATGGTTGATAGGCTATGAAGTAATATATCCAAGCACCCAATCTTACTGTATGTTCACCCTTACCATGATTTCTCTTATAAAAGATATTTGAAACCGTCTGTATGGCCTTCAATTTCAAAATTCCAATAGTACCGTATTTTTACTGGTCACAACTTATAAGACTAGATCTTTCATATCCTTAAGTAATACAGATTTCACACTCTATGATGATAGCTGCCAATTATTGATTGAACCTCAATTGTCTTCGAGGAACCATGTAGAGAGTGACATACTGTTAATTGTAAGTTTTGTTAAAATGGATACAACTTGATATCGAAACTAACTGTACATAAGAAACTTAAGTGTGGTGACTAAGAATGATAAAATATTTGGAAGCTACATTGGTCTTGTAATGAACCTTAATGCTAATGAACTGCAATTGAATGTTTCTACAGTGGAATCAGATACCCAAGATTACACCCAATCGTCAAGCAGGCAAAGAAAACAGGGTGAGAGTCAAAAATGCATGCAATGCCAAGTGTTTAATTGTAAATGGTCGAACATAAGATCTCATTCCTTCATTCAAGCTCAGATGGATGCTGACATGGAGAAATAACAATAAAAATAATAGCAATGCAGCAGCAAGGGCTAGACAATAGAGACAGAAAAATATTAAATATGAATTTATTTGTTACTTTGCAAATACATATAACAAATTTGAACTAAGGAAACATTTAAGCAATAACACGGTCATGTCTGAACCCTAACCAATGAGAGTACGAGAATAGGAACCAAGCAACTGTCAGAGATATGGTGAGACAAAATAACAATCGAACAATCCTCAAGACATAATGAGACAGCAAGAAAATAGCAAGGATCTAATCATCCCTGAAGAGGGGTATAGAAGTTAGACCCAAAGTGTTGGAAGCAAAAGGAAACAACCCAGCGGCATCCAGATATACCACTCATAACAAGTTTGCAATAAAAAGAGCCAAATGCAAGAATAATGGCAACTAAAATCTTGAACAAAATTCAGAGCACCCACTTCCAACAGTAAGGGCCTGCGAGGTACCTTGTTAGAACCAAAGGAAAAAGAAACAAACTAAAAACAATGAGTGACTGACAATCACCAAGAACCAAGTGATGAAAAAGAAATATAGAAGCCAAAGTTGAAGCTCGACTCCCCAATAAAGGGACTGAAGACATGAAAAGAAAATAAGGACTTCGTGCTACCACCCTCACTCCATGTACCCGGTCTTACTGTGTATTCACTCTTACTGTGATTTTGCTTATGAAGGACATTTAAAACTGTTAGCATAGCCTTCAATTTCATAAGTCCTATACTAATGTATTTTTTGCTTGTTGTAACCTATATGACTTGATCTGTTATATCCTGAAGTAATAATACAGATCCCGCTCTCTATGATGATAGCTGCCAATTATTGTTTGAACCTCAGTTATCTGTGAGGAATCATGTAGAGAGAGACATCCTGTTAATTGTAAGTACTGATAAAATGGATAGGACTTGAGAATGAAACTAACTGTACATTGAAAGAAACTAGAGTGTGGCAATTAAGAATGATAACAATAATTGGAAGCTATGGCAGCCTTGTAATGAACCTCAATGCTAATGAACCACAAATGTAATGTTTCTATCGGCATAAACCATACACCATTGTTAATTTAATATGTTTTTATTCCAATTAGAGCTGATGTATGCAGAGGTGGATATGATTATCAAACAGAAACAATTAACACAGATGCAACATGAGTTTTGAAGTAGGTCTATGAATTCAGCATATATAACATAACAGAAATTAAGCCAGATAACTCAGAGACACAGAATCCCCCAAACTAACTTTGCTTTCTTCATATATCTCAAGATACAAATACATTGTTGATATTACAAAGACCACTGAATACATATACTCTCCAATTCCACCTCACTATTATACTTCTAATCCGCCATACACACACTCTACTCCATACTCTCTACTCACACTTACACATACACACTTCTCTTACTTCCTTCTTCCTACTTTTTACTACAATATACTCTATATTTTCTTATATTTGTACAAATTACATCCATTACAGAGCGTTGCAACTATGTTTAGCGGCTATCGTACATACCGAGTCTTCATCCCAAGCCATGAAGCATTGTCCCGTGTTTCGCATGTTCATCTAGTGGTGCGCAGCTTTCCTCGACCCGCATTAAATTGTGAAGCTTCCACGATCAATACCTTCAAATTGAGCCCCATGAAGAAACCTGCCAACATTATCCCTGAACTTAAAGCTTGTCTCGTCCTCAAGACAACTCCAAATGAAGAATCTGCCAAGTTTGGTAAATTTATAGTTGTACTTGGTTTTCATTCTAACCTTACTAAACCGATTCAAGGGAACGTCACACCATCAACCGCCCAAAACTTAGACATTTGGCTAAGGAGGCGAAGTACCTCCTTCACTCAACTTGTTCAGTTGGGTATGTGGGATGTTAGTGCCGCTCCAAAAAGAAAATCTACTTATGTTTAATGATACAATTTGTTACCTCGCCCCTTTTTGAAGATACTTGGCAAACCAGGTGATTAGTGTCTGTTCAAACTCCTTCCAAGCTGCCAACTACATGGTGCATATTTGTTCAAGTTGGTGCAATGTTGCATTCTAGACAGCAAGTTTTGGTATGTTAGAAGGTGTTGGATTCTTTGGAATGTGCCTGATCTCTTTGTCAAGCTCTGTGGTTGTCTTCTCCTATTGTCCCATATGCTCATGTACCAAATAGTCATACTCATCTATGTCATTCATTGTTTTAGCTCTAGAAACCTGTTTTTTCCTATATTTCTCTCCCAATTCCACTAGCCTCTTCTACTCTGCTCCAATGGTATCTTCTTTGATGTCATATATGGCATATGCTCGAGTGAATTGATTCTCGATGGCATCATGTTCTTGTTTTTCCTTTTGAGTTGCAATCGGCCAGCACACAGAATATGCGGAGTAGGTCACCGCATCACCCAAAGCGGTCCTGAATACCTGCGCTTGTGTCCTTACCTTTTCCTTCGCTCGGCATTCTCCTTGGTGAGTAAAATTAGTTGTGATGCTTCGTAATTTTATGTCACCTCATCATGGACTTGTTGGTCATGTGCTTTAGTGGGAGTCATATGGTACAATAGATTGGTCATTGTTTCTACCAATCATTCCTTAATAGGCCAAGTGCTATATACTTGATAATGTGGCCTTACTTTAGAATCTAGATATGTCTGCAATTACTATCTCCGTTGTCTTCTAGGGCCAGACAATGTTTCATCCAATCTCTTTGTGTGCTATCCTATAAGAGACTTCCCAAGTGTGTCTTCTGCAAGGGTAACATTTTTCCCAAGTGCATTGTCACCCTTTATTGGTTTGTTCACCACATCTTTAGCAAGGTTCGTATCAATATGCTTGCATTAGGCTAGAATGTTCTTAATGGTGTCAAAGTGGTCCTGTGTAGTGATCGTTTGGGACCCAACTGGGCCCATAGATGTGGAAGGTGTTTGTGAAAACCCACCTCCTATTTATGCTTGTGTCATGGCATCCTCAGCCATCTTTTCTTCCGCCTCCTTTGTGCCTAAATTTTCTCTTTGTGCTTCTCTTTTGGGGATGCAAGGCCATCTACAGAGGCGGAAGAGACTGTGAAAATAGAGGTTGTACCATTAGGTCCAATACAAAATGATAGCCCCCACAACGAAGTCAACTTGTGGTTGGGGAAGAAAAAGAAACTTTTACATTTGGGGCTCAACTCGGCACACAAGAACCTTAATTTGAGGTTCAATCCTCAGTAACAGGGGAAAAATTAGAAGAAACCCAAATGCAGGGGATCGAAGCACCTCCGTCCGATCCAATAGGCATTACCCCCTCCCCCCCAGTCCCAAACGTGGAGCTTTAAATAGTTCAAATGTTATCTTTTCATTGTTAGAAAAATTATTTATGGTAAAACCAGTGTTACCCGGGACACGTCGCCTCCCCCAACCTGCAATCCATGTTAAAAACTAGTGGGAATCATATGGTCTTCATGAAGAAGACAATGTGAGATATCTTTCACGGCTGCCAAGACAAACTGCAGGACAATTTTAAAAGGCCATCAAACGGTACAAATTCTGATGACCATAACAAAAAATTGCATTAACTACATTAGGGCCAAGAGTCAAGACCAAAGCGTGCATGATTATACCAACGCATTTCATGCCTTGTCAGAAAAATTGGCATACATGGCAGTGAATGGCACCAAATTCTCAAACTTTACAGTGTTTTGCAGCTTTACACCCAAGAAGACATTGAGTTTGCAAACATCACAACATTGAGAGAGGCATATTGTTATGCAGCCAAGATAGGAAAACACACAAATGAAAGGAGAGAAAAGAAAAATGCACTTGGCAATAAATCTAACAGTAAATAGTCAGACCAACACACTCAATCGAAGAATGAAGAATGAATTTTTCAAGAACTACGGAAGTGGTGTGATACCGATAAGAGCAGTTGAGACCCAAATGAAGAATATCATTTTAGATGCACGCTATTGACTGAATTACAAAACCTCACCATTGGATTCCCAAACTGATTCAGATGTGGGACCATCGTCAACATCAATATCAATATCACAGCCTTTGTCAGACAAAGGAAAGGAGATCATACAAGCTGATCCCTACTCCCTTCTTGTCAGCACACGGGGTGTTACCTTTCGTACCAAAGAATGCAGAGTACCTCTTCCACTACCAATTATGAATGAAGGGAACATCTTATATTTTATTGTGGGCATTGGTAGTCATGAGAATTTGATTTCAAAACTTGTCAAAAAGGTTGAGTCTGCAAGCAACAAACATAGTTAGTTACCTAAGACTTTGGAACAGCAGGATGGGGTTTCCAATACGGCAAAAAAATCCAGATTTTGGGGATGGCGGGGTGATCGCTATTAAAATAATATATAAAACTATAATATTAAAAATATAGAAATATTTTTAAAAAATTATGAATAGTAGTCTGACAATCCAGCATCTGAATTTGTGCTCGTAGATTTTTGCATTCATATATCAGTATCACTATTGATTCTTATTATGTATTTGTAATACAATAAAGTCGGGTTATGGTTATCTTGTAAACATTTTGATCTATGCCTTATTGTTTTTATCATCTACACAACCTTTCTCTTCATATAGGCTTTGTAAGTTTGTTAAGTGATTGGGGCTTCCAAAGTGAATTTTAACTAGTATAAATATCTTAAATACATCTATTTGAAAAACGTCAATAGATATCAATTTCAAGGATTTTATTTTGGATTTTACACATATCACATTGATTAATAATTTCATTATTTGTTCATATTTCCCATAGAATGATAAAAATATTTCCGAGAAAAGAAGAGCTTCAAACTCTATGGTATGACCAAGATATTACTATTTTCCTTGAACTTTCTAAGTTCAAAATTAATTTAAAAAAAGACAACATTTATGGTCAAAATTACCTTGTGACGGTCAAATGAACGTCAAATTTAATATAGAAAATAAAACCTTACACGATCACACCATCACATCTCACCCCTTGCTGCCATTGTAGATTTATAATTTTAAACATACAGACTAAACAAATAGATTATAGATATGAGTGGCTTCCAAAAACAATCTTTTACTACAAGAGTACAATAGATCCTCATCCTTCCCAAATTTATTTCATTTTCAAGTTTATTCAAGCCCAACACAATGGTGCAGCTAGATTGAGGCCATCCATGACCAAACATTGGGAAATTTGCAGAGAAGGTGATCGAGTTGTGTGAATGGGCAAAATTATGGGACAAATTTAAGATAAGCGCCTTGAAACGTCCCAAAAATCAGATTCATCATCTGAAATGACAATATTAGCTTTACTTTATTTTTTTATTTTAAAAGGCAGTTTTTAATGAGAAAGCAAAATATAAAAAGGACATTGGTGATGCCCTGACGTTCCCTGACGTCTCCAAAGACAAAAAACAGGGGACATTACTGAAACGTCCCGTAATATTCAGGACATCCCGAAGAAGTTCCCTTGAAAACTGCTGCATATGAAACATGGAGGGACGTTTCCCCCAGTTCCACCATCCCTTGAATGTCCGGGGCGTTCGTTTTTTAGAGGGGACGCATCCCTGCATAACAATGGTGATATACACAATCAGTTTGGTGAACGAAAGCAGAGATATACATGTCTGGTGTTAATGTCGGTTTCCCTACACAATCAGCCCATTCTAAGATGAAGTGCTATGCTACGTGACCCCTCAAGAAGTGAGGAATGTTTTGTTTCATCAACCTTTTATATGGCAGCAAAAAGGTGTCTATCAATCTAGAGCTCATGTTATCACCATCAATGTGGGCATGAAGTCTTATAGAATTCCATGGGTTACTCCTACAAAATTATCTTTGAGAAGTGCAAATAAATTTGAATTATTTACCCAACACCAAGATACTCATGTGCCTTCTAAGTCCTAAAATGAGCACAAGTTGTTCATGGAAGAGAATCACAAACTAATGGGTGAAAACCAACACTTGCAGAACAAACTCAGCCTTGTCACAAAGTAACTTATAGAACTAAAAAGAATCTTTCACGTTGAAAGCCCTAATGTTGAGGAATATCTTGAATAGAGGAAAGATGCAACCGAGCTTTGCAAAGGAGTCATGAGGAATTGTTTCCTAAGAAATAATTGATGCTCAATTTATACAGATATAATGATAAGAGCTGCAGGAAATGAAGACTTCAACAAAATATGCCCAAACAAAAATGAGTAAATGGTAAGCCCTTATAATTAGTAGCACTTGATTGTTCATCAGATTGATTTACTAATTTTGTAAAACACACCAAAGGGATTGATTTGAAGTTGTTAGAGAAAATGGGATACACCGGTCAAGGTCTTCACAGAGATGGCCAAGAGATTCAAGAACCTATTGAGGCAGAGATGAGGCCCAAGAATTTTGGTCTTGGGTACACTGGAGAATCTTCTCCATTTACCATGGCACAATTTGGGTTAATGACACCCCTACTCTAACATCTTCACAATCAATAAAGATGAATTTTAGATGGGCCGCCCAACTCAAGTGGAAGACATCACTTATGCACTAAGAAGTCCTTAATGTTCATCAAAAATCAGAACTACAAGCAATGGGAACATTGCTTTACAAAGGGTGAATAATCTTGGTGGCAATTCACAACAATCTTTTGACAAAATACCAAAAACTAATTCGCCACGTTTTTCAAGGTCATGAGTCCCTGACCATAGCTCAAAATGACATCATGTTCAAAATGCATTAAAAGGTTAGAACAAGTACAATTTGGGTGAAGGGATGATGGATCTTGTCTAGCATGATTTGATGCCCAAAATCCACTCCAAAGGACTATGACATCAAAATTTCTGAAACATAGAAAATATTTAAATTTTTGGAAAATCAAAATTTTGCATTTTTATGAGTTTCGAGTTACAAGACTTACCAACCTCTTAGAGGTGCACTTGTCATGTGACTTTTCATATTCCAAATCAAATCATTTCATATTTTAATTTTAGACTGTTCGCTACCTACTAAAATATATATAAAGAAATGGTCATCCCAAAGTAAAAATCACAAAAAAAAAAGAGTTGCATAGCTTCACATCTCTTCTCAAAGATTGCCACCCTCTTGTAAATTACTCTTAGCTTCAATAAAGCTTCATTTACAGAGCAAAATTATTGTGCCCAATTCTTTGATTCAATTCAAAAAATTTAATGCAACGAGGACTTTCATGCTTCATGAAGACCATCTTGATATGAAACATTTGTCTTAGAGTTGCATGAATATGGATACGGCTAGTTTTTATGGTCCCTTAATATGGATACCGCATATATATAGACTATAAATTACAAATATATGTTAGTAATAACTATCAATTTTAAATTATAAGCAAATTTATAAATTAGATTACAACTACATGCAAATCACACACTCCTAACCCATGCGGAGGGTAGGAAGTTGGGTATATTCAATGCATTATAAAAAACATTGCAGGTTGTAAAGCCAACAGAAAATAGACAAAATGAAAGAAATGAACTTGTGTAGACCAAACGACACAGATCAAAAGGATTGCAAGTTGAGCAGAGCCAATGTGAAAGGTTGAAATAAAAGAGCAAATCAACACTCTCCCACCATTGCCTCAATTGTTGATGCTAAAATGCATCATACGTCATTTGCAATATTTAAGCATCTTTTTAGCCTTTTTATGAGGTTTTTGTTAATTTTTTTATCTTTTAAATCAAATATGGCTATAGTTGGCCAACACACCATATCAGGTTGTATTTGATATGGCCCAATTATAAGTTTGTATCTAGATATGGCTGGGTACATTATCCGAGCCATGTTGTACATCAGTATCGTGTAATGTCCCCTTTTCAAAATTAATTAATTCCAGATACCTGAAGCCTATTTTTATTATTTTTGTAGGCTAAAGGGAAATTAAAAGAGGAAAATAAATTAATTTAAGTGGTCCAAGGATATTTTTATATTTTATTTGGAAAAGGGACACTTAAATTATATTTAAATAGCTGAAATAGAATAAAATAATAATAGAAGCATGTACTTCTATTATTAGGCGCCAAAGTCAAAGTTTCTAATTAAATAAAACATTCTATAATGGGGCGCCAAGTATAGAATGGGCTGCATGAGGAACAGATCCTATTTTTAGGATAGGAGGTGGATAAAGTATTTTTAATGTGTTTAATCCTATTATTAGGATGGGGCGCCAACTTGAGGGGAATAAAGTAATTATTTTAATTGTTTTTGGGAGCATGCATGTAAACCAGAAGGGGGCGCCCACTTTGGAAGAAGGGGAAGTTATAAAGGCAGATTTGGGGATCATTGGAAGGACATCTTGGAAATTCATCAATTATTTTCTTTGTCTACAAGTGGCTTCAGCTTTTGCAACAGCAATAGACGACGAAATGCTTCATTTGCATATCTTCTGGTTCAGGTCTGAGGATGAAAACCCTCATATCTAAGATTAGCAATCTCATTCAGGTGTTGCAGTGGTCATTCAGGTGCAAGTGTTCCAGTTGGATTCAGCTCTAAACAATTGTATTCAGACACTGATATTTTTTATCGTAGTTGGGTTGTATTCGATAAATAAAATATTGTTTTCACGCATTACAGTTTGTTGTTTTTATATAAAAAAATTAGATTGTTGTCGTCGTTATAAAAGTTAATTTTTAATATTGTTGCCCTAGGGTTTTAACAAAATATCCAGATCTGTTAGAAATTATTTTCAGGGATATTACAGTGGTATTAGAGCGAATTTCCTCCCAGCTTGTGGAAGGACTAAAAATAAAAATAAAAAAACATAGGAAGGGAAAAAAATTGCAACTTTGAATTTCATGCAGGTTAGTGACAGAGAAGTCAGGTACCGGAAAAGGGAGAAGAAGAAAGCTACAAAATAGCCAAAAGTCATGGAAAACAAGGACCCAGAAGATGCATGTTTTGACAGGCTTGTTCAAGGATAGGACAGGTAGCTGATATGATGGGTCAGTTGATCCAAGTTATGCAAGGCACAAATGTGCAAAGGACTCCAAATGGTGAGGGAAGTTCTTCAGGGGAAACAATAACCAACACACTTGGAGAACATCCATGGTTCTATTGTTAGGCCTTTCCAACTTGACTTCCTTTGTATGGAGGAGCAGCCTCCATAGGTGCAAACTCAACCATCTATAGCGAGATATTCATGCTAGCTATGTGGAATACATGGTACTTCCAGGTGAGATTAGAGAGGCTATATCGTTCAATAATTTCATCAATCTGAAGAAAAACAGAGTGGACCAAGAGCTAATCCGAAACCACAAGCTACTTAGAGAGACTTGTAGCAGGCACTAGGGAAGTTGTCACTCCCTACTTTTGACGGCTCTAGCAAGAGTACCGCTCGTGCATGGATACAAAAGTTGGATACCTTCATATCACTCAAGCCAATGATGGAAGAGGAAGCCATCAAATTTGCAACCCTTCATCTAGAAGGTATAGCACATGAGTGGTGGTACCATGGGCTAATCACACAAGGACACAATCTCATTCGCTCATATGCCGATTTCAGTGACAAGTTGATAGAGAGATTTGACAAAGTGGATCCAGAAATTCATTTCTGGGAGTTAGCTCAACTCAAACAACTACATTCGGTAAGTGACTATGTGGCTGAATTTCAGAAGCTTTCTGTGATGGTACCTGATGTGACAAAGAGAAGATTGGTTGTCTTGTTCATGGAAGGTTTGACTGAATCTCTTAGGGGTTTAGTAAAAGCTTTCAGCCCTACCTCTCTACAAGGAGCCATCAAAAAGGCTTTGGATTTGGAAATAGCAGCCCCTAAAGGAGATATCAGCCTATAGGACAGCCTACAACACAACCAAAACAAACACCTTATGGGCAACAGAAAAAGTCATTTCAGCAAGGTGGTTTTCAACAAAAGAGCTGCCTAAAACCAGCAAAGAGATAGAAACAAGAAATGAACTTAGAAGGAAGAAATTGTGTTTCACTTGCAGAGATCCATGGGGACCAGGTCATAGATGTCTTCCCAAGGGACAAGTACATTACATAGAGGTAATATCAGATGATGAAGGGGAAGAAGAGAAACCGGAAGTGGACAAAGAAGAGGAAGAACCAGTGGCTGAAAATAAAGGTGAAGAAAAGACTCTAGATGGTACTTTTGCTACACTTTCAAGTGCTCCTAGGTATCATCCTTTCAAAGTACGTGGAGTACTACATGGGCATAAGGTAACTATTCTAATTGATAGTGGGGCAACCCACAACTTTATTGATGAGAGTTCGGTAGCTCAAAGAGGTTTGAAAACAAAGGAATTCCACGGTTTTAGTGTTACTATAGCAGATGTATTTACTATTCCATACACCAAGAGGGTGAAGGGGTTAGAAATTATTCTTGGAAAGCACAAGGTTTGGGATGATTTCTACGTGGTGGGCATAGGAGAAACCAATGTGGTTTTGGGGGGTGCAATGGTTGCATTCACTTGGAGAAATCACACAAAACTAACAAACTATGGAGTTGAACTTTAAAACCAAGGGAGGAGAGGTTGTACTTCATGGTATGGCCAATGGAGCACCTAGGGCTATCACAACAAAGCGGATGGAAAGAGTTTTTCGTAAGGGGCAAATAGCATGGGCAGCCCATTGTTTGGTAAGTATTTACACTTCTAGTACTGATGATATATCTCATCATGTGGGCATACAATCTATTTTGGACAAGCATCGTAATCATTTCGATTGATCTACCTCCAGGATTGCCACCGGATAGGGGATTCCAACACATCATAGAGCTGGAAATAGGTTCTAAACCTATTATGATTACTCCTTACCACCATCCTAGAGTTTACAAAGAGGAAATTGAGAAGACAATCAAAGAGCTCTTGAAGATGGGACATATCAGGCCTAGTTCTAGCCCTTTTGCTTCTTTTGTTGTTTTGGTGAAGAAGGATGGGACAATGAGGATGTGCATTGATTATCGTGCTTTGAATAAGAAGACTATCAAAAACAAGTACCCAATACCCAAGATCGATGAATTGATAGATGAGTTACATGGAGCGGTGTATTTTTCCAAAATTGATTTGAGATCTAGTTATCACCAAATCAAGGTAAGGGATGAAGATGTGCACAAAACAATTTTTCGTTGTCATTTTGGGCATTTTGAATTCTTGGTAATGCCTTTCGGTTTAACCAATGCTCCAACTACTTTCCAATCATGCATGAACCATGTTTTTAGTGAGCACTTGAGGAAATTTGTTTTAGTATTCTTTGATGACATTTTGGTGTACAGTAAGACTTGGGAAGAGCACCTAAAACACTTGGATACAGTGCTGGAAATTTTGGAACAGCAAGCTCTTTTTGCAAAAGAATCCAAGTGTGAATTTGGAATGACTAAAATTTTGTACTTGGGACATGTCATTAGTGCCCAAGGAGTACAAGTTGATCAAGAGAAGATCCAGGAAATATTGGATTGGCCTCCACCCACCACTTTGACACAGTTGAGGGGATTCTTTGGTCTTTACAATTACTACAAGCAGTTTGTGAGATGGTTTTCACAACTTGTTGTCCCATTGATTAATTTGACAAAGAAAGGAGCTTTCAATTGGTCTAAAACAGCCCAAAAAGCCTTTGATAATCTTACAAAAGTAATGAGTTCTTGTCCAAGTATTGGTTGTTCTGATTTTTCTATTCCTTTTGTGTTAGAATGTGATGCATCAGGGGAAGGAGTAGGGGCTATTTTGATGCGAAAGGGGCATCCCATAGCCTTTGAGAGCCGAAAACTTAGTGAAGTAGAGAGTGGATTATCTATTTATAACAAAGATATGTTGGCTATCATGCATGCACTGGCAAAATTCCGACAATATTTGGTTTGTGGCAAGTTTGTGGTCAAAATTGATCACAATAGTTTGAAGTTCTTTCTTGGCCAAAGGACTTGAATGACAGAGACAAAAAAGTGGGTGAATAAGCTTCAAGCTTATAATTTTGACATAGAGTACGTTAAAGAAAGAATAATGGTGTAGCAGATGCTTTATCTAGAAAACCTTTTCTATGTTCTATATCTAAAATATCTGCTGATTGGAAAGCTTTAATAATTAGATGTAAAGAATGGTTACACTAATGAGATCCTTGAGGGCAAAATACGGATAACAAGGAACAGGGTGGTTGATGATCTTATCCTCTACAAGAATAGAATCTATTTGGTACTGAATCCAACATAAAAAGTAAAATCTTACAGGTTGTCCATGATACACCATTAGCTGGTCATCTAGGGTATTTTAAGACCTACAATTAGATTAGAGACAAATTCGCTTGAAGCGACTCAAGAAGAAGAGTCCTCCAATACATCAGAGAGTGTATTGTGTGCCAACAAAACAAGGCAGAGCATTCTTTTCTAGCGGGTTTGTTGCAGCCCTTACCTATTCCGAACCAAAAATGGGAAAGTATATCAATGGATTTCATCACAGGTCTTCCCAATGTTCAAGGTAAGAATTGTATTTTTGTAGTGGTTGATAGGCTCACTAAATATGCTCACTTCTTTGCTATTCCTAGCAAATTTAAGGCTCAACATGGATTGCGTAAAAAAATATTATATGAGTGAAAAGATAACAAGTTTCTTAGTTTGTTTTGGTAGGAGCTCTTCCGCTTGACAGGAACAAAGTTAACTCCAAGTACCAGCTATCATCCACAGACAGATGGGCAAACAAAGATTGTGAACAAGTGGATTGAGGGATATTTACGGAATTATGTGGCAGGACAACAATCAACTTGGGTCAAATGGCTTTATATGGGAGAGCATTGCTACAATACCACTCATCACATGTCCATAGGTATGACACCCTTCAGAGCTTTGTATGGTTATGATGCTCTTTCCTTTGTGGATTTGGTACATAGTTCAAAAAATCGTTATCAACGATTAATCAATGAGCCAAATTTTTAATCGAAATCGGGAATCGACATTAATCGGCTACTTTTAAAACCATTTAAATTCATAAAATATTCTTAAATTAAATGTAAAAACAATGTTAAATGATGCGAGAAGTGACTCTACAGAATGCCATAGTGTAATGTCCCCTTTCCTACGCCATAGGCCTAGGGGCCAACTCGAGTCCAGGCCTTGGTCATACCCAAGGGTTATATGTACGATGTGAGCTATTGGTATGAATATCTAGTCCAGCTTGTTATAATTTTCCGTTGATAGGAATATAAAGTGCTTTCGAAGGGACTAGATGTTATGTTTTATCGTTGAAAGGGGCCACTTAACTCCTAGTGTTCTAATTTTGCGTTGAGGGTCACCTTTTGGACCATGGTGACTTGAAAAGGAAAAAGTTACTTTATTAATTTGGTCTTCCCTAGGGGAAAATGCGACTAGGGCTTTTTAGGGTTCCTTGGCATTGGAAAAGTTATATAAGGAGTGGAGGGGTGAAAAGATGATCATTCATGCATACACTTATATTTCCTTTCATGTGCAACCACTTTGTTTGCAAATATCCAGCTTGTGGAGTAAGATCCCAAGGGAACCCTAGCTTCGGTGGTGAGAGATCCATCCCTAACTAGTAGGGCACTCTTCGGTGGTGAGAGATCCACCCTAGTTTGTCATTTTTGGAGTTGAAATCAAGGCTGTCCTTTAGAGATATTTTCAGAGGGTTTCAGTGAAGGGTTTTGGAGGATTTTGGGTATTTTTGGAGGAGAGATTTCAGGGTTTTTCAGGGCAGATCTACGGCAACCTCTTTGGCAAGGTCTAGCATCAGTTTGAAGGCATTTGCAAGGGTTTCCAGCCATCTTCTAGGTGGGGCGACTTGTTTTGGAAATTGCACACTTGTTTTGGAGGGTTTCCACTTCCTCGAATTCTGATTTGAAGGTTGAGATATCATCTCCTATATTTATAGATAATATTTCCAAGGTTTCATAATTTTTGCATCTATATTACGGAAGATATTAATTTTAGAAGTTTTCGGATGTTTAGGGCACGCTATAATTTTCTCGACAGCATTCTATTATTCGAAAATTCCAAAAACAGTTTTATAATATTTGTTATTGTATTAGCAAGCTCCATTTAAAATTTCAAGAGATTTGAGCAAGTATTTTCGAGTTATCCATTATTTTTGTTCGCTGCCCTAGATTTAATTTTCTGCAAAAATCATATTTCTGTTTGGCTGCAATTTGTCTGTATTTTGCATATTTTAAAGTGATATCCTACGAGGGATATTTCAGTGGTATCAGAGCAGTTGTTTCTCCAGCCTGTTGGGGTTGAAAGATGGGAGACAGAGACAGAGACAGTGAAGAGATGGGAGTGGATCTGATGAAACAATTGTTCACCAATATGGTGAAGCAGCAGGAGACTACCAATCTCTATTTGAGCCAGCTCACTGAGAGGTTAGCACAGGGCAGGATTGATGCTCATACGGAGAGAGGAGAAGCTAGCAATATGGGACAACATGGTAATAGAGGTGAGAGTGGACATTCAGGACAGGGGTCCCCTCATGCTTCTACCAGACCCTTGGGACTCCACGAGCCTTCTTTTTTGAAGGATCCGGAAGTTTCACAGACACGACAACCCACAGACATTGTGGATGAGGAATCTTGTTGGGAGAGGTACCGGACATTGAGTGAGGGTTTCCGGGATAACATGCCATTTCAGGAGTGTTGTAAAATGAAGATTGGTAGCAGGCCCAGGAGAGATCACCAAACACAGGTACTGAGTTTCAGAGGAGATTGGGACAAATCTCTATTCCACACTTCGATGGTTCTAGAAGTATACACTGCATCTTGGATTCAAAAGTTGAAGACTTACTTCGACTTGAATCTCATGCATGAAGAGGATGCAATTAAGTTTGCTATCCTACACCTCGAGGGAGATGCTCATGACTGGTGGCATCATGGGTTGATCACACAGGGACACATGCATATCACTACTTACGCAGATTTTACACAGAGGTTGATGAGCAATTCGACGGAGGGACCCGATAGGCACTTGAGAGAGTTGACTCACTTGAGGCAACAGTTCTCTAGATCGATATCACAGATTTTCGAGAGGTTATCACCATGGTACCGATGTTACGAAGATGAGGTTGATTTCACTATTCACAGCAGGGTTGACAGATGCTCTTGTTGGGTTTGTGAAGGCATTTGAGCCTTCTTCTTTGCATGAGGCTATTAGGAGATCTCGGGACTTGGAGTTATCCACTCCAAAGTCGAGGTCCCACCTCGCGTTCGAAAAAGAGAACCTCCATCCGGATCGACGTACTTCAATAGAGGGAGCCTCCACCGAGGCAAGAGGTGGCTAAGAAGCCATTCATTTCTCGAGAGGACAGAGATGAGTTGAGGTGAAAGAAACTATGTTTCGATTGCCGCACACCTTGGGTTCCAAGACATGATTACAGAGGTAGAGTGAAGGCCCAATTCATCAAGGTCTTCGAGGAGAGCGAGGATGACAGAGGTGAGGAGTTGGAGACTCACGAGATGGATTATGGAGATGGATTTGCGTTGGATAGTGTTGATGCGGTGCAGGAGGAGACTTTTCCTCGAGAGATTATAGCCACATTGTCTAGTACTCTGATGTACAAGGCATTTAGGATTAGAGGAGTGATGTAGGGTCAGCGAGTTGTGGTACTCATTGATAGTGGGCAACCCACAACTTTATTGATGCCTCATTGGTTGAGAGGTGGGGATTACAGAAAGAGGAATTTGAGGGCTTTATCGTGGTTGTAGCCAATGGAGAGTCTATGAGGTGCACATGGCGGGTTCCCCAAGTGAGCATCACGATGGGTAACTATACAGTTACTGATGATTTCCACATTGTTGGTATGGGAGTGACCAACATAGTGCTGGGAGTATAGTGGCTTCACTCTCTTGGTGAGTTTCGAACTAACTTTCAGACGATGGAGCTAAAGTTTAAGTCCGAGGGCAGGAATGTGATTTTGAGGGGATTATCTACAGGAGCACCTAGGGTGGTTACAACTGAGGGGATGGAGAGGACTTTCCGGCATGATGAGGGGTTTTATTATTGCGGATCGATGCGGAGTATGATGGATGTGGATGTGACCAGTAGTGTTGCGCATGAGACAGTTATAGAGATTGGGATTACAGGTTCAGATCATCCGAGTTTATCATTATGTTGGTTATCTGAGGTTTCGGTAGACTGGAGATCTCATTTGCTTGTTGAGTACTCCAAAACCGACACACTTGTGAGATTAGATGGTCACATACGGGATAACAAATTTCTGATTGGAGGATGAGATGATCTTCTATCAGGGGATTGTACCTTGTGTCGGATTCATGGTTGAGGATGGAGATATTGCGACATGTGCATTGTTCTTCCGTGACTGGGCACTTGAGCTGCGATGAGACCTACAGGTTCATGTCAGAGAGGTTCATATGGCATAGGTTGAGGGAGGATATCCTCAACTTTATACAGGCATGTACGGTTTGTCACACGAGCGCAGGTCATGTGGGAGAGTTAGCACCATTTGTGCGCATACAGGTTGTTTCACAGGTTGATCCAGGGGATTCTACAGGATTCAGAGTGGATTTTCATACTCGAGAGTTGATTGGAGAGGCAGCGAGTGATCACATGATGACAACCTTGCATTGGCAGGGATTGGACAGATTGGCAATTTCGGTGTGGGTACCAGTGGAGAGTCGGTGTGGGTATCATTCTACTTCACGAACAACATGGTTCTCTATACAACATGGAGGTCATGATGACCACATGGGGTTTCTTGGTTATGTTGGATTACACCGATCTTTGGTTGACTGCAGGGTGAGATGGAGAAACTTACTTTGTGGTATTCAGCTTCTGAAGCATGACAGGATAATGCTTGGGGTCAAGCATTTCTCGGGAAGGGAGGACTGTAATGTCCCCTTTCCTACGCCATAGGCCTAGGGGCCAACTCGAGTCCAGCCTTGGTCATACCCAAGGGGTTATGGACGTTGTGAGCTATTGGGTATGAATATCTAGTCCAGTTGTTATAATTTTCCGTTGACAGGAATATAAAGTGCTTTCGAAGGGACTAGATGTTATGTTTTATCGTTGGAAGGGGCCACTTAACTCCTAGTGTTCTAATTTTGCGTTGGGGGTCACCTTTTGGACCATGGCGACTTGAAAAGGAAAAAGTAACTTTAAGTTACTTTATTAATTTGGTCTTCCCTAGGGGAAAATGCGACTTGGGCTTTTTAGGGTTCCTTGGCATGGGAAAAGTTATATAAGGAGTGGAGGGGTGAAAAGATGATCATTCATGCATACACTTATATTTCCTTTCATGTGCAACTACTATTTGCAAATATCCAGCTTGTGGAGTAAGATCCCACGGGAACCCTAGCTTCAGTGGTGAGAGATCCATCCTAACTAGTAGGGCACTCTTCGGTGGTGAGAGATCCACCCTAGTTTGTCATTTTTGGAGTTGAAATCAGGGTTGTCCTTTAGAGATATTTTCATAGGGTTTCAATGAAGGGTTTTGGAGGATTTCGGGTATTTTTGGAGGAGAGATTTCAGGATTTTTAGGGTAGATCTATGGCAACCTCTTTGGCAAGGTCTAGCATCAGTTTGAAGGCATTTGCAAGGGTTTCCAACCATCTTCTAGGTGGGGCGACTTGTTTTGGAAATTGCACACCTGTTTTGGAGGGTTTCCACTTCCTCAAATTCTGATTCGAAGGTTGGGATATCATCTCCTATATTTATAGATAATATTTCCAAGGTTTCATAATTTTTGCATCTATATTACGGAAGATATTAATTTTAGAAGTTTTCAGCTGTTTAGGGCACGCTGTAATTTTTTGGCAGCATTCTGTTATTCGAAAAATTCCAAAAACAGTTCTATAATATCTGTTATTGTATTAGCAAGCTCCATTTAAAATTTCAAGAGATTTGAGCAAGTATTTTCGGAGTTATCCATTATTTTCTGTTCGCTGCCCTAGATTTAATTTTCTGCAAAAATCAGATTTCTGTTTGGCTGCAATTTGTCTGTATTTTGCATATTTTAAAGTGATATCCTACAAGGGATATTTCACATAGACCCATATGCATATTTTCGATTAAGTTTTGAGTCTTTTGACCAAAAAAGAGAGTACAAAGTTTGCAAACAAAAATGCTCATAGAGTCATGTCACATGTGACTTTTGAAGTATCACTATCAAATATCAATAATATTCTTTTTTATTATGCACTTCGCTGCAGCCTGCAACCACGAACTCTGCACTTTTCGTGCCCTCCACTTCGCTGCAACCACAAACTTTTCGTGCCCACGTCGAATGCCCTCTTACGGTTTACCCACGTCGAATGCCCTCCTACCCACGTCGAATGCCCACGAATGGAGTAAATGCGAGTTGCAGGAGCAAAACCGAGTCGGGCAAGAGAAAACAGTTAAAAAACAAATCGATTTGGTCTTTTTTACATGTAAACCTAAGCCACGATTTCACCCGCGATTTTCAAGATTTTCATTTTAGCCATGATTTTCAAGGGTTTTTTATCGCCAAAAATCGCGATTTATCGCCATAACAAAAATCGCGATTTTTCAAAAGATTTATCGTTTTCATGGTTGCAAACGATTTATCGTGATTTATCGCCGATAAATCGCGATTTTAAACAATGATTTGGTATTTGCAGATAGTAGAGTGTCGAGGGCAAAAGACTTGGTTGCACAGAGCCAAGATATATTGGGAATGCTCAAAGAGAATATCCAACATGCACAAAACCAGCAGAAATTTTATGCGGATCAGCACCGCGTAGAGAGGACTTTTGAGGTTGGTGACATGGTTTTCCTGAGATTACAACTTTATAGACAATCTTCTCTGAAGAATAGGGGAGCTGAAAAGATCAAACACTGTTTCCATGGACCACACAAGATCAAGTAGAGGATAGGAGAGGTTGCCTATGAGTTGGATTTAATGAAGAAGAGTAAGATACATAATGTTCCTGAAGTAATTTTGGTTCCTGAAGTAATTTTGGATTTCAAGGAAAAGAAATTAAGGAACAAGGTTATCACCGAGTATCCGTACGTTGAAAGGATTTACCTACGAAGATGTTGCTTCGGAGGGTGTTGAAATTCTTAAGCATAACAGTTTACAATTGCTTGAGGGCAAGCAATTCCGTGAAGGGCAGATCAGTAATGTCCCCTTTTCAAAATTAATTAATTCCAAATACCTAAAGCCTATTTTTATTATTTTCTTACGTAGGCTAAATGGAAATTAAAAGAGAAAAATAAATTAATTTAAATGGTCCAAGGATACTTTTATATTTTACTTGGAAAAGGGACACTTAAATTATATTTAACTAACTCGAGGACGAAAACCCTCATATCTAAGCTTGGCAATCCCATTCAGGGGTTGCAATGGTCATTCAGGGTGCAAGTGTTCCGCCAGTTTAGCTCCAAACAATTGTATTCAGACATTGGTATTTTTTATTGTAGTTGGTTCATATTCAATAGATAAAATATTGTTTTCACGCATTACGATTTGGTGTTTTTATATAAAAATCAGATTGTCATTGCTGTTATAAAAGTTAATTTTAATATTGTTGCCCTAGGGTTTTAACAAAGTATCAAAATCTGTTAGAAATTATTTTCAGGGATATTACGGTATCCATACCTGGCATGCGGATGCGTGCACCCTAGCAGTAAAGGTACCATATCCTACAATCCCGATATGTGTAATATGTTGAAGACAACTACACTTACCATCAGCATTTGGTCATAGATGGGCTCGAAAATGTTATGAAAGGGAATTCCATTGTTGCTAAAATATTGCAAATTCAGATCCCACCAAAAGCATGCAAACTAATACCTATTTGTTTCCAAATCGCTATTACTGATAATGAGGTTGTAACAAAGAGTGGGAATGAGAAGGATGATTTAGCAAATCTAGAATGATAGCATACAATTTCAAAAACCAAAATATTGAATGAAAATATAGTAAAATTCTGATGGTAAGGGGTGCTTGCATAATTTTCACCCCCTCCCAATGACTCTTGCCAAGACCCAACTATAGAATAGACAGTAGTCTAGGGCAATGACACTACACAATATAGTTTTTGATATGGTTATGATATAACTAGTACAAATATTTTTAGTTTATCTGTCTAAAAATGCCAATATGTATCAATCTTAAGGTCTCTAAATCAGATTTGTCTTAGTTTCGACCATTGAAGGGTTCCGTATTGATTAACGATTCCATCACCTTATCCACAAAATTATGGTTGACTAATGATGGATGGAGCATAAGGCATGAAAAAAAAATTGGGGGAAAAAGGGGCTCCAAACTCCACAAAATATCCAAGATATCAAAGATATCAAGATTTCTCGGTAGTTTCTCCAAGAAAGAACTACTTCCGGTGACAATCAAATGAACGTCAAATTCAAGGCCGAACATTTTCATTAACATTTCGCACTATTACACTCATGCCTCCCACCTCCCTTGGTTGCCATTGTAGAGTTATGCCAATCGTCGTAATAAAAACTAGAAGACTCTATTACTACTGCTGGTATTTAAAAATACATTTCAATAATCTTTGAATACTTTTTGTTTCTGTTCCAAGTGATAAGTTGATAAAAGCCAGGTCTATAGATTAGTAAATTTGTGTGAGATGAATCTTATTTGTCTCCTTCCTTCATTCCAATTTTTTTTGTACATTATCCTTGTTTTTAGCTACCACGATAATGACCCCTACACATATGAACAATGGCGTGACAATGTAAAAAGCAATGGGAGATGGGATGCAAAAAGAAGAAAAATTGCCCCATGCTCCTCTTCAGCATTCATGTAAAGGATGGGGAAATGAATCATAAAATTGTATACATCTACCATCCCCAAGTGATGAAGATGGGAAATCCTGGGAGGAACTACCATCCTAATTTTACCACACTGCATGCAAATTTAGGCTCCAATAGCCAATATATTCCCTTGCATAGATATGTTAGACTTTCTTTAACAAAGTCATATGTTTATTAGATGGATAACAATGGAAAAGAGGGAAAGTAAGATTCAACCTTAAGGAGAGACAAAAAGAGGAGGTGATGAAGTACTCCGTCTATACAGACTTCGGAGGATGAAAATCTTAAACCCCAATCTATCTTCTCTTTATAGTCAAAGATAAGAAAATATAGGTGAAGATTGAAGCTAATGGCAGATGATTTTGCACTACACTTGCTTTCCTCCTCTGCATTGAAGATTAAGTATATAATTTGCATTTGTGATGATAGGTGAGTAGACTATGATATTTTTTTAGTTTTCTAGAGGCGTTAAACACCTCGTTGCCAGCTATATGGATCCTGGATATGTTATTACTAGAATACAATGCTCTTGTTATGTCCTATGTCACCGCATTCAAAATCATGATCAAATACATGGTGGATATAATTCATAAGAAATTCATTGCTAAAAAAATCAAAGATAACATTTGTGATTAAATTCTACTAAAATAAATATACTTGTAAGTTCACATTTCAAGGTATACTGCAATAGATCATACTACCTTCATACCTACTATGACCTGAAATCTTGAAACATTGAACAATGACTAAATCTGAAACCCTGAAATCTGGCTAAGTCTGAAATCTGATAAGACCCTCCAAAACCTAGAATCTGCATTATAGCTCCTAGATGTCCAAAACCACTCTCAAACATCCTAGAAGTATATACATAAAATATAACTTGAAGTATAAGAAAGTAAATGTCATATGTCAAAGTAAATGTCCATATGTCAATGAAAATTTATACTAGATGTTTATTTTATGTACATATTGATAATAAAATTTGTTAATCCAAACATACTTTGTCCAGCTGCTTTGTGTTCACCGAATTTGGATTTAAAGAAAAAAATCGGCAAATGTGGTGACTAGGGTTATATCTATGCATGCTAATATGCTTTAGTAATATGAGGTACCAATGAGTATACAATAAGTGACTGACATTTTCAAAATAATTTTTGCAGGTCTAGGGTCCCTAACCCTATTATTTTTAACCAAAAATAAATAAATAAATAGTTTGAAACGTATTGAACAAGATAAATGTATATACACAAACCATCTACCTCAATTAATCTATCAATATATCCCTTTATAGGTTTGAAATCTAGAGTTGTTCATCAAGTTGTGGTCTAGCAATAAGATGCAGCAATTGCTATGATGGCCCAAGTTCAAAACTTGGTGTGCCGCCAACATGGAGAGGTCTTTGTGTCAACGCGGCTTGGAGAATGTGACAAAGGACTTGGATTTCTAGATGTAATACACAACTCAAATATAGTGGGAGACTACCTACCTCAATTAACATATCAATATATCCCTTTATAGAATAATCAAGAGTTCATCACGTTGTGGTCTAGCAATAAGATGGGGCAATTGCTATGATCACCCAAGTTCAAAACTCGATGTGCCCCCAACATGGGCAGGTCTTTGTGTTAACACGGCTTGGGGATGTGACAAAAGACTTGGATTTCAATGAAATCCTTCAGCTCATGGCACTATGAAAAGGTGGTTGACTTCTCAATTTAAAAGCAATATTGTACCACATATAGTAAATATTGTAATGTATAATAGGAGAACAACCTGTCGGGCCTGAAAAATTAGAGGGTCAATCAAAAAGAATAATCTAGGATCTATTGTGGACTTTTTTACAGCATACTACTGCAATGATATATGATCCGGATTTAATTGACAATCTAGTGGACGAAGCAAAAGAAAATGGACCCAATAAACAGAGATGGTAGTGCAAAGTAAATGAAAATTTTATTGGAAATGAGAGTTATTTACAAATTGGTAGCAATCTCTAAGAAGAGATGTGAAGCTAAAACAATCTAGTTATTGTATTGGGATAACAATATTTTTCTGTGGCTATTTTTGGCAAGAATTGAAGAGGATCTGTCATGAAGTGAAATTTGTTAAAACTTAGAACTAAATATTTCAGTTTTTGAAAAAAAATTAAAAATGTATTTTTGTGTTTTTGGGGGCTTTCAAAGCATGTTTCGAGAAATACAATGCCTTCAATGGAGGGGAATACTTAGAGCAAAACCCAAGGTTTCCAATGTGATGCAGGGCATCACTCCTAGCATTCAGTATAGGCATGTCATTACATTTTTGGCTTGATTAGGTGGTTTAGAAGTCCTAGGAGTCATCTCAAGTTGTTTAGTTGAGCTCACAAGGACAAAAATTCAAATTTTTCACTTTCCCTCCTTTTTTAGCAATTTGAATTTTTGAATTTGTTGAGCCAATTTTGGCTTTCTAGGAAGGCGGTAAGAGTCTAAGAAGTGATTATAAACATGTTTAGGGGTGTTTACATGTATGTTAGTGGTGTTCGAATCAGTAGGAACCTTCTCATGTTTTGTAGTGGACTTGAAGCTCTTAAATGGTTGTCTTAGCTCCTTTCCTCCAAGTTACAACCTCCATAAGACCTTGTCTTGTGACCATGGTTGATGGTTATAGGGATACTTTGAGCAAAGGGAGGTATAAAACTGAAATTGTAACTGTTTTTCAAGGGATCATTCAAATGAAAACAAGAGGAGCTCCAGGAAGACCGTTTTCTGTGAATAATACCCTGTTTGCAAACAGTGGATGATCAAGTGCCAATCTGTATGTGGTATTTTGTTGATCATTTTCATTGGGTGAATGCAATGTGATGGTTATATTAATTGGTAAGTAACATTCTGAGAATATTTCATAAGGATTTTTGTAAGAAGGCATTGCTCTGTGTGAGTTAGGGTTTAAATGGTCTCAGAAATCTGTAGCAAACTGTTGAAAGAACAAATTTGACTTAAATCTGTCACTAGGAAAGAAAATTTGATGTAAAAGGTTGAAGCTTGTGGCAAAGGATGGAGTAAAGTGTGTGCTCAGCGCCCTAGGAGTCTTCAATGAAACCTACAAGGGAAGAATTAAACATTATTTTGCATGAAGTATCATATCGGTCAAAGAAACCCTGTTTTAAGAGGCAGAGTAGAAGACTATTTAAGGCATTTATGCTATTGGTGGAAGTGAAGGAGTCTACTGTCAAGATTAGTGGTTTATAAATGTTTACACAGTCTTACTGAAAGTGATTTGAAGCATTGAAGACGCGTACAAATCAAATGGTGAGAAAAAGTCGATTTCCGGGCTCTGTGTAAAACCCTCCAAGGGTTTATTAGTAGTTGGCCTTTTGAGGGTCTTAAACTCAATCACAAAGGTCAAAATTTTCAAGAAACAATAATCATATGGTCCTCCATCAGATTTATAAAGAATTTTGTTTTGAAAGGTTCTCAGTTGATAGGAAAAGCTGACAGTCTCTCTTGAAAACTGTAGCACTACAATAGAGACCTAATTTGAGATCAAAAGAGTGGATTTTATAAAAAAAAATTCCTAGGTGAAAACTTGTACAGGGAAAATATGGCCAAATGGGTATTCCAAAGTGATCTCAGTTAACCTAGAAAGTGCTTGAATCAGAAGTTAGGTCAAAAATTGACCTTGGACAGGGCTAATTGGGGAGAACTAGGCCTAGAGAGAGATATAGAAGAAAAAGGTACTTGCATTGGGAATTGAGCCAAGAGATTCAACACACACCATGAAGGGGGGAATGGGCACTCAAATGTGTTTTAAGTTTCTCCTGGTTGTTGGTAGATTGCCCCAACCACCAACTTTCCAGAGTCACTTGGTTTGAGAAACTAAAAAGACAGTTTTAGCAAAGGAAGTCAAATTGATCGCTTTCTCATGATTTCAACTAATCTAATGATGGTTTTGGCATGATAATGGACTAGACCACATGTTCCAAGCTATGCATAATTCATTTTGAGCATTTTGAGGCCAAATTGCATGTTTGAAGGATTCTTGAGTTGAGAAAACAAGTCATTTTACAAGCCTGAAGGATTGATTTAAGTTGTTTGATCAAACTAACTTGTTTGTATGATTGAATAAGTGATATGCTCTGCACCACAATGCATATTACAGTTTCAGATTTTGAGTCCTATGAAGAAACTGTGACCACAATAAGAAGACCGTGTCTTAAGGGGATTATGCCTTGAACTGTCATGTGGATCAGTCACAATGCTTGACAAGCAACGGTGGAGATTATGTCTTGAAATGCCATGTGGATCAGTCACAATCCTTGAGAAGCAATGGGCACCATTGCTTCTAGTTCTTGAACCAAAAGCAGGAAATTAGTTGAATTTGGTGAAACACTTCCCTTGGTGGATGGAACAACCCATCTTTACCTGATAGAGAGAATTCCATTGACATAGGATATCCTTCATCTCTAAATCATATCTGGTATGGTGTAGCTGGTATGCAAAGGTAAGATTCAATTATTTGAGCTCCAACTATTTGAGGTGCCCAAAATCAGAGGTAAATACAGCCTGAGAAGTTTCACGTTGAAAGCAGGTTGCAAACCAACACAGGTTAGGAGGTTAAGTTCAAAGGTATTTTACCACACCTTCTTGGTGATGGTGTATGGCCCATATCTAAATGATCTGAATTTCCTATTCGCCCTTTTAGTCTTATCTTTTTCAGAAATGCAACCATACCTTGTCACCAACTTGATATGGATGCAGTAACCCCATGCTAGTCATGACATTGCTTCTACTTAGTGTTTGCCTTCTACAAAACACCATGTACATGTTGAGTATCCCAAATTTATTTGACAAACTTTCATGCTTTGATTATTTTGGGCAAATGAAAAAAGTCTTCCAACAAGGCCAAAGGTGTACCTACATCAATTGGCGCCAGTGGTAGGAGAGAGACTGGAAAGGGATTGTGTCCAGTGGAGTTGTGAAGGTCTTGGTTGTAGCTGTGTTTTATATATGGAAGGTTCTTATCTGATGTGCATAGGTGTTTTGAACAGTACAACCTCAGAAGGTTGACTTCCTCTTTTTGTCCATTTGTTCACATATGGAAGGTAGTCAACCTGGTTCGCTTTGGTATCTGTTGTGAAACATAGTGGACCAAAAAGATACTCAAAACTCTATTGTCCCCATCTGTCACAATGGCATGTGGCGCCCTGAAGTGAAACCACAGATGCTCAAATAAGAGCTCAGAAGTGTATTCTACTAAGATGGCCTTCCTCCAAGATGTTAAAATTGCACTCTTGGAGAACTTGTCCGCGAGCACAGAGACACAATCATGGAAATGCTTCATTCAGGGAAATCCTGACATGAAATCCATTGATACTCCCAAGGTTTGTCCAGCATCAGCAGTGGGATCCATAGTCTCTAATTCTTGGACATGGGTTTTGTAATGGCACACGTGATGCACAATTGATGTGCCTACGATCATAATTGCACAGCTTGGGTCGATAAAATATCTCTGCAATATTGCCACAATCTTTAGCACTTCAAAATGTCTTACAGCCTGACTGCAAAGTGCCTCTCATACCATTTTCTAACATTCACTTGACGAATTTAGAGATGTTCTAGATGGAAAAGAATGCAATCCTACAGATGAAGGTCGAAACCTTGTTCTCCTGGAAGCAATGGTTGGTATGTCCCAACGAAATCAAAATCATTGCCATACCATCAGGGCCAACTCAAAATAACATGAGAACAAGGATCAAGGACACTCGGTGTTTCAATTGGAGATCTTCATAGACATTTGGCAACCCAATGGGAACTTCCCTTCGATATTCAGATAAAACTGCTACAAGTATGTATACCACTTCTAGTAGCGGTCGTTTTCCAATTAATTTTGGATCTACATAAATTGGAGGGGATTGTGATCTATGTGGATGATTGTCTGCTTTCCCAGAATGTAGGGCTTCATGTTTACATCTAAAATGTTTCTGAAAACTTTGTTTTGTCAAGAATGTGTTGGCGAATTAATCTCCAGCATTCCGGATTAAGGTGGTCAGCTTTCGTCAAGAGATGTGTCTTGGGTCCTTCTTCCAAGCTCGCCTTCCTTTCTACTACCTTCCTTTATACCGTTCATAATACCTCCGAGATATCCATAGTCTTTCAGGACCCCCCAACCTTCCTAGAGGTCTCTGCTACTAAGTTACATCTGGCCGACATCACCAGTCATGGCCAGTGTAGCTTGATTTACTGTTTTTGATCTTAACCTACAACCAACTTCATTGGCCTTGTAATTGACACCATCTATTTGGAATTATGATATAAGACTTCATGCTTGTATATGTAAGCTTGTCCTCGACATTTCCCAAATAAACAAGTTGTATGCTCTACACTCAAAACTTTAAAAAAATCCTTCTTAGAAATTCATAAAGGACTAAGGTAAAGGAGCTTCACCAAAGGTCTTGGACATTAAAGGATAGGAAATTTAACTTGTGAAATACACCGATTCTTAGGATTCCCCTTCGATGGTCTATTAGGGTCTTGTATCCTTCTTAACTTCACCTACAACCATTTATTTAGTAGTGCTCAAGCCAAGTGGGAGATTAATGTGCCAACAAGTAGGCCCCAGGTAAGTATCCATTTTCCTTGCCCCTTTCATTTATTCAGGTCTGATTATATGTGTTATATGCTTGATCACATTGCATTCCTATCATCTATTTATTGCTTTACATATTACCTTCTTATTACCTTCTTATCACCTAGCGTATTGCCCATTATAGCCATACTTACTGCCCTATCTAAATTTGGATTATAGCATTGCTTATTGCCATATCACTTAAAGCCCATCATACTTTCCTTCAAGTGTAGGCTCTAGAAAGGCCTTCTACAATATTAACAATTAAGATGAAAGGAATGATGTCAATAATCAAAGTGGTGAATGCATGATAAACAGCTAACTCAGTAGTCTGCACTAGACTTGCCATTAATTTGACTGTTTTAAGGACATGATATGGTATTGGATAAAAACTAGCAGCATGCCTGGTTTATATTCTGATGGTGCTGGAGCTTTATATTCTGATGGTGCTGGAGCAGGTGGCACAATATGTCCCCTATCACTTATATTTTTTCTTTGGAATTTGGTGTCACAGGCGGAGGAGGTACAGCTGACTGCAATCTCTGCCATAGTTCTGAGCAATTTGTCTTCCAAAATCCTATCCTTTCATTGCTCCGATCATATGTCACTAGCATGTTGCGGACCAGAATGCCTGTCACAAAAGCACAATAAACTATGATTAACTTGATCAAAAGCATTGATTACTTATCACATGTTGAATATATAACTAATTAGTATGATTCATGAAGCATTGATTACAGTTTTGTTTAAAATCTCACGAATTTAAGTATGGTAAATTGGTAATGATGTTGGACACCTCAACAAAGTATCCAAGGAAAGGAAGAAATACAGGGGTATTCATCCATTTCCATAGCACAAGCATTTATCATGAATGCTAGTAATAGAATCATTGCTAAACTTTTAGCTTTAAATTGCAAAGATGAGTTAGAACTCAAAAAATATACCAATTTCTTATATATCCAAATAATGCATTTAAAACATTATATGCTTAGTACAAATTAACTTAATGAAATCATTAGGTTAAAGAAGTGGAGAAAGAATGTTCCAGTAAACATTTTTGTTCAATATCTCCTAGTGATGTGGTGCATCCTTGATCATTCCTGTATTTGCAATAACTAAATCACAATCATACAATGCATATGTTGTCAAGCAACTTACCACCAAGAAGGGTTGTAGGATCTTTCCCATTTTGGAAAATTCCCAAGCAGTAAGCACCATGGACCTTAGAATGCTGTCAAACAAGGCAATCAATATCTTGTACAAACCATATACAGAACAAGTACAAGGTACCAACACCAAACAGGTAAAAATTAAATAGTTTATTCGAATAACAAATTCTTCAAACCAATGAATCCATAAACAAAGACAAGAAAATGGCATAATGCTTAAACATATTTAGAACTAGTACACAGTGCCAACACCAGACGGTAAGCACTTGACTAGTTTACCTGAAACAAGTAATTCTCAGGAGCTATTGATAGCATTTGTTCTTTTTCAAATACTAAATCAACATGTGGAAACTTCCTGCTGAGCTGAGAGATGTCACTGGTAAAATATTTGCAAACATCATATCAGTTGAAATACAGAAAAAAAAAAAACGCCTTGTAGTTTGCCAGTAAATTTAGCTGTTCCTGTTCAGTTAGTCAAATTATCATCTTCCGAATGAAATGTCACCTTCCAGCACCCGAAAAGCAAATGTCGTGATATGATGGATCTGGACCATCAATTCGCTTCAGTGAACCAATATGTTTTATCACCTGAACAAGATTCAAAAATAGTGTTTTTCATTTTAGTTAAGTCATTAGACAGAGATAATATATTTGAAGAAGTAACTGGCATATACAGTTCTGAAAAAAAAACTTCCCATTACAGATTTGTGAGAGCACATTTAATTCCACCTAACTTCTAGTAGTTACTATATGGTATAATTGCATCCCTTTGATGTAACTAGGTTTGTCAAATGTCAAATGAGTACTGTCCCATGTAACACTTGTACTATTACATACTATATGGACTCTGGAGTATGTGAATGCTCTAGATACCCATGACATCACCATTATAAAAGTGCACTAACAAGGATATGCATAAGATGAGTATATCCTCTTAGAGAAATACATTCCGTAGAAACTGCAATAGAATTTTTTTAATTGCAATTTTAGTGTGTATCTCTTAATGTTATGGATTATGGAAGCTTGAAGTCTTTTCATCTCTCTTGTTGAATTGGAAACTGCATACTAAGGAAAGCTATGAATTGAGTGTTCACACCCACATTGTACATTTCATTGTTTTCCCTCTGCGTGAAAATATTAGGAGATTGTGAGCTTTAGACATTGAGTGAGCCTTACAGGGGACTCCCATGAAATAAACAAATCCCATTTCTTTATTCAATCCAAGAGATTACATATATAGACCTAATTAACTCATACATTAGTGGAGTTTAGGCTCATCGTAATCCCTACTAACACTCGCCCAATCTTATCTTATGATTAGTTGTTTACAACTCATCATTCAAGCATATTGATTTATTTCCTATGTAACACTAATATTCCAGCATTTCCCCAATTAGTGCAGACATAGAGAAATGAATTAATATACATGACTTGGAACACGAGACACTACACATACTTTTGGATGGTCAGGAAACACATCAACCACAAAAGTTGATGAATATGGAACACATCAACAACAAAAGTTGATGAATATGGAACACATCAACCTTTCACCATCCACGGATGAACTTAGGGAACCTCATCAACCTTCCATTGATGGAAACCTCATCAACCATCCAGGTTAGTTCTTACCATCTACTTTACGCATCCATTGATTCACTATCATATTTGCACATTGGTTTACAATCATATACATAAACAGGGAAGCGTGTTTACACTTATTCATACCACACACACACTTTATTTATTTTCAGAGAGATTTGGTCATCACCGATTAGAACACATATTCTTCATCACTTTCATGAGAAAAAATTCTTTTTCTATAGACCCCAATCTTCTTCTTCCTCCCTGTCATCAATTGCAGTAAAGACCTTATGTTTCAATTTTCCATCTATGAGAACCTATGCTCTTTTTAGACAATTCAGAAGAGCATGCCCTGAACTATTACAGTAGTAACGGAAGATTATGTCCCTTTTAAATTTGGAGGCATCTTTGAAAAACTCTACCCATGTTTGTAAAACTTCTCAATTTCCATCGTTATTGTCCCCACAGGCTTTTGATGAATCACAAAGACTCTACCCTAATATAGAAGATTATTAAAAACAACCTATATACCCCTACTATAGAAAATACACCTAACACTCGTTACAGAATAAGTGATTATAATCTATAGACTCTGCGTAGACCAAAATTATAAAGGATTTAAACCACACGCTATGCTAAACAGAACCTAACAGTAAAAACTTTAATTTGACCACAATGTCCAATTAAATACTAATAACAATAATAATCTTTTAAAAACAAACTAATATGACTCATATAACAATACTATAGCCAGGTGCACTTGAATGAGGACCTAACAGTAAAAACTTTAATTTGACCACAATGTCCAATTAAATACTAATAACAATAATAATATTATTAAAAACAAACTAATTTCCATCGTTATTGTCCCCACAGGCTTTTGATGAATCACAAAGACTCTACCCTACGCTATGCTAAACAGAACCTATGCTAAACCACACGCTATGCTAAACAGAACCTAACAGTAAAAACTTTAATTTGACCACAATGTCCAATTAAATACTAATAACAATAATAATATTATTAAAAACAAACTAATTTCCATCGTTATTGTCCCCCACAGGCTTTTGATGAATCACAAAGACTCTACCCTAATATAGAAGATTATTAAAAACAACCTATATACCCCCTACTATAGAAAATACACCTAACACTCATTACAGAATAAGTGATTATAATCTATAGACTCTGCGTAGATCAAAATTATAAAGGATTTAAACCACACGCTATGCTAAACAGAACCTAACAGTAAAAACTTTAATTTGACCACAATGTCTGATTAAATACTAATAACAATAATAATCTTTTAAAAACAAACTAATATGACTCATATAACAATACTATAGCCAGGTGCACTTGAATGAGGACACAGATCCAATAAGGGAGTGAAACCATTGACATTGACCACAGTAGACAATGGGAAAGTCTTCAATGAGCGTGTCCGGATCTGATATGCACATTGATCACTCCCTGGTGATTCAAACAGCTGCATAATAGTAGTCTGCAATACTAATCAATGCATGGAAGATATGATCATACATGCACAGAGATAGCCTCAACTCCCACAAATGGCTCATTCACACTGTTGGCAGATTGACACGAAGGTATGCACGTATATGCAGGTCTGAGCACTTACATAGCCTGGCAGAGATACGGTGAAGATGCCTGTGAATGGAAGGAGCATTGGCTCGACCGACAGCAGATGCACAAAGATAGATCAGATGAAGGATTTGCAAGGGCTTATGTTATACAAAAAGAAATGAGAGGATTTGCAAATAGTACTTTTTCTATAGTACAAAAATAAAGATGAAAGACAAAACAAAATGACACCTAAATAAAGTAATTTTGTTTCAGATTTTTCTCAACCACACATTTTTGGCACATATGACAAGATAATAACATGAATACCCCATTACCGGGATCATAGTTTTAAAAATCGTGATTAATCGCCCGATAATCGCGATTAATCGTTTCAGCCATGCAAAACGATAAATCGTTCTAAAAATCATGATTCCTGTTTGCCCGATAAAACCAGCGATTTTTGGCAATTAAAACAATGCAAAATCGTGGAAAATCACAGTTTTAATCGTGGAAAATCGTTGAGGAAATTGTGGGTTAGGTTTTAATGCGAAAAAAGACCAAATCGATTCGTTTTTTCTCTTGTTTTCTCCTGCTCGACGCGTTTTTGCTCCAGCGACTCCTATTTCCTCCATTCGCAAGCATTTGAAGTGATTTTGTGGGCATTCAACCTGGAATCGTGGCCTTCGACGTGATTGCGTGGGCATTCTAGGTGGTTTCAAGTTCTACCAAAGTGGTTTTGAGTTCAGCGAAGGTGGTTTTGAGTCTTTCCAGCCCTATTTTCCAAGCTCGTGGCCGCTAACAGGTAATCCGCAATACTACAGTTACACAGTAATTTTTTTCCTTTTTTTTAAATACGTATTACATAATAGTTAATAACTTAATACTACAGTATTACATAATAATTATATAATATATTACATATACGTATTATATGTAATATAGTTAATACGTATTTATATATTATATATTATATAATACGTATTTATATATTATAGTTAATAATAGGGTTTTTTTAAATACGTATTACATAATAGTTAATAACTTAATAATAATATATAAATAACTTAATTATAATAATAGTTAATAACTTAATAATAATATATAAATTTATAACTATAAGTTTAATAATTATATAATATATTACATAACTATATTTATAAGTTTAATAATTAATTATTATATTACATAATAGTAATACAATATGTAAAGTCAATTCTATAGAGTCACTTCTCGCATCTTTTAACATTGCTTTTACATTTAATTTAAGTATATTTTATGAATTTAAATGTTTTTAAAAGTAGCGATAAAGTTGTCGATTCCCGATTTTCGATTCAAAATTTGCCCTGCCGATTAATCCCAATTTACGATTTTTTGAACTATGACCAGGATAACTAATTAATTTAGTTCAATGATACTTTTAATCCAAGCAGTCTTTTTTTCTGATTAGGTAAATAGTTTGGTTTTGAAGGGGACCCAAAAACCCACAGTACAATGCATAACCAAAGAAGCTTGGGAAACAAAACAGCCCACAAAGGAACCAGGGCCAGAACTGGACAAAAAGGCTTGGCCAAGACGGAAGCCCAAAGAGAGACAGTGCACAGAACGCCTTCTATACATATTTTTTAATACATAAAAGATAAAATGCTAAAGGAGCTAGTACATAGGAAAAAAACAAAGCAAAGCAACAGTCAGCCTGAAGTCAGCTAACATTTCTCCTTCTTCCTGCTTCTAGTTCTGGAACTAGGGCCCGGGTTCTGTAAATCCTTGGTCTTTAGAGTCCCTTGGTTGTCACCCTCCTTTGTACCCGTAACCTCTTCCTCCTCATCCGAGCTGCTAAGGACCAAGCGCATCCTTTTTCAAGAAGAGCCACTATTCTGAAGTCTGGAGACCTGATCCTGGATGATGGACACCCTCTGTTCTTGCATAATGAGTTCTGCTTTTAGGCCATTAATTCTTTTGTCCTGAATGGCAGCTTTCCTTTGACACTCTTGCATTTCTTGCACCAAATCTTTAGTGACTTTGAGCACGGTGTCGATAGAGACTTCCATGCTAGCCAAACGAGCTTCCATGTTGATGTCCATGGATTTGTCTTCATTGATACTCTTCCCCTTGGAAGACTCACCAATTCTCAAATTGGACAGAACCTCTGCCACCTCACCTTCTTTGTTACCCAAGGCTTGTTTGTTCTCTCTTCTTCAAATTTTTCATTCTAGCAACCAGGTTTTCATCATCAGAGTTAGTGGCTTGGCGCTGAGGGGGATGATATAGTTCCGTTCTGGTATAGAAGCAAGATGATGCCATGGTATCCAAGCAGTCTTCATTAGCACATATGAAAGGATAATAACATGAATAACCCATTACCAAGATAACTAATTGATTTAGTTCAATGATGCTTTATATCCAAGTAGTCTTCACCCAATTGTTGCGTCGAGAGGCGTTTTACAATGTCAGTGGGAGGTGTTTGTGGGCTGTAATGTCCAAGAGTGTGTTCACTTTTGATACCAACCTTAAATTTGACATCCACTTGACCATCTCTTAGAAGATAACTAATTAAATCAGTTCAATGATATTGTTAATCTAAGCAGTCTTCACCCAATTGTTACGTCCGAGAGGCATCCTACAATGGCAGTGGGGATGGTAATTAGCTATAATGTCTGAGAATGTGTTTACTTTTAATTCCAACCTTATATTTGATATCTATTGGACCATTATATCTTGGCCATAAAATGGAGTTAGGAGCCCTTGTTTACTGGAAATGATTTTTCAAGCCTCACAAATTGGGGTATCTAGATTGACAACATTTGTCAACAACTAGAGGGAAATATGCAAAGATTGGTAATGAAGAAGTTAATAGTTTTGGTAGGCGAAAATCCAAGATAAGGGCTTTGAGATCAACATCTCTTGACAATTTTCAGATAGATATATTTAAGATATCTATGCTTAAATAATGTACAAGCGGGTGTCATCCAAAGAGAAAGCATGAAAATCACATTGATTTGAGCCTACTTTCCAATCTATCCTTCATTGCCATCCAAATTGACAAAACATGATGGCTTGCCTAAAAAGTCTCTACGAACCCCCTTTCACCTGCCATCCTCCCTCAAGTCTCCATTCTACAGAATCTATAAAGAAGCTAAGTTTAGGGTCCTAGAGTAAATGTAGCATGATCTAAGTTGATGCTTATCCATCCCCATTAGTATCATAGGAGCAATGTTGCCACCTTTCTCATTAACTGAACCTATACTTTTCTTAAGATACTCCTTACCACCAATGTTCAACGTATTTGAACAAAATGATCGTGAGAGGCCCGATGTATTGTCTATCTTCTCTTAGACACTTGAACTCCATCTATTCTCTAGCACTACTTTATATAACTTCTTCAATTTATCTTTTCTAATCTTCCGAGATCCTTTCATTACCTAGGATGACCAACCGAGCACGGAGTTGCCTTCTCCAACCTAGACATTTCTTGAAATTCTCCTAACCACCAAAAATCAACATATCTCAAAAGCAAGGATTGTAAAGGGGACAATGCATTGTCTACCTTCTCTTAGAAGCACCAGCTCCATATCTCCTTATTATGAATTCTTCAATTTATCCTAATTCTAAACTTTAGGAATCCTTTCATCAGCTTGACCCAAGCATGGCTAACTATTGCAGCATAACCATTCTCGATGTCCTTCAACTCAATTACTAAACAATCCAAAATACATTGTGAGTGGCATTACCATATTCTTCAGAACTCACAAAAGTCCAATAACAAGTTTGCAATCTTCAAAACTTGCCACCGACAAATTTAAGTAGCTAAAATATCTTTGCCTCTTCCTCAATCTATAGGGCTCCTCAACCAATATTAGATTTTTTTTTTTGAGATTGGGCATGATACATCACTTATTCCACTAAGGCTTCAACTACATAAGAGCAGTCCAAAATGTTGATCCTTCCAATCATTTTACACAATTAATCTTTAAGTCGAGGCTTCTCAACATCATGGATTGCATAAATCTTGAGGCTCTTAATACATAATCGTAAATAAATGTCATCTCAATTATGTGATCTCATTTCTCTATATGATCCTCTCTTCCCAATTTGATGGTTCTTCTTGCCTCTTCTCAATATCTGGTTGAGGCTATTAACTTCTTCTTTTTCTTCTACTTGGGCAAGATCCCTTTCACAACGCATCTCTTCTAAACATCATCAGTGAACTTCATGCCCAATTTCTTCATGAAAACCTCTAATTTGACATTATACAATACACGTAATCTGTTTTCTTGTTCTAAATTTTAACTTACAACAGCTTCACTGAATGCTAACAACTCAAAATTATTTTTCAACTACTTTTATCAAGTCTTCCTACTGCTATTGCTAAAAATAATTTGAGGTGAATTTTTTAAAAAAATCACTTGCAAAGTCTCAAAACCTTCTAAGTTTGTAAAACCTTCACCACTTTGCTTGCCAGCATGACCCTAAGAACCTCCTAAAAATGGCCTCTTCTTGCTTTTGAGATTCGAAGGCATTATTTTTTCAACAAGAAATTCAAATCCATCCCACGCATTGCATCAACTACAAACCTTCGATGTCCTTGATCATTGTCTACACCTTTTAGTGTTGAGATCAGATTAATTTCAGATAATCGGTACCCTCGACATCACTACCAATGTCCACTGAAGTGAACAGCACCTACAAAAACGATGCAATGGAGATTTCCTGAATGCAAGTTTAGTGGAACATTGTAAACATTAAGGAGAAATAGCAAACATAATCATAGCCGAATAGAAAATTATAAACATTAAGGAGAAATAGCAAACATAATCATAGCCGAATAGAAAATTATATGGATGAATGGCATGCCACATTACCGATATAAGGAAAGCAAATTCAAGCTGTCCTAAGTGATCACCCAAGCAAGAGATACAATGACCACACTGCTGATCTGTAACTCCTCAATATTCTTGAGACAACTCACAATCACAAATCTTAACAAGAATCATCAATGAATTTTTCTCACTACTCCTATTACAGCAAAGCATAATGTGGAGTAAACAAATTGAAAAAGCACTCTAATTAATTTGAATACAAGCCAAAAAAAATACAAATTGAACATATATGAAAGAAATTGGCGGGAACAATCACACAAAGGCAAAAAAAACACCAAATAGACCCTGGACAAACCAAACTTGAGAAAAATCCAGCAAGGAGAAGGAGGTGCCTTTGTTTCCTTCAAAATCACCAATTATAATGCAAATTACCAAAGGCCTGATAGACCCTGGACAAACCAAACTTGAGAAAAATCCAGCAAGGAGAAGGAGGTGCCTTTGTTTCCTTCAAAAATCACCAATTATAATGCAAATTACCAAAGGCCCTCCAAAGGAGAAACAAACCATTGTGGCTCAACTAACGATCCTATAACAATCACACAGTCTCTGCTCTATTATCTCAAATAATACAGCCTTCTATGCTGCTAAGCTCTTACCTAGCACTACCATAAAGAACCCCTACAAAATGGAAAGACAATATTTTGTTCCCCACAGTAACAAAACAGTACTGGGTTGAAGTAGAAATGGCCAACCAAGGATAGGGAACAGCCAACTGTAATGACTGCTCTCTACTGGCAATTTTTGTGGGCCGTATGGTAAGCTTGGACGGATTTGCTTGCAAGTAAATATGTTGTGCTATATTTCCTTCAAATTATTGTTGTCCAAAATAGCACCCATGCTATTTGGACAACTTCATTCAAGTCATAGACTTATGCAGCTTCAAAAAGACATTCACGGAATGAAGGAACTTAGTGTTCATGGAAATAAGAAAATGTAGTGCTCTGCAGAGTTGCAAAACCCGCGCAACAAAGAAACTTCACCATGGGAAAATATGGCGCAGAACAAAGGCCAAGTAACATGCAGCACTGTAAAGGAAAAAGAGCAAAGCGCGGAGTGTTAGAAGGGTCCGCAAGATAAAAACCCGTGCTCCGTTTAAAAAGTCCGCACAACAAATAAAAAGCCACGAGTTATACGTCCGCAAGGCAAGACAAAGGAAGCCACACAACACTTTGTGAAGCAAAAGAAAGGAAGATGAGCGTGAAAGGAATATGAAAAGTCCACAGGAGGCAAGTCACACAAGGTTAAAAGACCGCAGAGCGAAGTGACGACGAAAGTCCGCGCAACAAAGAAAAAGCCGCAGAGTTATATGTCGTGGGGCAAGGATAATGAAGTTCGCAACACCATGAAGCAAAAGAAAGGGAGTTGAGGGTGGAAAGAATATGAAAAGTCCGCAAGAGGCAAGCCGTGCAAGGTTGAAAGACCACAAAGCAAAGTGACGAAGAAAGTCAGCACAACAAAGGAAAGTCACGGAACACAAAAAGCCACGGAACGAAGAAAGACCGCATACAACAATTACAATAGAAACATCAAAAAGCCGTGGGAAACAAGAAGATAGCAGATCACCTAAACCCCGCAAATTGTAACAAAGTCGCACCTAACTCGATTTAAAAGTGCGAACCAATCCCAACCACTAGCATTAAATCCTATACATCAAAGTCCACATTTTCAGACGATCTAATAGAGTGCCTTTCAAGCAACCTCTGTCGGCCATACCTATCTCTGCAAGCATTGAATCGCAATTGGTCCTTGGTGGGCAGCGGGTGGTTGGCCTTCTTCATTTCCGGCGCGATTTAATTTTCTCCCTCTCTCTTCTCTTCTTTCTCTATAAGACGCAACTCGATATCACTTGTAAAAGGATCCTCTCCCAATCAAATTCACCATGTCAAAATGGTGGTTGAGCTTTCATGAGTTGTAGACCTCTGATTTGGTCACATGTAATGTGCTCAGTACCCTTTCAATAATGCAATGGACTGTGTATGTCTTTTATCAATAAAATCTTGTTATTGTGGCTCATATATGCCCTTTACTTGTGTTTATTGTGTCTCTTACCTCTTTGTTCATTTCTAGTATGTCGTGTGTGGGTTATATTTGCATGTGTTTTCATTTCTCTATGTCTAGAAGGTGCAGAATGGAATGGTTTGCATAGTATTGATCTGTGGCATGTATCTACCCTCTCATCCTGTGTTTTCTTTTCTATTCTTCCCCTCACAAAGAGAGATCCCCTTTCTATTTTGGTGCCATCGCCATTTCCTTAGCTTAGTTTCATTTCATGTATTCCTCCTTCCCCTTTTCCCCTGCAGATTCATAGCTTAGCTTAGGAGTAGTGTTAGCGTTAGGTTAGATAGGTAGAGGAAGTCGGCCTTCTCCAGAGGTCTATCCCAAGGAGCAAGGTCCCACACCTTGGGGACATTCTCATGTTTCACTGAGGTGTTGAATCTGGTAGATTCAACAAAGGTGCAATCTCAGGTGACAACAGTTACCAGCGGGAAAGACCTGCTGTGTGTCACACTCCTATTGCTATGTACTCACCAGCTGGAAAATCTATACTGCTGTGTCTTTTCCCAAGTCCCAACAGACAGAACACCATCCTGAAAGGTCTCCTGATGAACCTGATGTAATGGATTTCTGTCCTTCAAGGGTGCTGATGCAGGTTTTTGTTCGTTTGTTCCATTTGTCTCGTCTTTTGTCATGAGGTTGTCATGTTGAATTGATGTCTTGGAATGTTTTTTCAGTACTTGCAAGCATCATTTCTGATTTCCAAACACCCTAGGAATCAGATGATGCATTTTAGATCAACTGGAATGATCATATCAGTTCTGAATGCAAACCTCCATATAGTGTTAAGAGATTCTCATACAATCACAACAATTGGGAAGCACTGCTTACTACTTTATGTTTAAAGTTATATGCTTAGTTTATTATTACATTGCAAATCAAAATCGCATTAACATTGACAGATATGTAGCATTACTTTATTACTAGTGTATGGTACAAAATATCATCGAATAAAAACTGCACTGGCGGGTCAAAACACAATAGTAAACTTGCTCTAAGTACTTCATTTTCACAAACTTAAAATTTAAGTATCTTGAAACAATCCTTGATGTATAAATTGAATAAAGAAAAACTTACTGTAACTGTGTTGTGTTTGTTTTGAAGTACATTCTAATTTTAGTTCTAAGGTTAGCTTCTTTGTAATGCAATAATATATAAAATTCTTCTGGAGTCAACAATGTAACGATGCTTTTGTTGAGAGTTTTGGATCCCACTACTGAATCTACCTTCACAGAGAAGTGAATGAAGCCAATGCACGAGGAAAAAGTAGCAGTCCAAATTCCATATATACTTTGTGACACAAATGAAAGTGGTGAGGTAAAGGACAAGGGTTGGCCAAAATGGATAGGACAACCAGAAAAAATACAAAATAAATTTATTAAATAGGGATTAATAGCTCAGAAACATCAAACAAAAACATTGCTACACAGTTCCAGAAGAATTTTATATACATTATAATTATTTTCCAATTAGAGCAAGTCATTCCAGTTATTTCAAGATATCATAAATAAATGGAATAAAAATAGTTACCAATGGCCAATATAAGGATAAAGTTTAAACAATAAATACTCTCAACTTATCCCATTCTTCACTAAAAATAGCCATTGAAAAATCTGGTGTAATGTATGGTGTTCAAAGATCCATCAACTTACAGCATCTCTAAAGGCTACAAATGCTGCTTCTGGAAGGTATGCATAGGTAGTTCCACTATCAACGACAGTGCCAAATTTACCATCAAACACTTGACGAGACAGGGGTAGAGGATTGCCAGCAACTCGCATTCCCTTCAACTGAATATTGTAATATGGACTGTTCCCATCCCCCAACTAACAAAAATGTGTCAGATGTATCATATACACATTAGATTTGTCAAGCAAGAGGATGCAATTTTACAATGTTGTTTTCTACCACAAAAGAAAGAAACTGCATACCTCCGATTTGGATTTGATTTTGTGAACACCATCTCTGGCGGAGGAGGAATTGCACCCAAAATCATAGCACCTCCACCTATGCCCATCCCGCCATAACATAAAGAGAAAGAATTAGCTATCACGCCACTTTGAACAAGTTGATCCATGATACTAAGTGTACCCCGACCAAGCCCCATAATTCCATCTGCATGTTGATGATATATATCACCAGTCTCTGAATTTTCACACCCAAACACTGCACGCTGGGGCCTGAGTGCACTTTCATCACCAAATGAAACAATATCCTCTCCAAGTACACCACTGCTACTGCTCATCTCTGCATATTGCCTCTCATACTTGCATTGATTTTTCTCTATATCACAATTACTACAATCAACTCCACATTTTACAGGCTTGTAGGTGTTTGACAATTCTGGTTGAAATCTTGGATCCTGAATAGATATAAAGAAGCAAGAAATGAATCCACCAATATCTGACAACCATGATCACATAATTATTTTTAATGACAGAACAAAGGAATTTAAATGCATGAATATTAAAAAGAGTAGAAAGAAAACCAAGAGATAATGATGCTAATAAAGAAAACAAACAAACCATGGATAAAGATTTTTTGTCTACATTAACTTACAGAACCAAACATTTTCATATAAATCACTATAACCTAGCTATTTAAGCAAAAGGATGTTGCATAAAAATGACTTGAATTTTAAGATAGCAATATGTAAGTCCCCGTCGACTTATAAAATCACTTCAAGTGATAGATTTTATAAGCATTCTCTCCGCACAATATATTTCACACCAAATGGAAAAATCTATGTAAGTTCACTATTACAAAAAGAATCTCAGAGGAGAATGAAATAAGATGGGCTCACACTTCTCAAGCATAATATATAACTAGATGTTCTTCAAAAGCTATCAAGCAAGGCAAAAGATCAAACGCCCTTTAGAGCATTTATGCCTCTCCCCTTAGGATCCAGGGACTTCAAGTAGTTGAAGGTGAGTGATCCACTTAAACTCACTCATCGAACTCCTCACACTCCTAAAATAGGCCCGCTCTCCTATTAGTCAAGCACCTTAATGCCCTCCCTCTATATGTGTCCCTTTATCATCCCATTTCATATTTCATAGGTATTCGTTTAACAACCTGCATCTGAAAGGATCAATCTGACTCTGAGCTCAATATTATGGGTTCAAGTTTTTGCTAGATCAACTGAGGTTAAGCGCATAAATGACATTTAATTATGCTCTCAATTAAATTCAGATCATTTATGCGCTCGTCCTCTTTCACTGGTTGAGGATTTCCCTTAGTCGACATTAGGAGGCCAAGTGGCAAGGGCATAAATACCTAAATGTTGTAGTTGAGTGTCCTTCGTACCCTCTCCCATTGGTCAAGCCCAAAGAAAAGTCGGCAGGCTTCCTTGTGGTGAATATGGTAAATGTTTAGGAGAATAAAGAAGTATTTACAAACTTTGAACTAATGAAACAAGTAGCTGATGATTTGAATGCTAGAAACCTAACCTATTTTGGTTTAAAAAGAGTAACTGATCAGTATATAACATGTAACACATCTTCAGGAAATCAATGATTTAGATGAAAACCCAAATTCTTCTCAAAAGGCCTCCATTTCACCCTCCTTGAATAGCGGTTCTAGTGTTAACATTAGTAAGTGGCAAGTGCTCTTCATGTTGTATCGCTTTGTGTATTTTGTGTTACCGTACATAACACTTCGTGTAGCACTTTGTATTATTCACATTTGCAACTGCCACACTAAAGTGACATTTGGATTTTACTACTCCTTAGCTTTAAATATTCTTCAGTTTTAAAAGATGGCAGCAAGTTAGGAGAGAACCTATATCTATAAAGAACAAAATTGTTGCTGGTGTGCAAATGTTCCAAATTATAGAGTCTGGACAGGCCAACAACAACGTGATTGTGAAAGTACATATGAAAGAAGAGGCCCAAAACATCGTGATTGTGAAAGTGCATATGAAAGAAGAGGCCCAAAACATCGTGATTTTCAAAGTACATATAAAAGAAGAGGCCAAAAACATCATGATTGTAAGTACAAATGAAAGAAGAGGCCAAAAACATCAGGATTGTGCAGTACATATGAAAGACGAGGCCCAAAACATTGTGATTGTGAAAATACAAATGAAAGAAGAGGCCTTAGATAACAGGATTCTTAAGCCACCTTGAAAGCAAAACAATTTCTATTCCCAGATATTGGAAAGATCTCACTAAACAATGATCATACCTTTTCTAGGCTGTTAGGCAATCGCCCCAATAGTACAAAAAAACAGTTCAACTGAATTAGATTTTTGAAATTTCCACAGGTTAACATTTTGGTGCCCCCTCTGCAAACAACTATGTTATATCCAACTTTGGATTACAGATACAGATAGGATTTTGAGGCAAAAATCATGACACTCTTTACATATTCAGGGAGATTTGCATTTGCAATTTTCATTTAAGGGAAATACATGAACAAAAAAACCTCTCTAATCATCAGCTTCTGCAAAAGGTACTTCATGATTATTCAGCCTTTGCTGGTAATATATGTAAAGTAGAACAGTCACATACAAAGAAGAGTAAGAGCAAAGATTATTTTGGACATTTCCAGGTTATTGATCTCCAACATTATGGAATACAGCTATTTTTCTAGGAACCTTATGGAGGTTAGGGGTTTCTGATTTGATCTTGTTAGAGAGTTCTTAAATCGGCTTGTTGTCTGACATCTCCTGGCCTTTCATTTGGCATACTTCATTACCAGTAACTATTGTTAAAAGTTTATAAATTATTCAAAAATATAGATTTTAATTCTTCAATCTTGTAATAATTTTCTTTTTTCATATTTTATCATTTCCTCAAAAAATAGCGTACCTTTATCCATCCCTACGTCCTAAAATTGAAAAAAACAGGTGTACCCATGCTCATCCCCATTTCCTAGTAACTGTAGAGTTAGGTCATAACTAGAGTAAAAGCAGGCTAGCCTAACAGCTGAAAAAATCCAAAAACAATCTGTTTAAACAATTGGAACGGTTTTAAAATCCCTTGATATATTCAATATATACTTACCTGGTGATTGCCACATTGTGTACAGGTTGAACAGGGAACATATGTTACAGTGCTGCCTGAATCCACTATCAGTGCAAATTCTTGTTGGGGTGTTCCAATCCGTAGTCTTGTCGTATAGTACCTGCACTAATTCCACAAAATAGTCATAAAATAATAAATTACCATTTTCAATCAGTAAATTACAACTATTCTGTGGGAAATTGGAAAAAATGTAATAAATTACTGGACAAAACTAATAGGACCCGTAATAAATCACCACAGCATCATAAACCAATGACATCAATGAACAGCAAAGGAGGACACTGAAAATGGCCAGAAGAGGAAAGTAATTGACACATATCAAATTTACATTGCTCATGAAAGCACTAAGATATATGTTAAAGCACTAAAACTAACAAATTGGAAACAAATGGGTATGATTACCGCAGCTAAATGCGAGAAAATTAGCATACCACATAAGAGACCAAGAATCCCTCGCATTTTCCCCTGCTAAAGGGGCAGGTGCTCCAAGAAAATCTACGTACACCTGCAGAGGGTTGCAGGATATAGCACCATTACTGCTAAGGCGTGCATATCTGTGTGCCAGATACAGATACAGGTACAGTACAGCTTAGATACTATCCATATACTGTACCAAGCCATAAGTGGGCCGTATCATATACAGCCAGCTTCAGTATGTGGTCTACTGTAGCAGTATCTGATTTAAAAGTTTTTAAAAAAATTAACTTGAAAAAGAAAACCCTTCAAAAGGCTAAAAATAATAAGTGTTGATTCGCTCTTTTCCTTCAAAACTCATATTGACTCTGCTCAACCTGCTTTGAATTCATTTGATTTGTTTCCTTTGACCTATTCTGCTTCTTTTCTTTCATTTTGACTATTTTCATTTGGTTGCACAACCTGCCAAATATTTTTATCCATGGAATACCCAGCTTCCTAACTTTCCTGTGGACTAGGAGTGTGCAATTTGTGTGAAACTGAAATTTAAGCTAATGTATAAATTTGTTTATAATTTAAAATTGATAATTTTTATAAATATATTTATTTTGATTTATAATCTAGAGTATATAAAATTCTATATATGTGACATATCAGGGGTCTTAAAATTAGCCGTTTCCATATCCAATGCTGCATCCATGTCTGCATCCGCATCCAGTAATGTTTTGAAATGAAAAAATGTTGTTTTGTAGAAATGGCATCAATTTTAAATTTTCATTTATTGAAAGAACTTTAGAAGTATAGCCAATTGGAAAATACTAGCCACTAAACTTTCCCATAGTTTACATAATCTGTGAAAAAAAAAAACCATTAATTTTAAATTTGATACAAAAAGAATTGCAACTTGTTCCAGTATATAACAGAGTGCCAACCAAAAGATGAAAGAGAGACAGTGCTATAATGTTTTTACGAAAAAAATATAATAACTGAGTCAATATCCTTAATTCTTAACTTAAATCAAGCAAAAATTTAAAATTCGGAAAGTTGACAGCTTGTCTTAAAATGTAAGTTAAAAAAACAATTCGCTGTGAAATTTAAACAGAAGCTGTTAAATAACCAATGCAAAAAGGATTGAATATTGTTTCCCTTAAATAGCAGATTGCCAACCAAAAAATAGCAAAACATAAGAGGAAAAAATAAAATAAGAGTTGCAATTCAAAAATTGAGTGCAAGAGAAGCGAGAGCAGGACTCTATTTCTAAAATGATCAGACAAAGGCAAGATGGTCAATCTCTCATATCAACTTAAGGAGACAGTAATATCCAGGGGTAAGCACCCTCGTGCATAAAGGGTATCTTTTGTAACAGGCTGGCAAAATCAAATCAGAGACCGGAAGAGTGTACAACCCCAAATCAAATCAGAGACCAGATGAGTATGCAACCCCTAAAGGCCTAAGGAGCTTTGTGGTAACTTCTACGTCTGTGGTTCTCTCAAACGGATGTTTGAAGGCCACAAACACTGAACCAGTCATTGAGTTCATCCAAGAAGCAGTTCATAACAAACCTTATTTTCTAGGAGGGCACTTATCAACAAATTCAACAGTGCTTGGCTGATAGAAAAATACACACATATATACTATGTCACAAGGTGCACTGAATTTTATTGAAAAAATTCAAGCTTACTGAACTTTATCGTCCTCGGATATGAACTCGAACTTTTCCATTATTTTTACATAGGAATTTTATGACATGCTTTTACATTATTTTATAATAGTGTGTATATATACATATACCGGTTGAAAGTAGAGGATAGAAAACTCTCTCCAAATTGCCCCTCTGACATATTTTTGCATTTTTTAGATAATAAAAAATGATTAAGAATTTCTTTTGTTCAAACTTAAAGACATTCTTTTTCAAATTTTATCCGTTGGCGAACTTGAACCGAACTTTATCCTTGTCGAACATGAACATGAACATGAACTTGAACTTGTACCTTGTGAATTAGCATATATATATGCAAAAGAGACACCTAAATGGTGAAAGGTAGATTTGAGATGAAGTTAAACCCTCAAGAGTATTTCACTGCGACTCTTATCCATGAAAAGGATCAACCTGTAACATTTGAAGTGGTGCATGGTTACATGGCAGCTCAGGTTTACATAAGAAACCACAGAATGATGGAAACCATTTTACAATTTTTGCCTCGACTTTCCAGCATAAGTTCCTCTGTGGATTCAGTTCTACAGCCTATCTCCGCAATTCTAGAGCAAGCTCGCTGCTCAACATAGAGGAAATTCGGAACATAATTGGTAAGATTATATGTACCTCCTCTTCAACAAAAAAATGTCAGTTTTTCTCTTATGGTAAGGTTAGTGTTCTATTAGAATTGTCTAAAGTTTAAACCCCTTCAAAAAAGATATGTTGACAAATGTCAAGGGTTGTTTATGGGATCAGCAACTGTATGCATTTCAGGTGTAGGTTATGCCATGAACACAGCCATTTGGCTCATGATTAACCCCTTCAACCCCCAAAATAGCTTGGTAGTGAAGGATTTTAAACCTGCCACTAAAGAAAAGATAGAAAAGAGCCAATCTTGAAACCATTCTCTACAACTTACTGTTGAGACTCAATCACCAGTGAAACTTCAAAATGGATTCAAGACCTAATCAATAATCCAAAGCTTGATTCCCTGAAGGTGATTGAAAATCATGACTCCCACCCAGTAAAAATTTGTATAGAGCTTAAAGATAAAATCAGGTAAAGTGAACACCTATTGGATTCGAGAGAATGGCTCTCCAAAATTGGAAATCCCTGAAAGACAACCACGACAACAGGAAATTGGTGAAAGGCAAGGGTTAAGGCAGATGACTAACAGAAAAAAGTAGTTAATGTAGCTATCCCAAACAGAGAGGAAGATAAATCAGAAACCCAACATTTAAGACAAGGAAAGGCTTAACCTATTGGAATCAAAAAATCATACTCGACTATGTAATGTCCCCTTTCCTTTGCCGAGAGCCTAAGGGCCAAATTTTAGTCTTAGCCTTGGTCATACCCAAGGGGCTAAAGACTCTAGAGGCTATTGGGTATAGATGACTTATTACCACATTGTTTTTTTGTTATATTTTGTCGTTGACATTAAGTTGGGCGACTTGGTGGTAATAATTGTTATATTTTGTCATTGAGGGGGACTCATAGTACTTTATTATTCTATTTCTTCGTTGGGGTCACTTAAGTCGCTTTTAGTCCCACATGGAGCTCCCAACTTGGAAAAAGGTAATGAAAAGTTATAAAAGGAGGTTTGGGGGAGTGATAGAGGACATTCTTGCATACCTAATTATCTTCTTTCATGTGCAACTGTTGTTTGCAAATCTATAGCTTGTGGAGTGAAATCCCACAGGAACCCTAGCTTCAGTGGTGAGAGATCCATCCCTAGCTAGCAGGGCATTCTTCGGTAGTGAAAGATCTACCCTAGCTTGTCATTTTGGAGCTGTTTTCGGGGCTGATTTACAGAGATATTTTCAAAGGTTTTAGAGATAGGGTTTTGAGGGTTTTGAGATATTTTGTGAAGATAATCAGTGGGTTTTCAGATCAGACTTACGGTAGCAATAAAGGAAGGGTTTGGCATCATTTCCAGAGGATTTCAAAGGGGTTTTGACCATCTACCAAAAAGGGCGACTTGTTTTGGAGATTGCAGCCCTTATTTGGAGGGTTTCCAGTTGGCCATTTTCAGATCTGAAGGTTGGAATATCATCTTCTATATTTGTAAATGTTATTTCCAAAGTTTCATAGTTTTTGCACTTGTATTCGGGAAGATATGAATTTTAGAAGTTTTCCAGCTGTTTAGGGCATGCTGTAATTTTCTGGCAGTGTTCTATTATCTGAAAAATTCCAAAAATAATTTCCTAGTGTTAGTTTTATTGTTAGCAAGCTCTCTATAAATTTTCAAGTGATTCGGGCAAGTATTTTGTGAGTTATAGATTTATTTCTATTCGCTGCCCTAGTTTTATTTTCTGCAAAAATCAGAATTTTGTTTGGCTGCAAATTGTTAGTATTTTGTGCATTTCTAAGTGGTATCCCACAAGGGATATTTCAAATTAATTGTGTAATGTATAAATTAAAGAGGAGAAAATAACATTAGACCTCCTTGGAAATGAGGCACGATGGATCCACGGACACCAAGCTTTTAAGACAAGAAGGGCTTAATCTATTAGAATCAAGAAATTGAAGGATAAGTTAAAGAAGAGGTAAATAACATTAGGGCTCTATTGGCATGTAAAATGGTAATGCATTTTATATGACAGCCCAATTGAAATTTTTTCCTTTCGATCAAACTGGTTTAAATTGCCTAAATTGTTAGAATTGCCCATTTTTAAAGATCAATTTTTGAGGGCAGTTCGGAGAGCCTCGGAGCATTTCGTAGGGCTTGGTTACAGGTCATCGAAAAGGTATCGGAGTCTTCTTCGTCATGATATGACTTAGGAACATAGTTACCAGGTTCGGCCGGATTTGTATGAAATCCGGTTCGAACCGTATTTTTTGAAGCAACCGAATAAATCCGGTTCGGTTCGGCCTTGTTTTTGCAGGAAAAAAAAATTCCTTTTTTGGCATTTTTTTTTTTGGTGAAAAAATCGCAAGTATGGAAAAAAATTGCCATTTTTGGAAAGGGTCCGGGAAGATGTGGCAACAAAAACTTGCATGTGCCATAACTTTCATTCTGTGGCTCCATTTTAGGTGTCGTCTTCTCTAAAAGTATATATTTTCTCGAGCTCTACGCATTGATGGCAATATTTTTCTTATTTTCATAAAATCCATTTTTGTACCTTTTTGGACCAAGCAACTTCTTGCAATCTTTTGAAAGAATCATTATGATGATGATGATTATGGTAGATGGATGCTTTTTTGTATGATTTGCCTATATATAATGATATAAGTATACAATAATATAAATTTATAATAATATAAGTATATATATTCCGAACCGGATTTTTCCGTATTTTTTCGGATTTTTTCAAGAACTCCGAATTTTCGGATTTTTTGCCCTTCGGAATTTAATCGGATTTCCGAACTCGTAACTATGCTTAGGAAGCATTCTGAGACTTTTGAATGGTCTTGGGAAAGTTTTCCTCACAGGCACTTTTTGAGAAAAAGGAGTGTGCAGACTGTGTTGAAGATTCAACTTCAATAGAAAGTTTCAGGAGCCTTGTGAAGTGTTGGGAGCTCATATCCTAGGCATTGGAAATTTGTTGGAGCCTACTTTGCGATGGACTAAGTGTGACAAAGTTTTGAGAACATCAAAAGGGAGAAACTCTTCAAACACTGCTTCAAAGTGGCCTCTTTGCACGATATTCTTGCACGGAAGATTTTGGGCACATCCGGTGGAGTTGTGAGCCTATCAAAATCTCAAGTGGGGGTATTTTCAATACTCCTCAGGACCCATAAGTTATTTCAGCCCACACTTGTTGGAAACTGCTTCTACACTTCAGTTCACTCGTGCATCGTCCAAGACAAAAGAGAGGGTACATGTAAAACTTGTTGAAAATTACATTTTCAAGTCTTCAAAATGTGTTCATTGGATTCATTGGCCCTTTTCCATGCAAATTCATATATTGGATGACCAAAATCCATGAAAATTTGATCCCGGAGCACAAAGAAAGCAATTCTGGAAATCTGTCAGGGGTCCAAATCAAGTTCCAGAGCATGCACAAAGTGCTTGGGCACACTTTTGGTGTCCTCTTGCACCTTGGGCGCACTTTTGAGGTGCAATTTGCCTCGCTCCCATTGGTCCATTTCTCAACATCAAAATATAAAGGGAGAGCTTGGAAAAGCACTTTTTGACTTAACCATGTACTTTAAGTCATGGTGGGACCCAAATTTCCCTTCTAGGCGCACTTTTGAATTCACCATGCACCTTGGGTGCACTTTTGAGGTGCAATTGCACCCCAAAAGTGTGCCATGCTCTCATTGGCCCATCTCATTCATATGCATGCATGCCATCCAAGCCAAAAACAAAATAAAAGTGTGTTGTGGGAGGTGTGCATGGCATGGATTTTACCCATCCCCAAGTGCATGGTGCAACTCGAACTCCACCATGCACCCAAGGCGCACTTTTGAGGTGCAATTGCACCCAAAAAGTGCGCCTAGGTGCAATGGGACATCAAAACCCCACTTCTCCACCTCTCCCACCTTTCCATTTCACCATGTGCTTCCATCTCTCCAACTTCCACCATGAAAGTGCACTTCACTCATGCCCTCACAACCCATAAACACAAAACACATTTTAAAAACTCAAAAGGAAATCCTTGGCAGCCATTAAAGCTCCTTTCAAGCTGGTGTGTTCATCCAAATAGCAAAAACTTCCTTTGATGCCCTAGCTTCCCAACCTTGTTTCACTCATATCTCCTAGCCATCTACTCCATTTGCCACCAAATTTGAACCGAAGGTTCCTTGTGTGAATGCCTTCAAGATGATATACTACTCATGGCACATGAAAACCAGGTTAAAAAGATATGGATGACTGTTTTTTTGACAAACTAGGCCTTGCACTTGAAAAAACCAAAATTTGCAAGTCAGATTTCTCTCAAATCCCACGGAGGAACAATTTGAAACTTAGAGGGCTCATTCCTATGATCAAATGCATTGTTTTGAACCACCACCCATTATCTCAACTTGAAAAATCAAAAGAAAACACTCTTACAGCTCCAAAATCTCTTCAAAACCCCACACCCTTGCAAAATTGATCTAGCTCTCAAACCCCGCGAGAGAATCCCTTGAAATTTGGAGCATCCATTCCTCTCCCCAAGAGCTTCGAAACGAGCCTAAGATTAGATCAAATGGATAAGAATTGCTCATGGAATGATCAGATGAATTTTTGCCCTATCTCCCATGTTCACCATTTACCAAGCTTTTCCCATAACTAGAACCCATTTTCAAGTTTCCCATTGATTCCGACGAGAGAATCTAACCAAATTTGGAGCACTTGTTCGTCTTGGGATTAGCTTTCCGATGAATCGAGTCGCGTCCAATTTGGACTTGATTTGCTCAAATTTTGCCCGAATTACGAAATCAGCAACCCATAGCACCAAATTGCACTCAAATTTACGGGTTTCCAGAAACAATTGTGGAATCCATTTTCACCTACACCATAGCATTCCTATCACTTTCTAAGGCTAGTGGGATCATAAAAATGCAAGATGAAGCTTCACAACTCCAGATACGGGCTCGTTTCAATTTCAAAGGGACCACATGGATTTCAATGGTCAAGCAAAAATAAATGAACGAACACTCATTTGTGGCCTTGTCGGTGGTTGTGGAAGGATTGTTGATCACAAAACACTCAATTGGATTGTTCAAAAGATTTCATAATGGGAAACACGATGGAGATCGTCGCTATGTCTCCACCGGGATTCTCTCAAAGTAAATGGTCACTTGTTTCAAATCACATGGCTATTTTTAACCTTTGCATCATACTGTGACCAAGCCTCATGGAGCTTGCCTCACTGGAGCAAGGAGGATAATTTCATGATTTCAAGAAGCTTGAAAGTTGATTCATGACTCAGCGAGAAGGGAAGCCCTCTTGGTTCCCAATTTTGGTCTCAATGTGTATTTTGGCCTCGGAGGACATTTTGCTTCATCTCATGCAAAGTGCTTGATCATAATGTGAATGACATTACATCCCATCTCTCTCCCCTTCACCCCTCTCGGAGTTGGAAGGTGTCAGGCCTCGCACTTCATTGGTCACTATGTCTTCAAGGTGACAGGTGGAAAGATCATCATGATTGCATTGTGCGGGCAGCAAATTGTTTCAAGTTCATTTCATATGGATGGTTGGTCAAGAAGACATGGCAGTGATTCATGGTTTGGAAAGATTGGTTCAAGTGAATGAGGGTATTCTTCATTGTTTCCAATGGTCTATTGATCAAGTTTTTCTCACTTCTTTTCTCAGTGTGCATTCGATAGGCTACAATTGTTGATCATTCAAGAGGAGGCTTCTCATATTGCAAAAGGGTCAAAGTTCTTCATTGTCGAGTTCATCGAGATCAGAAGTGGATCTTCTTCATGATCGGAGCTCCTCCATTCTTCATCCTTCATCATTCAAGCATGGAGCTTCGTCTCTCTTTCTTCTCTTTCTCTCTCTAGAATTTTATTTCTTCATTGAGAAAGAAAGTTTGTAAAAAGTGACTTAAGTCACTTAAAGTTCTTTTTCTTCGTTGAGGATTGCACTTTAAGTTGAAAGTCACATGTGGAAGATGAAGAGTCTCCTTGTAAAGCTATAAATTGGAATGGCTCCTCCATTCTAAGGGAGTTTTAAAGTTTTGAGGTTTGAAGTTTTTGGCTAGCAATTGTGGACTATTGTATGTTGTTGAACTTTGTATCACCACTACACATGAAATAAGAGCCACATTTCTTTGTTTATGCTTTCCTCTATTCTCTCCCTATTTCCTAGTTTTGCAAGCATGACGATCTTGAACAACCAAAAAAAGGCTTCGTACTTTTGAGGAAATGCAGTTAATGGAACTTTGTGTCTTTAATTTGTTGATCTCATTGTTGTTTGCACAAGTTAGATTTTTCTAATTGAATGTGGACCTACTCTGGTTATCATGTATGTGAACACTGCTAGTGCCTACTCACAACAATAGCCCTCTCTCTGATTTCCCCAACTCCCCTTTATCCCTCATCGCTGCAAATTCCTCTCTTGTACCTCCGTACAAGCACTTTGCCACAAGTTTAGTGGAGTGTTCATGTGTGATCCCCGGCCTATTGGCCACCCCACAGATTTAGGTAGTTTACATTCAATAATGGGAGCCTCCCCATACCCAAGAAGGAGGGGCTTAGCCCCATGACCGTTGGTGGAAACACATAATTTGCAACACGACAAATTATTTCACCAACAGGCTCCTTGAAAAGGCTACACTTTGGTGGATATAGTTGCTTTAAATCATAGATCTAAAGCTTTCAGATCGTGGAATATTCCAGGTCCAAACATCCTTGCCAAAAGAAAGCTCTTGAATGCCCAAATCCAGATTAAGAAACGTGACCCTTTTTGATTTAGGAAACTAAGCATTCAAAAAAAGGTATAGGAGACTTACTTCCAGGGTTTGGTAGATCTTAAATTTTTTTAAATAAGTTGAAAAGTGAATTAAATCAGTTTTTAGCAATTTTTCAAAAGGAAAGAAGCTCTAGGAGCTTAAATTGGAGAAATTTGAACATTAAAACAAGTAAATGGCACCTTATAAAATCTCTTTCAGAAGGAAAAACAGAATTTAATGGAGAGCTGAATAAAGCACTCCTCCAACGAAGAGATATTTTGGAAGCAGAAGTCTCGCATCTCCTTGTTGTGGGAGGGGGCAGAAATATATCCCTGAGAAACATAAATGGGATAAAGTCCTTAGCATGTTCAAGTGAGTTAATGTAAACAATCCCATAGGAGATCAAACAAGAAGCTGTCAACTTCTTCAGGGTTCTCCTAGATGAGCCTAATTTGTATAGAAACTCAGTTCAGGACAACCTGTTCAAAATTATGCCCCTTTCAATTAATGAAGAGGAGAATGAGATTCTCTGAGCTCTTGTAACTGTAGCTGAAGTAAAACCTGATGCTTTTTGGAAAAATTGTCAGGCCAGATGGATTTATAGCAGGCTCATTTCATGCCTTTTGAGATACTGTCAATTCAAATGTGTTTCACAGCTGTTGAAGAATCAAGAAGCTCAAAAATCATTCTTAGAGAAATCAACACAGCTTTCTTTGTCCTCAACCCAACAAAAATGGAAGGCTAGGTATTTGGATGCCTGTTGATTTAATTCTCTATGACACTTCCTATACAATATTTGTGAAAGTGATAGCTGATAATAGACTAAAGAAACTCCTCCTGGACCTCATTTCAGATGAACAGGGCAGCATATCTATGGCATCATTATGATACATGAGTTGATCCGCTCTAGCTCGAAAACTAAGAGACCGGATGCTAATCTAGTTGGATACAGCCAAATCATATGCTAGGATTAACTAGAAATTCCTTGGTAAAACCTAAAGAGCTTATGGCCTCAGTGATGACTGGTGTAAATGGGTGTTAAGCTAGAGTTTTAGATATGAAGGTGTTGGCTTAAAAACCCATGAACTGATTAATAATGGTTTGGCTAGCAAACTTCTTACCATTGGTCTCACTGTTAGGGCTTATGTGTAAGGGTTGTGCATTGTTGGCAAGGGGGTGGCTAAGGGACTCAAACTGATTTAGCTGGGGTCACATACTAGGTGTGTACTCCATGTCATCATTCTCTATGACAATAGGCTGTTTTCCTTTGGCCTATTCAGCCAACCTGTCGGATTGAAGCTTATAGTTATAATAGACTGAAAACTTCAATCCCTTTTTCTTTTCTCCTTTGATAAGATTGCTTGATAGGTGGCATAAACAAACATTTACCATTTACCTCAAGGTTTGTTATTTCTAAAGCCTTGGTTAAAAGTTTTAGGATTTTTCTGGGAAGAGTAGGGTGAAGCAGCATTAACCATTTTCTAGTACAAATATTGTTTGATGAATTTTACTGATAGCCTCCCATTCCTTGGCCTTTCTAGAGCTTTCTTAATCTTTAGATGACAAGACAGGATATGACATGGTAGATAACAAAAATAGATATTGTCATGTTTAAAATTTATTGCAGCCCACAGGATAGGAACCTTCTTGTAGACAACCATATCATACTACTAGTAAAGCAAACAGCTATGGGCCCAATCACCTTTAACTTTGCTTTTATTTAACTAGGCAAAAACATCTGAGTTGAGTTAAACTAGCGTACCTATCTTAGATAAATCTATGTAAAAAATGCCGAGAGGTATCATGTTCGAGAAACTCAAAATGATACCTCTTGGCGTCTTTTTACATAGATTTATCAAAGATAGGTATGCTGGTATATATCATAGATAGGGAACCTTCTTGTAGATAACCATATCTTACTACTAGTAAAGCAAACAGGTATGGGCCCAATCACTTCTAACTTTGCTTCTATTCAACCAGGCAAAAACATCTGAGTTGAGTTAAACTAGCATATATATCTTATATCAATCTATATAAAAGACGCCAAGAGATATCATTTTCAAGTTACCTATATTGGAATTGAGGCATAAGTGGAATAGGCACCTCAAGAATAATACATCTCGGCATCTTTTACATAGATTTATATAAGATAGGTATGCTGGTATATATCATAGATAGGAGCATCCCCTAAACACAATAATATACCTTTCTATTTATACACTTCATGAATTCAATTTATGATTCTAAATTAGTATACAAGACTAATACATAAGAGGTGGGAAAAAAGTTATAGACCAATCAAGTTGATAGCCTTCTTAAATACTGCAGGTTAGCCTTACATTTCACACAGATGGAATGAATCATCCAAAGGGAAGATAAGTTGGCAAACTATAGTTTATGGTTTGTTACATTGTCATTTTCATTTATGGGAGTACATAACATTATGCCCAACATTCCACTCACGTCACATACGATGGATGTATCAAGTCAAATGAATTTCTTAACTGTCCACCCAATAGTCAATGTCAATCACTCATGGTTGCTGCAGATAGTTTCTCTCACTTCGGTGGATTTGCTTTTTCAACATTTAAAGTAGCATTGACTGGAACTGCCTCCCCAAAAGTTTCCATAATTTCATGTTTGTTTTTATCATTATTGGAGTGACATGCAGAAATAGTTTCCACAGAGGGCTTGGTGTCCTTCACTTTACCCCACAGAACACTATACAGCCCAATAACTATCTCACCACACCTTCCATCACGCTGCATTGCATTGCATGAAATTAAGATTAAAAAGATTGCAGTAAAAATTGCATGCTATGTCATAAATTTAATGTTTCAAACAGTAAATAGCAGAGAAACAAACCTGCCCAAGTAGATGATCTGGTAAAGAATAATGGAGTCCATAATTGCTGAAATTATCAGTGTCAATGAAACGAATGCCGTGGCAATACAGGCCCCTTTATCCTCGTGCACAATCCTTGCAGAGATAACATAGAAGCTATGCAGAAGCTTTTTAATTAAATAAAAACAAATACGATTGTCCACTTCTTCTTTGCCCCTGTTTTCTTTTCTAAACTCCTTTGTTTTTCGTTTTTGTTTTTCTATTTTTGTATTGATCTTTTCATTGTTGTTATTTATTGTTTTTATAAATATATTTGTGTTTATGGCTTTATATTTTGATGTTGAGGAATGGACCAATGGGAGCGAGGCGTACTTTTGGGGTGCAATTTTTGAATATCAAACATCAGTTGGCTGTCTTTGTGACAGTCAAATGGACGTCAAATTTAATGTCAAGAATAAAATTGAATAACTCACGCCATTACACCCCTGGCTGACATTGTTGGAACACCTCTCGGCGTAATAAAGAAAAGAGGAAAAATTGTACCTTGACCCATGAGGTTCACATTCTTACCCTGATTAGGATTGCAACAGCAGAATTAACCAATATGTGTTTGGTGACGTTCTTTAATTCATGGGGCACCGATCAGCCCTGAGAAGATTAATGCTATTAGACCTGTTGTGATTGCATGGAGAAGACATTTGAGGAGCCAACAAGCAATTAAAGCATTGACTCTTTTTACTAGTCACTGCATGGACAGATTCCTTGGGAGAGGTCAAACAGCTTTTAGTATGGTAAAAAAAACGCAAGTTTGTGGGGCTTTCAATGTATTGAAGGTTACCTAAAACAATACCAGTCAGACGCCCCTTGTCCGATCTGATATTGGCCTGTTTGCAGGTACCTGCAGAGATATGAGTTCCTCCATTCAAGCTGCTGTTGGCAGTGCAAATATCCATGTGTCAGCCAATCATGTGGAGGAGGAAGCGGCACGGAGGGAGAGGTGGATAAAAATAGGAGGAAGGAAATAAGAAATCAGAAGATATAGTGGGCACGATAAAGTCGGTGGATTCTACAAGGAAGGAGATAAAGTCAGTTTAATACATACGAAGGTGTTGGGAGGGGTGCACTAGGAATAAAACTTGGGAAAGAAACAACTAAGCGAATATTTATAAAGGGAAGAGATGAGTGAGGATAGAGAGAGAAAGAAGCAGCATAAATAAGAGAATTAAAAAAAGGAAAAAGAAAAGAATAAACTAAGGACAACAGATGGTGAGAGGTGGGGAAGTGAAAAAGGGAAAAGATAATTGTGGCCTCTCTCAGTAATTGGCAATTGTATTACCATGCACCTGTGTTATATGATTTGCAGGCTTTATTTTGCTTTGGGAGCTTGTTGCCCAAGCAGTGAATCATCTCAATGTTCCAAAGATTTCACTCCCGACTGTTCTTAGACTTAAGTCCAATAATTAGCAAGGAGATGTGACCAGCTGAATGTAAAGTGGTTTGAAATTCTAAAAACCCGAGTTGGTAAGAGGAAGCTACCTATGAACACTCAAAAGTAGCACCCTATGATTTGATCATGGCAAATCAATACTTTTGGGTAACATGGGAATGTCTCCAAGGTGTGGGACCTTGCTCCTTGAGACAGACCTCCAGAGAAGGTTGGTTCCTTCTATCCTAGCTCACTACAAACTAACCTAAACAACTTCAAAAATGCAACTACCTAAACCTACTCTAGGAATTTCCAGGAACCAGGGGTTGGAAGAGAGGGAAATGCTGCAAAATGAAGGAGGTGATGCACCAAAACTAGAATAGGGATCAGTTCTGACCTTTAAGAGACGCAGAGATACCCGCACATGCAAGAATCTAGGGGAAACACAGAGCTCTGAAAGAGATAAACGGATGAAAATCAAGGAGAGCAAGAGGGCATAACATCCACATCAAATACAAAAAGCATTCAAATTGGGAACCACAGTTGTACGCCATTAGAAAATATCCATTAATATTTACAGAGCAGAGGTCTGGAATTCATGTAAAATGCGAGTTACAGAGGTTTGAAGGCAAGAAATGTGAAGACTCCAAGGCAGAGCTTCCAAATCAACAAAAAGACCCTTCAAATGTGCAAAAGCACTTACATTTATAAGAGAATGTGAAAGGAAGAGAGAAAGAGGGGGAAAAGAGAACGATCACATCTAGTGATTAATGAAATCAACCACCCGCTAACACCAAGGATCAATCACCATAGATTTTGCATGTCCGGGACGGGCGCCTAACATTGTTCCAATCACACGCCATCAGATCGCCAATGCAGGAAGACGGCGCCGCTCAAAATTAAATTTGGGTTGGTAAAGTGGTTGAGCACATGATTTGACTGAAACTGCACTTTTCTCCCGCCATTCCCATGTTTTCATGGTTCTCCCCAAAATTGCATCCTTTTCAGCGTTTCTTTGTGCCAAAAGGAAGCCATTGGATAGATGAAGCGAATGCAAGAAGTCTCATGAAAATTGGAGCTCTCAATCGAAAGTTATGGTAAAAATACCAGTTTCGCCTTGTTCTGTGGCATTTTGTGTTCTTTAGTATCCGCGAAACACTAACGTGGTGTTTTGTGGCCTTTTAGTTTTGATCTACACTTAACCGCTTTCTCCGCAATGCCACGAAGGTCTACACATGTGTTCTGCAATAATTTGCATCCGTGACCTTGTTCCTTTGCTTTGCGTGGAATTTAAAATCCACATAACACTAGACTTGAGAACCCGAAACACTAGACTTCCTTGTTTTGCGGCTTTCAACCTTAGTCGCATTCCAAACTATTTTCATTTTCTCGCGGATCCTGGTGGCACACCCTTCTTGCATCGCAACTTCTCCTGAGCAAACTACATGTTTTGTTGCGCGAATTAACCATTTCTGCAGAATTTTATATTTCCCATTGTCGTGGAAGACTAACTTCATTCCTTCGTTTCACGGATTAGGATAACTGCGGAACACTAGATTCACACATTCCACGACACACTAACTTCTCGTGTCCCGCGGATTTCCTAAGCAAAAGTGACTAAGTTCCAATTTGGATGAGTTGTTCAAAATTGCTTGGGGTGTAATTTTGGACAACACTACCTTCCCCAGCTGTCTTCCCGAGTCTGACTTTTGCCCCATTTCCCACATGCCAAGTGATTAAAGGTTGGAGAAGGGTGAGGCCATTTTGGGTATGTTTTGTTGCCGTAAAAGTTTGAGATCCATTTGATTTTAATCAAATCCAACTCAACAGCATAATATTTATTGAGCAGAATTAATTTTAAGACTGGGGGATGGGGGACCATTGCTCATATAACAAGTCAACTTCATAGCCATGGCTTTGTTGAACAGTATCATATTTTGAATATTTATCCATTCAGCATGCTTTGACTGGGGAGTTGTGACCCAGGAAACCAACAGGTATTTGAAGGTTTTATCCACTCCTTTCCATGTGTGGATTTTGAATTTCAAGACAATATCGGTATGAAAGAGAGTAATTCATATTTACCACGTCCGAAATCCAGATCCGTTCGGGAGGGGAAAAAAATCCGAAAATAAAATCCAGAATTCTTGAAAAAGTTTCGGAAAAATTCGGTCCAAAATATATATGAGTTGAATTTTATAAATATGAAAATTTGACAAATACAATGAAAAACTTCAATAATGTAATGTAAAATGTTATATTTTTTAATATATAGGGTTGATAGTTGACTGTTTTTTCCAGAAAATGTTAAAAAAATAAAAATATAAAAAATCCTAAATTAGGGCCGACCCGGACCAAATTTATCTGAGTCGGCTGAAAAATCCGGATCCAGCCAGATTTTGTGTAGATCCAGCCGGATTTGGTAACCATGGAGTAATTACACCAGAACAACCTGTAGAACAGTTTGTGTTTATTGAATTCCACCTGCTAGGCTTAGCAGACATCAGTTGGTCCATTTTCCCAATTTGGATTGCACCCTAGCTATTGTTGGTCCCTACAGAACTTTTGTCGGTTTCCACTGCGATGGAAAACCCAGATAGATCATGGGTAAGGAACCTTCTTAAAATTACAATATATGGAGAATCTCAGCTCTTCTAGTTCTATATATATTTGCAAAAACAATATTAGATTCATGATTGTTTAACAGTTGCCCTGAAGCTTGTTGGAGTAAATTGAGGAATTGGAAAAGATGAGTAATTGCCCTCAGAACTAAGGAAGAGAACAGCAAAGTGGAAACTGGTGCATCTGTAGCCTCTCTCAGTAGTTGGTGATTGTGTTTACCATGCACCTTTGTTGCATGATTTGCACCGAAGCTTTACTTTGCTTTGGGAGCTTGCTGCCCAAGCAGTGAATCGCGTCAATGTTCCAAGTATTTTACTCCTGAGAGATCGTAGACCAATAATCTTGCAAGAAGATGTGACCAGCTGTGGTTTTAAGTTCTAAATAAAATGAGTTGGTAAAGGAAAGGCTGCCCTCCACATCTGTCTTCCCAGAATTCAACTTTTGCCCCATTTCGCACTTGCCAAGTGATGAGAGGTTGGCGAAGGGTAAGGCCATTTTAGACATGTTTTTTTGTTGTAAAAGTTTAAAAACCATTTGACTTTAAACAGATCCAAAAGTGAAGAGACCTCAAATTTTCTTTATTAGCTTGACCAGAAAAGATTAATCTGTAGGTTTAAAGGTTTTTGTCCCACTGTTCCTGCTTAAAGTGAGTGGATAGAACAAAAACAGTCTCCTCTCATTTCAAATGAATTGAAAATTTACCAATATGTGTAATATTGCAGAAAAGCAAGGTACCCAGAAGCGGTACAAAAAAATGGTATGAAGACAAAACAGGAAGGACATAGCCCTTCCTACTCAATGTTTTCTGCCTTCATGTTCTCCTACTCGATGTTTTCTGCCTTCATGTCATGAAGAAGTACATGAACTGCAGCTTCAAAATGATTCCAATAAGCTCAGAGGGTGAAGAAGTCTCCTTCAGAAATTGAAGGTTTATATTTTTTTCAATTAGCTTAGAATTTGGAATTGCTTGTAAAAAGCAAGTGTGCATGTTCTGTAGAGCTTAAAAAAGCAGCTTTAAAATGTAAAACAGGCATGACAGCTTGTTTGCATAAAAATATACATGATAAAAGCAGGATCATGCCCAAAAAAATGCATGTTCTTTTGGATAAGTATGCAAAGGCAGAACAGAAACCAAAAGCAAAGGAAGTACGGAAAGTAAGCTTTTAAGAAAAAGCTAGGGACTTGGTGTAACAGCAAGATATGATTTAGTAATGTTGACATTAATACAATTTTACTTATCAAATAAGCTGCAATTCAAATCCTAAACATAGAACAGAAATAGGAAAGGACAAAAAACATCAAAAAATGTACGTTAACCATAACAGCTTTTCACAGTTAAAATTTAGCTAATCCATTAAATTAGGATGATAATAAGAAAGTAATGCTTGCAATTCAAAAACACTGAACATGAAAAGAAGTGAAACAATCATATAGTAATCCCATGATTGTTGTGTGATCATTAGATTAGTAAACTCCAACAAAACCCAAGTTCAAATTCCTACTGACATTGAGGGGGCACACAATTCCCAGATGAGATACTAGAAGCAGTGCTGGATTTTGCAGGGCGATAAACGTTTGTAGTCATTTTAGATGTCAAAATACAATATGGCCGTCATGGTTGACATGTGAAAATATAATTTAAACGTCAATATGACATGTATGTTCAAATTTTAACCATCAAACACGCACACACACACACACACACACACACACACACACACACACACACACATTTTACTAAATTTAAAATAATTAAGAAAATTGTCAAATTAAATTTTACACTACATATTATGAATTTGTGAGATTTATGACAATTAATATCAACAAAAATGGAAACTTTGGAATTAAAATAATAAAAATATCTAAATTAAAAAATATAAACATCTTAATATCTCATTGATAAAATAGAAACATCTATTAGTTTTGATTTTTAATTAGTTTAATTGATTTGGTTTTCTTTGATTTTTCATTGTTTGATTTCTTACAAATATATATTAAACTACAAACATTTGATTTGGGATTTTGTAAGAAAGGTGAAACTTGAATGTTGAACTTGGAGGTCTGAAAGTTAGAAGTTGGAACTCATTTTCTACAAAATTGCAAGCTTGCACTAGTGAGTCCTTTCTTTCAATTTTTGTAATATTTTTATTTTTAATTATAATTTAAAATAGTATTTTAATGCTCTCACAAACTTTAATGGTATTTCTAGATCTTTTATTTGATTAGTGAAGATACAATTAATTAGTGTACAATCGATATTTATGAAAAATAATTGTATCTCTGATAAACTATGAAATTGATTAATGTAGCATTGTTTTTGTTGGTTTATAATTGTACAACAAAGGCCCAAAGATTTATAAAGATTAAGTTTGTTAAAATCATTTAGATTCAATCAATTAGAGAATCCCACATAGATTTATAATTATAATGCAATTTAGAAAATATAAAAGATAGAATCTGCACTAAAGAAAAAAACCCACCATAAAAGTTTATGTATTAGCTTTTTTAAATAAATACTAACATTGGTTGCAACTTAAAACTTTTATTATCAATTAGCTACCTATTTTTTGTGTCTGTTTGTTCTCTCTACAAGGAGAATAGAGTAAGAATGATTAAATAGACATTTTTTGGGTTAACAATGGGATGGGTAATTGTTGTTCATGAAGGTGTAAGGATTGATCTCTGCCTACCTATGGATCATCAGTAGGAGGTCAAGTATTTATAAAAAAGTTATTTATCTCCAATCTCTCAAATATATAATTTAAATTAATCTATATATTTGGTAATAATTGATATACATATTTTTGACGTGCATATTAAATTTTGAACGTCAAATGACATTCACATAATTTTTGGACCGTCGCCTAATTTTTTTGTGACATGTAACTTTGAACGTCAAAATCCAGCACTGAGCATAGTATTGAGACTTGGACTCGCACTAAACTTGACAAGTACATTTTAGACCTTGGGACTCAGTTAAAAAAACTTGCTATAACATTAATTCATTGATAGAAAACTGATTGTTATTCATTTTATAAAATTACAATTGTTTAAAAATATAAAAACAGAAGAGAATTAAATATATTTGGTGGATATGCATAAATGAATAACCTTATTGGTAAGGGCGAACTGCAATACTATAGTCATAGTTTTCCTTAATATGAAATTTATTGAATTCTGAAAAACATTTGCAACGTGGTCATTTTAAAACAAATTTAGATCTTTGTCTGTTAATATTGCATGAAGTCATTCTTTTTCTGGTATGTAAAATAGAAAGCCAATAGTTTTACGCTCATGTTTTCCAAACCGTTTGTTGAACAAACCATTGCAATGCAGCGTTATTTGGCATAACTCATCTTACGGAATCCTGTGTGCTTTAATATGTGGTGAAATTTACGCTTAGTCTCAAGTAAAATATCTGGAAGTCTGCAGCAATTCTTACAAGGTGTTAATTTTCCGACAAAAAATGTTCCAACTCCAAAACCTTCAACATAAATACAAATAAAAACGAGTAAATTTTCTATTAAAAATCGAGGGTTTGTCTCCAAATGTATTAATTTTCTTTCTAAGAAAAAGCAAATGTTGCAATTTGAAATCCTAAACAAAGCAAAAACGAACAAAATTACTAAAATTCGAGTGCTTGTCTCAAAATTATGTGAAAATGGGCTGTTTGACGATGAAAAATTACAGAGAACGCGTTAAAAGTGATGATCGTACCCGTTGGTCAGCAGATCATCGTAAAGCTTCATTTGAGCGCTCGGTAAATTAGGGTTTCCACCTGTGAGACGCCGGATCAACGACGAATTTGTCCTCGGTGGCGAGAATGTCAATGGCAGAACCATCGCACCAGATCCATTTTCCACATTTATATCCAGACAATCGCAATTGCACAAAAGTACGAAAAGTACAAAACCTAAACCCTTCCAGTACATCGCCATATCATAACCAGGCAATATTGGCCCTGATCATTAATAAGAACTCGAATGCTGGATCTTTGTAAGCATGTTATTTTTGTTAATCCCTTCTCAACCACTTTACCAACCTGAAAGAGAACGCTTTTCTGCTACTTCACGTAATAGACCAATTGATTAACGGGGCCTGAAAGTGACCCTTGCCTCGCTCCCTCCTTACAGAGCATATTACTAATAAACTTATACAGGGTTTCGCCTACAAGGAATGTATTGTTTATAGGGGATTAATTGGAATGGAGAGCTATTCTGGAGCCTGTGCATCGATCCCACGCGCCCTTCGCCGTATTCTCCTCTGTCAATACTTTCCTTCTCCTCTTGCCCGTTTGACTCCTGCTTTTCTTATTCGTTTTTCTCCGTCTCCCTTCTTTCTTTTTTCTGACGTTTTATAATTAGTAATTGCACAAAAGTTGCAAACTACGTTGGAGACGGTAAGAGGTGGTTTTTTTGGATGGGAAATGTATGGAATATTAATTTGTTTTGGGGTATGCGAGGGGGTGAATTGTAAGGTGTAAAGTGTAGCTGCAGTTTTTGCCAATTTATATAGCACTCCTTAAATATGTGTATTCTCAAGTATAACTTATCTCATGCCTGAGAGGATAGGAGACCATTTCTTGGATAGAATTTTTCTTGTGTATCTTGAATAGGAGAAAGAACTGGGGATAATTTTTCTTGGGGTATGCGAGAGTGTAAAGTGTAGGCAGTAGTTTTTGCTCACTTAAATATGTGTATTCTAGGATGTGAGACCAATTCATATTCTTTTTTGTTCTTGAATAGGAGAAAGAACATTTGATGCTAGCTCATATGTTGATGTGGACCCAATCATATTCTTTTTTGGCATTTGATGTTGTATATGGTTTTTTTGTTGTGTTTTTGTTGATATTGTAATGGAAGCAAAACTATACAATTTTGTCTCGAATGCATTGTGTGTTTACAAGCAAGGGAAGGGGAAACAAATGTAGATGTAGGAGAAAGAGTGGAGAACAAGGAAATGTAAATGTAGTCTATTTGTGTATGTTGGGGTGAGCAAGAGTTGGAAACCATTGTTTTTCTGATGATGTGCTTCCTGTTGTCAGTTTTGACAACCACTTCAAGTGGGTTTAATGCAACATCGACCTTATTTCACCAAATGTTATCAACACTTGCTCAAAGACATATATATATTATGCATGAGGAATTTGTTTATATTTATTTCATAAAAACATCACAAATGTCTTTCATGAGTTTACTATCATATCCAAAATAATTGGATTTGTACAATGTATAGAGTGATATTGTTTCAACAGGTTAGTTTTTGTAAGTATTAAATACATAATAGTTAGTCTAAGGATTTTTTTCCTTCGACTGCAGTGTTGGGTTTATATTTTGGATGGATAGTTAGGGAAAACCTTGTATATTATCATTTGCATCATTGGACAACTTATTTGGTTATATTTACAAATTATCATAAAAACCCTTTTTGGAAATTTATTTTAAATTGAGTTATAAAAGATCTAGCATTTAAATATTCATCGTAAATTACATCTCCAACAAACTTAACATTGAAATCCTCTCTCGAGTGTAATTTCCACAAAACATGGTGCGAAACGTAATTTTGTTATATTAAGACACTTGGTGACTGTGTTGAGTGTCACGCACACATGTGTTGATCAAAATTAAGGAATATTCAAATGTGTTTTCTAAAACGAAATTTGGGAATTATCATTGATATGTTATATGATGTATTCAAAGAATCCAAAGAGTTTGTGTTGCAGATAGTGGGTCAACTTTTTACAGTGTATAGAGTGATATTGTTTAAGAAGGTTACTTTTTGTAATAATTAATATAGAATAATTAGTTTAAGGAATTATTTTCTTCGATTGCGATGTTGGATTTATATTTTGGATGGATAGGTAAGGAATGCCCTTTATACTTTCATTTGCATCATTAGACAACTTATTTGATTATATTGACATATTTTCATAAAAACCCTTATTGGGGATTTATTTAAAATTGAGTTTCAATTGATCTAGCATCTAACTATTGTGGAAGTGGATTGTTTTATGTTATTTCTTCCAGCTTTTAGTGGAATCCCAAACCGTATTTTGAAAACCAAGGAAAAAAATAAAAAATAAGAAAGTCGTAGGAAACAACTATCTCAACCTATCTAAAGGAGCTCTAATCAAATATAAATGTAAATGAAAGTGAAGGCTTGAAATCTTCAATAATTATTAATGACCCTAGTAGTTTTTCAAGAGTAGTAGCTCCACACTTTCTTTTGCATGTTTTCCTCTCTACCCCAACCGCACTACACATGTCAATGGAGTGTTATGGAACATTGCATTCACAAGGGAAATTAATCCCGTTAATGTTAATGTTTTTCTTTTTCCAATGTTTTTGTGTTTTTAATTATTCAATTCTAATAAGATGTATTTGTATTGTTTCTAGATTGGGGTTTCTTAAAGATTAAATAATTAATAATTTCAAAGATTTTATCATAAGTCTCTTATAAATCGATGACATGCGATGCTAGGAAGATGTAGACATGGTCATCATTAAGAGTCATTACAACTATTTCACCAAATGCAACACACGAATACTCAACCCAATTATCTCACCTTTGTCACAAGATACTTTTAAGGTGTGGCAAAATAAGAGCTTTACAGTAGGGTATGGACATCCAACAAGACAAAATGGGAAGTGTTTTTGTCAAATGTCAGAGTTGTAATTCACACAAAGTTAAAATAATTTAAGATAACATATGTTTCATCACAAATTTCAACTCCAACAAACTTGACATTATTATCCTCTCCATCGTAGTTTCTACATACATGTGTGAAATGTAATTTCGATAGATTAAGACACTTGGTGACATTGTTGAGGGTCGCGCGCACATATGTTATGTCGAGTTAAGGAGTATAACATGTCAATCAGTAATGAAATTACTTGTATAATTTAGATTATGAGCAGCAATAAAACACCAAATAACACAATATTTCATAATAATGATCTCAATATGCAATTAGAATAACTTCACCACTTTGAGGGGGAACCTCCAAACCATAAAATAAGACTCAAATGCTCCAAATGAATGATGAACTACTACCTACAATCCCCTATATATTATATTCATATGTTATGGTCATCACCAAGGTCTGACCTACTAAGCATGAGAAAGTATAAATTATACAATAGAATGATATGGTAAGCCACAAGTCAGCTACTCATATCCTAATATAAACAATAGGTTAAGGGTGTAGCGTGCCCTTCCCCTTCAAACCAACGTTGTCCTCGACACTCGAATAATCCTAGATGTTCTTTCAAGAAAATTGTCATCCTCCTGTGTTGCATCTTCTATGCTCATATTCTTCCACTTGATCAAATATTCCTTAATGTCTCTAGTTCTCAGCCTCTTAGTATGTGTTTGCAGAATCTTCTCTAGCTCCAAAATGATTCTTCCTTCCTCGTCAAGTTTTGGTAACTCTATATGGGCTTCAAATTTTTGTCCAATAACCTTCTTCAGGTAGGAAACATGGAATACTGGGTGTATACGTGAAGATTGAGGCAACTCTAGTTTATAATCAACACTGTCAATTTTCTATAGAACCTGATAAGGGCCATAATATTTAGGAGCAAGCTTGTTGTCCTTTTTTTTGTTGCTTTAGGAAATATTCTTGTAAGGTTGAGAAGTACAAAACCCAGTCACCAATTTCAAAATGTATTTCACTACGATGTTGATATGCTTGTTGTTTCATCTGGTTTTGTGCCACTGCCAAATTATCCTTCAAACTAGTCAAAACCTATTGTTGATGTTGAATGTGTTCCTCAACATCTCTGACCTTAGTTTGCACCCTCAAGGAAGAAGTGATAGAAGGTGGATGGTAACCATATAATGCTAAAAATGGGGTCATTTGAGAAGAGGTATGAAAATATGTGTTATACCACCATTTTGCAAGTGGTAGCCATTTAATCCACCTTTCCTGCTTATCTAATACAAAACAACGTAGATACCCCTCTAAGCATTTGTTGACCACTTCTGTTTGCCCATCAATTTGAGGATGATAAGATGAATTGTGAGCTAGCTGAGTACCCAAACATGAAAATAATTCCGTCCAAAAATTACTTGTGAAAATAGGATCATGGTCACTTACAATTATCTTTGGGGTTCCATGTAGCCTTTGAACTGTCTCCAAAAAAAAGCTATGACTGTATTGGCTGCAAATGGATGTGATAGGGCACAAAATGGGCATATTTTGTGAGCCTATCCACAATCACCAAAATAACATTCTTACCCTCTGAATAAGGCAATATTGTGTTGAAATCCATGGAGACCTCTTCGCATCTCTGGCTAGGAATTGGTAAGGGTTATAACAGACATGGTGTCTTAATTGTTTCCCCTTTGTTTTGTTGGCACACCGAACACTTTGATACAAAATTTTATACATCCCCCTCGAGTCCTTCCCAAAAGATTCTCTTTTTATTCTATGATATGTCTTCAAAACCCAGAGTGTCCTCCAACAGGTGATGTATGTGGCTCTGCAAGAATCTTATGCTTCAACTCAGAATCTTTACTCATATAACTTATCCTTGTACTACATAGCGTATTACCTTTCGACTCAAATTTGTTAGATGTTATATAGCCTTGCTAGATATTTTATATTAGAGATTGTGTATTCTTTTCTGGTCCCATTCCAATCTTGCTTCATCCACCGAATCGACCTTCAACATGGACATTCCACATAAGTAAGGCATCTACGGATGTATCCCTTTTGACAACGCATTAGCTACTACATTTTCTTTACCCTTTTGTATATGATTTCAAAATCATACCCCAACATTTTTTTACCCACTTTTGTTGTTCCTTAGATGATAACCTCTACTTCAAAAAGTATTTAAGACTATCATGATCGCTTTTACCTCAAGTGTCTACCTATGAGATAGGGCCTCCATTGCTTGACCACATGAAGAATAGCCATCATTTCTTTCTCATATAGGTTTGAGTAGATCTTTTCCTTTGAATTGGTGACTCTCAAATGTAATTGGTCTTCCTTCCTGCATTAGAACTACTCCCAATCCTGATCCTGAAGCATCACATTCAACAATGAAGGTTTTTGAGAAGTTAGGAGTAGCCAAAATAGGGGTGCGCACATGGCTTCCTTCAACTGCTCAAAGGATTTAATGGATATGTATGTCTAATGGAAGGCATCCTTCTTCAAAGAATGTAATGAGTGGAGTTGTTATTCTACCATATCCCCTCACAAATCTTTTGTAGTACCCTATTAGTCCTAGGAACCCACAAATTTTTTAGAGTTTTGGGCCTCACCATTCCACCATAGCTTTGATCTTTTGAGGATCAACTTTGACACCTTCATGGGATACAATGTGACCCAAGTACTCTACCTCTTGTACACCAAAAGAACATTTGGATGGATTTGCATAGAGATTATGTTTCTCTAAAACTTCCAACACTTTATTTACATGTTGCAAGTGTTCTTCCCATGTCTTATTGTAAATCAATATGTCATCAAAGAAAACTAATACAAATTTCCTTTAAAATGGCCTAAAAATAGTGTTCATCAAGCTTTGAAAGGTTGAGGGAGCATTTGTAAGACCAAAAGGCATTACCAAAAACTCATAATGGCCCTCATGAGTCCTGAAAGCCATTTTATGAACATCTTCCTCTCTTATTCTAATTTGATGGTACCCCGAACGAATAACTAATTTTGTGAAATAAATAACACCAATTCATCAAGTAAAACATCAATTACTTGGAATAGGAAACTTATCTTTAATGGTGTACTTGTTGATTTCTTGGTAATCTGGACACGTCCTCCATGTTTCATCCTTCTTACGTACTATGACCACTGGTGAATAATATGCACTCTGGCTATGCCTGATGATACATGCCTTCAACATTTCCTGTACCATTTTCTCGATCTCACTTTTCTAGGAATATGGGTATCTATATGGTCTGATGTTAGGTGTTTGGATCTTTGGAATCAACTTAATTGCATGATCGTGATCCCTAAATGGTGGTAGTCCCTTTGGAATTGCATCAAAAATATATGAGTGAGCATCAACAATCTTCTGAAGATCGGCTGGTATTAAAGACTTTGTATATTTTATACTTATATGGAAAATAACTTTGTTATGAATCCATCTACTCCTTTTCTAAGAACCTCCAGTATCTAATGAGAGCTAATAACTGTGGAGACTTAACTACCATCCCTTTCAAATGTATTGTCCTTCCATCCGAATGAAATCGCATGAACAATTCTTGGAAATTCATCTCTATAGTACCCAAGGTCATTAGCCACCTGACACCCAAAACAATAGTTGCCCCTCCCATAGAAATAGCAAACATAGGTGAGTCTAACATATAGTCTCCCATGGAAAGCTTGATACTATGACACTTTCATGTGCACTTGACTATCCCACCATTTGCGCAATAACTTGCATTTCTGAGTGGGTAAATAAAACAATTGAGGTGGGCAACTAACTCACTATTTATGAAGTTATGAGTACTCCCTGAGTCAATCAACACTGTCACCTTCTATTTTTTGAGATAGCTAATAACCTTGAGTGTTTGAGGAGTACTAATACCTGATAATGCGTGGCAAGAAATTATAGGTTGGTGATCCTCTACTTCATCTTCTACTGGTTCCTCATCCTCTCCTATAATTTTAACTTCCTTGCATCCTCATTTCCTCCTTCAATATAGAACAACTTTTTCTCAACACATTTGTGTCCCAGTCCATATTTGGTGTCATAGTTAAAACATAATCCCTTTGCTCTCTTTTCTTCCATTTGTTGAGGAGTCAATCTAATTGGTCAAGCAAATGAAAGGGGAAGAGATACTATGGTTTCTAGTGTTAATGAAAGGTTGTTGTACGTACCCAAAATTATAAGGTATTGATCTTGTCGTAACAACGTGACATGTGCCCCAATGATGATACAGGTCTCCTCACAAGGTGTTCGGGATCCGGAAAAGCTCTCTAAGTGTGCGTTAACATCCCGCATGCCCCGCTTAGCCCCCGTGTGCTTTATTTTTCCTTTTCCCCTCTTTTCTTAGCATTTTTCTTTTCAGTGACGAAACCGCTCACGCCCTCGGCAAGCATGGTCCTTTACGCATTTTCCAAAGCTATTTTAACATGACTCACATAAATTTAACGCTTTTACCAGCTTTCTTTCACCGCCATAAGCTTGCATTTATGATTCTAGTTCCCTGGAATAGTGTTTTGCCATTGTTTATAGTTTAAGAGTTCTATTTGGCTTTTACCTTGGGTAAATGCAAATGCTATAAATAGATGGCTTGTGCTCAAGCAAATGGCCCTCATTCACTTCTCATCTTCTCATTTTTAGTAATTCAGTCTTTTATTTTGCTTAGATTCATAGTTTAGTTCGTTACATGCTTAGTTAGCATTGTTTTACCGTTGTAAGCCACATATCCATCTTGTGCAAGCAGTTGTTGTTATTTCATCCAATCCATTGGGGTAGAATAGCTTAGGAAGCCATTAAAGTTGCAGGTTTTGCTCCTCAAACATGATAGTTTCAGGTTCTGATGCTTTATGTTGCATGACTCGCAATATATCCCGCTAGGAATTACATAAGCCAAGCTCTATACTCTTGCGCTATCCCTCTCCTACTCGCATTGTATTCGGTGTGTATTCTGAGCTGCCTTTATCCCAATATCTACTTTTGTTGATGCTAGCATTACACGCTTTTCTGGATCCACGTGAACACGAAAGAACGAGGAGATCATACTGAGGGGACAAGATCACACACACCATCGGATTCGCCACTGTTCTGCAGAATCCAGGTTCTAGCTTTCAAAGTTCTAGTTAGAATCATATCAAATAGAGTAGTTAATTGCTTTATTTCAGTAAATTCTATTCTCGATATTGCCAAGGAAGTTGTGGGGGGATTGATAGTTTCTCGAAAACTATGATTCACTCCTCACTTCTAGGTAGGATCGAGAATCTTGCAAATAGATTAGATGAGCTATTTTATTGTTTAGAATAGATCTACAAATTGCACAGACAAATAGCTACACTCGGTTATTTTGTTTGTTTTAAATTATTATTTTAGTTGTCTTTCTAGATATTTTAAATAGTTGTTTTCTTAAATTCATAAAGTTCATCAGAAAAACACAAAAAGATAGAGAAAACATATATGCTATAGATACACTTCACATAGTTAAATTTCATTTTGTTACAGTTAATTTACTTTGTTACTTTTGTATGACAATCACGGGACCTAGAGAGCCCAGGGAATACATATTCGAGCCAATCGTGCCCCAGCCCAATCTCATCACGGCAATAACCGATATAGATCAAAATCTTAGGATTCAAGTCTTCCGAACAATGGTAAGCTTGCAACAAATCAATTCTCAATTGAGCGGACTAAACATAGAAGACGACCAAGCACACACGTTTTGGTCAAATCAACCGAACTACAAATTACCCTAGGCAAACATTCATATGACTGTAGAAGGGTTCGAAAGAGAACAAACCTTTGTTGTGATCCTTTGTCCCACAACCGATGCGAGAGACACTCTTCTAGATATAGATACCACCTAAGAATCCAGGGTTGCACGAACGCCCGTAGGGTATTATGAGAAAATCACACAGCTTATTGATCCTAAACATGAAGTTTGAAAGCATACGATTCGGATATTAGGGATTAGGACTTGATTTCACGCATGACCATAATAGGTCCACAACGACTAAGAGTCTACGGTTGTGACCCACAAATCCCGCAGCCCAACGAATCCACAGGAGAATTAGACATAGACACTAGCCTACGCACACTAGTATTCCAGTCTACTCCACTTCCACCTATCATCATCGAACAATTATCCTTGCTAGACACAATAGCTAACAAAGCTAGAGAGTTCTGGACTAGGCCAGAGAACCATCCATAGAATTGGCTACATTTACCATCCACCATATGACCCTGTCTGGAGAAATACACGAAACTATCCTGGGTCATTTTCCACGTATTCCACAACCCATAAATCGAATCACGCCAGAGCTCGATATTGATTGGAGCCTTCAAGTAGTCATCCTTGCTGACCGATCTATCACACCAGCCCAAGTTAGGAGGGCTCTCTTTGCTTTAGATTCGCAAGTTCCGTTAGTGCACATCGAAGACATTAGATTGCCTAACTAGTTTGTCTCAGTATCTCACACATATTCCATCCCCACTGGTGCCTCAAGCACGACCTCGGGAGGTTGGGTGCGAGGAAGAGTCACTTGTAGATTCCCATGCTCACTTGTCACTTTTCCGTCGTACAAAATTGGTGAACCCGATGTGAAACAAACAAAATTAGTGAAGCTGATGTGAACTTCCTACTTTCTAGTTCGAGTCATATTATTACATGTTCTTCCAAGTTAGTATACTTTTCATCTTTTCGCCTCATTAGCTTTCACCATCACCTTCGCTCCTTCCCATTATTCTCATGGGTATTCATATACCCCGAATATGTCTGGGATTTGATGCATATGGCAGACCCCTCTTAGGTCTTGAGGCATACTACGCCCAAAAAATAGGTAATCATCACCCTCACTCTCGGTATGGGGGTGACAACTACTCAACTAACCGAAATTGTCAACACAAAAATCTCCAAGAATCGATATAACTCATCATTTCAAACCGAGGAGTTAGATCACTCACTCAAATGTAACAAACAGAGCCTTCAGGCTCAAATAACATGACGTTCACCGAAGAATTTGGTTCATCTCCTCGATGCTTTGCTTAGACCACAAATTAGTAGACAATCGACTCATACCAAGGTTTGACGATGAATATTCGATGCGTTATGCCAGAACGACCAACGCTTCTCAAGGTATGTATCCACCTCGTAGGAGGTTTACAACCACAACCCGAGGTCTCTTTTCAAGAAAGTACCTCTATGCCACCGCATATAGGAAATACTTCGGAGAAACTTGGCAAGATAGCGATCGAGCTTCATAGCAGGATATCACATGCCTATACAAAACCATGGTATACAACAAATGCCACCAAAGCGAGAATATCGTAACTTCACCAAATGAAGTCATTTCAACTCTAATAGAAAAGGTTAGAGGGTTAGAACTTGCCCAAGCAAGTCAAAATTTGCAATTCATGCAAGCAGGGAGTTCCAATCCTCCACACCATCCTAGCCAAGTGGATCTCCTCACAGGAGTAGGCACGTTAGGCATGACTCCTCAGTATTCACAACAAATGCCAACTAGACCCACCATCTCTAGCACTGTTCCTCCCGGTCTAGTACAGAACAATCCATTCCTGGATAGTACCCCATCATACTTAAACATATACTCCAAATCACCACAAGGGGATATGTTCTCCTCTCCCAGCATTTTTGCTCAAACACAGGGGCTTCCTTATGCCCCTGCCAATGCATACGCTGCGCCATATCAACAACCCATCCCACCACCGCTCCTCGGTGAGGCACCGTCAATGGTCAAAACATATGCGATAGGGACTTACTTAGAATATTTGAAAGATCCCTTGGATTTCATCATACGAAGCGTCATGCTTCCAAGACCTCTTCCCGATTTGCCCAAATACAAAGGAGAGGGAGATCCAAACGCGCATATCAAAGCTTACGCTACACCCCATTCGAGAACTACTCCCATGGGATAGGGTTGTTGCTAAAATATTCCCAAAACCTCGAAGGCATCACTCTCGATTGGTATTATAGAATACCTGAGGCTTCCATCCATTCATTCAAACAACTCGTTTCAGAGTTCATCAAGGCCTTCGACATGAACAAACTATTAAGAATAGGAATCAGGGAGTTCTTACACATCAAACAAGAACACAACGAATCTGTCACCCATTTCATCCAAAGGTGGCGTACAGTCCTTTATTCCTCGGCAAGTGCTCCAAACATGGATCAAATGGAACTATGTGATTTATTCCTTCATTCGCTTAGCAGAGAAGTGAAGGAAGAAGTCCAGAAGTTCCCATTACGAACTTACGATGAAGTACTAGAGAGTGCTCTTCGAATAGATCAAGCAACAATTGATAGTGGTCACAAAACATATGGAGCAAACGGGAGGTTAATCGCCCCCAATCAGAACACTACAACTTATCCCACTACCACGAACGTCAATCAAGGACCTAAAATCCTTAACAAAAATCGGGGTGTAACAACAGATGGAGTAACCGACCAACCTAAAAAGGTAAATATTGTCAATACTCCATCACAAATAAACAACCAACGAAACAACAACTTTACCCCGACAGTCAATGTAGTGGATTTTAATCATCCACAACAACAACAACAACAACAACGGCGAAATCCCATACAGGGTCCAAGCCAAAATTCAACTAGGTACCAAAACCAGAATTCAAACCAAAGACAACAAACGCAAAATTTTAATAGACAACGGTTTGATCAAAATTTTGGGCCACAATACACATCAAATCAACAAACTAGGAATTACAATCCTAATTCCTACTATGGTTTCCACAAAATTCAAGGCCATGACACTAGAACGTATCGTGAATACAATAAATTCATGCAACGCTTGCCAGATGAACAAAAACAACTTTTTATGGATATGTTCTTAGCAGATCCTACGTCACCAATGTCAAATACCTTTTCAGGGGTAGTTTCCCCTCAAAACGCACCCCTGAAGATCTTTAATGATCCACTCCCAAATCACGATAACAACAGGATAAATCCAACTGGGACGAACAAAGGTGCAATGACAGGAAACAATGATCATGAAGCCTCGACCTCACTAAATCCATTAGTTGCCCCGCAACTAGGAAGTCAACCACGACCTAAGGTAGTCGGTTTAGTAGAGTTAGACGCTGAGCTACCCATCGAAGCTATAACAAGGACGCGAGAGTATTTCTCTCAGCCAAGTCCAAGCCACCTGCCAGAGGCAGATGACATCCAACAAATCAGTAGTAAAACCTATGGGAGCCTATGATTTGATTAACGACCTAACAAAAACCTTTTCGCATATTTCATTCTTAGACTTACTAAAGAACTCTCCTGCCCACAGGGCTACTCTTTTAGAAGCATTAGGTTTAGGTCATTTAATTAACATCACTCCACCTCCTGAAACATAGGTAAATCATGTGGAATTTGATGTTCATCCTCCAGTAAGGCAGATAGGGATGTCGAATTCATATTCGAGATAAACAAAATGCCGACAGATGCTGAGATCGCACGCCGAGGTGATCCAGCCTTACATTTGCAAGTATGGGTTTATAACAACTATGTAAAGCGTGCAATGGTTGATGATGGGGCGGCAGTTAACATAGTCCCCTTCTCTTTCCTCCAAAAGCTAGGGTATGGAGAAACCAATTGCTCCACAACTCGAAATACACTAAGGGGCTATGATAGTCTTAAAGCCACCTCGGTTAGAACTATAATATTACCGGTCACCTTAGGACCCAAAACCATCTTGACTGAGTTTTATATTATAGAGCGGGAAACTAACTATAATATGATCCTTGCCGACCTTGATACACCGCATTTAAGCAATCCCTTCTACACTATTTCAAGAAGTAAGGTTTTTACATTTAGGAAAGGTATTCGTGGCCAAAGGTGATCCAAAACCATTTGATGTACACCTAGCTGACTTAAAGAAAAGACCAGGTGTACACTCGAGTTTGAACTCCCAACAAATCAACTTAATAAACCTACCGACGTAAAAACAAACGAAAAGTTGGTACCTACGACAGATCTTGAAGCTATGAGCCTAGCCAAAGTAACCCCAACCCCTAAAGATGAGGCTAACACTGTAGAAGCAGTATCATTAAGAACTACTGCAAAAATCATTGAACTGCTAGAAAATGATCTACCAATATTCTTACCCTTCGATTCGGAGGCATGGATATCCCTAGGCATTGGCTCTCTTCCAAAGCAGAGATCTCTCAGTATGGTGGAAGTAGAATATGCAAACACAACAGATATCCCAGTGTCCATATTCCCAGTCAAATATTGGACACTCCATTTTGATGGAGCTAGATGCCGTTACGGAGCGGGGCAGGTGTAATCTTCACTTCCCCTGAAGGAAAAGTCTTACCTTTTTCCTTTAAACTAAATTTCGAGTGCACAAACAATGGTGCTGAGTACGAAGCCCTCCTCCTTGGCCTCATCTTAGCTAAAAGAATTGGTGTTGATAACATCAGAGTCTTAGGAGACTCACAATTGGTAGCAAACCAAGTCTCAGAGATATATGAAACCAAAGCCGAGCATTTACAGCTTTACAAAAAAGTTGTATTAGATTTAAGCAAGGAATTTGACTTCATATCAATTGAAGCAATCCCGCGAGAGGAAAATCTTCTCGCTGATTCAATAGCAACTTCTACATCACGTTTTACTCCAAGCAATAAGTTAGAGGATACCCGTTTCATAGTATCCCTTCGTGATGAACCATTGATAAAGACAATGACAAATTCTCTTTTAAACAGAAATGAATCTACTATCCTAGACCATGTTGATAGTGATATGGCCACTTTGGATTACTTAAACACCTATGTGGCACTACATCTCTCCTATCATATGATAGATTTGTCCTTAATCCCACATTCGTCTTCCTACTTCGGAAATCCCATGGTGGATCTTCCCTCACAAATGGAACCTAGCATATGCACAGTAGAAAATGGGGATGATTTGGATTTACCTCTAGCGCCACCTGAGTTTGAAGAGGGTAACGCCTCTTTGATCAAAGAAACAATTGATATTAACATCGGAATAGAAGACGAACCAAGGATATTGAAATTAGGGTCCTCGTTAACCCCAGAGGAAGTAGAAATACACACTCGGATCCTCAAAGAACATCAGAAGGCGTTTGCATTTAATTATAAGGAAATGACAGGGGTTACACCCCACATCGCGGTGCACAACCTCGTCACTAAATCTGATGCAAAGCCAGTTAAACAAAAATCGAGACCCATGAAACCCAAGGTAGCTCTCATGGTAAAAGAGGAGGTAATAAAACTCCTCCAAGTAGGATTTATCAAGCCAGTCGATTACTCCCAATGGGTGTCTAACATCGTTCCTGTTCTCAAGAAGAATGGAAAGATACGCATCTGCATAGATTTCTGAGACATCAACAAAGCGTGTCCTAAAGATGACTTCCGTTGCCATCCATTGATGTCATTGTTGATGCAACAACTGGGTTTGAACTTTTGTCTCTCATGGATGGATTCTCGATACAATCAAATTAAAATATCTGAACAAGAACAAGCTAAAACCACGTTTATAACTCCCTGGGGAACTTATTGCTATGCTGTCATGCCATTTGGTCTCAAGAATGCTGGTGCTACATACCAGCTGAGCTATGACATATATATTTCATGATTTAATTCATAAAATCATGGAATCCTACGTAGATGACTTGTTGGCTAAGGCCAAGAAGCGTTGTGACCATCCGGAAATACTCCGCATCATTCTCTCACGGCTGATAGAGTACGGAGTCACGCTAAATCCAGAAAAGTGCGTCTTTGGAGTAACAGGAGGGAAGCTCCTAGGTTACATCATATCGTTACGAGGGATAGATGTTGACCCAACCAAAATTCAGGCTGTCCTCGAAATGGTTCCACCTTCGGATGAATCTGGAATCAGGTCATTCCTCGGAAAGCTGGGTGCAATCCGAGATTCATCCTGACTTAAGTTTCACCATACATCCAATCAACAATTTGCTCAAGAAAGATTATAGCATTGATTGGACTGAAGACTACAATGAAGCTTTTGATGCGCTTAAGTGTTTCTGTTATCACCACCTACACTAATGCCACCTAAACTAGATCACCTGTTAATTTTATATTCACGAGCAACCAATGTCTCGCTAGCTTGCCGCACGCCGCTCAAGAAGATGATGACAAGAGAGAACGCGCGATTTATTTCATTAGCCAAACGTTTCTCGACTATGAAACATGTTATACCCAAGCAGAATGAGAATGCCTCGCCATAGTCTTTGCAATCAAATGCTTAAGACACTATATGTTGAATCAAGAAACAAGGGTCATGGTAAAAACAGACCATTTACGAACTTTCCTCACACAAGGGTCCTTTTCTAAAAAGGTCGGACGTTTTATAACCTTAATGGGGAATTCGAATTAACATTTGTAAATCAGAAGTCGGTTAAAGGACAAATCATCGCAGATTGGTTAGCTGATAACCCATTAGATGGAGGCGATCTAGTAGATTTAGATTTTCCAGATGAGTGTGTATACTACATCGAAACCCGACCCTCTATCTCTGAGTGTCCCTAGTACGCTGATATCATTAATTATATCATGGACCATACGTATCTAGAAGGAGCTACACCGCAACAAAGAAGGCGGTTACGTATTATCGTAGCTAAATACATCATTATAGAGCAAGTGCTCTATCAGAAAGCGTTCGATGGAATGCTCCTAAGATGTGTCGACACGGAAGAATCCAAGAAGATTCTCCATGAATCCCACAGTGGAATGTGTGGAGGCCACTTCGGTGGTCATGCCACCGCTCGTAAAATACATCGAATGGGCTATTTCTGGCCTACTCTAGAACACGACGCAGTAGAGTTCGTACGCAGGTGTCATAAGTGCCAAGAATTCTCCCATGAGATCCATATGCCGGCACAAGCTTTGCAACCAATCACTACTCCATGGCCCTTTTCTACATGGGGCCTAGATTTAATAGGGAAATTCTCTCCCTCGTCCACAGACGGCCATAATTTTATAATCACGGCCACCGAATATTTTACCAAATGGGTAGAGGCTATGCCTCTTACTACTGTACCTAGTTCTGTAATCGCCAAGTTCATTTTAAACCAAATCATTTGCAGGTACGGTATCCCGCAAATCATTATCTCCGATAATGGAACTTCTTTTAAGAATGAAGAGGTTCGCGAGCTATGCAATAAATTTAAAATAAGCCATCATACGGCTTCCTTGTATTACCCTCAAGCCAATGGACAGGCAGTGCGACGAATAAAACACTAAAATCCATTCTCCTTAAAACAGTGAAAGAAAACAAACGAGATTGGCACTTGAAGTTATATCTGGCCTTATGGGCCCACCGAACCTCAATAAAAACACCAACGGGAGCAACTCCTTTTTCACTAGTATTCGGGGCAGAGGCAGTTCTCCCACTCGAGGTTGAAATACCCAGTCTCCGCATTTCATTACAAGGGATTCTGGATGAAGATGCTTACAGAGAAGCACGTCTTTCCCAACTAGAAAGCCTAGATGAAACTAGGTTAGATGTTGAACAACGGCATAGAGTCTATGCCGACCGGATGTGCCGGCAATATAATAAGAAAGTCTATGAACGCGACATATATGAAGGTGATCTAGTTCTAAGACTAGACAGCCGGATCGACAAGAAGACCGGCGAAGGAAGGAAATTCCGGCCTAAATGGTTAGGCCCATACCGAGTCATGAAAGACTATGGGAATGGTGCATACCTCTTATGTACGCTAGAAGGTGAGGAATTTGGTGAAACAGTCAATTCCCTACACCTCAAGCATTTTTACGCTGCAAAGTTAACTAAGCACTACTTCTATATATCTACATTGCATCTTCATATAGATTAGGATCATGTTGTCCGCTTGTTCATACACAAATTGTGATTAAGGAATCTATTCTCAAAGCAATTCATTACAAACTCATGATGTTGTTGGCATAAACTCTTTAATCATACTTCTCCATTTTCATGATATCATCAAATTATCTCAGAATCATTTTATCAAATAAAGCTAGACATGACAAAGTCTTAACAAAGAACCATACCAAGATCCGCAAGTTTATTCTCACTTTTGATTTCTTCTTAGGGTAGGTGTCTTGCCTATGGTCCGTTCTCTAAGCTTCATGGTGTCACATCTATCCCATATGTATATCTCTTTGAAATAAACACATACCGACATTTTACTCAAATAAACAAGTCAAACATTGATCAAATAGAAAATTTTAATTTTACACATTTCCTTGCCCCACCAACCTTTGGTGATGAGCTTCATGCTCTCTTACTAGTGATGTAGGGTTGGTAAAGGATGGGAATGCCCTTACTCGCCTATACTTTGCCCATGGTGATAAACCCACGCTTCTTACTAGTAGCATGGGGCAAAGTGTAGGGGGTCCTCTTGACAAATAAATGCAAAAAGTCATACACAAACAATTCAAACTTTGAAAATTTGAGTCAAAAACAAATGAATCAGATGTTCAAAGTCCCAAGAGAGTTAAAATCCTAAAAACCCAGATTTTGTCTACTATGTGGCCATCTACGGGTCTAAGTTTGGATAAACCGCAAAGCAAGTTGCATCCAAAACTATGAAGTCACTCGAGTAGAGTAGACTTGTGGTGTCCTAATTTGGTTCCACCAAAGCTTTGTCTGTCTTTCATCACTATCATTTCACTACACCTCATAACTTGTGCCCTTCCCAACTCTTGGTGATAAGCCCTCGCATCTTACTAGTTGCGTGGAGTTGGGGGTAAAGGTGTTTATCTCGCTCATCATACCGATTTGTTTTCATCACTTTGCCAAAACAAACATGAAGTATTCAAAATTGCTTACAAAAACTAAGATTCAAAATCGATTATATCTACATCATCATATATCAAAGATCATGAAACACAAAAGGAAAGTAAAACACTTGCATCATTTGTTCACCATTGCATATATTCTAAAAAGAAACATATAAACGTACATCATAAAGATACATGAGGAAACTGAAATAGAAAGAAATCCATAAATGCCAAGATTTTGATCCGAACGAATGCATATATATAAATAATCAATGTTTATATACAATGCCATCATGCACTAAGCATGGTCAAAACGCTCAAAGAGCCCGGGATATACAAAAGAATATATAGTACAAAATTTACGAGAGCCAAGTAGCTTCTCAATCCCTACGAGACCCCTCTGAAGGTGCACGCCCACGCCTAGGACTCCGGCTACGCCGGCGCTCTGAATGTACGGAGGGCTCAGGATCCCGAGGGGCAGCCGCAGTCTCACCACGAGAATGGCTCCTCATCAAGCGCTCAGCCGTCCTGTACCCCACTAGCTCGGTGCGAAGGGTCGATACCATCCTGGCCACATGCCAGATAGGAGCAAAGATGTCGGTATGTCTGCCGGCTCCTGAAGGCTCCCCAGCGTCCACGGACAACTCTGCACGGGTCCTCTCCATGGGGATCATCAGGGTATCAGTACATACCCTGTGGATCAAGTCCCGCCACTCATCGGCGGTCTCTGCAAACCAAGGAGAAAACAAATTAAAAACCAAACAAGAAATTAAAAGATACAAGATAACAACTAAAATGATCTTAAGTTAAACAAACACTAGAGAGGGGAGAAGGTAACTTACTCGATCACCAGGCCTCCATGATGGGTCTATGGGATCGGCGCACACGGATGCCACCGCCGACCGAGGGGCTACTCTCCGTGGGCCGAGCAAAGTAATGCCCACATAGACTCATCCTCCCCATGGCCCTGGGAGAGTGGCTCCTCTGAAACCAGAGTCACCCTCTCTACACTCTACTCGGCCCTCTCCACTGCTGCATGATATCCTGGGTATCATGCCACTCAGAATCACTGTCCTCGGTCTCCTCCTCTGTCTCCCCCCCGTAAACTCCTCAGACTCGAGTCTACCTCAATGGGGTCATCGCTGCCGCGGGGCGGGACCCGTGGTAATCTGAGTAAAGGCACCCGAGGCGCACCGCTCTCCCTCCGCACGAACTATCCTCCCGGATACAATAGGAATGCCGGAGTAACCATTGTCCAACCTCACCTCTAAGCCCCCTCGGCCTCTCTGACCGATCGTATCTCGGCGCCACTGGGGAAGCATACCCATGTATGGTAGGCCAAACTGCTGAGGAACTTGGCCAAAGGGGTGCATCTCCACTCGCCCCACTCTATCAATAAGATGCCCTGTCGTGGAGCAAGAGATCAAAGTAAGAGCCTCCTCGCCCCATATGCCTGCTATGAGTCCGCAGTATGGTGTGGCCTCCATGTTGGTAGTAGTCAGGGAGGCAATCGGCCGGTTGATGAGGTGCTCTAAGCATCGACATGTCTGTCCATCTGGTTGCCCTCACAGCCTCCGTGATCTCGCCACCTCCACAACCCCCCCATAAGGGATGAAATGCTCATAGACCCAACTCATGACTACAAAGGGTGGCTCAATGATTGCGCTTTCGTAAATGGACCACCCCGTATAAGTCATGGTAGGTGGTCCCAAGAATGTTTGCTCCTGTGCATATATCCGACCGTGCCCCTCTATCTCGTGTAATAATGGGGGACCAACAAAGATAATAATGTATCTCCTCCCTTGTCCCCGATCGGTCTCGAGGCAAGGATCCCCATGATGGCCTCGGTGAAGTAGGGGGTGGGCAAAGAAGGAATAGATTGAACTCTCACTCCCTTCTTCGACCTCGTGGAGATGACTGCATCTCCATATATGTGGCCCATTGTGCAATCTGCCCGTGAGCCTCGCTGCTCTAGGGTGAGTCGCCTCCCGATGATCGGACCCCTGCATGCGATAGACGCCCCTCCAAAGGTAATAGTCCACTCACCGCGACCCCCTGCACCGGAAGGTGTTCCGATCTCGCATCCCAAGATGAGAACAAGTCATAAAGGATGTGACTAGATGGTGTAACGTGGGGCACACAAATGCGTAGTATCCCACCCGCAAGAGTGTCCTCCTCATCCCGTGAGAGGGCATCTAGAACCCCAGAGCCAATCACACTCCCTCTCTCTACTCCACCGGATATAATCCTCCTCGCCCGCATACACCCAAAAACACAAAAACAAAGCAAGTTAGCATCCAAGTAATACTAGAAAAATCATGAAAGCACGTAGAAATGCTAAAAATACAAACACAATCTCAAAAAGATGTTCCTTTTGCATTACGTCAGGCAACCGCCCCTAAGCAGGGGTTTCAGCTTTAGAATCGCCGCCTTAACAGGGCGACGGCCAGTCAGAACCGCCGCCCGGTAGGGCGGCGGTCGTGGTCCGAAACCCACGCGGTTTTTAAATTTAAAAGCCTAAAAACGTAAAAAAGCGACCATTTTACTAAAAACAAAGCCTACCAAGAGTAGGCGCCCCCTAGGTGGACCTTTTAACACTAACATTTTCAAAAATTACCCCAATGACAAAGTATTTAGCATTTCAAATTTAAAGGGGTAAAAAGGATAAACTGAAGAAAACTAACCTGTGATCTCATGGGTCGATGTTCCGCACGTGGAGGCATGATCGCTATCTCGCCGCAGACGTTTGACTCTACTTACACAAGAAACCGTCACCGTGAGTCCCGAGCTCAAAATCAATCAAATCGACTCACGCAAATGAATAGGAAAATGGGCCCACTTTCATATATATAGCACTCTGATTCATTTTAAATGACTTTTTCATAGGTTTGGAGCGCCGACGAAGGTAAGTTCCTATCCCCGCACAAATGGTACGCGTCTCATTCCCTATTATTTTAGCGTTTATTTTCAAAAAAATTGTGTCTATCTCGCACTTGAGTTCTCTTTTCATTTTACAGTGTAGCGGAATCTTGGATGGTGTCCTTTCAACACACGGATGTATCGTATAATTTCTAAACTTCCCATTTCGGGACTCGCCATACTTTCGGACCCACCATTTTACGCCTTTCATGGCTAAATGCTTCTCCGAGGGGGCAATATGTACATACCCAAAATTGTAAGGTGCACTGCATCGCGTAACAACGTGACACGTGCCCCAATGATGATACAGGTCTCCTCACAAGGTGTTCGGGATCTAGAAAAGCTCTCCAAGTGTGCGTTAACATCCCGCATGCCCCACTTAGCCCCCGTGTGCTTTATTTTTCCTTTTCCCCTCTTTTCTTAGCCTTTTTCTCTTTAGTGACGAAACCGCCGCCCGCTCACGGCGGTCCTTTACGCGTTTTCCAGAAATCTCTTTTAACACGACTCACATAAATTCAACATTTTACCAGCTTTCTTTCACCGCCATAAGCTTGCATTTATGATTCTGGTTCCCTGGAATAAAGTTTTGCCATTATTTATAGTTTAAGAGTTCTATTTGGCTTTTACCTTGGGTAAATGCAAATGCTATAAATAGATGGCTTGTGCTCAAGCGAATGGCCCCTCATTCACTTCTCATCTTCTCATTTTCAGTAATTCAGTCTTTTATTTTTCTTAGGATTCATAGTTTAGTTCGTTACATGCTTAGTTAGCATTGTTTTACTAGTTGGTAAGCCACATATCCATCTTGTGCAAGGCAAGCAGTTGTTATTTCATCCAATCCATTGGGGTAGAATAGCTTAGAAGCCATTAAAGTTACGGTTTTGCTCCTCAAATAGGATAGTTTCAGGTTCTGGATGCTTTATGTTGCATGACTCACAATAGATCCCGCTAGGAATTACATAAGCCAAGCTCTATACTCTTGCGCTATCCCTCTCCTACTCGCATTGTATTCAGTGTGTATTCTGAGTTGCCTTTATCCCAATATCTACTTACATGATGCTAGCATTACATGCTTTTCTGGATCCATGTGAACAGGAAAGAACGAGGAGATCATACTGAGGGGACAAGATCACACACACCATCGGATTCGCCACTGTTCTGCAGAATCCAGGTTCTAGCTTTCAAAGTTCTAGTTAGAATCATATCAAATAGAGTAGTTACTTGCTTTATTTCAGTAAATTCTATTCTCGATATTGCCAGGGAAGTTGTGGGGATTGATAGTTTCTAAGAAACTATGATTCACTCCTCACTTCTGAGGTAGGATCGAGAATCTTGCAAATAGATTAGATGAGCTATTTTATTGTTTAGAATAGATCTACAAATTGCATAGACAAATAGCTACACTCGGTTATTTTGTTTGTTTTAAATTATTATTTTAGTTGTCTTTCTAGATATTTTAAATAGCTATTTTCTTAAATTCGTAAAGTTCATTAGAAAAACACAAAAAGATAGAGAAAACATATATGCTATAGATACACTTCACATAGTTAAAATTCATTTTGTTACAGTTAACTTACTTTGTTACTTTTGTATGACAATCACGGGACCTAGAGAGCCCAGGGAATACATATTCGAGCCAATCGTGCCCCAGCCCAATCTCATCACGGCAATAACTGATATAGATCAAAATCTTAGGATTCAAGTCTTCCGAACAATGGTAAGCTTCAACAAATCAATTCTCAGTTGAGTAGACTAAACATAGAAGACGACCAAGCACACATGTTTTGGTCAAATCACCAACTACATTACCCTAGGCAAACATTCATATGACTGTAGAAGGGTTCGAAGAGAACAAACCTTTGGTCATGATCCTTTGGTCCCACGGCCAGATGCAGGAGACACTCTTCTAGATATAGATACCACCTTAAGAATCCAGTGTTACGAACGCTGTAGGGTATTCCCGAGAAAATCACACGCTTATTGATCCTAAACATGAAGTTTGAGAAAGCATACGATTACATGGATATTAGGGATTAGGACTTGATTTCACGCATGACCATAATAGTCCACAACGACTAAGAGTTTAGGGTTGTGACCCACAAATCCCGCACCCAACGAATCCACAAGAGAATTAGACATGACACCGGCCTACGCACACTAGTATTCCAGTCTACTCCACTTCCACCTATCATCATCGAACAATTATCCTCATGACACAACAACTAACAAAGCTAGAGAGTTCTGGACTAGGCCAGAGAACCGTCCATAGAATTGGCTACATTTACCATCCACCATATGACCCTATCCGGAGAAATACACGAAACTATCCCGGGTCATTTTCCACGTATTCCACAACCCATGATCGAATCACGCTAGAGCTCGATATTGATTGAGCCTTCTGCCATCCATCCCTTCCGACCGATCTATCACACGAGCCCAAGTTAGGAGGGCTCTCTTTGCTTTAGATTCACAAGTTCCATTAGTGCGCATTAAAGACATTAGATTGCCTAACTAGTTTGTCTGTATCTCACACATATTCCATCCCCACTGGCTTTCTCAGCACGACCTCGGGAGGTCGGGTGCGAGGAAGAGTCACTTGTAGATTCCCATGCTCGTTTGTTACTTTTCCGTCGTATGCCTTGCCTCCTACTGCAAAGAATTTTTTCCTCTACTCAACGTGTCATGATAATAGAATCAGAAAGCTTGAGTGGATTAAACATACGTACCTCATGCTCGATGTGGTCCTTAAGACCCCCAAGAAAGAGGTCATTCAGATTCCCTTATGGAATATTCTCACCCTTAAAGATAGGTTCTAGAATTGATGCACATAATATTTAATTGATCTTATTTATCGTAACTTTGCCAATTGACTAAAGCAGCTTCTACTCTCAAACACTGGAACTATAGTGCAATTACAAATGCTTTCGGTAAAAACTATCCAAGTGACACTGAGACCATTCTTCTGCCTCTGAGCACATAACCATCGATACCAAACTAATTGGTCTAGCTCAAGATACAGGGATGCCAAGGTCACCTTTTGTCCTGATAATGTTTGATGTAACTCAAAGAAGTTCTCCATTTGATTTATCCAATTCAATGGATCCTTCCCATCAAATTTGCGCATATCCACTTTCGACATCATGTTCTGTGGTTGCGAATAAGTTGGATTCTGATTAGGCTAGAAAAGTGATCCAATATGGTTATTTTGTCCATTATTTTGAACTGAAGATCCTTCTTGGTGATATGGGGCTGATTTGGGCCATATTGTTTACCCTTTATATGTTACATGATATCATCCAATCGCTTATTGATTTGGTCGTCTGTCTCCTTTAGAAGCCATCTCAAATTGTACATTTCACAAATGATACTCGAGTTAGCTCACCTTACGATCAACTAAGGTAAACCCTAGTGCTATAGAATTTGTATTTACACCTTCTGACTCCAACTCTTTAATCACTACCCCATCTTTATATGGGGTTTTACCCGAAGTGATCAGATTCTTTTTGGCTCTTGTGGAAGGCCATGTCATGATGTCAAGCCTTAGGGTTTAGGGGTTTGATACAAATTCGGTCAAACATGAAAAACACAAAGAAGATACTAATACTATTTTTTGAGAGATTTCCAAAAATGTAAAGAACTCTAAAAAATTCCACAAATTTCAGTCTAGGGAGCATTTTTATCAAAAAACCTAAATTTGTAATAACTTTTGCAAAAGATATCAAAAATGTCTAAAATTTTCAAATATTTTTACTTGAAATGATTTGCAACTCTGGTGAAAAAATATCCCACAAATTCGATGTGGTTTGCAAGATAGAGTGAAAACAAAAATTAGGGTTTTTGCCCTAATTTTGGCCCCGGATCACAACTCTAATACCACTTGTAATGAAATTACTTATATAATTTAGATTATGAGTAGCAATAAAACACCAAATAACACAATATTTTAGAATAATGATCTCAATATGCAATTAGAATAGCTTCACCACTTCGAGGGGGCAACCTCCAAACCATAAAATAAGACTCAAATGCTCCAATGATGATGAACTACTACCTACAATCCCCTATATATACTATTCATATGTTATGGCCATCACCAAGGCCGACCTACTAAGCATGAAAAAGTATAAATTATATAATATAATGATATGGTAAGCCACAAGTCAACTACTCATATCCTAATATAAGTAATAGGTTAAGGGTGTAACATCAATGATAGATTTGGAGAATCTAAAGAGTTTGTGTTGAGATAGTGGGTCAAATTTATACAAATGTATAGAGTGATATTGTTTTGGTAGGTTACTTTTTATAAGTAATAAATATAAAATCATTACTTTAAAGAATTTTTTTTTTCAATTACACATGTTAGATTTATATTTTGGATGAATAGATAGGGAACATCCTATATATTATCATTCGCATCATTGACAACAACGTATTTGATTATATTTACTGTGCTTTCATATAAACCCTTTTTGAAATATTTATAAAATTGAGTTACAAGAGATCTAACATCTAACTATGGTGGAAGTGGATTGTTTTATGTTACGCCTTTCAAGTTTTAATGGAATCCCAATTTGTATTTTGAAAAGCTAAGGAAAAAATCAAAAACAAAAAAAACATAGTAAACAACTTTTGAGTATGGCCAAAGGAGGTTTAATCAAATATAAATGCAAATAAAAGTGAAGGCTTAAAATATTTAATAATTATTAATGACCCTAATAGTTTTTCGAGAGTAGTAGCTCAACACTTTCTCTTGTGTGTTCTCCTCTCTGCACTCATTGGTTGAAATTTTTCTCCTTCGTACACAAACAATAGTTTAGGGGACAACAATCCCTCCTCTTTATGGAAGAGGTTTCCTTCTTCACCAAAAATGAAGAAGACTACTTATTTACAAATATACAATCTAACAATGTTCATATGAGGATTTTGGTGCAAAGAACGTTCCCATTTTCAATTATTCTCAATATAAGAGATGAGAAGGTATAGGAGATTATTTTAGAAGAAATAATAGTTTGAATGAATAAGACTGGTAAAGAGAGACACAAAGTTCATATTATTCACCTATCAAGAACACAAGTATTCTTCTTGCTTCAAAAGATTACTCACTATTGTAAAAGGAAAGAAGTGAAGAAGGAAGCACATTTTGATGTAGAGATTGTAAAATGACACCTTACTTATGCATGCATAAAGCTTTAAGAGCACATGAATCAAGATACCAAAAATCCATCAAACATAGATATAAAAGACACAAAGTTCTTCACACTATAACAAAATGAATCAAACACACAGCTTTCGCAATTCTAATATATCATATTCACAATTATAAATGAAAGGATCAAAATGGGAAGAACACAACTAAGAGAGGGAAATTCTTCTTCTTCAGTATTGATCAAAAGTTTTGTATCATTACATTCCAAGCACTAAAATCTAAAGAACCCATTTACAACAAGAGAAAAGCCTTATATAGGCATAGGGGTGGTTGTAACCAATTTTCTCTAGTTCCATAATCTTTTAATTAAGTGTTGTCACTTAATTAAATGAAATACATTTAGTCACTTTATTTATAATTTCATATTTTTCAAATTAGTAAAGCTAACTTCGAAATACATCAACTAGAAAGAAAGGCCTAGGAACTAGAAGTAGGAGCACTTGTAGATGACCCAAATGAAGTCTTTACTTTGAGTATTTGACTTATGAATTTGACTAAAGCTCCAGAAATTTCCATGCCCTTGGGTATTGATGTGTTTGCCATAGCATTCATCCAGCCACCCAGTTCAGTACTCCATCTCTTTTCCAATGCATCCATTTTGTAGCTTCTATGACCACATTGTGTAGTTAGGTGATTTCATTTATCTCCTCCTTAGTCACAGCTTAGCCTTGAAAAGATATTCCTTGATCAATGTTCTTAATTTTTCTTGACTTCTTCTACAAAATGTCTCTGTATTGAGTTATCTTTGAACATCCGACACCCGAGAGCCTCGAAAGTCTGCTAGAATTTTTGATTTGAAGCCCTCTCCATTTTGTGTCATGATTTTAAGTTTGGTGATTCCTTCCTCGAGGACCTTGATCTTCCATTCTACTCCAAATACCCACTTTCTAGAAAGATTACTTTTAATCTTCAAAAACTTTGTGGGCAAGGAGAATTTGTTCATCTATGGAATTCATAATTTTGAGATCTTGAACACGTCTAACCAAAGTTTAAGCTCCTTCTCGGCCCAGAATTAATTACTATGTCAAACTCACTTTGTGCCAAGGAGATATTTTCATATACCTTGTGTGCTTCCTCTATGAAATTCAAACCAGATAGTAACATTCCTTCCACCATTGCTTTAATAGCTTTTCCATAAGTAGCATGCTTATGGATATCCTTAATAGCTTGAACCTCTTCATCAAACAAGATAGTGGGAGGAGGCATTGAGGTAAGAGGGGTAGGATCAAGCACTTTCTCACTAACAAGAAGAGATTTGATGAAACCGAAAGAGCTTGTACCTTCTCTTCAAGTTGCTCTTGTGTTTGTTTCCCTTTTTCCACCCTCTCTATCACCTTTGAGACTCTCTTTCAAGTTTTGAACCTCTCCTTCAGGAGTAGATTCACCCAATGGAATTCTTGTTAACTCTAGGTCAATAATGGTCAAGTCCTTCTCATCTTTCTCTACTCTTGGCTTGGATATCTCCAAATATTGTTGGCCTTTTGAATCAGATACCAATCTAGAAGTAGTTTTGGCCTTCTTAGTATGAGGAGCATGAGTGATGCCAAGGAGAGCAACTACAAAATCAAATCCTGGTACAATGACCTAAGATGATGCCTTCCTCTTCCCATTGTCAATCATGGGTTAGACCCATGTGAAGGAGTCATTGGAAGGTGGAGCAGAGAGTGAACCCAATGCAATTATATTCAAAGAACCAAGAGATTGAGCAACAAATACTTCCAAAGTGGGTGTCATAGTACATAAAGAAGACACTTCCTTTATTGGCATTTTGAGCTTGGGAATGCTCAATGCCCTAGAATCTGACTTTACAACTTGCAATTTATCCCCTTCATCTTCTTAGTTTCAGACTCCCACCCTCATAATTACTTTCCTCATGTTCCTTTTTCTCTTTTCCTTCTTCTTCTTCGAGAGATCAATTATTTGTTCAACTTTTGGACTTTTTTGTTGTTTCCATGGAGAGGGATTGTTTTCCTTCTTTTACAACTATCTCCTTAGTTTTCTCAGTCCTCTTAGTTTTATCCTTCTTGGAATATACTTTGGTTGAAGATTCCACAGGCAAAAGAGGGGTTGATTGGACCTGTGCTTCTAAAGACTCAAACAACAATCTCGCTCGTGATGTTGAGGCTCCCGTGAAGAGGAATGAACTATACTTGCCTTGTATGCTCTCATTTTCCTGTCAAACCAAACTTTTGTTCTTACTAAGACTGGATTTATGATTTCCTCAAGATCATCCTTCTCTTTTTGAAACTAGTTGATGGCAAGAAGAGGAGTGTGTCGAATGGTTTTGATAAATTTAAGAGAATATAGGTCTTCATCATCATCCTGACAAGTATTCTCGACATTTTGTAAATCTTGAAATACCTAATCTATTATAGAGAAAGCTACCTAAAGTACCTTCTTCTCACCTCATACTCATATGAATAGTCCTCCCAATAATCTTCTAGTAAGGTGCAAATGATAAATAGCTCATTTTGAGGTGATTAGAGATGAAACCTTTAATATCAAAATATGACCTTTTGTGAAAAGTATTAAAATTGAATGCAAAAATGGTTCTTTCTACATTTTGGGCATCTAATGTTAACCTACAAGTATAATTCCCTAAAGTGATTGGAAATTGAATACCTGTAATCTTCTTGTCTCTACAGGTCTTGTGTAGCATGTCCAATTTCCTGCAAACCTCCACTAAGACCAACTTATCATTACAATACATGGGAGTCTATTGGGTGCACCTTTAAATCTAGCTAATCTAGTGCATGAGAATCTTCAAAATTGAATGAAGAAACCGCCATATTTTGAGATTAGTTGTTTAGCCTCAAAGCAGACACCTCTCTCAGCCTGTATTTCTCTCTAAGAGTCCTGACAATATACATTGTGAAGGCATCATTTACTCTTCTAAAATAGATCTTGTTGTTTTCAAAGGTTAGTTGAGGGTAAAATTCTTATGTTGCTTCATTCTTTTTATCATCCACTGGAGAAATACCTATTATCCAAAATATGCCCCATGCCCATTTTTGGCTAACTCCTCCTCCTTCTCCTTTCTTTAGAACTTAAATGATTTTTTTGGCATGCTTCAGGGACTCAAAAGATTCTAGAAATGATCCCATTGGGTGGGATTTTTCCTCACCTTTCCAAAAAGGTAAAATTTTCCTTCTAACTCCTTGTATTTTGCAAGTTATGGCTCAACGGAGTTTTGGAGGGAAATTTTCCCGAGAAGGCCTGTGGACCAATCAAAATGTGCCACGTCAACGGTGGAATGGTGGGTCGGTGGAGGTTAGTTAGAAAAATTTCCAAAGGGCTCGGTGGGGGGCTCAAAGAAAATTTTGGTCCAAAACCCCGCGAACCAATGGGAGAGCGACACATGTCCATTAGGCCGGTGGGAGTTGGGGGCGCGGGGAATTTGGCAAATTTGCCAAAGTGTTTGAAATGGCGCAATGAAAATTTTGAGCCCGAAGGCCCACGCCAATCAAAACGTGCCATGTGTCCATGTGGCTAGCATAAGTCAAAGTGGTTGGGGCACAAAGGAAATTTTTGGAGCATGCCCCCGTAGGCCAATAAGAAGATGACATGTGGTAGTGGAGCGGCGGGACGCGGAGTGATTTTTGAATTTTTTCCAAAAATTCAAAAGGTGAGAAATGGCCAGTTGAACTTGTGAGCCAATCGAATTGTGCCATGTGGCATCGGAGTGGTGAGGGGTGGATTTTTTGGGAAAATTTCCCAAATTCAAAAAAGGGGGAAATTTTTTGGGTTTCGGCCCGCCAACCTAATTTTTGCCCTATTTTGCCCTAAATCTTCAGAGGGGCATATCTTTCGATCCAGAGCTCGATTTTTCTTGATTTTGGTGTCATTGGAAAGCTATTGAAGTCCTCTACATGATGGAGGGTTAAATTTTGTATTTTGATGGATATTTATGGGAGAAAAATAGGAAAACGTCTCTGGCATGCAAAAAACACAAAAAATGACTCCAACTACCAAAATTAATGAAGTATGGACCTTTATTTTTCTCTGTAAGGAAATGTACTTCAAAGTATGGGATTTTTGTGGAAACCCATCATTTTACAGGCCCATTGGATGAATCTTGTCAGTGGTTGAAGTCCCAAATCGATTTGCCCACATTTTTTACCTTTTCTTCCATTTTGCTCGTGTTAAAAGCCAATTTTGGCTCATTTGTAAAGGGTTGGATGTTCTTGCACTTACGCAAGCTCTTCATTTCTCCTTAGCAGGTGGATTTGAAGGAGTTTCAAACCTCCCATGGAGATTATAACACATTTTTTCCTTCTTTGTTATCTGCAATGTATTGTATCAATTCTGGAACTGATAATACATGCTTTGTGATTGATTTTCCAATCCTCTCTTACATTGGTTTGTTTCCTTCTAATCTTTCTTTGTATTTTGGAAAATTTGTGCATGTTTGTTTGTTGTTGTATCTTTATGATCTATGTCTATTTCTTGCAAAGCAAGGAGTTCAACATTCCTTTGGTGTATCACCTCTCTATTTTGCTCGCTTTTGTTTTCATTTCCTTATTTTCTCTTAACCTTGTCCCTTGGTAATTTTAGAGTAAGAATTTTGAATCGTAACCTCTCGCATGATTGCATGTGTACACCTAAATAGAGGACTAAGAACAAACTTCAATCTAGAGATTTCTCTCACTTTGCAAGGTCCCACACCTCGGAGAAAACTCAATGTTGTGCATTCACACTAGATGAGTCTCGCCTTAGAAAAGTAGATCCGTAATTCATCCTGGGTACTTGTGAATTTGCACTAACAGCTTTTAGCATGCCCGATGGGACCTTATAGGTCTTCCACCTCATCTTTTGTAGGTTGGTGTGTTCCCGTGAAGATTTCAGCCTTTGGAGGCACTTGCAAATACATCTCGTGACTCCATCCGATCAACAACTCATTCTCTCGAGTTGCAGAACTGCTTTTCCATCCATTTTCATCCATTCTTCCTTCCATCTCTTCCATCTCCTTTTATTCCATGAAGTTGTGCAATCATGACTTCATTTTCATCATGGAATTCACATTTACAATAGCAGAATACATTTCACCTCCAACATGTTTTACAACTCCTTCAAATCAACATTTTGATCAAATTCAAGATCAATTACCCATATGAGCAATACCAAAATCAGTTTGGTTGTGAAGCATATCAAGAGCAATGTTACACCCTTAATTATATATCTTAGATGGGATGGATATAGCCGACTTCTTGCTATCATAACTTAATATCATGATGTATCTCTTTTATATATGATATATTATCATTGGTGGGTCGGCCTTTCGATGACCATAGCATATGAATAGTATAAATAGGGGTTATAGGTAGTGGATGATCATTATGTTGAGTATTTGAGTCTTATTATATGTTCGAGGTTGCCCCCTCGAAGTGGCCAAGCTATTATACTTTTATATTGAGATAATTTATCTGCAATATTGTGTTATTTGGTGTTCTATTGCTGGTGATAATCATAATTAATCAAGTAATTTCATTATAAACAAGGGTACACATGTAATGAAGACAATCAAATGGAGGATGCTGATTTTGTGGAGAAAATCCAAAAGATGGAGGCAAAGATGGAGGCTTTCAGAATTGGTTATAGGACTCCTTATCCATGGGGAGGCCCTTTTCCAAGACACTTCAACCCTCAGGAGAAGTTGGACTTCATGATGGAGATGCTACCCTAACTTGCACAATGGACAACAGAGAGATAGAGGCCTATAAACTTGGTGTTGAACAACCTTGTCAATGGGTAAGTTCTACACCATCATCTGGTTCTTCTCTTTCCATTCCTCAAGCAGCACCATCTCAATTTGGGATTCAATTTTCAAGCTTCCCATTGAATGTTGCCCCAAGTGTTGAATCCATTTCTCCATTCCCTAGTCTTCCACCTCATCTCAATTCTTTTGTCCTTTTTCCTTCCAAATAGTCATCCCCTCCACAAGAGCTAAATGAAACACCCTCTCCTCCAAAGAAACAAGAGGTTTCACCTCCTCCACCACCACAAAAAATTGCAAAATCAATTGAGTTACAACCCACCCCTCCTCTTGCATTCCCAAATCCATGTTGGGAGAATGAAAATCAGAAAATCAGTCATCAAGGACAGCAAGAAGAAGAGCCAAACAAAGAAGAAAAAATCGAAGTTTGGTAAGCTTGGCTCTCAAATTTGGGATAACAAAGATCCCCTTGATGGTTAAGCCTTCAGAAGAGGTTGGAGTTGGAGAACAAGTGGCAAACAAGGCTGATTTTATAGCAGCAGTGAAGCAAGAAAAACAACGCTGTTTGTGAAGAGTTGAGTGTCCATGTTGGCACTTTTCCCAAAGAGAATGCTGATCCAATTCAAGTTGCACAATCAGCCATGGAAAGAAGCTCTAAAGAAGATCTTGTAGTCCCAACTTGTCCTCTAGAGCAACAGATTGAAGAGTTTGACTTGATAAACTTCATGTTAGAGGAAGAGTTCAATCAAGAGAAAGATTGTCTTCAAACAACAGAGGAAGGAGAAACTACTCCAAATCCAAAAGAAGAGGAGCACATTCCAGCCATGGGTGAGAAAATTACAGATCCAAAGGCTTTGAGCACAAAGCAGGCTATAGAAGAACCTTCAGTTCTTCTTTCTACTTCATCTCTCTCGAGTTCTATTGCTGAAGAAGAGTTTGATCTTTCAAACTCAATGATTGAAGATGAGGAGAACCATGGTGAACAAGTTGCTGATCAAGAGGACACCATGGAGGAAGTTGAGCATTTGCAGCAGGACAACAATGAGGTAGTTTATCTATCAGATTTGGAGGATTGTTTTGATGGAGAAGAACCAGGTTGAGTTTCCACCATTCTCTCTTTCATCATCCACATTCCAAACACAAGAACCATTGTCATGGAGGAGAGCATTCATTTGCAGCAGCCTGCATCTTATAGCAGCTCTTTGGGATCAAGATTGGAAGCTTTAAATCTTCCATGTTCTTCATTGGAGGAAGAAGGAAAACAGCAGAAGAATTCCATCACCTCTTCCACACCATCCATCCAAAGAGGTCTACAAGAAGGCTCCATTCTTGGAGTTGAATTTCAGAGCTATGGGCATATCAAATGGATCAGACCTTGCCCAATAAGGTATTTGGCTTCATTAGAGCCAAAGGAGAAGCCACAACTAGTCATGCTTGCTTCTAAGAACGAGGATGAGCTACAAAGTACCAAGGATCAGCTGTCATACCTCTTTAATCCAAATGCAGAGCAACTAAAAGAGGCATTGGATTTTTTTTCAGTCAACACCTTCTTGATTTGGGTAGAAGACCAACTTCTTGTTGATTTTCCACTCATCCTAACAGCCATACTTAGCTCCAAATCAGTTGCATGGTTGTCCATTTTGAAGAAAGGAAGCTATTTTGCACAACCAGTTGCAGGGTTTGTTTAGCTCACCTTTGCTTCCAGTTAGGGTAGAGTAGGTAGGTTTGCTTTCAGCAGAAGAAGTGCGTGTGTGCACTCTACATATCCCATTTTGGGTATGTATGATTTCCAATTTTGTACATAGTTTTTGGTGCTCATTGGTTTTGCTCTTACACAGTTCATTTCAGTGGCATTTTGGTGAGAATAACTCCGTGTTCAAGTGGGCTTTTAGTGGCTCAAAGGGAAGTTTTCAAAGTTCGATAAGTTTACAACATACTACTATGACTCCATGCCTAATGGATGCTTCAAAGGCTACTGATCATTCATCTAGTAGGCAGATGACCCCTCTGAGTCACCAAATTGTTATCCAAAATATGCCCCATGCCCATTTTTGGCTAACTCCTACTTCTTCTCCTTTGCTGGCACTTAAATAAATTTTTGGCATGCTTCAGGGACTCAAAAGATTCTAAAAATGATCCCATCGGGTGGGATTTTTCCTCACCTTTCCAGAAAGGTAAAATTTTCCTTCTAACTCCTTGTATTTTGCAAGTTATGGCTCGGTGGAGTTTTGGAGGGAAATTTTCCCTGAGAAAGCCCACGGACCAATCAAAATGTGCCATGTTAGTGGCAGAATGGTGGGTCGGCGGAGGTTAGTTAGAAAAATTTCCAAAGGGCTCAGTGGGGGGCGCAAATAAATTTTTTGGCCCAAAACCCCGCGAACCAATGGGAGATTGACACGTGTCCATTAGATCGGTAGGAGTCGGGGCACGGGGAATTTGGCAAATTTGCCAAAGTGTTTGAAATGGCGCAATGAAAATTTTAAGCTCAAAGGCTCACACAATCAAAACATGCCATGTGTGCATGTCAAAGTGGTCGAAAGCAAAGGAAAATTTTGGAGTGTGCCCCGTGGGCCAATAACAAGATGACACGTGGCGGTGGAGCGGCGGGTGTGAAGCGATTTTTGAATTTTTCCAAAATTCAAAAGGTGAGAAATGGCCATTGAACCACAGAGCCAATCAAAATGTGCCATGTGGCATCGGGGTGGTGGGGGTGGAGTTTCTTGGGAAAATTTTCCCAAATTCAAAAAAGGGGAAAATTTTTGGGTTTCGGCCCGCCGACCCGATTTTTGCCCTATTTTGCCCTAAATCTTCGAGGGGCATATCTTTCAATCCAGAGCTCGATTTTTCTCAATTTTGGTGTCATTGGAAAGCTATTGAAGTCCTCTACATGATGGAGGGTTAAATTTTATATTTTGATGGATATTTGTGGGAGAAAAATAGGAAAATGTCTCTGGCATGCAAAAAACATAGAAAATGACTCCAACTACCAAAATTAATGAAGTATGGACCTCTGTTTTGCTCTGTAAGGAAATGTACTTCAAGTATGGGATTTTTTGTGGAAACCCATCATTTTTTTGGCCCATTGGATGAATCTTGTTGGTGGTTGAAGTCCCAAATCGATTTGCCCACATTTTTTACCTTTTCTTCCATTTTGCTCGTGTTAAAAGCCAGGTTTGGCTCATTTGTAAAGGGTTGGATGTTTTTTCTCTTGAAAGCTCTTCACTTCTCCTTAACAGGTGGATTTGAAGGAGTTTCAAACCTCCCATGGAGATTATAAAACATTTTTTCCTTCTTTGTTATCTACAATGTATTGTATCAATTCTGGAACTGTTAATACATGCTCTGTGATTGATTTTCCAATCCTTTCTTGCATTGGTTTGTTTCCTTCTAATATTTCTTTGTATTTTGGAAAATTTGTCCATGTTTTGTTCTTTGTATCTACATGATATGTGTCTATTTCTTGCAAAGCAAGGAGTTCAACATTCCTTTGGTGTATCACCTCTCTGTTTTGCTTAGTTTTGTTTTCATTTCCTTATTTTCTCTCAACCCCGTCCCTTGGTAATTTTAGAGTAAGAATTTTGAATCGTAACCTCTACACAGATTGCATGTGTACACCTAAACAAAGGAGTAAGAACCAGCTTCAATCTGGAGAGTTCTCTCACCTTGCAAGGTCCCACACCTTAGAGAAAACTCAATGTTGTGCATTCACACACCGATGAGTCTACCTTAGAAAAGTAGATTCTTAACTCATATGGGGGTGTTATGAATTTACACTAACAATACCTAAACAAACCCTATATGTTGTAATTGTGTACATGAGATAAGAAGACACGTAGAAGGATTTGTTCTCGCTACACATTGAGCAATTGTTCACCGAGGTTTTTTGCAAATTATCTCCCCATTTTAGGTTGTCTTCCTTCATAAATGATATTTATGTATATGCACATCCAAGATCTTGAAATTCATTGGTAGTAGGAAAACCCATCAATCTAGACAATATATTGATAATGTCGATAACTCCTCCTTGAAATATGACCTATACATGACCTTAGAAAATTGTAAAGTTCCTCTTTTCTAAGTTTCAAGCCATGACTTGGCTATCATTGCTCTATACTTCTCCTTATCTTGTTCAAAAAGACCTTGAGCTTGTACTTTAGTCAAAATGTTTGCATCTTCAACAACGGGGATTTTGAAAGTAGTATTTATGCAATTGACATCCATTTTGGTGATTACTTGACCCTAGGAATCCCTAATTTCCTTTGAATTTGGGTCAAATAAAGAGGAACAGGCTAGGAGTGTGACTACATGTTGTACTGAGAGGGTAAAGCCAACTGCATGAGCAAGACCACTATCTTTAATACATTGAGCCATGGGGGTGGGATTTTTGCCAGAAATACGAGCCGAGATCTCATTACGATCAATGTATCAAACATCATTGTCCCCAATATTAGGTATTGATGTCTTGAGGGATGAAATATGCTCATAACCTTTGTAATGGAACTTCATGGTGGCAAGCTAGGGAAACAAACACTTAGGAAGAGAGGAATTCAACGATGGATTTTAGGTTGATGGGATGATAAGGCACAAAGGATCAATTTTACACCACAATATCCATGGAAGGCTCAAGATCGACTCACCTTAGCCACAGGAAAATGACATTACTCTCGTGGATCACAATACACCTTGAATTTTTGAATTTGAGTGGAAAATGCTCCAATTATGGCTAAAACGGGCTCCAGGGGAACAATGTGAAAGAAAACACACAATGCTCAGTTGAAAAATTTGTCTTACAATGGTAAAAATGAGGTCCTTTACCCCTTCTTATACTTTTCCATTTGAAATATACTTGGTTAAATGCATTAATTAGGATTCCTTAGTGTGTTGTGGAGAAACGAGACAACTCATGGAACAATTGTACCCATTTTTCCCGTAAATTGCGCATATGTTAGAGATGTGGGGAATAGAGGGCCCATGGGAACAAGGGACGTGAGGGTCATACATCTTTGAACTCTCTCGCAATGTGTAGGGGGAAGCTTTATTGTGCGGTGGGCGGCTTGTGAAGAACACAAGCCGAAAGGAACATGGACGGTTGGTTACTCAATTACCTAAAAACTTCACAATATGAAGGAACCAAGAGAAGTGCGAGATGAATCTGGTTTGTAGAGAACACAAGTCCCTTCGAACATAAGGGTCGTGGGGTCACCAAAGTCCGCATCTCTACAAATCAAAGAAACACTTAGAAAAGATTTAGATAAAAGGATTTGCGAGTCAAAGGAAAGTGTGAAGAATGCAAGGATGTAGAGAACAAAATTTTGGGAGTAACAGTCGAGAGTTCCCAAAATACCCAGATTCCCAAAATACAAACTAGGCGTGCAAGGCTTGTAGAAGGAGAGGGAGTGTAGGGACAAACAATTTTGAGGAACAGGGATGTAGACGGAATAGTTCCTTCAAGAAGATAAAACCCACAATACATCGACTCAATAAAGTGTGGCAAATTCAGAATGCAGAGAATAGAGGGCTTGAGGGAAAAAGTGCCACTTGTTCCTCTAGGACCCACAATTGCTTCTGAAACAAAGGACTTAACCCCAAACACCAAAAATACTCAAAATGGATAATTGTTAATATTTTTTCCATCCTCAAGACTTCACAAAGGTAGAAAAAACATTCAAACTTAACAAAAATTTCAAAAATAAAAATAAAAATTGTACACATTTTCGGGTAAGTGATAACAAATTGGCTCTTTCTAGGGATTGAACGACTTGACACACATGTGGAAATAAGATAGATTAAAGGACCCTATAATCTATGGTTCATAAGATAAGTGTTTTATCCATTGGGCATTATGTATAAAACAAGACAATATAGAAGACATAAGAACACAAGGCACATCGAAAACAAAAACAAAGACTATTTACATGACTATACAAATGACTTCTTGTGCACTTCATGAATAAAACAATTTTAAATAATGGTCACTATATGGTAATGGAAGTGAAGTTCCATCCATATAGCTTAAATAATATGAATTTTCACCAACAAAATGTCTGATTTTGAAAGGACCAAGCCAGAGTGAATCAAACTTACCATGACTTCCACACGACTCCCTCCTTTTATCTCGAGTAGGACAATATCTCCAACATGGAAGTCTCTGGTTTGACTCTCTTGTCAAACAATTGTTTGACCTTCTGTTGGTGTGCAATAATTTTATCAACCACCTGCAATATTTCTTCATCCAATTTCTAGGTACATCACTCTTTTCTCCATGGCACTGGTGAACTCCTCATCTTCAATAGCTTTTACCAAATGCAAAGTGTAGGAAAATCCATTATTACTAGCAATTAAACTTATGTCCCATACACCAATTGGAATGGAGACATCCCAATAGCTCTCTTTGGTGTGATCATATCTTCCTAGAGAGCATCATATGGCTTTTATGTCAATTTCTCTCGTAACTCATCAACCAACTTCTTAATAATTGTCACCAAATTCGACCGATTCCGCCTACCCATTCCTTATGGATAATAGTCATAAGAATGTACAAGGGATATTCCATAACTATATCAAAAATCAATTAACTCATGTGAAGAAAAATTATTGGCATTATCTATGATAAAAATTTTGGAACTCCAAACCTGACCAATATGTTCTCCTTGTTGAAATCACGATACTACCTCGGAAGTGGTCCTTTGATTGAATGGCTTCCACCCACTTCATGAAATAATCAATGGTGTCATCAAAAATGCATGTGTTCCATACTTGAAGTAGGATTGAGGGTTCCTATAAAATCCAATCCCCATTGTTGAAAGGGCTCTTCAATCACCACTAGTTTGAGAGGCAAGGTGGCCAACTTGGGCTTGCCCATAAAAGTCCGGCATGCTTCACACTTTGTCACCCATTTTACTCGCATCTTTAAAAACATTGGCCAATAATACCTCGCTCGAGAGATTTTATGAGCTATCGCCGAGGAAGAAAAGTGACCTCCACATGCCTAATCATGAAAAGCCTTCAACAATATTTTTGTTTCTCCTTATCTACACATCTAGAGAAATCTTCCATCGATCCCTCTCTTAAACAATGAGTTATCCCAAAGAACATATTGTGCAAATCATAAAGATAACAACTCTTCTTTCTTTGGCACTTAGATGTGTCGCATTCTCCATAAGTAAGAAAATGAGTGATGTCTACATACCACTCATCGGTTGAACTGAGAAAGAGAACAATTAGAACACTAACAACTTCCTCTCTAGATAACTCATTCCCTAGCAAGCAATTCACAAAGGCCTTTACTTGAACAAGCTTGGTCGGCTTGATATCAAGGTCATACTTGTTGGAATATTTCCACCTAGTTACCTCGTTTTGATCTGAATTCTTGTTGTGTGAGGATTGATTTTACTATTGATATCCGACACTAACATAGTGGAATGACAATTCAATATGTAAAAGTGGAACTGCTTCACTGTTTTTACCACAACAACATCATGTTTCTCCATTTGGGTGTATTTCATTCATGAGCTTTCAAGATGTAGCTCATGAAGGCTATGGGCACTTCACATCCTCGAGAGTTCTTTTACACTAGGATTGTTGCCAAGGTTTGCTCATAAGCATAACAGTAGATTATGAAATCTTTATCAAAATCATGACAAGCGAGAACATGAGTATTAGCAATATATTTCTTGATGTTTTCAAAGGCATTCTTTCCCTCAACAGTCCAACAAAAATATTTCTTCTCTTTCATCATTTGGGTTATATGCCCAGTGAGTTCTATAAAATCGGGGATAAATCTTCTTAGGAGGTTAATTTTTTCAAAGAAGGAATGCACACCTTTTTGCTTGTTGAAAAGGAATCTTCTCAATTTCTCGAATCCATTCTTGATCAATCTTGATTCCATCCTTAGAAATGATGTGCCTAAGAACTTACCCTATGTGACACCAAAATGGATTTCTTTATATTCAAAGAAATTACATGATCCCTACACTTCTAAAGTATAGATCTCAAGTGTTGAAAGTGATATTCCCTTTTCTTAGAAAAAATAGTCAAATCATCAAGATAGATGACTATACATTTTCCTTTTAAATCACCAAAAGCCAAATCTATTACCCTATGGAAAGTGGCACTTGCATCGATGAGACCAAATGTCATTCTTCTATAGGCAAAGGTTCCTTAAGGAGTTGTGAATGCAAGTCTTGTACTGGTCCCAACATCTACCTCGATTTAATTGTAATATGAAAATACATCGAGCATGGACAACATTTCTAAACAAGTGACAACTCACAAAATTTGGTCCATCATAGGGAGTGGCTAATTATCTTTAAAGAAGCCTGGTTAAGATTTCTAAAATCTACACAAATCTAAATCTCTCCATTCTTCTTTCTCACAAGTATAATATTAGCTACCCAAGTGAAATGATGAATGGGAAAGATTATCCTAGCATTCAACAATTTTTGAATCTCCTGGAAAATTGTACCTATGATCTTCGGATTATACTACCTTTGTTTTTGGCGAAATGGTTTGATTCCTAGATTCAAGGGAATATAGTGTTGCATATACTTTGGTTTGAAGGTTTTCAAATCATCATATGAGTAAGCCATGACATCTACATATTACTTTAATAATTCAACCATTTTTCTCTTTTCTTTTTGGAACAACATTTGCCAATATTAACAAATTTGAGCTCCTCTTTGCTCCATATATTGATCTTTTCATGTTTAGATGATTGATGGACTTCCTATGATACCTTCCTTTTGATATACCTATCATTCTTGTCAAACATGTCTTCCAATTATCATACCCTTAGGTATCTTATTTCCTTTTAGCTTTATGCATCCATCCTTATTAGATTCTTCTTCAACCCCTTCTCTGGGTGAGGAATAAGCAAGGACCCAGAAACTGCTAGGGCTTCTACTTTAATGTTGTTTTCTCTTGCACAACTTTGATAGAAAATGCATCCAATAATTCGATAGAATCCCACACTAGATTCCTATAATGCTTCAGCCTTTGATTCTTTACTTGGAAATCTCCTCTGACTTGCTTGATAATAATTTCAACGTCCCCTCGAGCACAAAGATTTTCAATTCCCATTTCTCTCACCACCACTAGGCCAAGAAGGGCCTCATACTTAGCGGTATTATTTGTGTTGTCAAATTGGAGATTATAAGACAATGGGTGGAGCTTACCTTTAGGTAAGCACAAGATAACTCTTGCTCTAGAGCCAGCCATAGAAGAACTTCCATAAAACTCAAGAATCCAAACACCATTATGATCATCCATAACCACCTTGGGAGTCTTAGCCTCATTCTCTGACATGACCATATAGTTCCTATGACCAATGTCTTCATAAAGGATCTAGGCCTTAGGATCATCTTTCTTTTAGATGATATATTCAACCTGTTTCTTTAGCAACAACTTTTTCATTTGACCATTGATTGGAATGAGAGCATGAGACCAGTCCGTCTACACTCTCCTCCCACTTCTTTAAAAATTCTTGCTCAACAACATACCATAAGATGGTGGAATATTTGTCACCAAAATTGTGTCCTTGACTCTTTTATCTGGAAAAGTGGCAAAAGCTACTTGAGCATCTTTAATTCTCCCAACGAGGGGCACCTCCTTAGTCTCCATTGAGTAACATGAACCAAATGTTCAGGTCAAGGTGAGGCCAAGGGCATGGGAAACTTTGGAAAACATTACATTATTTGATGCCCCTTAGTCAATGACACAATTACTAAGTTTATGACCAGATATATGAGGAGTGTAACATAAAAGGGCTCAATTTTCTCGGATGTGGAAGGTACATATGCCATTAAATTCTATGGGGAAGGGGAGCTAGGACTAGGCAAAAGGCCTTTAGAAGTTGTGAATGACTAACTAGGCTTAGACTTGACAAACTTGACCACTTGGTCAAAGGCTTCAGGATGGGTTTGGTAGAATTCAACCTTATAAATCTGAATCTTGGTATTTTTAATATGATCAATGATATCAAAAGACCCTAAGGTGGATGGGGCTTCTTGATTTGACATGGTAGAGGTCTTAGGTTTGTCGGATTTTGAATACAAGGGTGCTTTAGATATGGGAGTGGAAGAAGTATTTGCTTTAGGCACAAAAGAGGAAGTGGAAGGAGTATTAGATGAAGTACTTACTTTCTTTGCAATAGTGGTAGGAATGGGAGCTCATCTTCTTGCAACTACTGGGATGGTGAATGGAACTTCTTTGGATTTCTCTTTCTTTTGAAGGCCGCACTACCTCCTTTTATTCAATTGTCCTCTTGTCATGATAGGATAGGACTCATTGTTCATGTCTACCACTATTTCATCATAATCATCATCTTCATCATCAATTCCTTCAATGGTAATAAAGTTGACTTGGGAGTCATCTACATATTTTTGGAAATCTTCTAGCTCCTCTTCAAATTCTTCCATCTCTTCTCGCTTCTATTTCATTCATCATCAAGCTCCTAAAATTCACAAGTTACATTCATTGGAACTTTGACAGGAGGAGCTTCTATTTCTAGCTTGGGTTGAGTAGGAGGAAGACAATTTCAAGGCTGAAAATTCCTCCTTGGGATGTCCTTGTAAGGTGCATTCTGAGCTAACTACTTTTTGATGGCAATCAAATCATTGGCCAGCTTTTGAACTAGTTGTTTGGAATTGGTTGGTCTAGAAGTAGAGGCTTTAGCTTTGGGTGGCTCTTTCCTCAACTTTCCTGACATTATCAGGTCATCCTCTATACTTATGGCCAAACATTGATCAACATCGAGATCGTAGGATTGGCTCTCCTTAGTGCATAGCTTACTTCAATTAAGCATTCATTAAGAAACACTTCTAAATTTGGTCAACAGGATGAGTAGCTACTAGAATTTTATTTACCAATTTTTGAACCTCGCAACAAACTCATTCATAGGATCATATGGTTCCTTCTTGATTTGAGAGAGTTGTGCTAGAAGAGCATGCACATCTTCAGCAGGCTTGAAATGATTCTCAAACCGAGTTTTCATAGTACCCCAATTAGTAATAAAACCAAATAGGAGATGATAAAACCATCTATAACATTCTCTTGTAACGTCTCAACAAATAACATGACAGAGACATCCTCATGCTCAACTCCAAGCACTCCACAGAAACAATAAAAGCTGTAATATGCTCATCCGGATGCACCTTTCCATCACCTTTAAATTTAGGAAAATTCTTTTATTTCCCTTTGGTAAATCATGCAATGGTTGTGGGAAAACTAAAGGCCCAAACCGTTGGCCCTAAGGTAATGGTACAACAACCATTATAGTAAACTAGTTTATAATGGGACCAGACTCTTGCTAAAACCAAAGCTTGAGTACTAGGACTCACTTGTGGCTGGGTGTCAACGTCTGCTTGAGAAGATGAACTAACTCTATCTTTTGTAGGAGGAGTGCTTGTAGACCTTTTACCTCTACCTCTTCTTCATAGAGTTAACTAAAAACTTGTTGTTCCAAAGAATCAAAATTATGATCGCCGAATCCTCGGCTCTTCTTCCCCATGTATATATTCTCTCTCGCTAGTTTGTGTGATTGTGACTAGTAGTTTACTTGAAGATTGTTTTAGTGGGAAGGATAAGTACGTGCCCCACGGTGGGTGCCAAAAACATGTAGGTTGAAAATTTTCTCCTTTGGACACAAACAACAATTTAAGGACAATAGCCTCCTCTTCTTTATGGAAGAGGTTTCCTTATTCACCAAAAATTAAGAAGACTACTTATTTACAAATATACAATCTAACAATGTTCATATGAGGATTTTTGTGCAAGGAACATTCTCATGTTCAATTATTCTCAATACAGGAGATGAGAAGGTATAGGAGATTAATTTATAAGAAACCATAGTTTGAATGAATAAGACTGGTAAAGAGAGACACAAAGTTCATCTTATTCACCTATCAATAACACAAGTATTCTTCTTGCTTATGAAATATTACTCACTATTGTAAAAGGAAATAAGTGAAGAAGGAAGCACGTTTGGGTGTAGAGACTGCAGAATGACACCTTACTTTTGCATGCATGAATCTTTAAGAGAACGTGAATTAATATACCAGAAAATCCATCAAACATAGATACAAAAGACACAAAGTTCTTCACACTATAACAAGATGAATCAAACAGTGCTTTCGCAATTCTAATATATCATATTCACATTTATAAATGAAAGGATCGAAATGGGAAGAACACAGGATAAAAGAGGGAACTTCTTTTCTTCTCGTATTGATCAAAAGTTCTATATCATTACATTCAAAACACCAAAATCCAACAACCCATTTACAATGAGAGAAAAGCCTTATATAGGCATAGGGGCGGTTGTAACTAATTTTCTCTAGTTCCATAATCTTTTAATTAAGTGTTACCACTTAATTAAATGAATTACATTTAATAAGCTTTATTTACAATTTTATATTTTTCAAAATAGTAAATCTATCATTCAAATATATCAACTAGAAAGAAAGGCCTAGGAACTAGAAGTAGGAGCACTTGTGGATGACCCAATCGAAGTCTTTACTTTGAGTATTTGATTTCGAACTTGACTAAAGCTCTAACAATTTCCATACCCTTGGGTATTGCATTGTTTTCCATAACATTCATCTAGTTGCCTACCATAATCTATTTCTTTTCCAATGCATCCATTCTATATCAAACTTTTGGTAGCTTCTATGACCACATTGTGTAGTTTAGTGATTTCCTCCATCTTCTCCTTATTCATAGTCTCAAACTTGAAGAGATCTTCCTTAATCAATGTTTTGAATTTTGTCTTGAATTCATCTACAAAATGTCTATCTGTTGAGTTATCTTTGAACATGTGACACCTGAGAGCTTGTAATTCTACTAAAATTTCTGATTTGAAGGCCTCTCCCTTTTGTGTCATGCTTTTAAGCTCAGTGATTTCTTCCTCAAGGACCTTGATCTTCCTACTCCAAATACCCACTTTCTAGAAAGATTACTTTTATAATCATCAAAAACATTCTGATGCAAGGAGAATTTGCTCATATGTGGTATTCATAATTCTAGATCTTGAACATAGTCTAACTAGAGTTTAAGCTCCTTCTTAGACCTAGTAATTACTATGTCAAACTCACTTTTTGCCAAGAAGATATTGTCATATACCTTATATGCTTCCTCTATGAAATTCAAACCATATAATAACATTCCTTCCATCATTGCTTCATTATCTTTTCCATAAGCAACATGCTTATGGATATCCTTAATAGCTTGAACCTCTTCATCAAACATGACAAAGTGGGAGGAGGCATTTAGGTAAGAGGGGTAGGGTCAAGAACTTTCTCACTAGTAAGAAGAGATTTGATGAAACCGAAAGAGCTTGTACTCGCTTCTCAATTTGTTTCCCTTTTCCCACCCTCTTTATCACCTTGAAGACTGCTTTTCTAAGTTTTGAACCTCCCTTCAGAGTAGATTCACTTAATGGAATTCTTGTTAACTCTAGGTCAAAAATGGTCAAGTCCTTCTCATCTTTCTATACTTTTGGCTTGGTTATATCCAAATGTTGTTAGCCTTTTGAATCATATACCAATCTAGAAGTATTTTTTGCCTTCTCGGTATGAGGATCGGAGTGGTGCCAAGGAGGGAAACTACAAAATCAAATCCCGTGACAATGACCCGAGAGGATACCTTGCTCTTCCTATTATCAATCATGGGCTGGAACCATGTGAAGGAGTCACTGGAAGGTGGAGTAGAGATTGGACCCAATGTAAGTGTATTCAAAGCACCAAGAGTTTGAGCAACAGATACTTCCGGACTGGGTGTCTTAGCAATTAAAGAAGACACTTCCTTTGTTGGCGTTTTGAGCTTGAGAATCCTCAATGCCCCAAAATCTTGCTCTTTAACCCGTAATTTATCTCCGCTCATTTTCTTCTTTTTTAGTGTTCCCACTCTCATAATTACTTTCCTCATGTTCCTATGTTTTTTTCATTCTTCTTTTGAGAGATCAATTATTTGTTCAACTTTTTGGAATTTTTAGTTGTTTCCAAGGAGAGGGATTATTTTCCTTCTTTTCAACTATCTCCTTTGTTTTCCCAAAGGCTCTCGCTTTTATCCTTCTTAGAGTATACTTTGGTTGAATATTCCACATGCAAAGGAGAAGGAGTTGATTGTGCCCGTGCTTCTAACATTGAAATAAAAATCTCTTTCTTGATGTTGAGGCTCCCTATGAAGAGGGTTGAACTATACATGCCTTGTATGCTCTCATTTTCCTGTCAAACCAAAATTTTTCTCTTACTAATATTGGATTTATCATTTCCCCAAGATCATCCTTCTCTTTTTTAAACTAGTTGATGGTAAGAAGAGGAGTGTGCCGAATGGTTTTGATAAATTCAAGAGAATATAGGTCTTCATCATCATCTGGCAAGTCTTTTGGCACTTTGTAAATCTTGAAATCCCTAATCTGTTGTAGAAAGCCGACCAAAGTACCTTCTTCTCACCTCATACTCATCTAAACAGTCCTCCCAATAATCTTCCAGGGCATGCAAATGATAATATCTCATTCTGAGGTGATTATAAATGAAACCTTTAATATCAAAACATGAACTTTTGTGAAAAGTATGAAAATTGAATGCATAAATGGTTCTTTCTACATTTTGGGCATCTAATGTTGTCCTACAAGTATAATTCCCCAAAGTGATTGGGAATTGAATACATATAATCTTCTTGTCTTTACAGGTCCTGTGCAACATGTCAAATTGCTGCAGAGACTCCATTGATACCAAATTATCATTACAATACATGGGGAGTCTATTGGGTGCACCTTCAAATCTAGCTAATTTTATGTATGAGAATCTTCTGAATTGAATGAATAAACTACCATATGTTGAGATTAGTTGTTTAGCCTCAGAGACACCCTCTCAACTGTATTTCCCTCTAAGAGTCTAATAATATACATTGTGAAGGCATAATTGACTCTTCTGAAATGGATCTTGTTGTTTTCAAAGGTCATTCGAGGGTAAAATTCATATCGCTGCTTCATTATTTTTATCATCCACTGGAGAAATACCTAACCAAACCCTGTATGTTGTAATTGTGTACATGAGATAAGAAGTCATGTAGAAGGATTTGTTATGTCATGCACGTTGACTAGTTGTTCACCGAGGTTCTCACAGATTATCTCCCCTAGTTTAGGCTTTTCGCTTCCTTCACAAATGATATTTATGTATACACACATCCAATACTGAAATTCATTGGTAGTAGGAAGACCCATCAATCTAGACAACAAAGTGATAATGTTAGACAACATGGGGTTGAAAGGAACATGGACCATCGATTCTTTAATTACCCGAAAACTTCGCAATACGAAGGAACTAAGGGAAGTGCCGGTGAATCGGGTCATGGAGAACACAAGTCCGTCAAGAACACAAGGGTCATGGGGTCACCAAATGTTTGTATCTCCAAAAATTAAAGCAACACTTAGAATTTTTTTAGATAAAAGGATTCATGGGTCAAAGGCAAGTGCAAAGGATGCAAGGATGTGGAGAACAAAAGTCTAGGAGGAACAAGCTCAGGAGTTCCTAAAATACCCAGAGATTCCCCAATAAAAAGAGGCATGGAAGGCTTGTTGAAGGAGAGGGAGTGCAAGGAACATACAAATCTGCGGAATAGGGATTAAGATGAAATAATTCCTTGAAGAACACAAAACCCTATAATATATTGACTCAGTAAAGTACGGTAAATTCACAAATATAGAAAACAAAGGGCCCAAGGGAACAAGTTCCACCTATTCCTCCTGGGACCCATAATTTCTACAGTAACAAAGGACTTAACCCTAAACACCTAAAAACTCAAAAACAACTAAGTGTTAAGATTGTTTTCCATCCTCAAGAATTCATAAAGGCAAACAAAACATTCAAAGAGGGGTCACTTAACTAAAATTTCAAAAAAAAAAATAAAAAATTATACACATTTTCCGGGTAAGTGACAACACTACCCCAATGACATCACACATGTCAATGCAATGTTATAAAGACATTGCACATTCACAACGAAAATTAATCTCATTAATGTTTTTCTTTTTTAATGTTACATCTTATTTTCTTTAATTAGTCAATCCTAATAAGATGTATTTGTATTGTTTTTTGATTTGGGTTTCTTAAAGGTTAAATAATTAATAATTTCAAAGCTTTCATTGTAAGTTTCTTATGAATTGGTGACAAATGATGTTAGGAAGATGTAGACATGGTCATCATCAAGAGCCATTGTGACTATTTCACCAAATGCAACACACAAATACTCAACCCAATTACTTCACTTTTTCTAGTATACTTGCATGGCATGGTGAAATAAAAGCTTTGTAACAAGGCATGGACATCCAACAAGACAACATGGGAAGTGTTTTTAGGTGTATATCAGTAGGTGTTCTACACACAAAGTCAAAATAACTTAGATAGGATACATTTCATATAAAATACAACTCTAAAAACTTAACATTGTTATCCTCTTCAAATAGTAGTTTGCACAATACATGGTGTGAAATGTAATGAACGTGTGTGGATCTTCTTCTGTGTAACAAATACATGAAAGTAAGGAATATATGTACATATATGTGAACATAGAAGAGGCATTTAACATTCCTAACATAAAATCCGTTAAATATTGTTGATAGTAATTAAAACTTGAATAGTGCAAATATGAGCAAATGTAGGAGAGAAACACTATGCGGGGAGACTATAATGTAGACAAGGAGGAAAAAGTTTGTAAGATATTGTACTTTGCTTATACATAGGAGAAAATGTTACAACATATTTATCCAAGGATAGAGTGTATTGAAAGTAAATTATGTGTGCATCGATAATATAAGTATGGCATGATATTTGTGTTTGGGAACAAAAAGTTTAACGCTAGTATAAACATGGGGAATATGAAGTAAGGGAGAGAAGTTACATAACATTACAAGTAAGAATTGACATAACATTACAGTGAGCAATGACATAACATTACCGCAAGAAAATTAAGCACTAAATACATCTCTAATATGTTACTCATTACCGCTAACATAATATTTTTCATATCCCAATTCATGGAGAAATTTGTACACATTTTCAAGATGGGGATTTCTCCCCTCTATAAAAAGAGAGAAGCATTTCATAAATGGTTATTTATATGGGTTGGAACAAGCCATTTTTTTGGCAATACCTCACAATTGATTGAGAATTTTAAGCAATAGTATTTCTAAAATCGACACTCACATCACAAGATGCATATGTTACAAATTTTCCTACATAGTCACTTAGATTTCTAATGTCTTATTCAACTCTTTATATGAGCAATAAAAATTAAAAAAAAATGTTAGTGAATTTGAATTTAAACTTGGCTCACCTAGAAATGGAACATATTTTTCCTACCTTTGATATGTTAACTTTTTAGTATATGATGTTTATTTAATGTATGTTCATTTTGAATTGTGTGTCTTATTTAAATTCAAGACTTTTGAGATTATGAATGATATATAAGTATGTTGTGCACTTTAGATATGATTTGTTTCATAAAAAAATATTATAGGTGCCATTGAAAGTATGTGTATGGTGACAAGTGATGGAGGTGGCGAAGGTTGCTTCTTAATAGCAAATATCAACCGAAATACCTATCATGCAAGTCATGTGACAATTGTCCAAGGAAACTTATAGGAAAAGTAGGATATTTATAGGAGTCACTTCTGCAACAACCTCCTTAATGGCATGCCCATACCTATTTCCATAGTAATTTGGAAAAGGAGGTGATCATAGTGTCTACTACACTATTTCACCAAATGTAATTAATAGGTTTCCAACTCTATTTCACCAAATGCAAATAACAAGGGTCTAACCTAATCCACGTAAGAAGTGTATTTTTAAAGATAATAAGTAGTACAGTAAGTCTCAACTTTTCTATACATAGTAAGTTTATAAGTCATTGTACTCAAATAATAAAAACAAAAACTGACCTCGAAAACAATGGGGTTTACCGATACCCGCAATGATGAATGTCGATACTTGATGGATGAACGATGTTAGAGGGTCCAAACATGCACACAACTTCCTCTTTTCAATGGGATAAGCTACTTGCAATGCACAAACACTTAGAAAAAGATAGGATTAGATAAATATATGGAAGATTACCTAACAAAGTCCAGGTCCTCGAAGTTAACGGACTTCCTTGCAAGGATGTCAATCCGTGTTCAAGAAATCAATCTAATAATGATAAGATAAAATGATAAAACAAACGATATAACTAATAGTGCAAATGCAAAGGGATCGACGTTGTCCATGGTTATATGATGGTATTATGGTGATACTTGATCCAAAGGGAGTCTAGGGATCACAAAATGGCTCAAAGGAGAAAGGATGTAGACAATTGTGTACTCACAAAGGTGAGCAAGGTGTTGGATTTGATTTAGATAATTGATAGAATATTAAAGATGGCTACAGGAACTTGATATGACTAGTGATGTACAATCGGCATAAGCAAAGTGGTAATTAATGTTGAGATCTGATGTCTCAAGAGCAAGATTAGGGGTCAAATGATCTAACGACAAGGATTATTAGCGATTGAGGCCGATCGACGACGATTAGAAGGAATCACCGACAATTGTTGTTGAAATGTACAGTTTGTGATAAATGAGATAATGTCAATTAAAGCTTGTAAATGATGAGTAAACGAGATAATAATGAAAAAAGAAAGGAACTTACCTTATATAAGTTGATAAATGAAGACTAGAAGATGGTATTACTCGAGAGAGGAGGATTGTAGATGCAAGAATATTGTTGAGTTGATTCATGGACATTTGAATGACCTCTAAAGATGGAAGAAGAGATTATTGATGTCTTGGATGTTGTTATGATGATCTTCGATGCTATGATCGGCTGGCTATGATATAAAGAAAATGCAATGTAAAGTCCCAAAGAGCGAGTAGTATGAAAAAACCTCAAATAATGTCCAACTACATAATAACATCAAATGGATGTCTAAAATTCATTTATATAGGGTTGTCGTGAACCTAGGAGAATCGTCGGTGATTGGTTAGGATCGACAACAATTTGGGATTTATAGGGAAAAGGTTCAAACTGCTTCCCAAATTGAGATTTTTGGTTGTTTTGACAAAGGATGGGCATTGGAAAGAGGTTATATGGGTAAGGGGTTATGAAATGGTTGAGAATTTGCTTATTTTGTTTTGGCTTTATTGTATTTTGGTTTCTAAGTGGTTTGGGTCATTTTTAAGAGGAGTAAAATTAGATTTTATAGTTGTAAATTGATATTTACAAGGAGTAAATATAATGGGGAGAAATAAGACTTAAGATAGAAGATTAAAGATGATAATATTGATGTGATAACGTGGACACTTAAGCGAACACATATATAGGAATTAGCGGTGCTGATTTTAGGTGTCTACATTTGCCCCTTTTTGTTGAGTGGTTTGGTGTAGGCAAGCCACGAGAACAAAAACAAGATGTGATAGATAAGGATGCAAAAGACACAAAATTATATGATGAGGTGTTCCCCTTAAACTAAGGATTGATGACCTAAAAGGGAATTGATCATGATTTTGAAAGAGATAGATGGAAATATGCAAGGATGGGAAGATGAGAAATGAAAAATGATGCCCCAAAAGAAAGACCCAAGTTTGAAATGACCATGTCAAAAACATAAGCTAAACATGGTAATAACCTTCGAAACACATTGGTAGGGAACATAACACGACCTCAACGGAGGTGACGTTAATGGCCTATGGACCCATGAGTTGGAAGACTACTACAAGGATGGAGGGAATCGACTGTATGGATGTACTAATCCTGTGGGACCAAAGGGTCAAAGAAAGACATCAAAATATGTGCAAAACTATGAAGATGGTCAAGACAATGGTCTAGCTGGTGTCTAGGATAGGATGCGAAAGTATATGGCCACGAAGGTGGAATTTTTGATGAGGTAGATGGTTCCCTAGATAGGACATAAGAGGGGGTAACTCATCAATGTAGAGGATGGATTTGATGAGGTCAAGGGACCAAAATCATTGTTGCCACAAAGGTGGGCTTATGAGGTTGGGAAGTCAAGTGATAGGGGAACCAAATGGTTCATGTTCTATAAACATATGACTTAATGAAAACAAGGGAAGATAGAAAGGATGGTTTGATGAGGTCAAAGGACCAAAAATTTATATTGTCACAAAGGTGGTCTTACAAGGCCGAAGATTCAAATGATAGGGGAACCAAAGGGTTCATCTCCTATAGACATGAATTAATGATAAGCAGATGATGGTTTAACAAGGTCAAGGGGCCAAAATTGATGTTTGCAAAAAGGTGAGCTTGTTGGTATACTTTGATGTGATGTTTTTGATATGGCATTGTAACTTTGGGATGTGATCATGATTGTGTTGATATTATGCTTGATATATGTTGAATGGGCGTTTGTTGATATGTTCAAAATGTTCAATAAAATTTGCTTTAATCATGGTTAAGAATAAAACGTGCAATGATTGATTTTATACTAGATTTGATACATATGTGATGGGAATAGATATGGTGAAGGCATTTTCACATTTGGTCTTACAACAGTGTTAACACATGATTATTAAGGGGTGGTCACATGTAGGATCTTGGATAAAGATGGGAATGCAATGTATACCTTATTAAGACATGGGATAGGTTGACATATGTAGGTTATGTGGGAGCATATGTTATCCTTTCAATGGTTTCATAGGGAGATGCCCCAATTGTACATTTTGATAAAAACTATTTGATGCAAGAATTTATCTTTAAAAGAAAGTTGATCGATGCAGAAGCTTTCCTAGGATGCTTTTGATATTTGACTTTTTGTACTCTTATTTTCTCACTCAAAACCCTAAATCCACTGACTTATCGCTCGATAGATCCGAGCGCTCACTAAGAACACAAAAGGTATCAAGTCCTCTTTGTTATTGTCTTACCATGGTGTTAGCATGTATATTCATAATAACTAAGTCTCAAAGTACATACCCCATTCTAACAATTAGATCCATAAGCTCAATTTGGAAACACACATAATAAAGAACATAGAGATCATATAAAGATTAATACTAGATTCACCATGCAATAACTAGTAATAGAGACATCAATAACCAATAACCATCCACAATGATCCATCATATTAATCCACCATAAACATAGTAGTTGAATACATCAAAAGTATCAATACAAATTCATGCACGTATCATACCAACAGCATAACTCTATCACAATCCAAGCACTAGTAGTAGTAGTCCCTAATCCGTAAATCAATACATATATAGGGGGGGGGACTTTCCCTTCACCACCCATGCACTCTCAAAATAGGTTGCATGCTTATAATAGCCATGCGTCACTTACAAAGATAATTAAAGAAGCATGCAAGCTTCACCTAATAATAGTTTATCTATAATTAACTTCATTTCTATTCCTATTATTAGCTCAACTTTGCATGACACTTGAACTTCTTCATGTTCCCAAAATAGCTTTTGTGTAACCTCTAAGTCTTCTTGTCTTTATCCAATGCATGTTCACCACATCATGTCTATTTTTAGCTTAATGCCCAAATAGTGACTAAGTCCTTCGCCTTCCTGTATAAATCATCGCGTGCACTTCGTTCCATCCACCGCACGCAAACCTATCATCCCACACGCTCATCTTGCTCACCGATCGCATGTGTTCCTCCTATAGCCATTTCTTACGGGTGCGTGCCTCTGTATACTTCAATACTTAGTCATTTTTTTCGACACCCAACATTACCCCACACTAGGCATGTTGTTTGCCCTCGAAAACACTCATACAAAGAATAGTAAGTACTCCTCCAATAATCAAAGAATAAAGAATGTCAACACGGTTTGACGCCAAAGAATGAAAGAATCCAATTTATTGGGTAAAAAGAAGGGGGAATTCCTTATTCACCACTGCTTCCAACATTTTCCATCCCTCTAACTCTGCACTTGCTTGATTCGGGTTTTACCCACAATTGTATGAACCTATGCAATAGTCAAGTCCTCACCCTTTACCTTCAGATTTTCCACCATAGTCTCCGGTTTTTTCTGCATCAACTAGCATGTCCATCCTACGCGTGACTTGGGGGTAGAGTTCCTTCAATTTATTCTTTATTGAGGCTCTTAATAGATCAATTTCCTCCCTCTTTTTCTCAACCTCGACCAATATTCTTTCACGTTCTACCTTGTTCCCTTTGTTCTTGGCCTGGAATTCTTTTAGATTTGCTTCATCTTTGCAACAAGCAACCCTACTACATGATCCCTATCCTCATAGTTATCATAGACAACTTCTACAATATGAGTAGCTACTTTCACTGCTTCAATTAGCCCAGTATATTACATTATGGTGGCTCCAACTTGTTCCCTTTCCTATTGCTTCTGTCATGTCATAACTTATTCTACATATTCTAATGCAAGAGGTGGTTGTTGAGTTATAATTATGCATGTTAGATCTTCTAGAAAATGAAATGCTAACTCGTACATTTCCCCGGATGAGGATCTAAATTTGGGCACGCAAGTAAGATTGCATCAACAATGCATTCTACCTTCTTATATGTTGCACGCATTCACCCTTTTTATTCCCTCAACTCTTGTTTTAACTGCGTAATAATTTTCTCCTTCTCTTTTATTTCCCCATCTCTCTCTCTTATTTCTTTATTCTTCTCATCTAGATCCCTTTGCATAAATCATATCTTGTTGTTCTTATAAAAATATGAGCACCAACCTCCACCGATAATTTATTCAAGTGCATTATGCGCTTACTCATCCGATAATTGTTGTGAATCAACTAGTGGGTATGTTTCTCTAGAAGTTGCCACATCTCGAGAATCTATTAACAAATGAGTGCTTACATCGAACTCCGAATCGTCAATATGTGACTCAAGTGCCTAGGATAACATCTTCCTGGTGCACGGCAGTGCCTCCTCATTGAAAAATGATTAGAAAAATAATTGATCGTAAGGTATCGTGCTTTGATACCTAGCTCACAAAACCTTATTTAGGTCATCAACATATTGAATTACTAAACCTTGTAATGTATACCTTTGCCTCATGTTATTTCCATGAATACCTTTAGGGAAACCAACAACAAGATTCATTTTTGTGCTTAATGATGTGGTCCATCCTTCATTCCTTTTTTTCTTCACCCTTCACCACTTCATGCTCGACCAGATGCTCAATGATCTCTGTGACTTCTTTTTCTAGTTTGTGCTCCAGCTCAAGGTTGGGAGTGCGCCCAACCCCATGTTCTGTTGTCGGCTCTAGTTTTTCTTCCATGGCCCAAGTGTCACGTACTCCATTTTCCTCTATATCCATCTCCATAACATGGGTATCCTCAAAATGCGTACTTTGGTCCTCTACATCTGATTTGTCAACTGTGTACACATGTGGGCTCAACTTCTCCAATTCTTCCTCACTTTTAGCCTCTTCTTCCTTATGGATTTTTGTCTCCTCAGAGTTTGAGCTAGGTACTATTCTTTATTTCTTCTACATCGAGACCTTCCTCCGCAATCTGCCTCCTCACATATGTGCTTGGCTCCACCTCTCTACACATTGATATTTTCCCTCTGGGTGCACTAGGAATGAGAGTCTTATCCTTACTTCCTTCTTCACTTCCACTGATTGTGGGAGTTTCATCACACCCTCATTTCTTTTGTTCAACCTTCTTCTACATGGAGGGTTCTTTAGGAATACTCATATCATCTTCCATGAATGCTCCATCAACAACTAGGGCCTTAGATATATGTATATCTTTGTTATAGTCATCAAAGCTACTGTAATGTAACCAGTTTATACAAATGAATGCTCTCTGATACATACTTCTCTTCATAGGCACGCTTCTTGGGGTAAAAAAGTGTTTAAAGCATCTCATGGTGCTCCTTATCCACTTTTCTTATGTCAAGTCTTAACTTCTGCACCTCCTTAAACCTATTCACAACACCTTAAAAGTATTACACTTTGTAAAAGCAAACGAGAGTTTGCACCATGGAATTTTAGTACCATCAATTAATGTAAACCTCCCAATACAAAATTGTTGATAGACTGCAAACTCAAAATCCCATCTACAAGAGTAGGTAACTTGGTTGGAATTCTCCATTCTGCACCGAATGCATCACGCATCGTTTATACCATTTATCCACACGCACCTTGTATGTTGGTGTCACCAATCACATGTATATTTGGAAAACCATTTTGTAGGGGAGGGATCTTCTTCAGATACTCCCATATCTTGTCCTTCGGCCCATTAGGCACCCCAATCTCAGAGAACACTATCACCAATAAAACATTTCCAAAGATAATCTTGTCTTCGTCGCGCGTAACTTCAATGATCTCCTCTACTATAAAGGAAGCAATATTATATATTGTTCCTTCTGATATCTTCTTGCATACATGCAACCATCGTTTATTCACTTGTGTCCATATTTCTTGTCCATTCAAATTTGTGAGTAAGCATACAACCATCCTCATAATTGGATCATTAAGTTTAATGATATCCATCACATGCCCTCCCTTTTTATACTCGAACTCCACATCAGTATTTTTCACCTCGGCATCATTCACTAAGTCTTCATCAATTGCATTCATTGTGCCAATCAAACTAGTATATTTCTCGATCAATTACACGGTGATGCACATCCTTATGTTTGCAAAGTAGAAAAAGTCCTTGTGGATGTGTGCCATCAACTATTGATATAATCTCTTAGGCTTCCCAAAGAAGGAAGCTCGTATAATTTACAATTAGCCCTACCCTCTCCAACAACCTCTTCCCTTGTCATCATACATAGGCTTATCATATGTGGTTCTTTCTCACGTTAATTTGAACAAGTTATGTTGCCATGTCACGCATTGTTAAATTTGTTTGATAGTTGGAGTCACTCATGACCATGCTTCTGACATGAGACACCCACTCCTTTCCCATCAATACCCCATCGGGGTACTACATTTCTGAGTACCATTCTCCTAGACATCTATGGTAGGTGTCAAATTTTCTTTGCCCTTTCCTTCCTTCTTTGGTGATGTGGTCACTATCCTTAGTACTATTTCAGTTGTGCAAACTCAAACTCTCACCTTTTACCTTGCTCTACCTTAGTACTCTAAGCCTCAAAGTCACAAACCTTCAACACAACACTGTTATACTTCTTAGTTCAAATTTTGTATGTCGTGCCCTAATTCTTGAAACCCTGGCCAAAGAAGTCTTGTTTTCTTCCAAATCCACACCACATCATCTCAATCTACATGATTCCCTCTAATAGAAGTCACTCCTCACTTGACCGTGTTCTCTTTCAAACTTTGGTTCAAGATTCTTCAACTTAGAACTCAATTTCTCACCAAATTGCTCAAGTTTTCCCTAGGTCACATAAAAGCACTCACAAATTTCATGCAAGGTAAGGCAAAAATGAGTTTACCCCAACACTCTATTTATAGGTTTCCAAATTTTACCCGCATTTATTACTTCCCACTACCGTACGAATGCATTTAATTTGGATTTTCTAATTTTTCCCCACCTTTTCTGTAGCTTTCATCGCACTTCCATCGCACTTTCATTTCACGTTCCAAAGATTAACCTTCAGTGCATGCAAACTACTTCCACTACCGCAGACCTCGTTACATGTGCTCCATGCACCAAGTACATACAACTCTGTGTCCTATACCAAGTAGTTACCCATGTTGCTGCCTACCTCACGTTACACTGCGCACTCATTCATCATATGTGGATTTTCCTCTGAGCATTGTCCTTATTATCACCATCCTTATGACATCTTATCATTATTGTTGTCACGCGCACACTCTTTTTAGTTCTTAGGCCACTTGTAACCATCAACAAATTTTTCCTTCCACACACTCTTGCTTGTAATCCACCCCACACTAAAAGTATGCACAGTCATTTACTCATGAATTTACTTAGATAGAAATCAGCTACTAGTGTGCAAAGTGCACTTATTATAGAAAACAATGAACTAAATTGACAAAGCATAACAATGATGAAAGGAAACACATATAAGGAAAATGCATTAAAAGGAAATATAATCTAAATGGCAATATTACCTTATTACAAACACCAAGAAGACTTATTTATAGTAGGGCTTCAACTTACTCCCATTGAAGTAACTAGGGTAATAAAGTTCCATCCAATTACTATAATCGACAAACGATGATTCCAATATATTTGTTACAACAAATGGTCCTAACCAATAAAATTTCAACTTCTCCAGGGGTGGTACGCATAAAATTTGAATCGTATAGAAGAACCATCTTACCCACCTCAAATTCATTATTCCAAATATGTTTATGATGTCAATTTTTCTATCTTCTGGCTCCACCGAGCAATAAAATGCCTCTCATCCAACTACATCAAGTTTGTCTATATGCTCTTCAACATCTTATTCATCATCTAATCCACTACACACACGCAATATGTAGGGATGATATCATAAATTCAATAGGAAATACAACCTCCGTGTCAAACACCAACTGAAAGGGTGTGACCTTGTTCAATCTTTTATAAGTAGTCATGTATGCCCAAAGTACAACAAATACTTTATCATCCCAGTATTTCCTTCCAACATCATAAATATTCATCAATGTATGTCCCAAAATCTTGTTGAAAGCCTCAACAATACCATTGGCCTATGGGTGATAGGGTGTTGTCTTGTGGTGTGCCACCATAAACTCAACCAATAATATTTTGATAGTCTCATTAAGAAATGAGTGCCCCTTATCACTTGTCAAGCTCAATGGACATCCATACATGCTGATAATGTTTTCCCATATAAATCTTGTTGTAGTTGTTGTGCAATCCTTTGTAGGTGTCTTCTACCCACCTTGTCAGATAGTCTATACAAGTTATAATGTAAAGACGCTAGTCTTGCGTGTAGGGGGAAATAAGACCCACAAATTCAATCACCCATTTCTCAAAAGGTTCAACACTTGTAATAGGCCTCGAAGCATCTCATCTCTAGATCTAGGCTTCCCAAGGTGTTGAAAATGATCACACGCCTTAACATATTCTTTAATATCCTTGTATAAGGTTTCCCACCAAAGGCCAACCATCAAAATCTTACACGTGGTGGCATCTCCTGCATAATGACCTCCTGTAATTCCACCATGAGCTTCTTCCATTATTGCCTCACATTCATGCTCCAGTACACACTGGTATAAAATTTCATCACAACCTAACTTATACAAATCTCCACCAATCAACTAGGTAAGGTGCCACATGTATTACAAGTTATTTCTTTTCTAATGTCTTCATTCCCTTAGGCACCTATCCGATGCACAAAAAGACAATAATATCTTCCAACTTGGTGGGTGCACGATTCAATCTAAAGAGTTGTGCATCTAGCATTGTGTCCTCAATGTTGTGCAAATCCTCACCAGAATTGATCCTTGATAAATGATCAGGCCCTGAGTTACTTTTTCCTGGTTTTACAACAATAAATTGAAACTCTTGAAATAGTAGTATCCACTTGTAAATGTGCCTTATAACATGGGCTTGTTGAATAAATACTTAAGTGTCATATGATCTATAAAGAAGATAAATAGTGTATCTAATAAGTATTATCTAAACTTGTGCAATGTGTAAATCATGGAAAAATCTTCACGCTCAGTAGTGGTATAATTATGTTCAGCTGGTGTCAACTTTCTACTTACAAAAAAATAGGGTGGTCTACAATTCCTTCACCTAGTTGTGCTAACATGACACCAATCACCATCCCAAAAGCATCCACATGAACATGAAATGGTTTTCCCATGAAGGAAAGCACAAAATAGGTGTAGTGGTCAACCTTTCCTTTAGTGTTTCAAATGCATGCCCCAATAGAATTTCCCTTAGCTTTCAAAATTTCCTCCAGGGGCGTGATAATCTTTGCATAACCCTTAATGAATTTCCTATAATACCCTATATGACTAAGAAATCTATGCACTTCACTTTGATTGTTAGGTTCTTCTAAGCCCAAGATCACAACAACCTTGGCTAGATCTACCAATAAGCCTTCCTTATAAATAATATGCCCAAACAAAGTGCCAAAAGGTGTCGCAAAGATACATTTCTTAATATTCAAGGAGATGCTTAACTACCTACATATTTCAAACATAAGTCTCAAATTGTCACAATGGTCCTTAACCAAACCATACATGGTCCAATCATCGAGATACACCTAAAAACTTATGAATGAAGTCCTGAAATGCTTGTACAACAATGCATAAAAATCTGCAAGCGCATTCTTTAATCCAAAGGGCATAACTATGTATGCAAAAATTCCCCATTTAGTGGTGAAATTTATCTTTTCCTGATCTTCCTTTGCTATGCACACTTGATGATATCCTGAAAATCCATCAGTAAAATAATAGATCTCGTGCCCTACAACTCCTTCTAAGATCTCCTTTGTAAATGGGGTAGGAAAAGGATCAATAACACATGAAGCATTTAATTATCTGTAGTCCACATAAATCCTTATCCTCCCATAATTTTTAATACTAATGACCATGGGAATCACCCACTCAGATTCATCAATGGGCTCAATGATTCTAGATTTCAACATCTTATCTATTTCTTCTTGCACCTTGACGCACATATTAGGATTCATCCTGTAAGGCGTTGATCCAGAGGACATTACAAAGGAAAAAAGTTCCCTAAATATCCCAAGATCATCATAGTGCAAAATTCAACTCCACAAGCTTTCGATGACTATTTGAACGTGAAAAATAGAGCCCGTACATGCAAATGGTGGTTAGTCAAATTTGAAGTCAACCTAGGGTAGGACCGAGTCAACCGGTGAGTCACGACAAAGTGGAAAAATGAGATCATGTGAAGGTGATGGGTGTGGGGTGATGTTTCAATCCTTTGGTATTTAAAATTCGAGGAAAATAATTTTTGGTAGCCGATAGAGTCAAAAAAAATTGTCACGTGGTGGGTCCTCAAGCCACCACGTGGCCTCCCACCACTTTTCCACAAGTGAACTTGGTGAGCTATAGAACAGTTGGTATTATCATGACCGAAAAAGTGGAGGTGTGGCCCCAAGCCACATGTTATTGAACCCCCTAATACTTTTAAGGATCTCCTTATCTCAACTTCCCATGCGCATGTGGGATAATCCTCTCACCTCGACAAAGAAGACTCAATCGATTCGGTGAGAGTTAAGACGGTTGGTTAGACATGTGTCCACCGGAAGTTGGGAGGCTCGCATGGAGTAGTGGGCACTTGAACATGGCGGGTGGACGGTTCTATGAGATGAAGTTGTGAGCGAAGGGGATGGTTGGCATGGTTGGAGGCCCACGTGGATAACTTGACACAATGAGCTTGACATTGGCGTAAAATGATCAGCGTAGAGATGTAGGGAGCGAGGATTGGAACCCTTGACCTCACTATCATCATCGAGTGGAAAAACCAACTCACCAACTAATTTGGTTGGAAAATAGTTGGTAGATAAGGGTTTTAATGTTGAGTTTGGCCACCGAAAGGATATAAAATCTGTTTCACATGCTATTCGAAACACAAGCTCATTTCGAGCTTAATACAAGTTCCTCAATGAAAAGCCGAGGCCAGAGGAGAGTTAGAAGGATTAGGGGAGTTAGGAACTTATGGCCAATGGTATAAAATCCATTTTGGAGTAAAGGCCTATTTATAGGCATTTGAATATAAGCCATATATATATGGGCAATGTCAAAGCTCGAGTTCTCTCGAAGAAGTACTTTGAGCTCGAGCGAGAGAAGGAGGGATGTGAAGTTTGAAGGCGTGATCATGGCAATGTAATGGAGATGTAAGTCCTATTTTATTATAGGTATTATGGAGAGATATAAAGGCTTATATCATATTAATATAAACATGATGGCCTATATCGTAATAGTATGGGCATGATGGTGATGCTAGCCTATATCGTAAGAATATAAGACCTATATCATATTAATATAGGCATAAGGAGATATAAGACCTATATCATACTAATATATGCATCTTCAAAATGGTTCGGGAGTTATTATTTTTAACTCACCGAGAGACTTCTCAAGTTGGATCCCGGAGACGCCATGGAGCCGAGGGTTGTGAAGAAGCACAAAGAAGCAATAGAGCTCAAAACCTTAGTATGTTGGATGAGTCATCAGACCGTTGGCTTCGGAGGAGGGTCGTTATTCAGTATTTAGGTTATTAGTGATGATTGTTTTTTTGACATCCTGGAGACTTAGCATCACATACCGAGAGCGTGGAGGCTTCTGGAAGAATAATTAGCACCTTGCAACAGAGGTGTTGAGGTATTCATTATTATGGGAGTCACTATCAACTCACCTGAGATGTTGCAGAGCTTGGACTTTGAAGCCATAGTGTATTCGTAAAGGAGATTGGATCTGCTTTGCATAAGCCAAGATATTATCACTCAATGGTCACATATAAGGTTATTGTTCTTCAGGTTTATTGAGCCACAACTTCAAAGTACATAATGTCTGGAAGGCAACTTGGGGAGCCATAGAATGTCATAGTAGTGTTTGGAAGACTGATCGGGAGCCATAGGACATTGTACCATGGAGGAAAATACTAGATCAAACCTGTTTCATAAGCCAAGGTAACTACTTGGTGGTCGTGATAAAGGTTATTATTCTTTTTATTCAATATTATCATGCTTTGATGAATGCAATTCTCATATGTTGTGTCCATCACCTCATGTGTACCTTCAGTATGGTTAACATCCAGGTTGTTATCCTCATCATCATCATTTATTGTGCATACCTGTTTACCCCTTTCCTTTTCTTCCCAGGTGTGAACCATTTATTCTTCTTCAGTCTCTTCAAGGTCAAGGTGTGCCTCCAAATCCAACTCTCCAAACATGTCTAAAAGAAGTTCCTCAACCTTCGTGTTATCTCCTAAAGTAAGGTGCTTCATAATCTATAGTGCTTCATTGACTAGTGGTTTAGTAGAAAAGTAATAAAAATATGGATCATACTTGAGGTTATCTCTTGCCAATTAATTGTTTCTCATGTCAATTTTGCATGGACATACCATGTGTGCGCATAACCTCTTAGGGTGGCATGGAACGTATGTACCAAGAGTGATGGTGGCCAGGCTTCCTGCCCCTCCGTCTAGAGTCTCTCACACTTTTGAACATGGTGCGAAGTAGAATCCTTCCCATAGAATTCACATATCTGTTAAGGTACATCGATCCTTAGAAACCTAGTAGAAAGTGTGATTTTTACCTCTCGCCATTCTAATAGGTTGTCCATGTGTGTAGTCCACTAGCGTGCTGTTGTCCCATGCAGAGTATAAACCAACATATTTCTTCAGTCACCCTCATACTTCCATTGCGATTCTATGGTGCACAAAAATACATCAGGATTTCCTTCACTAGTGTATTGAGGTACCTGGTTATGACTCAAGTGCCACATAATGCGTATTATAATCACATGAGTAACAATATTATTGATCTCTCACCTGACTACTTCATATGTTCCATGCACCCAGTTGTGATAAGCAATACTTGTAGTATCACTAATCGAATGAACATCATCCCATTGAATCACTCCTTCCTTAGATGGCTCAACTACCTCAGGATCTCTGAGTATATGCGCATATATCCTATTTAAGTCCTCATCACTCAAAGGCTCAACATACGAGGCAAACTTTAAATTTTTTAAAGGTATAATAACACACTCTTCTTTATTTTCAAAGCTAATGTACCCCTTGTTGAAGCGTAAATATGCATTATTTACATAACACTAGGGGCACCCAAGTAATGTTGGGAAACTATCTACCTCCGCGAGCTCCAATACTTCAAATTCCCCAATAAACTTGGCTCCTTGAATCATAATAGTCACATCTTTTAATACCCCAATAGGATTAGCCCTAGTTCTATTTGCCATATATAACACATTCGAAGAAGGCTGTAATGGTGGTCTACCCATCTGATTCCAAGCATCCAACGTGAGTACATTAACTTCTACACATGTATCTATCAGAATGTTTCTTAGAAGCCACCCATCAATGACCACATTCAATGTAATATCTTTATCATACTCGTGATTATGGGGAGGTAGATTTGCATGGAGTATCTGCCTCTCGTACTCATTACTTGTGTGTGGTAATTTCTCTCTCAACCATTCTCCTAACAAGGGAATTATGTTCTTGACTCTACAACATTTTGTAGACTTCCTTTAAATCATCTACATCCTTTTGTGGGATTTCAACCTTATTTTCTCATTCCATTATGCACACTTGTTCCTTTAAACTCTGAATCTCTCCTAAAAATTCCTAATAACGTCCATGGTCTCTAAGTAGTTATTTATGACGTTCAACATCGGGGTATTTTTCATTGATCACTTCTGCTTCATGATAGTTAGCTTATACTTTGGAGGTTCACGGGTGCGTGCAACCTCGGTGCATGTGGTAAGCAATCTTGGTTGGAATTCGAAATTCATTCCAACTTTTGGCATCCATTGATCTTCATCCACTCGTTGTATCTTAATCATAACTACTCCCTTATCTTGCTTGTGATGCTTGCTCATATGCTCATACAAGTCAAGGGAATTCTTCAAATTTATGTTATTTTCCACACCATGAGAAAACCACATTCTGAGGGCATTCACACTGATAATGATCAAGAGATCCACAAGTAAAACAAGTTCCTCTAGGAAATCCTCCTCTTCCACCACCATGACCTTAGCCTCTATATCCACCACGAAGCCTCTATTCTTGTTATCATGTTTTTCTCCTTATTCCTTAGATCCACTTGCTACACTAGTTTGGTGCACACTAGTTTCAATGGCTTCATGAATATGATCAATCACTCTGTAGTTAACAGTATCATGAGTATGAGTTTTACAAATTTTACAATACATAGATACATTCTTCTGGATCGCGCGCTGTAAAAGAGGACATCTACTTGCATCATGGTCTAGATGAAAAATCTCACAATATAACAACATGGGACACACGAATTACGAGGATAGATATCCTTAGTATGTCCTTTAACCTCACAATCTGTGATGGGAATAGATATGGTGATGGGAATAGATATGGTGAAGGCACTTGCACTTTTGGCCTTACGGCATGTGTTAACACATAACTATTAATAGGTGGTCACATGTAGGATCTTGGATAAAGATGGCAATGCAATTTATACCTTCTTAAGACATGAGACAGGTTGACATATGTAGGTTGTGTGTGAGCATAGGTTCTCCTTTCAATGGTTTCATAGGAGATGCCCCAACCGTACACTTTGATAAAAACTAATTGATGTGAGAAGTTTGATTTGAAGGGAAAGTTGATTGATGCGGTAAGCTTTCCTAGGATGCTTTTGATATTTGATTTTTTGTAGTTTTATTTTCTCACTCAAATCCCTAGGCCTTGGCACATTACTCGAGATGGATCTGAGTGCTCACCCAAAGTGCACAAAGGTACTAGGTCCCTCTTTTTTACTGTCTTACTAGGGTTTTAGTAGGTATATTCATAACAAACAAGTCTCAAAGTGCATATCCCATTCTAATAATTAGATCCATGAGCTCAATTTGGAAACACACATAATAAAGAACATAGAGATCATATAAATATTAATACTAGATTCACCATGTAATAACTAGTAATAAAGACATCGATAACCAATAACCCTCCGAAATGATCCATCATATTAATCCACCATAAACGTAGTAGCTTTGAATACATTAAAGCTAACTAAAGAAGCATGCAAGCTTTGTCTAATAATAGTTTATCTATAATTAACTTTAGTTCTATTCCTATTATTAGCTCAGACTCTGCATATGACGCTTAAACTTCTTTAAATTCAAAAAATAGTTTTTGCATAACCTCCAAGTCTTCTTATCTTTATTCAATATGTGTTCACCACATCGTGTCTATTTTTAGCTTAATGCCCAAATAGTGACTAAGTCCTTCTGCCTTCCTGCATAGATCCTCACATGCACTTCATTCCATCCGCCGCATGCAAACCTTGTCATCCAACGTGCTCATCTTGTTTATCGATCCACATGTTTCTCCTATAGCCATTTTGTGAGCGCGCGTGCCTCTGTATACTTCAATACTTAGTCTTTTTTTTTGACACCCAACACTCTTTTTAAGGTTGATTGATGCGGGAATCCATTTTACATAGATAGCCATCCTTCAAGGAAGTGGTCTATAATTTATGATTTTTTTGGTTTTAGATAGATGTCCTTGAGGATCGGTCGATGGTTTTAAATAGGTGGTTGTCCTTCGAGGATCGAGTCTACTTTTGTTTTTGATACCATGAATTTTATTTTTGAGTAGTTGTCCTTCGAGGGATCAATCTATTTATTTTGACAAGATGCATCCATATATATTTTTGACTTTCAATTGCGCTGAGGGCAAACCTTAATATCCCATTTCAAGGAGGGGAAGAGATGTGTGCACAAACTACAGATGTGTGACCCATGACATGTCTTCGGTTTATATACAAGGTGGATGGATGTAATGATTATGTGGTTCCTACTAAGGAGGAACTGTTCATGTGAAATATGTGATGGAAAGAGCCGTGGTGCTCATCTTTAAGGATTTTGAGGATAGTGACAGAAGACACATACTTTCAAATCATTGTAATGGTAAGATGACTGGTTTGGTGATGAAGTAAGATCCTTGATATGGATACTATCATGATGGTCAAGATGTTAACAATAGAAAGGCCACAAGTGCAAGGGATTCGAGAGGTCCCTTTCCGGATATACCACAAAGGGAGGCTAGATGATAAGCTATCGACCCATGATATATGGACCAATGTAGTTAGGGGAAAACTTTCCACATTTAGTCTTTATATACTAAGGATAAATGAACTGGATCTAGAGGATAGGTTTGGTGAAGATTCATTAGGGGGAGGTGTGTAAGGTAATAATTTCAAAAGGTCTCAATAGAGAGGAGACCTCCTAGCTTGATGTTGTGGCTAGAGATAACATGCACTGAAAGGAACAATGTCTTTCAGCTTAGGATGATGAAAAATTAGACGTTGATTGATTGAGTACATGGTAAATAAAGGAGGATGCAAACCTTTAACAAAGGAATCATTCAAAATATAGACGAGATATGAGAGGATGATTGAGTAGGGGTAGATGATGAAGATTTGGTTTTTACTTTTCTTATTGTATGATGAATTTGGGTTCACGTAGGTGGGTGGAGCATACCGATTTGAGACAAAGGGCCTTTAATTAAAGGTGATTAGAAGACATATGAAAAATATTTATCGAGATCTGATTGAGGATGATTCCCTTGTCTCACAAATTTTGGTGAGGACATTATCGAGTGACTTGGGTGTAGATGTTGATGAGATTGAGGGAATTTCAATGGAAGGTGTTGAAGAGATGTTGGGCAAAGGTTTGCTTTGATGCCGGATTAAGGATGACCCCCTTGTCCTATAGATGTTGTTGTAGACATTGGCGGGGGTGGAGGTGTAGATGGTATTGATGATGAATTAGGATGGTTTTATTCTGGGAATATCATTGACAAGGAAGAGTCATTGAATTATGGATTTAAGTGCTTTACAACTCTTTGTGTTATGACCAAAAGGCTTCTATGGTAGGCATAAGTTTTATCTGATCGTCTGGGTGGGTTTTGGATATGTGGATTGGGTTTTTGATAGGTAGTAATGTGATAAGAGAAGCTTGCATGAGCCTCTTGAGGATGCCAATGTAAGTCCCTTTTGGGGATTCAAATTATTGAATTTTGATTTACGAGGACGCTTGACATGACGCGCCTTGTTTTTGGATGGGGTGGATTCATAGATGTCGTATGGTGTTGAAGCATCATAGGTATGTTGTGAGGTTGATGAGAAAGAGGATGCGATCTAAGGATGGGATATGATGTTTGATTGATAAAATTGGATGATAGATGAGGTCATAAAATAGATGAGGAGGGACAGGTTATGGATGAGATAGGGTAGGATTATGTGACATGATATTAAGATAAAGGATGGGGTACTAAAATGGATGATGAGGGTGGAACTATATATGCGATAGATTTGGATAGAAGGATGGGATCCCATAATATATGGTAAGGTTGAGACCCTAGATGATGCACGCCTTGAATTTGTAATGTTTTCTTTGGATATAGGAGAGGGTTTTATAACAGATTATTGATGAACCCCCATTTTGTTATGTTTAAACCATGTGAATCCCCATACTATTTTGATATCATATTACACGATGTATAATGTTAACTACTTATACTTAATGCTTTACTGTGTTTTTGAAGGAATTATTGTGCATACACTTGTTATTTTTATCTTGTTATTTCTTCCTAAAAATGGCTTAAATTGATATTTTTATAAGCATTAACAATACTTTTGGAAAAGTATATGTTGAGTTATCATAGGAGTAAATTGTAATAGTGCATGACTCAATTAGTGCACCAACACAAGACTCAATTAATTCATTGGCGCAGGACTCCCTTTAGCGCAGAATCACCTTCACATTAATATAGGACTCACAGTACAACATCAAGCTTGTCCAGGTCATCAAATCTAAATTCCTTGAAATAAGGGATTTGCACAAGAAGATAGATAGCTCGAACTACTGGTGATACAACTGGTGGCATAACAACATGAATAGGAAATGTGTGCCATTACCTCAACCTACATTCATGCAGATTTTGAGGTTCAGTCACTTCAATTACTTAGGAGACATGATGCGGCCAATAACTAAGGAATTATTACCACTGCGATTCTCTACAATCAATCTAAGAATTGTAAGATCTTCTAGCGATTGAATCTCTCAAAGGAGTCAATCATGGACCTCCTCTATAGTTAGCAAGATTAATTCCAATCCAAACACCTCAAAGACTACTTCTTCCATAATTGTATTCCTTAAAATAGATAGTCATTGTTTTAGTCAACAGTCAGTTAAGTAGATGTTAGTTATTGTGAATAAACTAGTTCTCTCCTAGAGGGACTAGGATTTCTCTAGTATAAAAGAGCTAATGTATTTAGATTTATCGGTTCGGTTCAATTATTTGATTCATTGTAAAAGCATACTCTTTTAATTGAATAAAATTACATATTTAGGGAAACTTCATTGTGTGAATTTTAGTATTAAACCTGATCGAAGGGAAGGAGAAAGGGAGACTCTCCTACCCAACGAGAAGGGAGATTTACATTTATTTCCTTTCTGTCATCTTTGATGCATTTACCATTTCAACATTAAACTGTGTTAAAAATCTTTAGATTCTATCTTTAATATTCTTTTCTTTTCATGCATTACATTTTATAATTGCAATCATTTATTATTTAGTTAATTATGTTATTAAGTACATGCTGAGAGCAATTCCTACTATTCCCTTTGTTGCAAATAGCCATTGAAACCGCCACTGGATTGTGAGATATATTATCGGTACAAGTATTAACAACACTTTCGTCACTTTTTGGCACCATTGCTTGGGAATTCAAGGTGTTATCAAAGGTTAAAAGTGCTAGCTAGAAGTGTTGTCTTGTTGTCTAGTAAGTTTCCATTCAGAAATTTTATTTCCATAACTCTTTCTTATGAAGTAAGAAGACCTTGTAGTGACAACAAGAATCCTCTAATCTTAGAGTATGTGGAACACAAACAATTAAGTTCAATATTGATAGTTAGGGAGCCATCCTCAGTATGATAGGATTTTATGTTTAGACCTAGAGACCGTAGAGGTAAATTCATTAGAATAAATCTTCAAAACCCCCCTCAAAACCATCTTATGGAACAACTTATTAACCAAAGAAGGATGTCGATGAAGTAGATAACCCTAATGGTGTAGACAATGGAAACCCCCAATTGGAAGAACATTTACCTACCCCATCGAATTGGACCCTAATGATCAAGATCCTATGAAAAATATATCTCCCTCCATCTTACCAACCTTATGGGGATTAGTTTTAGAAGACCCTGACCAATTCCTTTTTGAGTTCAAGGTTTTATGCCAAACATATGACTACACTTCGATTCCCAAAAGCTTAAACTGTTTCCCTCTACTTTAAAAGATGCAACTATGAGGTGGTTTATGGGTTTAAGCCCTAACTCCATCCATAATTGGGAAGAGATGGAAAAGGAATTCCTAGACAAGTATCAAGATTATTGTAGAGTCAGGGATAGGAAAGAAGAACTTTTTAGGATTCAAAAAAAGGAAGATGAAAGTGTAGAGGATTATCTGGATTGGTTCCTCTTCCTTCATAAGAGGTGTGGTACTGGTCTTGATATTAATCTACTTAAAACCTTATTCCTTAAAGGGTTGGACAAGGATACACAAGAAGCATTCAATTTGATGGGAAAGGGAGACATGAAAAAACTAGAATTCACAGAAATCATTGACCTTTGTAGGAATTATTCTCAAACTCACCCCAATTTTAGAAAAGAAAAAAGGAAAAGTGGCTAGTGGGTATCTATCCAAATATAGGGAAGAGATTACGAATTTGACAACAAATTTTTTCGTCCAACTCAATACAACTATGGATAGAGAGAAGGCTAGGAATACAGATTCTTTGTTCATATACTACCCAAGATGTAGAGAAAAACATGGACTTAAGGATTTTCCTCTTAGACAAGATAAAAATTTGTCTTCTTTATGAACTCAAGCATGCCACATACCAATGTGGATTGCTTCCCTTGCTAAATAATAATCTAAAACAGAACACACAAGATGAATCTAAGCTCAACTATATGGCTTAGAGGCAAGGAGGAAATTTTAGTCCAACCAAAATCAACCCTACATCCCAAAATCACAATGGGCCCCAAATCAATGGAATGCACCATGGCCATACCCCAACCTTGGGTTCAACAAGTCCCATAGGAGTGGAGCCCATAGTGGAATGCCCCACCAAATTATTATCAACAACCTTGGGCTCCACATCCAAACATTCCACCATTCCAATAGTTTAATCCTCAGTACCAACAACAATGGAATGTACCTCAAGGATCTGGGCAATAGTATTATAATCAAAGAATACCCCAAGGTCAACAAGCCTGTTGACTGGACCCACTAATGCTGCCCAACCTGATCAACCTACCCAACCACATATACCTATAAAAACTATGACAATACCCAAAAATGTGAGGCATGGAAACCCAATGTATACTGTGGAATCTAAAAAAATCCAACAGTGAACTTAGTGGATTGTAATAATATCTTGTTGTGTTCAAGAAAGGTTACTTCAAAACCTCCCTCTCTTGTGATGGAATAAATCCTCAAAGAAACAAAAGAACCATAAGAAACATAACCTAGTCCTGTTGAAGAGACTCCTCACCCAAACAATGACATTCCCTTTCCATCTAAACTTTCTGAGAAACCAAGTATTGTAGTTCCTGAAAAACCAGAATTAGAGTTAATTCAAGGATTGAGGAAGTTGAGTATTGGCATTCCATTATTGTAAGATCTTAAGGAAATCCCTAAATTAAACAACTATGTTTCAAGGCTCCAGGAAGAATGAAGAACCAACCTAAAACCATTCATGTGGATGGGAAACTTGTTAGTATTTTGGAAGGGAATATTTTCCCTCCTAAATACAGAGACCTTGGAAGTCCCATTGTAATAATCTGCATAGGAGATGTCTAGATTCCTAATGTCTTAATTAATCTAGGAGCTGCTATTAATGTTATGACCATGTATACTTTGTCTATGTTATCATTGCCTGAACCTCAATCCACTTCCATAGTTTTGTAAATGACAGATCAATCATAAAAAGCCAAAGGGAATTATAGAAGATGTCATTGTTACTATTGAATCCTGGGACTATTAGGTAGATTTCATGATTATAAAAATGAATAATAGGAAGATTGGATACCCCATAATCCTAGGACGTCCATGGTTAGACAAAACTGTTGTCCTAATTAACTGTAGAACAAGCAATATGGTGATTACAAATGACCAAGATTCAAATAAATTATCAATCTACCCCATTTACTAAACATTTTGTTACAGATACAACAAAAATGGTGTAAGGACAATTTAGATGATTAAGATGATATCATCTCTTCTCTATCCATGGTCGTAATTCAAGAACACTCGATCAAATCCAATATGGTGACCATGAGCCTTATGTTGGACACAATATAAGTCCTGCGCTTGAGTCTTGCGCTATATTCAATTCAAGTCCTACGCTTGAGTCTTGTGTTGGATTTCATTTAAGTCCCACACTAAACTAACTAACAAAACAAGAGATGATTTTATGGATGAAAACAACCAACCCATCACATCCCTCTTGTATAAAATATAGATTTTGATGGATCCATCTTTCAAAACATTGATTTTGTTCACAAGTTACTACCACACATGTGTCCATTAAATACATTATTAAAAGAATACCTTATTGTAGATTTTGTTCATCTAACTACCAAACAATTACCTATTCTCCTAGGAAAGACATTGACAATTAATAGTTAGCTTGATCAGGAGGAAAGTACCCTATTTGAGCTCTTATGCTCTCATCCTCAAGCTTTTTCTCATGGATATAGTGACATGAAGGGTATTCATCCTGGTATTTGTACACATCACATCTATAATACTGATTCCAGACCAGTTAAACAACCTCAAAGAAGGATAAACCCCGCTTTAAGAGATATTATTAAAGTTGAGATTGAAAAACTTCTAAATGTAGGATTCATTTATCTAATATCAGACAGATCAATGGGTTTCTCCATTAGTCATAGTTCCTAAAAAGAATGGGAAATGGAGAATTTGTGTGGACTATAGGGAATTAAATAAAGCAACTCATAAAGACTATTTTCCATTACCTTTTATTGATCAAGTCTTAGAAAATTTATCTGGGAAAAGGTACTTTTCATTCCTTGATGGGTTCAGTGGGTACAACCAAATAACAATGTGGCACTGAAGATCAAGACAAAACAACTTTTACCTATCCCAGGGAACATTTTCTTATAGGGTGTTACCTTTTGGGTTATGTAATTCTCCCACTTTTCAAAGAGCCATGTTGGCAATATTTTCTGATCTCACTCATGATTGTGTGGAAATTTACATGGATGATTTCACAGTTTATGGAGCAACATTCCAAGAGGTAGTTAACAATATAAACAAAGTTCTTTCTTGGTGTGAAAAACATCAATTATCCTTAAATCATGAAAAATGTTTGTTTATGATGGAACAAGGTATAGTTTTAGGCCATCATGTCTCAAGCTAAGGGAATTAAGGTAAACTTGGACAAGGTTGGCATCATGGTAAAACTCCCATCTCCCAAAACCAAATAGAGGTAAGAAGATTTCTTGGTCATGTTGGTTACTATCGAAGGTTTATTTCATATTTTAACAAAATTGCTTCTCCATTATTTTCTCTCCTAACTAAAGATTCTAAATTTGAATGGACAAAAGCATGCCAACAAGATTTTGATGTTATCAAAGGTAAGTTAACAAGCACACTAGTGTTGAGAGGCCCAAATTGGAAGCTCCCTTCCATATACAAACAAATGCCTCTAATGAAGTGGTAGGTGTTGTCCTTGGACAACAAGAGGAAGGAGAACCTATGTATGTTATTTACTACATTAGTAAAAATATTTCCTCTACTGAAAGGAACTACACAACAACTAAGAAAGAATTTCTTATAATAGTGTATGTAATCAACAAGTTTCACCATTATATTACAGGATATGAAGTGATTGTTCATACTGACCACTCTGTTATCAAATATCTAATGAACAAACCTTTAGTGCATGATAGGATTGTAAGGTGGTTATTGCTACTACAGGAGTTTAACATTAAAATTATTGACAAGCTAGGAAAATCCAATGTGGTAGCTGATTTTATTTCAAGACTTACCACTTTAGAAGAGGAGGAGCATGTCAATGATGATTTTTCAGATGAGCATTTGTTTGTAATTTCCACTACTTATCTTGGGTATGCGAGATGTGGCTAACTACTTGGCTATATGGAATTTTCCAACCTTTTTCACATAAAATCAAAGAAATAATTAATTAAACAAAGTGTGATGTATACTTGGTTAAATGGAATTCTTTTCAAATGTGGATTTGATCATGTTTTACACAGGTGTGTAGATGAAAATGAAGTATTTGACATACTTAGAGCATGTCATGATGAACCATCAAGAGGACATTATTCAGTTCAAAGGACCATTCACAAAGTTCTAAGAGTTGGTTACTATTGGCCTTCCTTGTTTAAGGATGTCGAAAGTATGTATGGAGATGTGATCAATGCCAAAGGATGGGGAAACCAACATTTACATCTGAAATTCCACTCTAACCCCAAGTTGTCTTGGAACCATTTGAGAAGTGGGGGTTGGATTTTATTAGACCAATTGACCCAACCTCTCAAGGAAAGAGTTCATCCTGGTTTATATTGATTATGTCACCAAATGGGCTGAAGTGCGAGAACACTTTCTGATATGCAAGAGAGATGAGAAGGTTTTAGATTTCTTATATGAGCATATCTTCCAGAGATTTGGAGCACCAAGGTCCATTGTGTCAGATCAAGGACCACAATTCATGTCAAGGGTAATCAACTCTTTTGTGGAAACATACTAGTTGAGGCATAAGAAGTCATCACCATACCACCCACAGTCCAATGGTCAAGTGGAGGTTACTAACAGAGAGTTGGAAAATATCCTAACAATAACAAGAAAATAATAACAAGGTTTACTCCCTATGAATTGGTCTATGGGAAGAATCCCATTCTTCCTATAGAATTTGAGATTCAAACTTTGAGAACAATTGCTGATGTGGGCATTGAACTATCTGAGGCACAACAAGAAAGGATTGTATAACTAAGTGAGATAGATGAAATGAGGCTTCAAGCATTGCATCAAATTGAAATCATCCAACACCAAAGGAAAGTATGACATGAAAAACACATAAAGCAAAGGAAATTCCAAGAAGGGGACTAGGCTCTATTATTTGATTCAAAGTACAAATATTTCAAAGGAAGTTGCAAACAAGATGGATGGGCCCATATCGATTGAATGAGTATTTAATAATGGAACCATCTAATTAATTCCAATTGATGGAGAGAGAAAGTAATGTTAGTTAATGGGCACAGACTGAGGTTGTACCATAAACCAACATCAAAAGAAGAGTTTCAAAATTACTTCAAGAAGATTCAACTCTGAAGTGTGTGGACAAAGTCTCTTTGTCCAACACAACTCAAAACTAAGCTATCTTCTATTAAGGAATAAAGAGGAGATGACTGAAAACCAAAATGGTGGTCATCATCCTTTGGAGCATTGGCTAAAAACTAGAAATGGCGGCCATTGCTTCTAAAAAAAAAAAAAAAACTCAGGTGACCAAAAACTAGAAATTGTGGTTGCCACCCTTGAATCCGACATGCAAAAAAGGACCACATGTGGATGGAGCATTAAAATAGTATGGAAATGGTGGAGAGGATGTGATAAGTTCATTTAACAAGGTATGCACAATTAATTCTCTTCTTGAATATAGGAAAGCTTTAATTTATGAGTCGTTAATTATTATCATTGTGCAAATTGATTGCCTCTCCTATTTCCACTAACTCTGCACACTTTGCAAATCCAAACCAAATCAATAAATCTCCTCCATAATAATATCCAGATGCACCCAATCAATGTCATCATCACTTTGGGATTCCATCACACCTTTCCCAATTTTTTTATTAGGGGTAAATAGTTTTGAAGTGATTTTACAAAAAGTGCTCAAAATATAGATAGAGCAGAAAATACGATCGAGTAGTTTTGAAGGGACTATACCCTATTCTTTAAAGGCTCCAAATCCGAGATAATGCGAAATACATCAAGTTTGGATCAACATCCAAATTATACATGAATATCCAACTACAGTTATCCTAGAAACTATAAAAAAGATTAAAGTAGTGATTAAAACCTGAATCATATGTTCAACAAAGCAACATGAAAACAACATCCTGATAGCAACAAAATAGAAAACTAGAAGCAAGGATAGTCCTCTTCACTTATCTACTTTGTCAATCTTTGTCCTTACCTTCTGCAGAGAGGTGAAGAGTGCTAGGGAAGTGACATGGGAGGGATCCTTCTTGTCTAGTTGTGAGAGAATCAAGTCCCGTATTGGTCCCAACTCCTAAATGGCAGTAGGAATGTCACTTTGAGCACACATATGCTTTTGACATGTTGCTCCATGAAGTTGTAGATAGCCTTAAGCACATAAATGATGTAGTCATGTCTTCCTTTTACATTTCCCAGTATGTTATCCAGTGAGTTAAGCTTCTTGTAGATTTCCCAATTCAATTATATTCATTTCAAACCATTTCCACTCCAATGTTACTTTCCAAATTTCACCCTCTCACTCCTGCACCACCATTCACTCTTGTGCTTACTTCCATCTATGTAAACTTTGCATTTTCATCTTGTGCCCTTTACCTATCACCACTTTGGTATAAATTATTCATGGGGCCTAGATTAAGGCACAAAACCAACCAAATTCGGTTGAAAATTTAGCCGATGCAAGGTTGGTGGAGATTTTTGAGAAAGTAGGGTGGCTTGACTTGCTACTTGGCTTATGAAGAATTCAACGTAAAAATGATGGAGGAATTCACTAGAAACATGGAAGAAGGATACTCCATTTTGCAAGGTAAGAAAATTCCCTTCATCTAACTATAATCAATCATCTTTTAGGAATAGCTGAGGGAGGTTTAGCAGTAAGTAACAAGAATATGTATGCTGAAATTATTAAAATATTTTCAGTTGGAAAGAAGGAGAAAGTAGAATTGGTAATAGAAAATAAGGGTAAAGAAAAAGGCATAAAAAGAATCACCCTTCCTGAACCTTAGGTAGAAGTGGCCAAATGGGTGATAAAATACTTCACCTGTGAAGGGCAATATGAAATTGTTCTAGGACATGTGTTGAGAATTTTAATACACCTTCGCCATGGTCAAAGTAAACCCCATTATAAAATCAATTTACCTTAGTTTTTATATGATTTTGTTTGTTCTACTACATAAAATTTTCATTGGGGTACCTCCTATTTAAAGTTCTAGGGTTTAATTCATTTGATTTGCAAGCACAATTTGTTAAAAAGAAACATGGAATTAAGAAATGGTTGAATTTTCAAAAGCAATGTGCCTTAGAGTCTGAAGTAGTTATGGAGAAAGCACCCTCAACCTCTGAGAGACCTAAAAAGTGCCTTAGGACCTCCAAGCCTACACCTTCCCTACATGAAACTCCAATTGAAAATCCTCCTTCCCAAGAAGAACAAGAGGCAGCTACAATAATGCAAACCTTGGTAAAAACCCCACTGTGTCTTCCTCACAAATCAGTGTCACCATTTGTTCTTGATACATAAAAAGAAATTGAGCATTCCATAGCCATAGCTGAAGACTAACTTATTAAAGACAAAGGGAAAACACCTATGGTAGAGGGAGAACCTAGTTCTCCCCATTCTGATACAATTATTCCTCAAGTTTTGTCTTTGTCCAAAATCTAGTTTGAGCTACAATTGGCTCAAGAAAGAATCACCCATATTCAATTACTTCTTGAGGCCAAAGAAGCCAATTTCTCCCAACTGGAAACTACTAAAAATAAAGAAATTCAATAATTGTAGTAGACTGTAGCACAACATGAAGAGAAACTCTTCAGCTACAAAAATCCCTAGGAGAGAGAGAAAAAATACAATCCCTTTAGGAAAAAAGAGGAACTTAGCACATCTCTTGCAGTCTTGCAAGAAAATAGGAAAGAAATAGAGCTTATGGTCATGGAAGAACATACAACTTAGAATTGAATTTGTTTTCCTCAAATAGTTGTTTTAAAGGGCATGGTCAAATGGATGGAAGAATGTTACAAGCTCAGGGTAGTTTATGAGGAGAATAAGAATTTGAAAGAGGAAAACAAATTGCTAAAAGAAAATGTGGTTATTGTTAGTCATTTATATGATTAAGTTCTTTCATGTAGACCTCCTTCAAATTTTTATGCATTATTTTTGAAAGAGTAGTTTCTTAAAATGAAAAATATCTAGGGCACTGTGCTATGTAGGACATTGAATTTGATAATGACAAATAGAAATTTGTGAGTGCTTATACATCAGGGAATGATATTGAGAAGAATTTTTTGTGTGAATTTTATGTTCACAAATTTCTTCTCCCTGAGAAAATTGAGATCCCCATAAATTTTTATGTGGGGGAGGTACAATTAAGAGAATTTATTTCTACTCTCAGGCACCAAGGTGAATAGAGGGATTAGAGGGCCACATTTGTGCAAGAAGAGTCTATAATAGGCCTCTTGATGAGGCATGATCTTCATGCCCCCATTTGGTTTTTTAACAGGTTTCGGTCACAAGTATATTATATACGTATAGTATACAGATACACAAATATCCTTAAAACTTGTGTCAAAAATTTTAGAGAGCAGGTGAATCCAACATTCAATGTAAACTTCCTCACCTATTAGGTAAGATATCAACTTCTTGTAGAACCATACAAGAAAAAGGAGGTCATTTCACCAACCAACCTCCACTGGTCACTTAAGAGGGCCAAGGACCTCTGCAAAATTATTCTCAAGTTGCAAGAGAAATGGATTGGCATGCGGTATTAACCTCCATTGGTGATTGCTCTAGTACAATGGTGGGATTCTACAGACAATTAGCCAAAGGGTAGTTATAACACTTAGAGGCAAAATGTTATTGATTACTTTGGGTTTTGTAATACTTCATTGGATGAAACTTGGCAAACATTTTCCAATGAATATAATTGTTCAAGGATTGTAGAACAATTGAACAATAGGTAGTAGGAGGACTTGCTAAACCTTCAGTCTAGGGGAGTGATGAACCCCATTTTGTTATGTTTAAACCATGTGAATCCCCATACTATTTTGATATCATATTGCATGATGTATAATGTTAACTGCTTATACTTAATACTTTACTGTGTTTTTGAAAGAATTATTGTGCATACACTTGTTATTTTTATCTTTTTATTTGTTCCTAAAAATGGCTTAAATTGATATTTTTATAAGAATTAACAATAATTTTGGAAAAGTATATGTTGAGTTATCACAGGAGTAAATTGCAATAGTACAAGACTCAATTAGTGCATCGGCGCAGGACTCAATTAATGCATTGGTGTAGGACTCGCTTTGGTGCATGACTCACCTCCACATTAATATAGGACTCACAATACAACACTAAGCTCGTCCAGGTCATCAACTCTGAATTCCTTGAAATAAGGGATTTGCACAAGAAGATAGATAGCTTGAACTACTGGTGATATAACTGGTGGCATAAAAACATGAATAGGAAACATGTGCCATTACCTCAACCTACATTCATGCAAATTTTGAGGTTCAGTCACTTCAGTTGTTGGGAGACATGATGCGACCAATAACTAAGGAATTATTACAACTGTGATTCTCTACTATCAATCTAAGAATTTCCGAGATCTTCCTACAACTGACTCTCTCAAAGGAGTTAATCATGGACCTCCTCTACAGTTAGCAAGATTAATTTCAATCTAAACACCTCAAAGACTATTTCTTCCATAAATGTATTCCTTAAAATATATAGTCATTGTTTTAGTCAACATTAGTTAAGTAGATGTTAGTTATTGTGAATAAACTAGTTCTCTCCTAGAGGACTATGATTGATTTAGTATAAAAGAGCTAATGTATTTAGATTTATCGGTTTGGTTCAGTTATTTGATTCATTGTAAAAGCATACTCTTTCAATTGAATAAAATTATAAATTTAGGGAAACTTCTGTTGTGTGAATTTCAATATTAAACCTGATCGAAGGGAAGGAGCAAGGGCCACTCCTCCCCAATGAGAAGGGAGATTTACATTTATTTCCTTTCTGTCATCTTTGATGCATTTACCATTTCAAGATTAATCTGTATTAATTTTTTTTATTATTTCTTTAATATTCTTTTTTTTTTTCATGCATTACATTTTATAATTACAATCAATTATTTATTATTCAGTTAATTTTGTTATTAAGTACATGCTAAGAGAAATTCCTATTGTTCCCTTTGTTGTAAACAACCATGGACATTGCATTGGATTGATAGATATATTATCATTAAAGTACAAGTATCAATGCGACTTTCGTCAATTATGAGGGTGTGACCGTGGGCGTTGTTGGTTTTGATTGTGTAGTATTTGATTTAGGACAAGGTTCTAGACTTGACGATAAGTGAGGAGACAGGGATAGGATTGGGTTTGATTCGGATGAGGGAGATGTTGTTTCAAGACATAATTAAGGTGGGTTACTTTAATATGAGTTGCCCAAGTCTTCAATTGGTTTGAAATATGGTTGGACGTTGAGATATTTGATTATAATTTCCTCCTTTGTAATGGTTTCTGAAGTCAATTCTAAAGGTTATGAGGAGGTAGTAGGTGATTGGATGGTAGACAAAGGTGACATTAACATTTCAGGGACTATCAAAAAGAAAATTTAGGGATTACGAGTCTTCTAGGGGCAACACTAGTGATGAAGGGGTCTCCTCATGGGGAAGATCCTGCATGATAGTGTTGATGATGTGACTCGAAGGATGTGCAATATCTATATGGACTGACTCTATCGAGGGTGTTTGATCAGAAATAAAAGAAATGGAAACATGTGTGGTATTCTCATCAGTGCAGTAGGAGACATAGGGGAGTAAGATGTAAGATATGTAGATTAAGGATTGAGATGGTCTTCTTTGAGGTCTTAGATTTTTAACTTTTTGGCCATGGTGAAGGCTTCATCAAAAGTCTAGAACATGTGGATATGAAGGATATATGAGATATGTTGGGAACAAAATCGATAAAATAACTTGATTAGTTATGATTGAGGCAATGAGAAGGTTAATTAATCGATAATGCTTTGCCATCTAGTGACGAAGCCGACAATAGATTCATCTTGATTGTTTGATGGTAAAGAGGTCGATATGGTTATTTACGAGTGAGGTTGATAGAAAAGTGTTTGAGAAACAACAAGGCTAGCTTCATGAAAGAGAATAAAGAGTTTTGAGGGAGGGAGTTGTACCAATCTAAGGAAGGTCCTGCCCGGTGACATAGGAAAGATCCTAAAAATGAGATCTTGATCACGAGATGATGAGGTAATATGAGTGTCTGAAGGCTATCATGTCTTTGTTAAGGGTCCTCATGGACATGGAACATGGTAAATTTAAGCAATTCCCAATGTGGAGGATATGATTTGTATGGCATTGATGGATTGATGGGTTCATTACAAAACCCGATCATAAGTGATGACGTGTTTGGATCCCATGGTAGTGGCTTCCAAATTGTCTAATCTATTTAACAGAGCTTGCATGGGATCATTTGTGGGATTAAGCACGAGGGAATTAACATGTGAATGTGGATGATTAACTAAAAATGGGAAATATGTGTAGTTAATCTAATCTAGAATGACATGTAAATGCAAAAATAAATGCAATAAATGACTATGGAAAGTAACCCAAGCAACTATGAAAATGGAAATGCAAAACCTTAGAGTTCTAAGAGAGTTAGAGTGAACTCAACTGATTAGAGAAGCTCGTTTGGATTGTGTCACAAAAATTACTAGAGGAACATGAAATAGGATCGATTGTGCGAAAGGTCTCGAAAAGGATGGATCTGGGTTGATTAGCTAGAATGGAATTCTTGGAGAGTGACTGAGGCATCTGTAACCGCTTTGTTATGCAAAATTAGCACCTTGGTTTGTGAAAAATATCTAGATATGAGATTCATAGGTGCGATAGATAGTCTAAAACCATCATTGTGTGTCACATCAGATTCACTATATTGCGCGGTGTTGCTTGATTACACAATATGTATAGAAGACCTGTAAAAGACCAAAGAGGAGTATCAAAACCCTAAAAAAATAATGTAAATGAATGGGTTAGACTGACCTTAGCTACCACAACAGTGGGTTATTAACTAATTGTTGCACTACATTTTAGATCTAAATGTAGTTTTGGTGTGTGTGTGTGTGTGTGTGTGTGTGTGTGTGTGTGTGTGTGTGTGTGTGTGTGTGTGTGTGTGTGTGTGTGCATAATGTGCCCTAGGTGGTGTTGTGTTAGTCACACTTTGTGAAGTAGCTGAGCAATAACTATATATAGAAAATGTAATAGAATGTGTGCATGGAATATAATAGAATCCCTCCCCCTATGCTTGTGTGATGTAGATGAACCGACCTTGTCCTTGTGATGGAGCTAATAGATGAAAATGATCTCCAAATGGATGCAACTTAGAATCGAGATTTTTACTCAATGTATTATGATCATTTTTCTTTATCTCGTATGTGCTTGCTCTTTTAGGATCTCACATTCAGCATTCTCCATCTCTTTGTTTCTGTCTTTCAAATTCGATCGATTCTCACGATTTTTATGCTCAATCACTTTATTTGGATTTCTCGGTTGAACACCGGATCAACCACACTATTTCTCTTCTCATTTGATGTGATCTTCAACACTTCATCTATTAGCTCTTTTATTTTTCTCTCTCTCTCTTCCTCTGTTGCTCCTTCACTCGAATGCATTTTTATCTCACTTGAGCAACTTGTGTATTTGCATGGAGTTTTACTTTTATAGACAATCAACACTCTCCATCACTTCCTTGGCATGTCACACTCTATCACATCACTATGCATTTCCAAATTCTATCTATTAAATGAATGCCACCAACTCTGAATTTAATCTCTCTATATTCGGCTTTAAAACTTGACCTTTCTATTTTATGAGTGCATTAAATATTCAATGTGTTGTTTGAGGAAACAATTATGGAAAAATTCTAAAAATAGATTTCTCATCATTTTAGGATTTTCAACAGAGTCAAAAAGAACAATCCATATTTCCTCTCTAATATTTAATTGTGCTTTAAAATCAAGATTTTAGATTTCATAATCTGGAGGATGTAATCATTTTTCACAAAGAGCATTAAATTTTGACACTTGGAGCTCGAGATATTTCAGACCATCGGCTGGTGTTTTTGTGAGGCACAAATTACACGAGTCCAGTAGTATACTACCTTTTGATCTTTTTCAAAACATTTATCCATTTCCTTCATTGATCAAATAAATAAGACTTGTTCCATATAGACAAGGTTCATCATCATATCACATATCCGCACTCCACTTTTTCTTTGTATCACATCTTTGTCCTTTAATCCATGAATTTTCTCCTTTTATGGTGGATTTTCTAGTCTTCCATGGCTTTAGTCCTTTACCCATGGCTTTCTCTATTCTTCACAAATTTTTCTTCTATACTCACGGCTTTTCTTTTACCTACGACTTTACTAGTTCTCCATGGCTTTCTCTCTAGTCTTCCTAGGTTTTCCTTTTACTCTCGGCTTTCTTTTTTTCTTGTGGTTTCACTAAACCTCTGTGGCCTTCTCTAGACTTGGCCTTCCTTTAGAATTTGGTGGCTTCCTTATAAAGTCTCGAATTCACAAAATGTTAATCCCCTTAGAATCATCCTGAATCATTTGAGAGTCGACACTACTAATCAACCTTTACATTTTTCTTGTTGAGTCTTTCTTGAATTGATTCCTAAATACAAACTTGTTAACACCTTTTTCATACATGGTTGACCTTGAGACACCTACATAATACTACACACCATACTTTTTTCCATCAATGTTGCTTGACATCAATGAAAACACCAATGACAAATGAAAAAGGTCCAACAAACTCCCCCTTTGTCATTGATGAAACTTTCTTAGAAACACTAAACCCTTGATGGAAAAAAATTTATTCTCTCACGCTTTCTTTCTGATTTTAATCTCTCATTTACAAGTTGGTTTTGATTTCGCTCTCCCCCTTTGACATCTATGAAAAAGGGCCATCTCAAAGAGCTCCCCTTAGGCTCATGCTTCTCACTTAGTTGTACAACTTTTGGCACATCGTTTGCTTCATGTCCAATAAGTTGATCCATGTGACCTTGTATCCATGTGGAAATGCTCCCCTTGAGCTATACATAATGGGATGATCTTCACTTGTTGTAGGCACTTTCACTTTAGAAAAGAAGATGTAAAAACAAATTACCAAGCCAAGATTGTCAAAATGAGCTAGCAGACTAGCTCCCCTCACATGAAGACTTCATTTCACTGATTAGGAGTGATATACATGAGAATGCTCCCTTACCTTGTCTCCACACTTTCTAGTTGCTGGTGGGATCATGAATGACCCCCAATTCATTCCTTAGGTGTTCAAATGTTGCTTTTGGTAGTGGTTTTGTCATGATATCAACAATTTCTTCTTTTGTGCTCACATACTCTAGAGTCTGATTTTTTTTCTATCATTCACTTGTTCCCTCAAGAAGTGATATCTAATTGGGATGTGTTTGGTCTTTGAGTGAAACATAGGGTTCTTGGAGACACTTATTGCACTAGTACTATCATAAAGCAAAGGAATTGGGCTATCAGATTTTACCTTGTAATCCTCCAATGTTTGTTTCATCCAAATAACTTGAGTACAACACATTGCGGTAGACTATATACTCTGCTTCACATGTTGAGAGTGCCATAGATGATTGCTTCTTTCTTAACCAGGATACTAGGAAATTACCAACAAAGAATGCTCCTCCACTTGTGCTCTTCTATCATCAATGCTTCCTGCCCAATCTGCATCAATGTATGCTTTCATGTTGAAATCATTACTTTTGGGGTACCAAAGTCCATATGTAAGTGTTCCCATGAGGTATCTCAATATCCTCTTGACTTCCTTGAAGTGTGTTTCCCTTGGATCTTCTTGAAATCTTCCAACTAGACCCATAACTTGCATGATATTAGTCTTGATGCAGTGGAGTAGAGTAGACTTCCTATCATGGATTTGTACAAAGTTTTGTCTACTTTTGGTGAGTTTTCATCTTTGCTCAGCTTGCATCCCACTTCCATTGTGTTCCCTATAGGTCTACATTCTTCCATCCTAAACCTTTTCAACATTTCTTTGATATATTTGGTTTGGGATATGAAGATACCTTGGTTTGATTGACTAATTTGTAAGCCTAGAAAGAATGAGAGATCCCCAAGCATAGACATTTCAAATTCTTCTTTCATCATATCAACAAATTCATAAGTCATTTTATCATGATCTCCTCTAAATATGATATCATCCATGTATACAATGATAATGAGAAGATGATCCCCTTCTTCCTTGATGTAGAGATTATTGTCAACAACACCTTTTCTAAAACCTTTTAATGAGGTATGAATCAACCTGCTATACCAAGACTCTAGGAGCTTGTTTGAGTCCATACAAATCCTTTTTCAACCTGCACACATAATCCTTATCATCGGTTAGAGAAAATCCATCAAGTTGTTCAATATATACCTCTTCATTCAGATAACCATTGAGGAAATCTGATTTAACATCCATTTGAAAAACTTTGATTTTCTTGTAAGCCACATATGCTAGAAAATAGTTTGATTGCTTCCATCCTTGCCATTGGTGCAAATGTTTCATCAAAGTCAATTCCTTCCATTTGTGCATAGCCTTTGCACACAAGTATTGCTTTGTTTCTTATCACTTCTCCTTTTTCATTCAATTTTTTTTGAATACCCATTTATTTCCTATCACATTCTTATTCTTGGTCTTGGTACAAGCTCCCAAGTTTCATTATTTTCAATCTGATCAAGTTCTTCATTCATGGCATCCACCCAATGCTGATCCTTGCTAGCTTCTACAACATTCTTGGGTTCTATCATGGATAAGAGTGTTATGTCTTCATGATTTTGTTGATCTCTTAGTCTTCTTCTTGTGAGAATGTCACCTTCTTTGTTTCCAATAATCTGGTTTGTTAGATGATCCCTCTTGACTTGTCTTGAGGGTGTCTTGGTGTCTTTCTTTCTTCCACTTCTTCCACTTCTTCATGTATTTCCATTTCTTCATCATCTTCTTGATCTTCATGACTGTCATTGGGCTTGAGTGTTGGATTTGGTAGGATAAGACTCATCAAATTTTACATTTTTGCTCTCAATAATTTTTTGCAACCTCTTATTATAGCATCTATAGGTTGCATTGACTACTTTGAGTAACCAAGAAATATGCCTTCATCACACCTAGAGTCAAATTTTCCCAAGTTATCTTCATCTCTTTTTATGTAACATTTACTTCCAAAGACTCTTATGTGTTTTACATTGGTGGCCTATTTTTCCAAAGTTCATAGGGTGTCTTGTCACTGTTTATTCTCAATTGGGATTTATTTAGAATGTAGACCATTGTGTAGACTACTTCACTCCAATATCTATCAGGAAGTTTAGATTCATTCAACATAGTTCTTTCCATTTCTTGTATAGTCATGTTCTTTCTTTCAACAACCCCATTTTGTTGAGGTGTTCTAGTGGATGAGAATTGTCTTCTAATCCCATGTTCTTCACAAAACTCATCAAACTCATTGGACCAAAATTCTCCACCTCTATCTGATCTTAAGCATTTGATTTTGGTGTTCTTCTCATTCTCCACTAGTGCCTTGAAGGATTTGAATCTGTCCAAGGCTTCTGATTTGTGCTTCAAACAAGCTACCCATGTCATTTTGGTGTAATCATCTATTAGTAGCATGAAATACACATCTCCTTGTAGACTTTCAGTTCTTGTAGGCCCACAAAGATCGTATGGATCAGTTCTGGGTCTTGTGGTGAGTACTCCTTGGATTTGAATGATCTTCTTGTTTTTTACCATGCAAACATGCTTTACAAAGTGTCTACTAGTTTTTTACAATCTTTGGCATATGTCTCACACCACCCTTAGCACTTAGTTTCACAAGATTTTCAAAACTCATATGTCCCAATCTCTTGTGCCACAACAACCGTAATCAAATTTACTTGTGAATTTTTCTTTATTTATTTCATTGAGAACATACATATTGTTCTTGGTCCGTTTAGCTTTTGTAACTTTCTTTCCTATTTTTCCATTGATAATATCACAACCTTTGTCATGGAATATCATATTATAGCCTTTCTTACACATTTGACTCACACTTAACAGATTGTGCTTGAGTCCTTCAACATATAGAACATTCTCAGTAATATTTTTTCCATTTTCTAGACTCAAAATTCCTTTTCCAACTATATTTTTGAATTATTATCACCAAATCTAACAGCTCTTGATGCATTGTTTGATAGAGAGATGAATTTTATTTTTCACCTGTCATATGACTAGAAAAACCACTATCTAAATACCATATTTTGTCTTCATCTTGTACATGAAAACGTAATTTGTACTATTGAGCAAGACTCTTTTCTTTTGTTGGCTTCTTCCTTTACAACATACACCCATCTCTTTTGTTTAGGAGGTTCTTGTTTACTTGTTGAAGCTACATGACCTTTCTTGTGATATTTGTAGTGAACAACATTATAGTTCATTTTAGTGTATGATGAGCTATAGTTTCTTCCATAGCCTCTAACATATCTTCTACATTTAGCAACTTTATGTCCAAACTGGTTACATGAAAAACAATAACCATAGAAATAATGTGTGTACCTCATAACATAGGTGATTCTGGGAGCATTATTCTTCCTCTTGACAATTTTGATGACTTCTTTATTTACAACAAGAAAGGTGCTTGGTATTGATGCAATCTTGTTTCCTTCCTTCTTTGTAGAATCCATTTATTTGCTTTCTTCCTTGAAACCTATTCTTGATTTGTCATTTGTATCCCATTGAATGCCCAAGTATACCGAGTTAAAAATTTCAGATTTCTTTTAGCTTCTCATACATTGTCAGCTTGTTGGTCATTTGTTCCATCTCAGTCTTCAATCACTCAATTCTGAGTTCAGATTTATGCATTCATCCTCCTTTGATTTGTAAGATTTGGAAATATTTTCTAGCTGAGTTTCAAGTTCTTTGAGCTCATTAGTTTCTTCCTCTTCCTTTAAACTTTGTCTTTTCTCAAAGATGTGAATTTGTTCTTCATAATCTTTTAATGTGCATCTCATATTTTGATTCTTTCTCTGCATAGTTTCAATTCTTCAAGAGAACAAACAAGTTCTGCTTCCAAATTTACATTTTCTTCTTCTTCATCAGAGTCTTCATAATTAACTACATTCTTTCCTTTTGAGCTGCATTCTTTAGAGACATCCATGGCCATAAACAAACATTCAGATTGAGTTTCATCATCCTCTTTTTAGAGCTTCCTGGGTTGTTTGAATCAGATTCACTTAATCTTATTTTGAGTAGAAATTCCTTTTGTTCTTAAAGAATTTCTTCTTGCCATCTTTCTTCTTGAAGTTCATCTTTTTCTTGTTTTGTTTGTGACTTTCTTCATCATGATTCAATGAGTTTCTTTATTTTTGTTTGGACATTTAGCAAAAAAATGGCCTTTTGTCCACATTCAAAACATTTGAATGAAAGTTTTCCTTTATACTTACCTGAGCCTCTTCTTAGTCTTCTTACAAACATTGCTTCAATATTCTCATCATCTAATTTATCCTCCAAATTGGATCTTCTTTTTCTTGTTTGGATTGAGTTTTTCTTGGATTTGAATGCTACTTCTTTCTTAGTAGACTTAGACCTACTATCCTCATTTATATGTTGATAAGATGCTCTATAGTTCATCCATTATTAGAGTCTTCATGTCTTTGGCTTCTTCCACAACTGAAACCTTTGCATCATACTTGGAAGTCAAAGATCTTAGAATATTTTGAACTATAACAGATTCTTCTAGCTTCTCACATAGGCCTCTGATCATATTGATTACTTCATATACTCTCTGCATGTAGGTTTCTATACTCTCATCATATTTCATCTTTAGATTCTCAAACTCTATAGGTTTGTAATTTGGCTAACTTGACCTTGTCATCCCCTTCATAAATACCTTGGAGCTTGGTCCAAATTTCCTTTGTGGTTATACACTAATGCATTACCTTTACAAACTTTGTTTTAGTCAGCCACATAAGATGACATTCATGGCTCTTGAGTTGCACTCATATTCTTCCTTATCTACTTTGTGTGATTGATTGGTGTGGTGGAGGATTGTATCCTTTCTCAACACATTCCCATATATCAAAACCAAGTGACATGAGATATGTCTTCATCCTTATTCTCTAGAATGCATAATTTGTTCTAGTGAAGAGAGGTGATCTTGACAGTGATAATCCACCTTGTGCTTGATTTTTTTCCATGCTTGTGAAGAGAGGATCTCCTTGAAGATGTTAAGATTTTACCAAAAGGACTCACTCTATGATACCAATTGTTAGAGATCACAAGCATTGAGGAGGGGGGTGAATCAGTGTAGATTAAATTTTTTAAAACAATACCAATCCATAATTACTTAGTAAAGTGCAATAATATACCATGAGCATTTAAACAAACATATGTTAGACAATAATAACATTGAACAAAAAATTTATAGTGGGAAACCATTTCAGAGAAAACCACACTTTGAAACCAAGGATTTATTAGGAACACCAATTCCAAAGCATATAATATCTTTGTTTTGGTTGAGCACCCACTCAACCTATGAAGCACCCACTTCAAATTCTCCAAGCACCCACTTCAAATTCTCCAAGCACCCACTTAAAGATAACTGAGCACCCACTCAACAGATTTTAGCAAGCACCAACTTGCAAGGAGAAACCACCCCTATAATCTAAGCACCCACTTAGAAATATGATATTACAAATGAATCGATCACTTAGAATCAGATTTCTTACACAATATATTATGATCACTTTTCTTTATCTTTCTGTGCTTGCTCTTTCAGGCTCTCACATTCAACATTCTCTATCTCTTTGTCTCTGTCTTTTTCGAACTCGATTTGGGTCTCTAATTTCTATGCTTGATCACTTTCTTTGCACTTCTAAGTTGAAATATCTTTTTAATGGATCAACCACACTATGCTCTTCTCATTTGATATGATCTTCAACACTTCATCTGTTAGCTCTCTTTTCTCTCTCTCTCTCTCTCTCTCTCTCTCTCTCTCTTTCCTCTTTGTTCCTTCAACTCGAATGCATCTTTTTCTCACTTGAAAAACCATCGTATTTGCATGGAGTTTTGCTTTTATAGAAAATCAACACTCTCCATCACTTCCTTGGCATGTCGTGCACTCTATCACACCACTATGCATTTACAAATTTGTCTATTAAATGAATGCCACCAACTCTGAATTTACTCTCTCTATATTCGGCTTTAAAACTTGACCTTTCTATTTTCTAAGTGCATTAAATATTCAATGCGTTGTTTGTGGAGCCATTTATGGAAAAAATTCTAAAATAGATTTCTCATCATTCTAGGATTTTCAATAGGTCAAAAAGAACGATCCATATTTCCTCTTTGATATTTAATTGTGCTTTAATATCAGGATTTTAGATTTTGTGATCTAGAGGATGTAATGTATTTTCCACAACATTAAATTCTTTCACATGGAGCTCGAGATATTTCGATTGGGTTTGGTGTTTTTATGAGGCACAAGCTTACACATAGACCGCAATATACTACCTTTTGATCCTCTTTAAAAATTTATCCATTTCCTTCATTGATCGAATAAATCAGACTTATTCCATATAGGCAAGGTTCATCTGTTATATCACATATCCACACTCCACTTTTTCTTTGTTTCACTTCTTTGTCCTTTGATCCGTAAATTTTCTCCTTTTATGATGGCTTTTCTAGTCTTCCGTATATTTAGTCCTTTACCCGCTACTTTCTCTAGTCATTTATGGCTTTTTATTCTATACCCACGGCTATGTTATTTTACCTATGACTTTTCTAGTTCTCGAGAGGCTATCTCTAGTCTTCGCTTTTCCTTTTTACCCACGACTTCATTATTTTTGCCCATGGTTTTCACTAAACCTCTATGACCTTATCCAGACTTTGGACTTGACTTCCTTTAGACTTGATGACTTCCTTATTATCTCCACAACTTTCATAAAACATGATTAAGCCTCTTAGAATCATCCTAAATCATCTGAGAGCCGACACTACTAATCAACCTTCACAATTATTTTCTTTGAGTCTTTCTTGAATTACTTCCTTGTTAATGGATTTTTCATACATGGTTGACCTTAAGACACCTACACAATACCTACACCATACTTTTTTACATCAATTGCACTTGACATCGATGAAAACACTAATGAAAAATGACAAAGGTCCAACAAACTCCCCCTTTGTCATTGATGGCAACTTTATCAGAAATGCAAAACCCTTGATGGAAAAAACATTTATTCTCTCGTGATTTCTGATTTTAATATCTTATTTACAAGTTGGGTTCTGATTTCACTCTCTCCCCCTTTGACATCTATGAAAAAGGGCCATCTCAAAGAGCTCCCCTAGACTCATGCTTCTCACTTAGTTGTACAAATTTTGGCACACCTTTTGCTTTATGTCTAACAAGTTGATCCAAGTGACTGGTATGCATGTGGCAATGCTCCCCCTAAGCTAATACATAATTGAATGATCTTCACTTGTTGAGGCTATTTCACTTTAGAAAATAAGATGTAAAAATAAGTTACCAAGCCAAGATTGTCAGAATGAGCTAGCAGACTAGATCCCCCTCACATGAAGACTTCATTTCATTGATTAGGAGTTAATGATAGATGATAATTTTCCCTTACCTTGTCTCCACACTTTCTAGTTGCTGGTGGGATCATAAGTGACCCCCATTGATTCCTCGATGCTTAAACGTTGATTTTGGTAGTGGTTTTGTCATGATATCATCAATTTCTTCTTTTGTGCTCACATACTCTAGACCATTTTTTCTGTCATTCACTTGTTCCCTCAATAAGTGATATCTAATTGGTATGTGTTTGGTCTTTGAGTGAAACAAAGTGTTCTTGGAGACACTTATTGTACTAGTACTATCATAGAGCAAATGAATTGGGCTATTAGATTTTACCTTGAAATCCTCTAATGTCTGCTTCATCTAAAGAACTTGAGTACAAGACATTGTGACAAATATATACTCTTCTTCACATGTTGAGAGTGCCACAAATGATTGCTTCTTGCTTAACCAGGATACTAGGCAATTTCCAAGAAAGAATGCTCCTCCACTTGTGCACTTCCTATCATCAATGCTTCCTTCCCAATCTACATCAATATATGCTTTCATGTTGAAATCATTGAAATCATTTTTCTTGTAGGCCCACAAAGATCTTTATGGATCATTTCTAGGGTCTTGTGGTTAAGTAATCCTTAGATTCAAATGATCTTATTATTTTTTTACCATGCAAGGATGCTTTGCAAAGTGTATATGGTGGTTTTATAATCTTTAACATGTGTCTCACACTACCCTTAATACTTAGTTTAATAATATTTTCAAAACTCATATGTCCCAATCTCATGTGCCCTAATAGTTGTAATCAACTTTACTTGTGAAGCATTTTTCTTTATTTATTTCTTTGAGAACATACATATTATTCTTGGTCCATTTAGCTTTTGCAACTTTCTTTCTTGTTTTTCCATTGATAATATCACAACCTTTTTCATGGAATATTAGATTATATCCTTTCTTACACATTTGACTCACACTTAACAGATTGTGCTTGAGTCCTTCAACATATAGAACATTCTCAGTAATAGTTTTTCCATTGTCTAAACTCAAGATTTCTTTTCCAACTATGTTTGTTGAATTATTATCACCAAATATAAGAGCTCTTGATGCATTATTTGATAGAGATGAATTTGTTTTTTCACCTATCATATGACTAGAGCAACCACTATCTAAATACCAGATTTTGTCTTCATCTTGTACATGAAATATAGTTTGTACTATTGAGCAAGACTCTTTTCTTTTGTTGTCTTCTTCCTTTGCAACATACACCCATCTCTTTTTAAGGAGGTTCTTATTTACTTGTTTAAGATACATGACCTTTCTTGTGATATTTTTAGTGAACAACATTATAGTTCATTCTAGTGTATGGTGAACTATAGTTTCTTCCATAGCCTCTAGCATATCTTCTACATTTAGTAGCTTTGTGTCCAAACTAGTTACATGAAAAGCAATAAACATAGAAAGAATGTGTGTACCTCATATCGTAGGTGATTATGGGAGCATTATTCTTCCTCTTGGAAATTTTGATGACTTCTTTATTTGTAACAGGAAAGGTGTTTGGTGTTGACATAGTCTTGTTTCCTTCATTCTTTGTAGAATCAATTTTTGCTTTCTTCCTAGAAACCAATTACTAATTTGCCATTTGAATCCCATTGACTACTTAGTATATCGGTTAAAACATTTCAGTTTTTTTAGCTTCTTATACTTTGGCAGCTTGTTGGTAATTTGTTCCAACTCAGTCTTCATTCACCAATTTTGAGTTCAGATTTTTGTATTCATCCTCCTTTGATTTGTAAGATTTGAAAATATTTTCCAACTAAGTTTCAAGTTCTTTGAGCTCATTAGCTTCTTCCTCTTCCTTTGAACTTTGTCTTTTCTCAAAGATGTGAATTTGTTCTTCATAATATTTTAATGTGCATCTCAACTTTTGATTCTTTCTCCTGCATAGTTTCCATTCTTTAAGAGCAAAAATAAGTTCTTCCAAATTTACATTTGCTTCTTCTTTGTCGAGTCTTCATAATTAAATGCACTCTTTTCTTTTGAGCTGTATTCCTCGAGAGACATCCATGACCATAAACAAATATTTAGATTGAGTTTCATCATCCTAATTTTTAGAGCTACTTGGGTGGTTTGAATCAGATTCACTTGACTCTTCTTTTGAGTAGAAATTCCTTTTGTTCTTAAAGAATTTATTCTTGCCATCTTTCTTCTTGAAGTTCATCTTTTGCTTGTTGTGTTTGTGACTTTCTTCATCGTGTTGATTGAGTTTCTTTATTTTTGTTTGGACATTTAGTAGCAAAATGGCCTATTTGTCCACATTCAAAACATTTGAATGGAATTTTTCCTTTATACTTACTTGAGCCTCTTCTTAGTCTTCTTACAAACATTGCTTCAATATTCTCATCTACTTCATCCTCCAAATCTGATTCTTCTTTTTCTTGTTTGGATTGAGTCTCTTTCTTGGCTTTGAATGTTACTTCTTTCTTGGTAGACTTAGACCCTATTATCCTCATCTCATATGTTGATAAGATGCTCTATAGTTCATCCATTGTTAGAGTCTTCATGTCTTTGGATTCTTCCACAGTTAAAACCTTTGCATCATACTTGGCAATCAGATATCTTAGGATATTTTGAACTATAACAGATTATTATAACTTCTCACCTAGGCCTCTGATCATATTGATTACTTCATCTACTCTCTACATGTAGGCTACTATACTCTCATCATATTTCATATTTAGATTCTCAAACTAAGATTTGTAGGTCTATAATTTGGATAACTTGACCTTTTCATCCCCTTCATAAATACCTTGGAGCTTGGTCCAAATTCCTTTGTGGTTATATAATGCATTACCTTTACAAAATCTATTTCACTCAAGCCATATAGGATGACATTCATGGCTCTTGAGTTGCACTCATATTCTACCTTGTCTCTACAAAAGTGATTGGCGTGGTTAGAGGGTTGTATCCTTTCTCAACACATTCCCATATATCAAAACCAAGTGACATGAGATATGTTTTCATCCTTATTCTCCAGAATGCATAATTTGTTCCAGTGAAGAGAGGTGATCTAGACAGTGATAATCCATGTTGTGCTTGATTTGTTGCCATGCTTGTGAAAAGAGGATCTCCTTGAAGATGTTAAGCTTCTACCGAAAGGACTCGCTCTGATACCAATTGTTAGAGATCACAAACATTGGGGGTAAATCAGTGTAGATTAAATTTTTTAAAACAATACCAATCCATAATTCATTAGTAACGTGTAACAATATACCATGAGCATTTAAAAAAACATATGTCGAGAAAAATAACATTGAACACAAAATTTATAGCGGGAAACCTTGGGAGAAAAACCCACTTTGAAACCAAGGCTTTATTAGGAACACCAATTCCAAAGCATATAATATCTTAGTTTCGGTTGAGCACCCACTCAACCTATGAATAACCCACTTCAGATTCTCCAAGCACCCACTTGAAGATAACTGAGCACCCACTCAACATATTTTAGCAAGAAGCAACTTATAAGAACAACTACCCTTATAATCTAAGCACACACTTAGAATTATGATATTAAAAATGAATCAATCACTTAGAATAGAGATTTATTACTTAATGTATTATGATTATTTTTATTTATCTATCTGTGCTTACTCTTTTAGGATCTCACATTGAGCATTATTTATCTCTTTGTCTCTATCCTTCGAATTTGATCCGGGTCTCGATTTCTATGCTCGATCACTTTCTTTACATTTCTGAGTTGAACTCTCTTGTTCAATGGATCAACCACAGTGATGCTCTTTTCATTTGATGTGATCTTCAACACTTCATCTTTTATCTCCTTTTCTCTCTCTCTCTCTCTCTCTCTCTCTCTCTTCCTCTATTGCTCCTTTAACGTGAATGCATCTATTTCTCACTTGAGCAACTGCCGTATTTGCATGGAGTTTTGATTTGATAGAAAATCAACACTTTCCATCACTTCCTTGGCATGTTGTGCACTCTATCACATCACTATGAATTTACAAATTATGTCTATTAAATGAATACCACTAACTACGGATTTACTCTCTCTATATTCGGCTTTAAAACTTGACCTTTCTATTTTCTGAGTGCATTAAATATTCAATGCATTATTTGTGGAGCCAGTTATGGAACAATTTCTAAAAATAGATTTCTCATCATTCTAGGATTTTCAACAGATCAAAAAGAATGATCCATATTTCCTCTCTGATATTTAATTGTGCCTTGAAATTAGGATTTTAGATTTCGTGATTTGGAGGATGGAATCAATTAACCACAACATTAAATTTTGACACTTGGAGCTCAAGATATTTAAGATCGGGTCTAGTGTTTTTCGTGAGGCACAAGTCATACAATCCAAAAACATTTATCCATTTCCTTCATTGATCGAATAAATCAGACTTGTTCCATATAGACAAGGTTCATCTCAGTTATATCACATATCCACACTTGACTTTTTCTTTATATCGCAGCTTTGTCCTTTGATCCACGAATTTTCTCCTTTTATGGCGAGATTTTATAGTATTATGTGGCTTTAGTCCTTTACTCAAGGCTTTATCTAGTCCTCCGTGGCTTTTCCTTCTATACCCATGGCTACGTTCTTCTATACCCATAACTATCTTATTTTACTTATGGCTTTTCTAGTTCTCTGCGGCTATCTCTAGTCTTCCGTGACTTTTCCTCTTTACCCCGGCTTTGTTCTTTTTTTCCTGCGGTTTCACTAAACCTCCACGACATTCTCTAGAATTTGATGACTTCCTTTAGACTTGAGGCTTCCTTCTTATGTCCACAACTTTCAAAAAACATGATTAAGCCCCTTAGAATCATCATGAATCATCTGAGAGTTGACACTACCAATCAACCTTCACAATTCTTTTGTTGAGTCTTTCTTGAACTGCTTCCTTGTTACAGACTTGTTAACACATTTTTCATACATGGTTGACCTTGAGACACCCTGCACAAGATATCGCACTATACTTTTTTCCATCAATTCTCGCTTGACATCAATGACAACACCAATGAAAAATGAAAGAGGTCCAACAAAAATAATGCAAAATGATGAAAGTGATCGAGCATGTAGGTGTATAAGGTCGGGAATGATGAAATAAAATAAGAGAAGATGGCCAAAATATGAGGGTTAATTAGTAATTTATTCACTCAAAACCTTCTAAATAGTAGTATGAGACTGGGATTAAATAATATCTAAAGTGCATGATTTTGTGTTTACATTTTCCCCCACTTTATGTTGGTGAGTAGAAAGCTCGGTAACATAAAGTAGATAGAGATGCGTACCTGATGTCCATGAATATTTAAATAGAAAACACACCAAAGGACTAGAAAAAGTGTGGAATGACAAAAAGATGATGGAGTAAGGAAAATATAGATGAAAAAGCACAAAAAAGTGATGAGAGTGAAGAGATCTCTATACGTACTGGTTTTTTTGGGTGATCCAATGCCACTAAATTGAAGTAATGTAGGTAGGAACACCCACCGTAAAATTTAAGCCTATAAACTCGCTTCCTAGAATGCTAAGAACACCATGTCCTATAAAATCCACTGTGTATGGACTTCATAGATTGGTTTGAATCCACTCGTTGTATTCTTGAACCAAACTGGTGTAGAATATCTATGTAGTGTGTGGAAAAACCCCAACTGATGCCCCCCTCTTTAGGGGTGCATGTGATGTCATTGATAGGAGAAATGTGGCCCCTAAAGAGGACCAACCACATGTACTGTGAAACTCTCGCCTACGGGGGAGGGAATGTTCTTGGTAGAAACCAAGGCGCGCCAAAACAAGGATGGCTAGCTAAAGACAAGTGTTAGTACAAACAAGCATGCATATAGAAAACAACGTATAAGCTACACAAAAAAGTGTGTAAAATACCAAACAAAGTAATGTAAAGATGCAAGAAGAAAAGTAAGCCACACAAAGTGGGATGCAAACATGGGACATCAATCATGATGTCGCAAGACACACAAAGGCCATCATGGCCACATATAAACAAACAAGTGTGCACACCAAACAAAGGGCAAGGCCCACAAACAAGAGAAAACAATAATAGATAATAGAACAAACAAGTATGGAAGAAAATATCCCTACATAACAAATTCTGCACATGAATCATCTGTTAGCATGTTAGAAAGATAACAAGTATGTCAAAAGCATGTATAAGCAAGTAATGAAAAGTGCTAAGTACGAAATGAAACAATATCACCTGGAAGAGACAAATGTGGATGACCCCATGACCATTGTTATGACAACCTATTATAACAAACTATTGTGAGTTGGGTACTTAGCCAATATACCAATAGCCAATTATTTATACTCAGTCAGAACACCGAGTCAGATTCTCCTCTTGGTGATGAAATCCAAGTAGGTCCACTTGGGTAGGAATGTTTTGATGCAATTTGTGTTTGAAGTGATTTGGTTGTGTGTGGGGGAGGTTAAGTGAATACAATCTATTAACCTCCTAATTAAACTATGTGATAAAAAATAAAAGGTTCGTTTTAAAACCAAAAAGAAAGATTGATTTCGATGAGGACAACAAACAAAAATGCAATGCTTTGAAAGAAAAAGAAGGAAAAAACACACCTGTAAAATGCTTCCTTTTTAATTTTTTGATTGATTTTTTTAAGCATAGATATAATGCAGCAAGAAAGCTCCCAAGTAGCAACCTACAAGGGTTAGATGAAAATAAAGAACATAAAGAGAAATGATAGTTAAAGGCTAATCGATCGAGTAATAAAAAACAATCTACATAGATCATCGACCATTCACGAAATATAGCTAGCGATTTGACTAGATCATTAAAAATTACAAATCAGAGAACCTAAAGGTGAAAATTAATTAATTTGAAATGAAAGAAAAGGGATGTGGTCCCACCGGACATGCTAGAATGTACCATATTTTTTTGCTTTTTAACTTTTAACTTAATAAAATGAAATAACAAAAACAAATTAACCTCGGAAGACGATTGGGTATACCGATACCCGTGATGATGAATGTCAATACTTGATGGACAAACAATGTCGATGCATCTAGGCATGCACATAAATTCTTCTTTTCAAAGGGATAAGCTACCCGCAATGCATAAACACTAAAAAAAGATAGGATTAGATAGATATATAGAGGATTGCACGTAAAGGCCGGACCTCGAAGTCAATGGACCTCCTTGTTGTAGTAAAAAAATCACACACTTTAGACATTATTTAGTCCTGGTCTCATACTACTATTCATATGGTTTTTGAGTGAAGAAAGTACTAATTAACCCATGTCCTTTGGCCATTTTACTTTGCTTGTTATCGTCACTACCGACCTCCCGCATCTTCTTGTCCATCGGTTCTACCATTTTGCATCATTTTATCTTTGATTGGGAGCCTAACCTTGTACTAGGCACCCAGTGCCCCTGGTCCCATTCGGCGAGCCACGAGCCTTCTTACACTTTCCCATCGGTCCTTGGGAACTTTCTAGTCGTTTGAGCTTTCTATCTTTTTAGCAGTCGGCATTTTTGAGGTTAATTAATACGAAATTAGAATAAATTTATGAGACCATAATGAGGAACTAAGCACTAAGCACGAATATCATCACCTAAGATTACATCCATCAAAGGCTCCATTTGCATCTATCTAGTTCCATCACAAGGCACAAGGCTGGTTCATCTTGCATCACACTATATAGGAGGGAAGTTTATTATATTCCATCCACCATTTTATTACATTTCTACACATAGTTATTGCTCACTACTTTCACAAAGTGCGATTGGCACAAGAGCACCTAGGGCATGATTGTATACACACATAAACTACATCGGGTCTAAGATGTAGTGCAATGCTCAATTAGTAAGTCCACCATTATGGCTGCTGAGAACAATATGACCCCTTCATATGCATCTTTATTTTTAGGGTTTGATACTTGTCTTAGGGTTTTGCAGGTCTCTCTTTCATCACTAATTTCTAGTGACATAATTCGCAGTCCAACAAAGCTAGTGTGACAAGAAGCGAAGGCATGCAAAATCCAGTGACACCTCGAAGGAGGTTTACAAACATTTTTCATAGACCAAGGCGCTTATATCTCGGACTAGGGCATCCATTGGGTGCCCTTGTATCTCTCTCAGGTGCCCTAGTCTAGCCTACTATTCTAGATCTATGTTTTTTGGAGCTTCTATGTGTTCATTCCTGCATTTGGCTCATCCAGTTTATTTTGTGACACTTTCCCGAGGCATCATCAAATCAACTAATCTCTATCTAACTCTTTTTGTACTTTAGGGTTTCATATTTTCATATCTTAGATTGCTTGGGTCATTTCCTTTAGGCTTATATATGTTATTTATGTTGTTATTATTTATATTAGATTAACTATAGAATTATAATAAATTCCACATTTTAGTTAATCATTTTGGTGAACCCGATTCGATCATCACACCTATAGGATCCTCACTCTTTGTCATCCTAGAGTCTAGTCATCATGAATATCTCAATCACTGATTATTTTCTTGCGCATCTTGATGTAAGGTATAGAGTCCAACATCTTCTAGCTACTACCCACATTCGTGTTGATATGCATCCGACTCAGTGTATCAAAATTTTGTAGATGCATTTTCTCAACACTTATCATTCAAATATAATATTCTCGCTAATTTAAACACTTTTGATAATGACCCACCCTTGCATATTATGATTTACATTCTCAATATGGGTATTAAGTGCACTTTAATTGATAATGGATATGAACTTAATCTATGTCCTATGTCATTCCTTGAAAAGTTAGGTATTTCTCGCTCATGATGTTAGTCCATCATCCCTCTCACTCCATGTATATGATGGTTCAGTCCGCCCATGTGTAGGTCACATTGTTCTTCCTATTACTATAGGACCAAAAACCCTTAACATCGTTTTCTTTGTCATTGATTTTCTAGTCTCATATAACATTTACTTGGTAGACCATGGCTCCATGCCATGCAAGCCATTTTTTCTACCATACATCATTGTGTCAAATTCATACATGAAGGTATTGAATATACTGTACTTTATGACCATGATGCATTCCAATATTATGACCGAGATCCTAATACTACCCTTCCTATTCCACGCACTGGTACTACTAATGACCCTCAACCAATGGAAAAACTATCTCATCTGCCACCTCTTGATCTCCACTTACGTTAGGGCAGTCATGGCTTGTTTACATTAGGGGCACTCTAGATCCCGACCATACGGACATATCTCTTCCCATGCCCTTGGGTTATGTCTTCATTTGCAATAGTTCCTTTCTTGGCTATAAGTAAAATCTCACACGTTGGTATGTGCATGGTTGTCCACTTCCTCCTTTCGTTGATGAGGAATATGTCATGGGTATGTACAACTTACGTCTCAATGGCTCATTACGTGATCAACCATAAACTATTTTTTATCAATTAACCAATGCTTATCCATGTGACTTTGACCCTGAAATTGACGATCTCTTATATGACATTACATGATCGATACTACATATTCCACACTTGGGAGCATAAAATTCACACAACCCCCAACCTAACAACATCATACATCACAACATAACATACTTATAGCATATGCATATCACATCCTCATCACATTGCGCACATCACACTTATACTAGTATCACCATTACCCAATGACACACTCTTGTGCTTCGGTTCACACTTGACTATTGAGGGCATACTACACATGAACCCCACACACTACACGATAGGTACTACACATTGCGTCTCTTCACACATTTTACAATACATCTCACATTTCACACACTACATCTTCATGTTCCTTTACATCATTACTTTCGATTTCGACATCATGCATCATGCATCATCATACATCATCATGCATCATGCATCATGCATCATACATCATGCATCATGCATCATGCATCATCATCATCATGTGCATCATGCATCATGCATCACGCATCATGCATCACGCATCATACATCATACATCATACATCATACATCATACATCATACATCATACATCATACATCATACATCATACATCATACATCATACATCATACATCATACATCATACATCATACATCATACATCATACATCATACATCATACATCATACATCATACATCATACATCATACATCATACATCATACATCATACATCATACATCATACATCATACATCATACATCATACATCATACATCATACATCATACATGTGTCACACTTTTATTGTCTATGAGTCAAACATTACATACTACTCCTTCTACATAGGGTGCACTTCACACTCTTAGGCTATCCATACATCTTGCATTTTACATTTGGCATTTACTCTACATTATTTGGATATTGACATTGGCGCATCTACATATCCTACATACTATGCTCATATTCATCACATTTGTGTCATACTCCCATTGTCTACAAGTCTAGCATCATATACTACTCATCCTACATACTACATTTGCTCACTCTCACATTATTAGGCTATCTACACATCTTGCATTAAATTCTACACATTGCATATTTACACATTTTGCTCATCACATGGTCATTTAATCATCACACATCCTCCATCTTCTTCTACGCGCTGTACTCACTACCCTATGATGTACTTTAGTTCCTCAGTCCATACTCGTCTGCCAAGGGTTTACTAGTCAAATGGACCTTATCATACACAAACATTCATCACTCGACCTTCTATCATGTGACATCAGTAGGTTAGTGACATACACTTTAGGCTAAACGGTCACCTATCCCTTCATCTTGTAGTGGTATACGCTATAGACTACATTATCACTCCCTCTATTCATCTGGTAGTGATATATGCTTTATGCGACATCATCACTCTTAAGCTCATCTTGTCGTGATATACACTTTGGCTATAGGGTCACGCACACACTTCATCGCTAGGTCACTTATAATCACTACACATACACACTAATCACAGTGAGTTAGACACACGACACATATGATTCAACCATTTCCTGATGACACACTCTTGTTTATGGTTCATTCTTGATTGCTGAGGGGAAAAAAAATGAACCTCACTACATACAATTCCATTCACTCGGGGGCACATGGCTCTTATCATTCATATTGCATTCCATTCCATCCATCCACATCATGTTACATATCTTGGTTGCTTTTACTCTTGCTTGCATTTTCTTGTATATGGTCATCTTATTACACATGCTAGTTAGACCTCTTATATGTCATTATCTTTACCATCCACACATGTGCATTCATGTCTTTATCTAGTTGTGATCAAATATACATGGCTCCCATCCTATAATGGTTACTGAGGGCATCCACATTCATCTCTTATAGGTGCTATCATAACATTTTGTACTTATCACTCTTCCTTTACTTGGTTATACACACTTTTGACATACTAGTTATCTTTCTAACATGCTAACGTGTGCTTCATGTGTAACATTTGTTTGCAGGATTACTTACTACCATGGCTATCTGTTATTTGTACTTGATTGTCTTTGATTGCTATTTTATGCGAGCATTTCCCTTTGTTTGGTGTGCACACTTGTTTGTTTGTATGTGGCCATTATGGCCTTGAGTGTCTTGTGACATCATGAGTGATGTCTCATGTTTGAAACCCATTTTGGTGGTCTATGATTGTCTTCTTGTGTGTTTACTTTCTTTTTAGCTTTTACATTGTTTGTGTATTATACACTTGTCTTTTGCATGCATGCTTGTTCATACTAACACTTGATTCTAGCCACTTGTTTGTGGGTGCCTTATTTTATACCACGCACATTCCCTCCCCCTTGTAGGGCACATTTTATGTGGTTGGTCCTCTTTTGGGCCGTATTCTCCTATCAGTGACATCATATGTGCCCCCAAAGAGGGGGGCATCATTTGAGGTCTTAAAAAATATTCAACGCTTTCTACTCGGTATAATTCGGTTTAGATTTCCATCCTTTATAACAAGTGGGTTCAGACTAGTCTACGAACCCCGTACACAATGAATTTTATAGGACATGGTTGTCCTTAACATTTTGGGGAGCAATTACAGGTTAGAGGATACAATGGATTTCCTCTCTACACTACTTCAGTGAGTGGCATTTCCCAAAAACTAGGAAGTACAAAGATCTCTGCACACATATTCAGGGAAGTAGTTACAAGTTGGAGAATAATGCAGATTTCTCCCTACACTTCTTCAGCCAGGGTGGTGTGCGATTGCCCAAAAAATCACAGTACAAGATATCCTCTCAATAATTTCTCTCTCATCATGGATTAGGTGCACATGTTCCTTTTACATTTTTCATACTTCCATTTACAATATTTTTACTATATACATGCAATTTTTACATATACATGTGTATTTGACTACTTGATCATCTTCTCCTTTGCGTAGGTCTGTCCATATGAGAAGTAAGTAGTCAACAACAACAAACAACTACAACAAAGGAATCAACAACAACATTCTGCAGCAACACACACCTCATACTAACATGTAGGTACATCACACACATCAACAACTACACATGTGTTTCTCCCTAGGTTCACTCTCACCATTTTTGCACTTTTTGCACTTTTACATCTTTAGTTTCCATGCTCCACTATTTTCTCATTCCACACTTTGTTTAATCCATCAACATGCTTTCTACATCACTCTACATGGATCATCGGGTACACATCTCTATCTACTTTATATTACTGAGCTTTCCTCTCACCAACATAAAGTGGGGAAAATGTAGTCACAAAATCACACACTTTAGACATTATTTAGTCCTAGTCTCATACTACTATTCATATGGTTTTTGAGTGAAGAAAGTAATAATTAACCCATGTCCTTTGGCCATTTTACTTTGCTTGTTGTTGTCACTTTATCGACCTCCCATCTACATCTTTGCCTAGTCGGTTATGCCATTTGGCATTGTTTTATCTTTGACTAGGGCGCTCAACCCCTTCTGGGGTGCCCTAAGTGCCTTAGTCCCATTCGGGGTGCCCTAAGCCTTCTTACACTTTCCCGCCACTTTTTGGGCACTTTCTAGCTGTTTGAGATTTCTCTATTTTCAATGGTCACCCTTTTTGGGGTTAATTATGAAATAGAACAAGTGAACCATATAAATATAAAGTTATGAGACAATAATGAGGGACCAAGTACTAAGCAATACTATCATCACCTAAGGTTACATCCATCAAAGGATCCATTTACATCCATATAGCTCCATCACAAGGCACAAGGCTAGTTCATCTACATCACACTATATAGGAGGGAAGTTTATTATATTCCATCCACCATTTTATTACATTTCTACACATAGTTATTACTCACTACTTTCACAAAGTGCGACTGACACAAGAGTACATAAGGCATGATTGCACACACACACATAAAACTACATCGGGTCTAAGATATAGTGTAACACTCAGTTAGTAAGTCTACTATTGTGGCCACTGAGGACAGTCTAACCCCTTCATATGTATCTTTATTTTTATGGGTTTGATACTTGTCTTAGGGTTTTGTAGGTCTCTCCTTCATCACTGATTTCCAGCAACATACTTGCATGCAATCCAACAAAGCTAGTGCGATAATAAGCGAAGGTAGGCAAATATCTAGTGAAACCTTAAAGGAGGTTTATATAGCTTTTTCACATACCAAGGTGCCCACATGATCCCCGTATCTCTCTAGGTGCCCTAATATAGCCTACTGTTCTAGATATTTGTTTTCTGGATCTTTTATGTGTTCGTTCATGCATTCGATTCATCTAGTTTATTCTACGTCACCGATCTTGAGGCATCGTCAAATCAACTAAGCTCTATCTAACCCTTGTACTTTAGGGTTTCATATTTTCATAGATTAGATTTCTTGGGTAATTTCCTTTAGGCTTATATATTTTATTTACTGTTGTTCTTTAAATTAGATTAACTATAGAGTTAGAATAAATTCCACATTTTAGTTAATCAATTGCGAGGATGTCAATCCGCGTTCAAGAAATCAATCTAATAATGATGAGATAAAATGATAAAAAAGACGATATAAAAAATAGTGCAAAGCGCAAAGGGACTGACGTGGTCCACAATTATATGATGGTCTAATGGTGATTCTTGATCCTAAGTGGGTCTAGGGATCATAAAATGGCTCAAAGGAGCAAGGATGTAGATAGTTGTGTACTCACAAAGGTGAGTAGGGTGATAGATTTGATTTAGATAACTGATATATTGTTAAAGATGGATCAAAGGAAGTTAATATGAATGGAAAAACACTTGCACACACATAGTGATAATTAATGTTGGGATTTGGATGTTTGAAGGGTAAACTTAAGGGTCAAATGATCTAACAGACGTGGATTGTTGGCAAATGAGAGTTGATCGATGGCGATGAGGAGGAATCACCAACGATTGTTGTGGAAATGTACGGGATGATGATAAACGAGATAATTTTGATTAAATCTTGTAAATGATGAGTAAACGAGATAAAAATGTAAAAGGAAAGAAACTTACCTTGTATAAGTTGATAAATGAAGACTAGAAGATGATATTACTTGAGAGAGGGAGATTGTAGATGCAAGAATATTATTGAGTGGATTCTGGATGTTTAAATGACCTCCAAAGGTTGAAGAAGAGATTATTAATGTTTTGAATGCTGCTGTGATGATCTCTAACTCTGTGACATGGCTATGATACAAAGAAAATATAATGTAAAGTCCCAAAGATCGAGCAATATGAAAACACCTCAAACAATGTACAACTACAAGCTAACCTCAAATACAGGTCTGAAACTCATTTATATAGGGTCGGCGTCAACTGGGATAATCGTTGGTTATCGGTTAGAATCACTGACGATCTAGACTTTACAGGAAAAGGTTGAAACTGCTTCCCAAATCGAGATTTTTGGTTATTTTGATGAAGGATGGGCATTGGAAAGAGGTTATATGGGTAAGGGGTTATGAAATGGTTGAGAAGTTACTTATTTTTTTGGATTTATTTGATTTTGGTTTCTAAGTGGTTTGGGTGGTTTTAAGAGGAGTAAAATAGGATTTTACAGTTGTAGAATGATATTTATGGGAGTAAATATAATGGGGAGAAATAAGACTTAGGATAGAGGATTAAAGATGATAATATTGATGTGATAATGTGGAGACTTAAGCGAATGCATATATAGGAATTAGCGGTGCTAATTTTAGGTGTCTACATTGTCTTGTATGAGTGATTGTGATTTTAAAAAGGATATTTCTTTTTCCTTTTTCCATTACTTAGGTTATCATTGACCACATGTAAAAATATTTAAAATTAAATCAAAATTAAAATTATTTTTGCTATCTATTAATTTTTTTGTGAGATATTTCATGATTTATGTAATAGTAAAAAAATGATATTACAGTGCTAAAAATTATACCCAAGGAATCCTAGATCTTTCACCAACCATTCATGACCTAACACGAAGTTACGGAAAATATTTGAAAGTGGAACATCACCAAATTTAGCTATGTTTGTGAGATCCTTTTCCCTCCCATCATATTCATCATCGTTGGTTAGTTTTACTTCACTAGCTTTAGGAACGTCCAAGCCAAAAAAGTCCAATGTTGATCGAATTGGAGAACGAGCTAGGTAAACAAAATGTTGCTACCGAGAAAATGTAATATGATGGAAAATGTTGGAGCTGGAAATAACCCTTGAAAAACATGGGCATTAGCTAGTGAGTGGCTACTCCATAATGGGATGCATTCCAACATAATTATGCCTACGAAACCAAATGGTTTATGGGACCACTCAAAATTCTAACTCCTTGAAGATTTGTGCATTTAGGTTGTAGTCGGGACACCCTAAAAACTAGCGAGATGAAAGAGTGAGAAACATGATATTTTAGCACTAATAGGGTCCCATGAATATTTTATTTTTCTGCAGAGAAAAAATAGGAGACTTTAGCGATGGCAAAGCAAATTCCCATGAATTCTAAATAGAATATTAAAAGGAAAAATTTGGAGGAAGCTCGAAGAGAGATGCAAAGTGGCAAAAAAATACCTAATTTTTTTAAGAAAATGTTTTTTCGGTGCCCCACATTGCTTTATGGGGTTGAAATCCTCTCCCAAAATGTATTTTCTCAAAAATTTTAGGAGCTTTGTTGGGTTTAAGCATAAATATTCAAAAAAATTACATGTGACCACATTTCCTAGCCAAACAAGAGCGGTAGCCCCAAACATGGGACACCATTATTAGTGGTATCTTCTATAAGGTAGCCCTTTTTCTTGTTAATTTGATTTAAGATGTCCCATAGATATTTTATTTTACTTTCCTTAAATAACTCTACCAGGAATCAACTCTTAAAATTTAATTTCCCATACTTGACTCTAATGTTCGTGTAACCCGGTTTTACGACAAGATTCTATTGAGGCACTCATGCCTCGGGCCTTGAGGTATAACTCGTAGATTTTCTCCTTGTTTCATTGTGTAGAAGGTAGTAGAGGAGAGGGCCTAGTAGTTAGTGCCTTAACTTTATGGATCTCCATGGTGATGTAGGTTTTCCACAGAATGTGAAATTAGTAAACCACGCCATTTATGCTTTTGAAATTTATTTGACTTGTCATTTTCAACTTGAAGAGCTTGTATCTCGAAAGATTAGTTTTATTATTATTTTAAAGAGTTGAACAATTGTTGTTTCTCTTTCACCAATTTTTTGGAGTGTTCCACACATTTGATTGAGGTAAATCATGCCCTTAAACTATGTATTAGGTTACGAAATTTATGTAATGTGGATCTTATCACACTACCGACCCACCTTATAGTAGATTTTATCCTCTATTACCCTCTTATCAAGGAGCTTATACTTGGACATTGTGTCACTTTATGCATTAAGCGGATACCTACATTTGGAAACTTTTTACTTTTCACTTATATGTTGAATCATCACTTCCATAATTTTTTTATATTTTTGACATGGTTTTCCGTTTATTCTAAAAATTCATTTTGATTTTTAATATGTGTGTTAGGATTCTCTTTTTTTCATTCCATTTTTGATAGGGATGTCATGTTGTTGTAAACAAAATTAATGAAAATATGAGTTTCAGTCTCAAATAATGAACAACATGTTTGTGAAATCAAGGATTCAAGGCACCCAATTTTGATTGTGTCTACTCTCATATGCATTAAAGATATCCGCTCGATGGTTTAGAATGAGGAGGAGGAGGATGTTGGTAATTATAATAATGATTAGAAAGTGGACCATGGTTTTGGGCTTGCATACTTTCTAGATTTTTTAATGTAATCGTATGCCTCCAAAGGGTTATTTATGCAAAATTTAGGATGATACTATAGATATCTTTATTCGTTATGATGCTCTAAGTTGGATTCTCAAGGTAGGGAATATTTTATATTGAAATTATGTTGTATCATATCATGTTTTCTTGTTTCTTTATTATGATAAGATGTTTCTTGTATCTAATATTTTGACATAACCTAGGAAAATGTTGGCAAAGATGAACCCCACTCTTATTATTTAGTTAAATGGTGTCAGTTCCTCATGAAGAAATCCATGCCTTGATGAGATGTAATCATCATATTCTATGAGATATATTTTTGTGAAATTATTTGTTTACTTCCATAAAGTGCTTTCTTGAAAGAGGTTAGAAGGGGTGATCTCTCTATGGTTTATTAGAGGGCATGAAGGCATTACATGAAGCACTCATCAAAATTGTTTCAATATCAACATCTAGTAAAACATCTCTTTACATTATGCTTTGATCGATTCCTGCACCCTAGTCTAAAGAACTTACTTTCTTTGTTTTTACTTCCATAAACATTGGATTCATCGTCTTGGATATGCCAATTTGCAATGGTCGATTGTATAGATGGAGAGTGCTTCAATGTGGGAAAATATAGGTAGTGGAAACTTATTAGAACCCTAGGTTGAATGTAAGGGGTACTAGATTGGGGATTCATTTATTTATTTAGTTATGAACACATGAAAAATCCCTTTTATATTATATTTTGATGGACATTCATACCTAGTTCTACATATTTTAACATGTTAAAAGTATGGTTGTAAAGTTGAACTAATTAAATTGGACACCTATTAGTTACATTTTATGAAATGAATTCAATGCCTTGTGAGGATACCCATGTTATATTTAAGTTTCCCTCCTCATACATTTGTATTTTAAAGTATTTTATGTGGAAAAATCAAATTCCATTTATTAATATTGTTCTGGATTTTTTCCTCTCTAGAATTTAATTTCTTAAAATGTGAAGTGTACAATCTGTTTTGGGAGAGGAGTTGTTTACCCAATAATAGGGATTTCTTGGAATATAGGTATACAACAATTTAATATAGCAAGTAAACTACGTAGTGTATCATTTTAGTGACTCTCTACATAATTTATTAATATTTGTAGAAACTTCAAATTCACCACTCCTAAATTGCTCTTAAATCATCCTAAAAATTATAAAAACACTCACTAACCATTTCTTCATTAATTAATTAAATCCCCTTTTTCACATCCACTTCCCATAACATCCAGTAGATAATCTATCCTACTTAATTAATCCTAATCCTAATTAACAATCTACTAACCCTACATCTCTGTTATCCCATGTTCATCAAGATCAACTAACGTCTCCATATAAACTCTATATAAACAACCTTCTAAAAAGACAAAAATACACCTAATCTCACGAAAGCTTTCTATTATTTAGAAACCTAGCTAAATTGAGAAACCCTCTTGATGTAAGAGCCTACTAAAGCTGGATATTACTTCCATTTGGGAAATCTCCTTACATCATAATCCCTTATTTATAACGCACTTCTCTATCTTGCATAACCAATTTTCAAAGCATCCATATATCAAAAGTAAGTCTACAAAATAAGGGAGTTTTCATGTCATATTTTTATTCATATATTTAATGGTTTTGTTTACACCCTAAAAAAATATATGAGAATGCAATGTGTAAATATATCGGATGCAAGGGTTCATTACAAGGGGTTATTATGAATCAATTAATTTATAATTAACCATGTATAATCATAATAACATATTAATACTTGCAAGAATGATAAATGATATAATCTCAAAAATGCAAAAAGTGATGAAGACTTAATTGTATACAGAGTGTAATAAAGGATATATAGGTGAACAAACTAGATAAATAAGATATTTGATCTTGAAGATGCTTTATTTTTAATTTTGTAGCTAGAAATTGTATTTTTCCAAGACTATAAGGGCCTACCCTTTTCTCTATGACTCGAACTCTTATATATGTTATTGGACCTACTTGCAACCTGGGTCCTACAAATTTCTATGCCCTTTGCTTTTCTAAAAATATTTGTCACTATATGTCACTCTAGCTTAGCCAACCTATAATGATCTACAACAAGTGGAAACCATGTATACCTATAATACCATTCATTAAAGCATTATATGACAAAAGGAGAAATCAGTGTGTGGATGATGTTGGACTACCCTTGGTGTTCAACCCGTGTTGAACCATTCTATTTTTGTACTACATGTCCTCGAGCATGTTTGGAAATGGAGAAAGGTAGACTCTTTAAACCAATTGAGTACTTTATACCTGTAGTAATGACTACTATAAATGACGTGCAAATTATTTTGGAAGATTTATGAGATCCTTGAGTGATTTTTATTGATATTTTCCATGGGAGCCTATGAATGCGCAAGTTGAGTTATAAAGTGATATTGACTTGCTTATATAGGCTTTCCTAGGTGAAATGTTATGTTGAGGTAGTCCCTAGGAAGATTAAATGACACATATAAGATGGTCAAATTGAAAATAGAGTCATTAGATAAGAGGAGGAAATCCGTATAGGTTGGCCAAAACTGTAGTCCACTATGGCCCTGGAAGGTATGATTTTGACTAAGCAAATAATGGGACAAAAGTTAAAGCTTGAGAATGTTGCTTAGCGATAAATGACTACTTTGGTTAATTAATATTTCTTGGATGAATGAAAAAGTAGAGTGTAATGATGAGCAAGTCAAGATAAAGATAGAGAGATGTGTTGATTAAGCTTAGAATGTGAACATTTATCTTAGTAAGGGAACAAAGCCAAAATTGTCGTTGCCAAATGATAAGTTACCGAATTTCGGTATCTACATGTTTCTCTTACATGCTTTATCTTGATGTCTTTTTTAATTATAAATTATGTTTTATGTGGTGATAATTCCTAGCTATATGTCTATAGTTTAATAAAAAAAAACATTTGGTGCACTCGATGGGATACCCCTTTGTCTCCTTTAATTTTATGCATTTTTGCTTGAGATTTTATAGGTTTTAATATGGTTGAGTTCTTCTTGCAGGTTTAAAAGTATTGTTTACATATAAAAAATATATCTTGGCCTTTAAACTAATTTCATTTTTATTGTGAATATCTTATTGCTTTCCCTTTAAGATTTATTGTGTTCCTAACATACATAAAAGGATGAAATATTACAATAAGAGGCTATTCTGATTTAATTAACTTCCAACATTAATTTCCCAAATACAAAGAAGGCCTTACAAAGTGATTATTGATCTAAAAACTATCAAAACACAAAGGATAAATTGCACTTAGCTGATTTTATAAGGATTTAAGAGATTTTGAGTGATCGAATGTAGGAGCATGTTAATGTAGTCTTATTTAACCCAAAAAAGCCCAAGGTGTCTTTGGCACATAACCCAGTAGAACTTGAGCACTCACCCAAAACACGCAAGGGTACCAGGTCCCTCTTTTATGTGAGCTCTATCAAGGAGTTAGCATGATGGGCAGATGTATATTCCAGATTCATAACAAACATTCACGTACATTACAGAATATAAGCTAAATCTAGATCATAAGCCTAATACTAACTCATATAAGTATCAAGATTTTATCTACCATGCAAGAACCAATAATAGATATGTTTACAACCAATATCTAGCCACAAAGTACCATTATATTAAGTACTATAAAACACATAAACTATTTACATACGTATAAGTGTCACCATGAGTCATGCACACACATATTCCAACGAATAACTCTAATACGAAGTGATCATCCTAACCTATGCAAACCATACATATATAGGTGTGGGGACTTGCCCTTCAACACCCATGCATCCTCAAAATAGGCTACATGCTAAGAATAGCCATGCGTCGCTACAAGATAACTATAAAAACATACAAGCTTTCCTTATAATAGATCTACTACAGTTAACTCCTAGTTCAGATCCTATATTTAGCTCAGAACTATGCATGTTGATTGGTCTTCCTTGTATCCCAAAATAGACCTTTCTTGAACCACAATTCTTCATGTTCCAACCTTATCTTCAAAACCTTGCTTGACCAACACTCCAGATCTATATTTAGATCTAAAAGTGTTGACTCTTTTTACGCATAATCCTTTCTTGTTTGACTCCAACGCGTAAACCCCGTTCTCCTCGCGTGCGCTTCCTCATGTGCCTTTATCCCATCCACTACATTCTCCTTAGTACTTATTTATTTTCTCTACTCAATAGCTAATATGGAATTGGAATGCTTCAATGTTGAGAGCGCACTTGAAACTACACATATTTAAAACAATACAATTAGGTCAAAATCATCTGTATGGTCCTGACCCTTCTATATGGTCTTGAAAATGTTTGGATTATACTCCTATAACATTTTATGTGATTCTCCTTACTAGAAATGAGTGTCTTTGTATGTTAGTCTTCTTTTCTTACCTTCGAAATGGCTTTGTAACTCTGCTCAAAACCCTCAAAATGATGAAGTTCTTATAAAAAAATTTTGTGGGTTGTGGGAAGACCTATGCATTGTTGACATTACCACTACTCCAAATAGAGCTCTAACTACACATAATTCTCCTAACATATTATATCTACCATAGGATAATCATAATTTGATAATCGTGCTTTGTGACAATGCTATGCTTGAGTTTCACAGTAGCTTGAATACTTGGGAAGGGTTGCTTTGCATGAACATGGAGAGAAGATGGAGACCCCTAGACTTGTAGGAGACTTTATAACTATGGAGGGTGTTTCCCTAATGGTTTTACATCAATTATTTCATTATTTATGGAGAAGAGAGTGCATTTTGTGCTTGATTTAACTTGAGGAGAACATAAAGTGCCATGTCCCTAAGTGAGGTATAATTGACTTGCTTATATAGGCTTCTGATGATTATTAGTTCATAAAAGGCCAACAAATGGAAATATTAGACCATATGAAGATGATTCAATTGAAATTTTTAGTGCATAATGTGTCAGACCAAAACTATACATAAGGATCAAGATGTAGAATTCTAGAAATTGACCCAAACCGACAGTTTTAACCTAAAGGGAAAACCACGTTTGGCTTTTGGGTCGAGGATAACTATTTTTAGATGCATTTTATGCTTTATGAAATATCAATAATTGATGACAGATATGAGTGAAAATATAAGAACATATTCGAAGGGCTATTGGGGTGTGCTAAGCAAGAGTGAGGAGACTGTATTTGTGCATGCAAACATGTAATGTCAAGATCAACATTGTCAAAGGATAGATTGTAAAATATTAGTGACTACATTTCCCCCTTTAAGTATGAAATGAAAATTACGTACTTAAAGGAAAAGATACCTGAGTGTGTAGACACATTTTGTCTTTTCTCGCAATAAATTTATTTTGTAGTGTCCTTGTTGTGTTGGTGTTAGCACACTCCAAAATGAAACCTACATCATAAATATAGTCAATGCCTAAAATATGAAACTGAAATTTAAATCAACATGTGATTAAATTTAAATTGAATTAAATCTTAATTTCAGAGTAACTTTACTTGTAATAATGATATACAAGTGATAGCTATAGTAAGACATAAGCAATAAGCAAACAATAATATTAAACCCTAGGCGGAGAGAGAGAGGGTGACTTAGCTGATTTTACAAAATCTAGAGATGATCTAGGTAGGAGAACTATTGAAACAAATTATAAGAAACTTGGATAAGGTGTAGACATTAAATCACGAGATTTGGGTATTTATCTAGTCTTGATCACATACCACTATTCGCATGATTCCTAAGAGAGAAAAGTAATAATTGATCACTGTCTTTGGCCATCTTGTTTGCTTTCTGTTTCCTCTTTTGGTCTTACACTCCTTCTTACCCAGTCTGTCTTTTCATACTTCATAATTTCTCACTCTAGACACCAACACCTAGCCAGGATGCCGGTGCAGTGCCCCTGCTCCCTTTAGGTGCCCCCAACAGACTTGTTGAACCTTTGTCATTGTCATATATGTTGTCATTGATGTCAAACTACATTGAATGTTAAATGACATTGATGGCAAAAATAATGAATAAGTAAAGAAGACGAAAGGATTGAGCGTGATCAACTCACAAGAGAAAGCATCATAATCGAAATTAGCTTAGGAAAACATGTGAAGAAGTTTGATTGGTAATGTTAGCTTATCAGAGGCTTCTTGATGTTCAAGGATAAGTTATAAGGGGCTTAGTCAATTTTTGGGCTAGCCGCGGAGACGAGGAGATATCTGCGAAAGTCTAGAGATGGCCGCATAAGCCTTAAAGTAGTTGTTGATGAATTATAGAAGGACATAAAAATATAGAAGAAGGCTGCGAAGGTATGTGAAGGCCACAAGTAAAGGAAAAAAAATGCTAAAACAAAAGGAGCCAAAGGAAAAACACAGATAGAAGAAGAAGGATAAAGACGTTGAAGTTCAAAAATAACCACTGAGAACAAAGGTACATAAGACCTGAGAAGCCACAAGTGTAAACGGTGAAGCTTTAGAGTAAAGAAAGTCATGGGTAGTGCTAGGAAGAACAAGAAAAATATGTGAAGGATAGATGATGCTGTAAATAAAAGAAAAAGTTGTATAGTACTAGAAGAAGATGTGAAAATCTGTAGATACTTGTAAAAGCCGCGTATATAAGAATAGAGTCGCGACATGGAACAAAGCTCCGTAAAGGAAGTAAACAAGGAGAAAAGCCGTGAAACATTGTAAAATCCAAAAGAAGCATAAAAAATTCACGAGATAACTAAATAGTCATTGAGAAAGGAGAAAAGACGCAGATCAAAGGAAATTTCCGTGATATAAAGGAAAAGGTTACAAAAGCCAAGGAAGCCATGGGTAGAGAAAATATGAACTAGAGATGGATCAAGGATAATCAAATAGAGTTTAAAATGGAAGAAGTGAGAGTCAGTATCTAAAATTGATGATGATTTGATTGTGAAATATTGATTACGTGTGTATAACTAGAACTCCACAAAGAATGATGAAGTCCACTATTCTAGCTATTAGAATTTAATGCTTTTTGAATTCAAAGTAATTCAATTACACTCTAAATGAAGATTCTTGATTCCAAGGCATAAATTAAATATTGGAGAAGAAAGGGGCTCGTTTATTCCTGATCACGAGGAAATCCTAAAAATACAAGAAATCTATTTTTAGGATTCGGCTCATAAATAATTTCTGGCAGATGCATAAAAGAAGGTGAAATTAAGCCGAATATAGAAGAAAAATATATGGATTTAGCGGCATGCATTTAATAATCTAGATTTTCAGGCGATAGAGCAGGAGAGATTGCATGACACACAAGATGAAGTGGAAAATTAGGTCGATTATTTATATAGAGAAAATTAGACACATTCGAGAGAGTTGTTGGAGTGGGAAAATGAGGCAATAGAATTGAAGGAGTGACAAGAGAGAAGATTCTTAAGAGAAAAATGATGTAGTCAAGTTGATGGAGTGAAAGAAGAAGAGAGAGGCCAAAGAAATAATGCAAGTTTGAGAGCAGAGTTTGAAAATTTGATCACATGCATTACAAATTAATGAAATCAGCAAGAGAAATCTCATGAGTTGAAGAGATGAAGAAATGAAGATATGAATAATAGAGAAAAGAGAGAGAAAGTGCAATCAAGCCAGGAGATTTTTAGAGAAGAAAATGACTCAGAGAAGTTGTTGAATCATTTAATGCTAATGAAGGAGAAACGAGTAGAGAGCTATGTAAGGAAAGAATATACAATTGAATGATGTAGATTTGTTGAAGAGAAGAGTGAGATGAAGCTGAGGATAAAGTCATTGCAGAGAGGAAGAAAGAAGATGTGGTAGAATAATGAAGATCTAGTGCAAAGAGAAAGAAAAGAGCTATGTGCAGAAGGAGACAACATTATCAGATGAAGAAATGATGTGTAGAGAAAAGCAAAAAGTTTGATAAGTAAAATGTGAAGAAAGGAGAGACCAAAAAGAGGTAAATAAAACATTGCATATCTAACTTTGAAGAGTAATAGTGAATGAAATAGTAAAGTGAAATGAAATAAAAAGGTAAATAATAAGTCTAAGTTGTAGCTTAACATTTTCGGGGTTATAACCTCCTTATGGGTAGGTTCTTGCAGAAGATTAGTTGTAGCTAATTAAATTAGGGGTTGGTGCTCCTTGTGGGGTTGGTTCCTCACTAAACAAATCTCTTGTGATGCATTATATTCACTTGAGTTCTTTGTTGTGTGTAATATCAAAAAGGTGTATGGGTTGGTGCTCCTTGTGGGGTTGGTGCCTCACTAAAAAAATCTTGTAGGATGTGTAATATTCTTACAAGTCCTTGCTTTGAGTAATATAAGAAATAGTTTCAATGGGTTTTTGTCCCGAAAGGGTTTCCCACATTATATTTGGTCTCCTCATGTGAATGTGTGTGTATGCTTCTTATTCTTATAGTCTCATGATCAATATTACATGCTTATAACAATCAATAATAGTTAACAAAAATAGATACAAAAAGAGGAAATTGATTGTAAGTTTTATTAGCACTGATTCACCCCCCCTCTCAGTGCCTAAAATATCTAACAATTGGTATCAAAGCGATGGTTCTCCTGTGTAAAGCTTAACAACTTGGAGTTGATCCTAGAGAAAGATAAGCATGAAAAATCTACTTACAGAAAGTATCAGGATGAAGCTCACAAAGAAAGGTTGATGATGGAAATGGAAAGTTACAACAACTCTAGAAATGATTTAGATGATGAAGAAGCTGAGGTTAATCTAAAGGCTGAGCTAGAATGTGCTCTAGAAGAATTAGACAAGATCAGGAAGAAAAACAAGAATTTGAAAGCCTACATCAATGCCTATGAAAATAACATCACTCTCCTTGAAAAGAAGTTGAGTAAAAAGAACAAGAGGATGCTCAAGAATGTGTAGAAGATGATTCTCAATCAGATAAAGTATTGAACTCTCTCAAACTCAAAGACGAAGAAATCACCAAGATGAAAATATTTGTGAAGGAACAAGAAGAGAAAATTAGACATCATGAAGCGGTGCACCGATCCAAATGGAGAAAGAACATGAAGAAAAGATTGAGGAACTTGAGGAACAAGTCAATCTAATTTCTAAAGCTCTCAGGGACAAAATTGAAGAATATGAAAAACTCAACTCAGCCATGAAAATATTCGAGAAATCCAGACCAGAAAAAGCAAGCAAATGAGAAGATAAAAATGATAAAAAAGATGCTTGCCAGAAGCTCAAAGTTGAACTAAAGAATTTGAAGACAGAAATGGAACAAATGTAGACTAGCATAATAGAGCATGAGACTCTTAGAAAAGAATTAGAACAAGTAAGGAAAAGGGAGTTGAAAGTTGAATCAAGACAAACATGCTGTCAAAAATGCTCATAAAAATAAGGAGAATGAAAAGTCTAGTTCCAGCATGCAACCAAACAAGAAGTAGACCAAGGTGACTAACACTAGATGATTCAAGATAATCAGAAACCCAATGCATCTAGGTATGAGAGAAAATTTAATGGATATTGTTACTCATGTTATGGTTTTGGTCACAAGGCCGTGGAGTGTAAATGGATCAAGATAGACAAAGAACATCCATGGAGGGATAACAGATTTGAGTCTAAGAAGAATAGGATGTGTTTCAATTGTCATGAAAGAGGACACATTGCTAGGTACTGCTTAGAAAAATCCTTAAGACAGTTTAGCAATGATCACTCACATTTAGATAAAAGGATAAATCATGTAATGTGTTATACATGTCATGAAATTGGGCATTATTCAAAGCATTGCTATCAAAATGAACAACCTAAATGCAATAGTAGACCTCATACCTTCAGATGGAAAGAAAAGAAATATTCTACCATAAAAAGATGATTCCTAAGAATCATACAAAAACTGCCAAGACTCAAACAACTCCTAAAGAGAAGAAGATGAGATGGGTATACAAGATCAAGAAGAAGAAGTCAAAGAAGAAAAGAAGACAAGCTAATCATGGAAAAATAGTAAAGAATTTCTTCCTCAAGTGGTGGATAAGGAAAAAAGCCAGTATATTTTTCTCAAGCAGGATAGAGATACTCAAAGGCATACAATCAAGAAATGAGAACTCAAGTAATGAGACAATGATACAAAAGAATACATCTAGAGATACTGACAAGAAAACAAGGACTAGAAAAGATGAAACTGAGTCATCATATTGTTTTGATGACTTCCTACTATTTTAACCAAGCCTAAGAAGACATGATATACCTTCTCTAAGCTTCTAGAAGGTATACCAAATCTAGAGGAAGCATGGTAAAAATTCCATCATGGTGAGATTGGACAAGAATGAAAAAAGATGTTGGTTGGTGGAAAAAGTCGTAGTTTAATTGAGTGAGATGTCAAGGTATGTCATATATGATTTGCTCCATGTTATACAATGTTGTATGTAGTAAAGTCCTTATGTATTCCCCTAAGCCAACATAGGAAGAGAAAGTTGTAATTTGTATACTGATCATGTATGTGTCTCCTTAACCTTGTCATTGGTATAATCAAGTGAGAAGTGGTTCCATGAGAGAAATATTGAATCAATGAACAAGATGGTTGTATGGTAAAATCTGAATTAGAATAGTCCTGATACTGTTGAGGATGTATGGATGGTTATTAGAAGCAACACATGTTCATGGTTGAAAAAATGAGTCAAGTGGTCATAAAACCCTCATGCTTTGAGTCTTGAAAGAAAAGTCTATCCTCTGTCAAAGTTTATCATGACCAAGTGAAATCAAGTAATGTCAAATCTGACTTTAGTGTGTTTTGGTCACATGTGAATCTTGATGCTGAAAAGTCCAATCATAAGTGTCTTGCATGTCAAGTCTACTATCATGATCCCTCAAATGCAAAATGTGTGAAGTACATGTGTGTGTTCATTATATAAGTGCATATTCTAGAATTGTCTTTATCACACAGACTACTGATATGAGTAAAGTAATGCAAGACTTTCATAGTCTACAAGTGTGAGGAAAGGTGATAGGATTTGTATGAGTAACCAATTAATGAACAAGTGAATCTTGATGATTTGATGGTGAAGATGTCTTCCAATGAGTACCCTTGCATAACAATTGATGTAATAGTTGGTATCTCATAACAATTGGTATCTCCAAACTATGCATACCGCATGCTTAGAATATGTTTTTGAGCAGATTCAAGATGAGTTAATGACTATCTATGGATGAGATTGGAGAAAGCAGGATAGGTTACAAGAATGAGAAGATTAATGCATGCCACAAGTGGAAATCATGACACTAAGTAATGGATAAGTGTCAGGAAGCCGAAGATCAAGAAATTAGAAGAGGGGATTCATACTTTGTGAGGAAAGTGTTTGAGACAGAAATATGTAACATACAAGATGAAATACAACCTCAACAAGAGAATATGGACAAAGAGAGCTTAGTGCCAGTTCAAAGAAAATGGAGTGAAGCACAACATGCAATAGAGAGTGTTTTTAACAACGAAAAATGCAACATTATCCAAGGGGGAGTTACTAGTGATCAAGTGGATTTTTTTTGCTACTAATGGGAGACAAAAAAAGATGGAACACAGTCCTAGGGGAGCATTCTTGTGAAATATAAGCTCCAAAACAACACCAAACAATATTTAGGTGAGGGGGAGCTAGTTTACTAACACATTACTACAATTGGTATCATCAACTCAAGGAGGAGCATTGCCATGAACATACCAAATCAAGTGCATCAAAAGCATGAGCAAAGGGGGAGCCTCTTAAGGTAAGAACACGATGAATCTAGCTTACTAGTGTATTCAAATTTTTATGGCATAGTTGGTCCTTTGTCATTGTTGTCAAAGGGGGAGAAAAACTGGAGAACATAAACCATGATTACTAATGTTTTTGTCATCAACGGTTATAGGTTTCTGGGTGTGTTGCCATCAATGAAAAGAGGGAGATTGTTAAACCTTTTTCATTGTCATATATATTGTCATTGATGAAAAAAGTATTTAATGTCAAATGGAATTGATGGCAAAAAGAGTGAATAAGTAAAGAAGATGAAGGATTGGTAGTATCAGCTCACAAGAGAAAGCATCAAAATTAGAAAGCAGCTCAAGAAAGCATGTGAAGAAGTTTGATTGGTAGTGTCAGCTCTCAGAGGATTCAAGATGTTCAAGGATAAGTTCTAAGGGACTTAGTTTTTGGGAAATATGAGGAGACGAGGAGATATCCGCCAAAGTCAAGAGATGGCCACAAAAGTCTTGAAGTAGTTGTCGATGACTTGTAGAAGGACTAAGAACTCTTAGAAGAAGCCACGGAAGGTAGGTGAAGACTGCGAGTAAAGGAATGAATCCACCAAATCAAAAAAAGCCAAAGGACAAGCGCATACAAAAGAAGGAGAAAGACACTAAAGTTCAAATATAGCCACCGAAGTCTAAGGATATCCGCAGATGTCTAGAAGATGTGAAATCCACAAACAAAGCCGCGTAAGACTTGAGAAGCCATGAGTGTAAAAGTGAAGGCATGGAGTAAAGGAAGTTATGTGTAATGCCACGTAGAATAAGAAAAATCCGTGAAGGATAGATGATGCCGTGATTAAAATAAAAGCTATAGAGTACTAAAAGAAGATGTGGAAAGCCGTGATTACTTGTAAAAGATGCGTATATAAGAATAAAGTTGCGGACATGGAACAAATCCACATAAAGTCAACAAACAAGGAGAAAATATGAGACATTGTAAAAGCCGCAAGAAGCATAGAAAAGTCACCGATAAGTAAATAGCCACCAAGAAAGGAGAAAAGACATAGATCAAAGAAAATTTCCGTGATACAAAGGAAAAGGTCACAAAAGCCAAGGGAAGCTATGAATCAAGAAAATATGAACTAGAGATGGATCAAGGACAATCAGATAGAGTTTAAAATGGAAGAAGTGAGAGTCAGTATCCAAAATCGATGATGATTCAATTGACAAAAGATTATGGTATGTGTACAACTTGAAACTCTACAAAGATGATGAAGTCCACTATTCCAACTACTAGAATTTAATGCTTGTTGACTTCAAAGTAATTTAATTACACTCTCCATGAAGATTCTGATTCTAAGGTGTAAATTAAATATTGGAGAAGAAAGGGGCTCGTTTATTCCTAATCACGAGGAAATCCTAAAAATACAAGAAATCTATTTTTAGGAGTCGGCTCATAAATAATTTTTGGTAGATGCATAGAAGAAGGTGAAATTAAGTGAATATAGAAGAAAAAATATGGAGTTAGCAACATGCATTTAATAGTCTAGATTTTTAGGTGACAGAGCAGGAGAGATTGCATGACACACAAGATGAAGTGGTAGATTGGGTCGATTGTTTATATAGAAAAATTGGATGCATTTGAGAGAGTTTCTTGAGTGGGAAAATGATGCACCAAATTGAAGGAGAGTGACATGAGAGAAGAGGCTCAAGAGAAAAATGATGCATTCAAGATGAAGGAGCGAAAGAGGAAGAGAGAGGCCAAAGGAATAATGCAGGTATGAGAGCAGAGTCTAAAATTTGATCAGATGCATTACAAATTAATGAAATCAGCAAGAGCACTCTCATGAGATAAAGAGATGAAGAAATGAAGATCTGAATAATAGAGAAAAGAGAGAAAGTGCAGTCAGAGCTAAAGAGATTTTAAGAGAAGAAAATGACTTAGAGTAGTTGTTGAATCATCTAATGCTAATGAAGGAGAAACAATAAGAGAGTTGTGAAAGGAAAGAATATACAATCAAATGATGTAGATTTACTAAAGAGGAGCAAGAAGAAGCTAAGAATAAATTAATTGTAGATAGGAAGAAAGAAGATGTGACATAATAATGAACATCTAGTGTAGAGAGAAAGAGAAGAGCTATGTGCAGAAGGAGACAACATTATCAGATGAAGAACTGATGTGTAGAGAAAATAATTATTTTGATAAGTCAAATGTGAAGAAAGGAGAGACCAAAAAGAGGTAAAGAAAACATCACATATCTAACTTTGAAGAGTAATAGTAAATGAATGAAATAACAAGGTGATCATAATCAATTGTGTATGCAACACAAAGACTAAATGATCAAAATGTATGTGAACAATAAGTCTAAGTTGTAGCTTAGCATTTTCGGGGGTTGCAGCCTCCTTATGGGTAGGTGCATGTAGAAGATCAATTGTAGCTGATTAAATTAGGGGTTGGTGCCTCACTAAACAAATCTCTTGTGATGTGTTATATTCACTTGAGTTCTTTGTTGTGTATAATATCGAAAAGGTGTATGGGGTTGGTGCTCCTTGTGGGGTTGGTGTCTCACTAAAAATCCTTGTAGGATGTGTAATATTCTTGCAAGTCCTTGCTTTGAGTAATATAAGAAAATGTTTTAGTGGGGTTTTGTCCCAAAGGGTTTCCCACATTATATCTGGTCTCCTCATGTGAATGTGTGTGATTCCTATAGTCTCATGATTAATAATAGTTAACATAAATAGATACATAAAAGAGAAAATTGATTGTTAGTTTTAGCAACATTGATTCACCCCCTTGTTAGTCCCTAAAATCTTTAACACCTCTTTATACTTTGGTCGCATACTTTGGGTATTTTCTAGCCATTTGGGCATCTTGCTTTTTATTAGTCATCCTTTTAGTGGTTAATTATGAAATTCAAACAAGGGAATCATATAAATATAAAGCTATGTGCTCATAAAAAGGACCAAGCACTAAACATTAGCTATCACCACCTAAGGTTGCATCAAAGAGCATTATAAAGAGAATTAGGGCATCCATCTAGATCCACACAAGGGATAAGGGATTGATATTTTTGCATACACACATGAGAGGGGAAGTTCATTCTTTCATGCACACATCTATTTACATCTTTTAAATTTAGCTATTTCTTCTTTATCAGTGCTATTTTCACAAGAACCACATAGGGAACAATTCTACACACACAAAAACTACATGGGGTCTCGTGATGTAGTGCTACGCTTGATTATAAGTTCACCTTGTTGACCAAGAGACAACTTGACATCCCATTTTACATATTTCCTTTTAGGATTTTATGTAGTTTGGGGGTTTGCAAGTAATATTTCTTATTACAAGTTTCAGGTGAACAACAACAAAGTTTAGAAAAGTAAAGGTGATAAAAATGACAACCAATGGACATATTGCAACCATGTAAAATTGAGTTCCATAGCTTCGAGCGATCACAGTGCCCAAAATAGGTCTCTGGCACCCCAAGAACTCTTGACCACTGCATATGCACCACAGTCCTAGAATTTTTGGCACTCCTGCAATTTTCTCGGTTTCATGTGTGATCTTTATGAGTCCCTGTTCCATCAATTTTCTAGCTCTACATAGTTTCAACATAACTGCGAATCAACTAAGTATTTTATTCCCTTCATTTGCAACTAAGGTTTTGTTGGTATGAAAATCTAGCGGGAGGGCAGATCTATGGATAGACAAGCCAACAGTGTGTGGGCATGGCCCCTCTTTGAGATAGCAAAGCAAAATTGGTTTATTGCTATTCTACCAAAGAGGAATTTGCGTAAGTCCTTCAATATTCTGCCTTCAGGGGTTTGGGATCTCGTCCCAGTTGGGGTATTTCCGACTTGTGAAAAGAAGGGAAAGAAGTGAGGAGAGGAGATAAGATAGATCTGAAGGGAGAAAAGAAATGAATTCCAAAGCAGAAAGGTCAGAGGGTCTATGTTTTGGGCTGGTAGTAAATAAAGTGAACCTACTTGCATAGATGAACAAAGCAATACTGATGAACAAATGACAAAAAAGTAGAGATAGATCTAACAGAATAAACACACAGATCTGACATAAGAAAGATCGGATGCACATAACACATGTATTCAGCACAAAGTCTTAATATTTGTATTAATGTTTTCTTCTGTTACAAAAGTACAAAGCCTTTTCTTCTCACTTCTATTTTTCATCTAAAAGTGTCCACCACTTGAATACAAAAACATTCAAGTATATATAGAAGGAGAAGGAGAGAGAAGGCAAAAAGAAACCAATGACTTAATTACAAAATATCTACAAAATATCTAAAAGTCAAATGTTGACTTTGGGGCAACTTGGTGGATAACAACATCCCATGGTGCAACATGGATGATGTCATCATTTGTGTCAACATACTTTTAAATATTTTACAAAAATGAGAAGAAAGCCAAGAAGAGGAAGGCTATTCATCGTCATCTCACGGCTAGAAAGGGGTGTCCCCTTCGCTCAGGAGAGGAAATGTGGAATTGAGCCCAGTACTCCATGAATTTGCTAATCATCGGTTGAAGTTGATCCTGGAAGGACCCTTGGTGTGATCACCGATGACTTCACAAGTCTCTCATTCATCTCTGAGATTTTCTGGGAGTTTGAAGTACTCATTTCCTGCCTCCATCAGGTAACCCATGAAGTCACGGCAAGCCAGAAGGTTGTTGATGGATTCCGCATCAAAAGTAGCTTCTGAGCCTAACCCTTGCAAGATGATCTCTTTGAAGAGCCGGATGGTTTCATCTGCCTTCCTCAAGGCGTATGAAGGAGTGAGCAAGCCTGGAGACATTCTCAGGACAATTTGCTCCATTTGATGCATTGCATCCAAGGCTTCCTCCTTGACTTTGTCTATTTTCTCCAAGACAAATTCCATCTGATCGACCCAGTAGTCCAAAGTAGCAAGAACTTTGTTGGGTGCTCTGGGGTGATCGAAGACGCTGAATTTAACTAAATCATCAACTAAGCAATTGAGCATCTTTTGGAATGTCTCATGTTGTAACCTAGCATGGTCTAACTCTTGGGAGATAGGTCCCACAATCACCTTGGGTTCCTTGTTCGCCTGACTAATGTTCTGATATAGCTCGGTGAACTTCACAATTACTTCCTCACTATCTTTGAGGATTTAGTCTCTCCAGACGGATACTGCCATGCCTTTCTCACCAATCTTGGTGTATTCATTTATCTTTTCCTGACTAAGGGCCTCAGGAGTTTCAGTGGCAGTTGTAGGAGGTGCACTGCCCATTTTCTGCAGGGCTTGGAGAAGATGTTTGTTTTGTTCTTTCAGTATCCTCTTCTCTTCCTTTGCTTCCTGAAGCTTCTTGCAAAGGGATCCACTACAGATAGGGCCTCTCCTTGTAGGCTCTTAGAGGACGTTCCCATTGTGACCTGTGTCACTTGTATAATCTATAGGAGACATATCCTTTTTATCCTTTGTGGGATCGGGATACATGATCTCCATTACTCTTTCACCTGAGGCACTATGAGAGAAGTGGGTTATTGGCTTTTGCTTCTTAGCTCCTTTTGTTGGGATGATAGAGAAGTCCATAGGTGTAATGGGGACTTTCCTCTTGTGTTGGCTCAGGTGTTGGGAGATCCATGTTGGACTTAAGGGAGTGGGACCAGCGGGAGAAGAGGGAACGATAAAGAAGAAGGAGAAACTACAGTGTACTCGGGAAATGGGTTGAGACGCTTGGTGGCAGCATTGATAAAGAAGTTGAACCTCCAACGCTCACAGGGGTAGGAGTTACTATAGGAGAGGAAACTATGGGGCGGAAGGGAGTTGAGAGATGAGGGAAGAAATACTGGGGACAACTCCACGAGGGAAGAGAAGATGGAGGAAGAGGAAGGGGGAGAAGACACAACCAAAGGAATGGTTGGTTGAGTGACATGAGGAGGGGAAGGAGGAGTGGGAGAAGGGATGATGGGAACCTTGGTGGTTGTAGCAGTGGCAACATCCTGAGTGGATGTGCCCGTTGGAACACTTACTGCCGCTTCCTTTTCAGGAGACAGGTGCACGACCTGCTCCTGGGCAGCGGAAGGAGGACTCTTGGGAGCTTGCTCTTGGGCGGCACTTGACTCCCCTTCCTTATCTTTTCCTTTGCCCTTTGGAAAATGTTTCAGCCTGGCAGGTGCATTACCTAAGGGAGACGTGGTGAAGTCTACCCCAAGGTAGATGAGGCCATTAAATCTGCACCAATTTTCGTGCGCTAGCAGAGTGCCTTTAACCCTTTCCTCAATAGTCTAAGGTGCCCTTGTTCTATCTATTTCGACAAATGGCCAGTTGTCCCCATCCGTATCTAGATAGACCTGATCAACTTCTTGATCAGTCATTTGGAAACCTTTCGGACAATGGCCACACCATACTAGATGATCTCTGCTAAGGCCAGGTGGGAGTGGTCTTTCCTCCTGAGCTCGACCTCATGGTACAAGTTGATTTAGATATCCTTAATCTGTGGGACGTGGATTAGATTGAGCTTTTCCTTTGGGAGGCAATTTCGTGGATCAAAGGTCGGCCTTACCGGGAAATTGTGCTTGATTGAGCAGCTCCAGTTTTGTAAACATTTCCGGGCCTTGGTGTGAGAAGTGCAAGTGTACCTGCCCACTATGAGGGGAAAGGAGTTCCACCCTTCTTTCTCTTCAGGCACTTCTCATGATATGTGATGAGCTGTCTAGACAGCTCCAATAGGATCAACTTCAGGCCTGCATATCTTGGTAACTTGGTGGGCTCCCCCAAGAAGTTAGCGGCTCTAAGATAAGTGAAAGTGGGGAATTGTGTAAATAACACTCCCCACTTTTCTGTTGCAGTCACTATGCTCTTGGTTGTCTGACCATGAGTCATATTGGGCCTCAATAGGTAGATGATGCCATAGAAGAAGACATCGTTGATCTTGCTAAACTACGAATGCTATTTTTCTAGTTTCAATTCTGGGTAATATTCAAATATTTTCACCTAGGGCCATACCCCGCATCGGCTCAATGCCGATAATCTCTCTCAGAGGCAGCAACGTAGACAACGTAGGAGTTCATGTAGAACCTCCCATTGTTGAGAGTTGTTGGAGTTGTTCGGAGATGGTGTTGCTGATGATCTCTGCCCACTCAAAACACTGATCAGGCACATTTTTGTTCATTGTCTCTAGATACCTAAGCATCCACTTGTGGAAGTAATGGGCGTCAGGAAGCCCAAATACCCTACTTAGGAAGGTAATGGTGTCGCTCAGCTCCTCTGAGAAGTCACTCTGATGAATAACCTGGGGCCACCTAGTTATTACCTTCTTATTTTTTAGGTACACTTCGTTCATCAACTGCATGCATTTGTCTTCATTGTCATCCCATGCCTTTATGCAGTCTTCTTGACTCACGACCACAAAGTGTTGGTGGTGGGGATACCCAACATGATTTCAAAGTGTCGGGTAGTGAGGTTGATTATAACCTCACCCTTCTCATTCTTGACACACCTCGTGTCTTTATTATAGCAGCGGGCCACCACCATCATGAATTCGTTATTCACCGCGCTTATGGGAATTCCCCAATGAAGTGTAGACCACTGCTAACCAATTTTCCATCCAAGGACTGCCTGTGACCCTTCTGGTTTTGACCCAAAAATCTTCCATGTCAATGTGGCCAAGTTCAACATCCCTGATGTCTAAGTCACATTCTGCATGGGACTCGGGCATCTTGACTCTTTGATACTTATACTTCATTTCTTCCTCTGTGAGTTTGGCCTTACCCTTTGACTTGGTTGGCCTCTTGCTTGATGAAGACATGTGTGAATCTGAATTTAGTTGCTGATCTGCAAGAAGGAGTGAAGTCCAACGCAGAAGAGCCATGTTAGCTGTTAGATCATCCATCAAAGCTTGTAGAAAGAAGAGTTAGCAATTTTAGAAGCCTCTCGGCGTAGGGCATGAGTATACTACAGGCTGTAAGTTAGAAAAGCAAGGCACACTGATGTAGAGTGTTGCAAGGAAGAAAACAAGTGCTAAAGGGTGCAGGTGCAAGAATATTACACATATCATGCAGTGTTGATGTTAAAAGATATGCACTGTGCCATTGCGTAAGGTTTAAACTGGGCGCAAATATTTTTGGTGTTGCATGGCAGCAGGATGTGCCAATGGCACAGGCATGGAACATGTTGCAAATAGTTTTGGTGTGCCAGATGGGGCACATGTTTAAATGGTGTATCACTGACTGAGGTGTGCTAGTTCTTAGCCTTTGGCGCGGCGCATAAAAAAACTTGCATAACATTCATGTGTCGGTGTAGGTGGGATTGCGCTTGCGCCAATGTAGGATTTTTAGAGTTTGATAGGGTGCAGGGAAGACACGTGCTTCAGGGAGGGATAGTGCGCCCTTTGGCGTGACTGTGTTTTATGCAACAGAGCATTTGTTTGTGCCAATGGAGAAAGCCATGGGTTTGGATCATAACAACTCAAGATTTCTTTCCTTTTTGGTTGGTTCATGCGGTTTTAGGGCACTTTAGCATAGATCTGGATAAGAAGGGGGACAGAGCAAAGAGGATCTTGGATCACTTTTGAGACAAAGCCCTCCGGGCCAGTAGATCTAGGAGGAGGGTGGAGGTTTGGGGGGAGCCTCCTAGGTTTATTTGTTTATTATTTTAAACAACCACAACCTCAGAAAATAACACAGAAAACCAACAACCAAAAACCACAAGGAATGCAAGGACCACTTACCGGGAATATATAGACTGGAAGAAATGATGTGGGGTCCACGAATGTGATGTAAAGTGACACGAGGATGACAGGAGCGCTGACAGGTACAGAGAAAAGAGCTTTTCACGTGTTTTTCAATTGTGAAAATGACAGGTCAGATGCGCCTATATATAGCAAAAGGTGCAATAAATGCGCCACCAAATTTTTTAAAGGGCGCACAAAAATGAATGCCAACACGAGATTATTTGTGCCTTTGGCGTGGTTATGGATCTCGGCAAGATGAAAATATTTGCGCCATTAGTGCAAATTCGGGGATCACAACATGGGGTTTTTAGCACTTTGGCGCACCACTTAAGGGTGCAAAATTTTTAGTGTCGATTGTGCATGCATGCATGCTGCAGTATGCAGCGGAGTTTGAAAGGCACAACATGGGGAGAGGCGCAACAATTTTGATGTCAAAACTCCAAAGGATGTGCCAAAGGAAAAGATGAGGGTGTAGATATATTTGATGTTGCATGAAAAATATTTGTGCCCGACCAAAAAAAAGGACCAAACGACTAAGTTTGAAAAACCAAATTTTCTCGAAAAGGGATATTATGGCATTCCAAATGCTTTGAGGAACCTTGGCGGGAAGCAAAACAAAATTTTGGTATGGTTACCTACAAAATTGCCCTTGTCAATTTTACAGGATAACATGTTTCAAATTTAAACTACTTATTTTCTTGGATCAAATCACTTTAATTATTTATATCATCATGACTTTGGTACATATTTAGAATCGAAGCATTTATTTATTCAATATTTTCTTAATCATTTGGTGAACCCATCTTTCAAACACTCTTGGATCCTCATTTTTCTTCTCTCATGGCTCATAAAATTCCTCAAGTTTCTTTGTATAATTTAATTCAAATGCATCCTAATTGCCAAGTTGTTATGAAAAAATCCCTAGACATTGTGTATCTCCTTGAGATACTCTACCGCATCAAGTGAGAGTTATTCTCGATGGTCTTTCCGACTATCCTAACCTTTGTGACCCTCCATCTAATCAAACCATGTTGGTGTTAATTCAATCTTTTCCTTCTTTATTTCAAGACAAATTTCAGGCTATGGAATCCATGATTGCATCTCTTAAATCTGAAATCCAACTCCTTAAGGACACTTTTCAGGCTTAGGCTCATTCTTCTTCACATCTCATCCTCACTCTATGTCTTCTACATATGATCATGCTAGTGAGCCCCAAGCTTACCATCCTTGTGCCTCTAAATTTTAATCTCAATACAAAGCAACAATATATTCTTCCACAGATCCTCACTCATCAATTGATTAGTTTCTAACTTCTCAAAGTGTTATCCTCCTTATCAACTACTCAAATATCGGGGTCTCACATTTTGTGTTTATTATCAAATCAATGAACATAATGGAAATTATTGCTATGCTTTACAACGAAGAATCAAGCATCTTGAGCATCAAGGTTTTATCTCATTCATTGTACAACATTATGTTACATGGTCCTCTCCAATTTTACATCTGAAATGGGTTCCTAAATCTGATTCGTCTATGTCTAATGAGCATCATGTCATCACTTCTAATGTGCCTACTTTGGTTAGTCAAGCACCGCGTATTCAACCCATTCAAACTAAGCAATCACGTTTCAAGTTTGTCTTCCATCACCTCATCCTCCTCGAGTCATTTACAACATTATCAAGTCAAACCAAGCAATTTCCTCTAAGGTCAATACAACTCCTCCACCTCTCAAGTCTTCTATAGAAAATAAACAACCAATCACTACGAAGACAAAAAATATAGCTGGTCTATTTCAATTTCCGCCACTTAAGGTCTTTTCACCATCTCCACTTCGGTTTCCAATAAGTTTTGTCAAACAAACTATTCTTTATTTTGATCCTCATGACATTTTTCAAACACCGTTATAGATCGTCTTCATCACACACTTGGGGGCATCATACTTATCTCTCCCCCTCCCCAACATTATCGGGTGTCTTACATTTCTACTCTTATGCTCAGTGCTTCATGTTTCATCTTTCTAAGCATCATTACACATCTTGAGACATTTGTATCATCATTACCCTATGACACACTCTCATGCTATGGTTCACACTTGATTGTTGAAAACATACTACAAACATGAACCTCACAAAATGAAAATTTCAAACTCGATGCTTTCATGATATCTCTCTCTCTCTCACATGACATCTTTGACACATCTCATTACCCTATGAAGCACTCTAGTTTCACTATTCATACTTGACTGCTGAGGGTTTCAATCTCAAATGAACCCCATCACATTCACTCACACTCACTTGCACTCTCTGTGCTATATGATTCATTGATCACATATTTCTAGCACACACTTCAAACCATTTCCTTATGACGTGCTCTTGTTCTATGGTTCATTATTGACTACCGAGGGGCATGCATAAATTAACCCCATCTCATGCATACTCATTCACATTCACTCCGGGGCATGCTACCCCTATCACATTCACTATGCATTCCATTCCATCTTATCTACAACATACTACATATCTTTGTCACATTTACTCTTGCCTACTTATGCTTACATGTAAATTTTTTTGCACATGCTAGATAGATACATTGTATGCCATTATCTTTCTATACACACATGCATGTTCACTTGCCTTCTAGTTGTGGATGTAACTTTCATATAGATCAATACATGCAACACGAGATACTTGCACAATACCTATTACCAGTCCTATAATGGCTCTGGGGCATCCAATTTTGTATACACTACAGTGTTATTGTTCCATTTTCATAACACACTACTATATCAGATTATTCACGCTTTGACATACTTTATATCTTTCTAACGTGATAATAGATGCTTCATGTGCAACATTTTTCTTGCAGGTCTATTTTCTTCCATGGTTGTCTAATACATTGTTTGCTCTTGTTTGTTATTGTATTCCTTTGTATGCCATTGTTTGTGGGCTTTACCCCATGTCTTCCTTGTTCATTTCTTGTATGCTTTTGGTCACTTCAGCCTTGATTGTCTTGTGACATCATGAGTGATGTCCCATGTCTGCAATCTACTTTTACAAAGTACTTTGTTTACACTATTATGTGTTTTTATTGTCTTGTTGCGTGTTACCTTACATTGCCTTCTTGTTTTCTAGTTTACATCTTGATTTATACATGCATGTTTATATTTCTTGCGCTAACACTTGTTCTTAGCCACTTTATTTGTGTGTGTCTTGGTATCTACCAAGAACATTCCCTCCCCCTGAAGGGCATCAATTTTAGTTCAATCAATAAGCCTCCTTTGGGCTGCATACTCCTCCCATGTCGCATGCACCCCACATGAGGGGGAATCCTTTGGTGAATCAATCACTCCATTATTCAATCTACGATCACGAGTTCATCACAACTCAATACATAGTCAACACAACCTTTAGTCTTAACATTGACCTATATCCTAACTTGGGTCCTTAGTATAGAAAGACACCAACATCTAGAAACAGACAGAGTGCGCTTGGAGTCCTTGACCATTTTTAGACACCTATGACTAGGGGGTAGTTACATAGATTTTCCCAGTTTAGTTTAGTTTTCAGAAATTTACACAATGGATTTTACACGACACATAGTCCTTCAACACTCGACATGCATGCATTACACTTTATTTTCTACTTTCACGTTTGATCGAAATGGATCATATTTTTACACACCATCTGTAATGGTTTTTACATTTCGAGAAGCAACCAAAGGTTGGAGAATAACACTAGACCTTTCTCCCTGCACTTCTTACACACTTGGCATGAGATTTCCCAAAAACTCACATTCGGTGGAACTAGTGTGATATTTCCTAAAAAATGCATTCTTCTATAAAATATTCAGATCCTTTCTATCTCTTTCACTCATCACAGATTAGGTGCATATGTTCCTTTTTGCATTTTCACATACTTTCCTTACATAATTTTTACACATTTTTTATCATATATACACGTATTTGACTACTTATTCGTTCTTCTCTTTTAAAGGTCCATCCTTATGGGAAGCGGTAGTCACATCAATCACTAATCAAACAAAATCAAAAATAGGTATAATGAAACATCTACACATATGCTCTCACCCTAGGGTCATTATCATCATTTTCACTTCCTCTTATTTAGCTTCCATGCTTCACAATTTTTATCGCTCCATGCTTTTTCTCATCTCTCTCTGAACACTTTTAACCATCAATCTACATGGATATAGGTACACATCTCTTTCTACTTTATACTATCAAGCATTCACACAAAAACATAAAGTGGGGACAAATGTAGGCACTAAATCCCACACTTTGGGTATTTATCTAGTCCTGATCACATACCACTATTCGTATAATTCCTAATCGAGAAAAGTACTAATTGATCACTGTCTTTGGCCATCTTTATTTTCTTTATGTTACCTCTTTTGGTCGTACACACTTTCTTTCCCAGTTATCTTTTCATACTTCAATATTTCTCACTCTATACGCCAGTGTCAAGCTAGGATGCCGGTGTCGGGCGCCCCCATCCCCTCCTCTGGGTACCCCCACCTCCTCTAGGTGCCCCCTGAATTATTTGTACTTAGATCTTTTGGGTATTTTCTAGCTGTTTGGGAATCTTCCTTTTTACTAGTTAGACTTTTAGTGGTTAATTATGAAATTCAAACAAGGGAATCATATAAATTTAAAGCTATGTGCTCATAATAAAGGAACAAGTACTAAACATTAGCTATCACCACTTAAGGTTGCATCCAAGAGCATCATAAAGAGCATTAAAACATCCATATAGCTCCAAACAAGGGAAAAGGGACTGATATTTTGGCATACACGCATAGGAGGGGAAGTTCATTCTTTCATGCATACATATATTTACATCTAGATATTGCTCACTATCAAGTGTAACTTACATAAGAGCCACCTAGAGCACAATTCTACAAACACACACATAACTACGTGGGGTATGTAATATAGTACATCACTTGGTCACAAGTTCACCTTGTTGACAGATTGAGGACTATCCACCTCCCATTTTGCATATTTATTTTTTAGGATTTGATGTAGTTTGGGGATTTTACAGTGTACTCTTTCTTATTACAGGTTTGGGTGAACAACATCAATTCCAAAAAGTAAATGTGATCAAAAGTGATAACCAAAGAACATCTTACAACCCCGTAAAATTGAGTTCCGCAGCTTATGAGGAGTCACAAGAACTTAGAATAGGTCTTTGGTGCTCCAAGTACCCCTGACCCTACATAGGCACCTTGGTCCTGGAATTTATGACAATCCTATAATTTTATGTGGTTTGTGTGTAATGTTCCAAGTCCCTATTCCATTAGTTTTCTAGCTCTGTATAACTTCGACATTATTACGAATCAACTAAGTATTTTATTCCCTTCATTTACAACTAGGGTTTCAAATTTAAATTACTTATTTTCTTGGATCAAATTTGTACTTAATTGTTTATATCATTTTTCTAGTAGATATTTAGAATTAGGCATTTATTTATTCAATATTTTCTTAATCACAAAGCTCACTAGAGGTTCCGGGACTTAGAAATGTTTAGGACATAAGCACCCACAGAGTACATGAGTGTTTGGGCACTTTAGTGAATGATATAGGTGCTAGTGTCTAGTTAGGTGTTAAGGTTCTTTCATTTTTTTGTGTAGGAGGAGCTCCATTATTAGTTTCCCTTTGTCACTTTGGTTTCACTCCTAGATTGTCAATTGTACATGTAAACTATAAAAAAATTGCTTACCTACACATGTCCAAAAACCACATCAAATCTGATAAAACATATGTAGAATGTAGAGTTAGAATGACTCCGACGGTTACACTCGAAGAGTTAACTTAGTACTGAGTACTACACTACATTTCATACTCCATGTAGTTCTATGTGAATGTGTGAGTAATGATGCCCTAGGTTTCCCTTGTGAAAGTTGCTCAGTTATAATGGGATAGATCTATAATGTAGCAATGTATAAAATTTGTGATGGAATAAATGAAATTCCCATCCTATGTTGTGTATTCAAAGTGATGCAACCCTTTTCCTTGTGTGGATTTTCTAGATGGATGCTTTATAATGCTCTTATGCCTTTGGATGCAAGATTAGGCGATAGTAGATATTGATTAGTGTTTGGCCCCTTTATTTGAGAGCTATAACTATGTATATATATGATTCCCTTGTTTTAATTTCATAATTGACAACTAAAAGGCCAACCCAAAGTTGTAAAAGATAACCCAAAAGTAAAAGAGACCCAAAAGAGTAAGAAGAAAGCAAATAAGGTCAGGAGCACCTAGAAGGGACTAGAGCACCTAGGAACTTCTATCCTAAACAGTCTGCTACTATCTGAGGCCATAAAAAATAAATCACCAAATACTTAAAGGGTTGTAGGGTGTGCAAGGTCAATAAATGTATAAGAAACAAAGTAAAAGGCCCAAAAGACATTGTCAATCACTATTTTTATTGATTAGGAATCATGTATACATTAGTATGCTCTAAGAATTAGAAGTTACCTAAGTGCATAGATTTTGTGTCTACGAAATGTAATGAAAGTATTGAATTTTTTTATAATAATAAATGCCAAAAGAGATTCACAATAAGGAAGGAATACACATGTTTTTCTTACGAGGGAATGTGCTCTCATTCTTGTGCTTTGGATATTTTTGAATTATAATGAAGGATTGGGGGTGATTAGTCCCCAATTTTTCCAAGGAGAGGTCAACATACTAGATGTACCAACCCAACACATGAATTCCAGAAAGAAGAAGCACAAAGAGGACCTAAAACATGCCTGCAAGGAGGAAGACCACATATTAAAGTCGTTCAAAACTCCTCGATATCTTCCCTAAAATATAAAAAGGATAGGAAAGATTTCCCATGAAGAACTTAATTGTTGTGTTGTCTTCTATAACCCTATTGACTATACCACTGCAGATGAATTCTTCTCCTATAACATTCTATGTTCTTTACTGCCGCCTTGAAATTAGTGTCCTTGTATGTCGGTCTTCTTCGCTTACCTTTGGAATTGCTTTATAACTCTTCTCAAACCCTCAAAATGATGGAGTTCCTATAAAATAAAGTTATGTGGGTCAGGGCACCCCTATGTACCACTCAAGTCACCAATACTATGAATAGGGCTCAAACTACATGTCGTTATCCTAACATGTGATATCTACTATAATGTAATTATAATTTGATAAGCGTGCTTTGACATTGTCATGTTTGAGTTTCACACTTGATAGAATACTTGGGAAGGGCCACTTTACATGAACATAGAGAGAAGATGGAGAGACCTAGAGCTGGTAGGATACTTTATACATGTGGAGGGTGTTCCCTAGTGGATTTGTGTCGGTTATTTTTTTGTTTAGGGAGCAGAGAGTGCCTTTTGTGCTTGCTTTAACCTGAGGAGAACATAAAGTGTCAGGTCCCTAAATGAGGAATAATTGACTTGCTTATATAGGATTTTGATAATTTTAATGTCATGAAAGGCCAACAAAGGGGTAATATTAGACCATATGAAGATTATGCATTTCAAATTTTGAGTGCACAATGTGTCGGTCCAAAACTGCATAATAGGGTCAGGATGTAGAATTCTAGAAACTAACCCAAACTGACGGTTTTGACTTGAAGGGAAAACCATAGTTTGGATTTTTGGGTAGAAGGGTTGCTATTTTTAGATGCATTTTATGATATAAAATATCAAGAATTGATAACAAAGACAAGTGTAAAGATAAGAACATATTCAAAGAGCTATCGAGGTGTGCTAAGTAAGAGTAAGGAGAGTGTTTTGTGTATGCAAGCGTGTAATGTCAAGATCAACATTGTTAAAGGATATATTGGAAAATATTAGCTGATATATTTATGCCCATTTAAGTATGAAATAAAAATTACATGCTTAAATGAAAAGATACCTGAGTGTGTAGACATACTTTATATTTTCTCACAATAAATTTATTTTGTAGTGTCCCGTTGTGTTGGTGTTAGCATTCTCCAAAATGAAACCTACATCACAAAGTGTAATCAATGCCCAAAATATGAAACTAAAATTTAACTCAAAATGTAATGAAAGTATTGTAAAGAAATATGAAACAATAAATTCCATTGGAGATACTCAACAAGGAAGGAGAACACATGTTTATCTTGTGGAGGGAATGTGCTCTCATTCTCATGCTTTGGAGATTTCTAAACTTTTATGAAGGATTGGTGGTGATCAATCCCCAATTGTACCAATGAGAGGTAGATGTGCTAGGTGTACAAACCAAAAACATGAATTCCAGAAGAAGAACCAAAAGAGGACTGAAGCACCCTATCAAGGAGAAAGACCACGTATCAAATCCATTCAACAACTTTGATGCCTTCCCTAAAATATAAAAAGGATAAGAAAGCCTACCCATGAAGAAATTATTTGCTTCATTGTCTTCTATAACCCCATAGACTATACCACTATAGATGGATTCTCTCATATAACATATTATGTGCTTCACCTTCCTAGAAATGAGTGTTGTTGTATGTCACTCTTCTTTTCTTACCTTCAAAATGGCTTTGTAACTCTGATCAAACCCTCAAAATGATGGAGTTCCTATAAAATAAAGTTATGTAGGTTGTGGGCATCCCTATGTACCACTAACATCAACACTACTAAGAATAGGGCTCAAACGCACACCATTCTCCTAACTCCTAACATGTGATATATACTTATAGTGTAATCATAATTTGACAATTGTGCTTTGGCAATGTCATGTTTGAGTTTCACACTTGATAAAATACTTTGGAATGGTCACTTTGCATGCATGTGGAGAGAATATGGAGACCCCTAAACCTAATATGAGACTTTAGACATGTAGAGGGTGTTTCCTAATGGATTTTCATCTGTTATTTCATTTTTATAGAGCAGAGAGTGCCTTTTGTGCTTGTTTTAACTTGAGGAGAACATAAAGTGTCAGGTCCCTAAATGAGGTATAATTGACTTACTTATATAGGATTTCGATGATTTTTATGTCATGAAAGGCTAACCAAGGGGAATATTAGACCATATGAAGGTGATGGGACTGAAATTTTGATTGTAAAATAGGGTTAGGATGTAGAATTCTAGAAATTGACCTAAAATGATGGTTTTGACTTGAAGAGAAAACCATAGTTTGGATTTCTAGGCCAAAGGATAACTATTTTTAGATGCATTTTATACTCTAAAAGATCAAAAATTGATGACAGATATGAGTGTGAAGATAAGAACATATTCGAAGAGCTATCAGGGTGTGTTAAGAAAGAGTGAGGAGATTGTATTTGTTCATGCAAACATGCAATGCCAAGATCATCATTGTCAAAGCATAGATTGTCAAATCTTAGTGACTACATTTCCCCCCCTTTAAGTGTGAAATGAAAATTACATGCTTAAAGGATAATAAACCTATTTGTTTTTCTCATAATAGCTTTATTTTGCAGTGTCCCATTGTGTTGGTGTTGACACGCTCTAAAATGAAACATACATCACAGAGTGTAGTTAATGCCCAACACATGAAACTGAAATTTAACTCAAAATGTAATAAAATTATTGTAAATAAATTTGCAATAAGAAATGCCAAAAGAGATGAACAACAAGGAAGTAATAAACCTATTTGTCTTATGGAGTGAATGTGCTCTCATTTTATTGCTTTAGAGATTTCTAATTTTTAATGAAGGATTGGGGGTGATCAATCCCCAATTGTACCAAGGAGAGTTTGATGTGTTAAGTGTACCAACCCAAAACACGAATGCCAAAAAGAAGAAAAAAGAAGGTCTGAAGTACCCGTACGAGGAGGAAGACTATGTATCAAATCCATTAAAAAAATTTGATATCTTGCCCTAAAATACAAAGAGGATGGGAAAGCCTCACCCACGAAGAACTTAGTTGCTTCATTTTTACAACCCCATAGATTATACCGATGCAGATAGATTCTCTCCTATAACATTCTTTTTGCTTTGCTTTCCGAAAATGAGTGTCATTATACATTGGCTCTCTTTGCTTACCTTCGAATGCTCGTAACTCTACTCAAACCCTCAAAATAATGGAGTTCCTACAAAAAAGTTAGGTGGGTTGTGATAACCCCTATGTACCACTAATGTGACCACTACTCATAATAGGGCTCAAACTAGACGTCGTTCTCCTAACATGTGATATCTACCACAGTGTAATCATAATTTGATAACCGTGCTTTAACAATGGCATGCTTGAGTTTCACACTTGTTTGAATACTTGGGAAGGGTCACTTTGCATGCATGTGGAGAGAATATGGAGACCCCTAGACTTGGTAGGAGACTTTACACTTGTGGAGGAGTTTCCCTAATGGATTTACATCAGTTAATTCATTGTTTAGGGAGCAGAGAGTGCCTTTTGTGCTTTCTTTAACTTGAGGAGAACATAAAGTGTCAGGTCCCTAAATGAGGTATAATTGACTTGCTTATATAGGCTTCCGATGATTATTATGTCGTAAAAGGCCAACCAAGGGGGAATATTATACCATATGAATATGATGTAATTGAAAGTTTGATTACACAATGTGTCAGTCCAAAATTGTATAGTATAGCCAAGATGTAGAATTCTAAAAACCGACCCAAAATGACGTTTTTAATGTGAAGGAAAAACCACGGTTTGGATTTTTCGGTTAGAGGATAACTGTTTTTAGATGAATTTTAATGATAAACAAAGATGAGTGTGAAGATAAGAACATATTTGAAGAGCTATCAAGGTGTGTTAAGTAGGAGTGAGGAGAGTGTATTTATGCATGTAAGCTTGTAATGTCAAGATCATCATTTTAAAATGATAGATTGCTAAATCTTAGTGACTAGATTTGCACCCCTTTAAATATGAAAAGAAAATTACATGCTCAAAGGAAAGAAACTTGAATGTGTAGACACACTTTATATTTTCTCATAATAAATTTGTTTTCCCATGTCCCATTATGTGGGTGTTGACACGATCCAAAATGAAACCTACATCGAAAGTGTAGTCAATGCTAAAATATGAAACTGAAATTTAACTCAAAATGTAATGAAAGTATTGTAAAGAATTATGCAACAATAAATGCCAAAATAGATGCACAATAAGGAATGAATACACCTATTTATCTTGTGGAGGGAATGTGCTCTCATTCTTGTGCTTTGGATATTTCTAAATTTTTATGAAGGATTTGGGGTGATCAGTCCCCAAATATTCCAAGGAGAGGTTGATGTGCTAGGTGTACTAACCCAACACATGAATGCCATAAAGCGAATAAAAATAGAACCTAAAGTACCCCCACGCCAATGAGGAAAACCGTGTATCAAATCCACTAAGTAACTATGGTATCTTTCCTTAAAGTGCAAAGAAGATAGGAAATCTCGCCCATGAGGAACTTATTTACTTCGTTGTATTCTACAACCCCACGACTATACTATTGCAGATGGATATAAGCCCAAATTTGTAATTGTGGAGAGAGAGAGAATGAAATATTTCATATCCCTTAAAAGAATTCCAAATTGAGTCAACCTGAGTATTAAACCATATGAAAACACTAAAATATTGATGATAAATATGTAAATACTGAAAAATTTGGAGAAATTTCCCCTGGGAAAAACTATATGGTAGGGTCGAAATGTCTCAGTATAGTTCTAACCAGTGGTACAATCTTGACCCCCTATAGATTTTTTAAATTTTATATGTTTGAACTTGATTTTGAATCACTTTTATATTCCACTACACATGTTTGTGCGAGAAAGATGCATGTGTCTGCTAGAAATGTAGAATAAATCCTCGAATGATTTCCCCCACTTTTGAGGTATGTGCGATGAAGAATTTGAGTGTGTGACTTAAAGGAAAGACATATACCCATAGTTGAGATAATGATAACATGTAAATAACCTCTGAAGAGTTGATGTGGTGGCCACAAAGAATAAATTACACCTGTAAGAGGGGATGCACATGGTAGAAACCGTAGCGTAAAACAATAACGAAAAGAACAAGAAACATGATAACAAGAAAATTATCAACACAACAAAACATTAGTAACAACAATAGAAAATAATGATTTAGTAGAAGATAAGTGCATGCAATGTAAATTTATGTCACACAAAAATAAATAATGCCTGAAAACATGGGACACCTACGATGTCTCAAGGAAATCAAGTCCCATGAGCTTGCGAATAAGAGATACACAATCACACATAAGGAATTATGACACAAACATGGGAAACCCACGGTGTCACAAGAAAATCAAGGATTTAGGCCACAATCGGAGAAGAGAAAAAGATTACACACACACACACACACAACCATCAAACATGTATGAAAAGCAAGCATAGAAAAATGAACATATGATATATGAAATAGCTAACAATAATTGTAAACACTTTGAATAATACATATGTGTTAGTCCTGTTAGTCTTAAAAATAGAAAATACACATGATAAATATGTAATCAAGCATAAGTATTAAAGAAATTAAATATAGAACCTAGATGTAGTATGAAAAAATGCCCCAAGAGGTTAGTTATTTAAGCAAAGAGAAGGCCAACACCTATCATCATGTACTACTCTGTGTATATCCTACATCATGCTCAATATACCACATGAATATATGTGTGTAAAGAAGAAATGCTATCTATCAAATCAAAGTATTAAACAACATGTATAATGTAAAGGGAAAACAATGTAAGATATATAAATAGGTCATGATTTTATATTTTTGTAAATATTTGAATACTTTTATGTTTTGGGTTCTCCGTGAGGGCATAGATAAAAACCTATTCTTGAAAGAAAAGGATGATCCAAGAATGCACCCATGAAGGAGAATAGATAAAATTATGTGACAAAATAATTTGAAGTAAGATTTCCCCTTGTGTGTGTTCACGCGTGTGCGCATGCGCGTGTGTGTTCACGCGTGTGCGCATGTGTGCACACATGCAAAGTGAAGTTCGGGTGTAGAAACCACTCCCTCGATAGTCAAGTTGAACCTATAGATTGAGTGCATCATCGGAGTAGCGAGGGGGAAGTAGGATGTCCTCCGAGTATTGGAGGAGTCAAATAGTTGTGCTTGTAGATGATATAAGGTGATTGTATTATGTAGAAGCATGGGTTTTAGCATTAGATTTGTAGATTTAGCACAAAAAAATAAAGATTTTGTTTATGAATGTGGTGATAATGGAAAAATGTTTGTTGACATGAGCAAGGATTTTAGGCGATCACGATGCAAAAAGTCCCAGAGCCATCATTGGTGAGGACAAAATCATTAATATCAAAGAGAGTAAAAGTAACTTCACGTAAATTCTCTCACAGTATTATGGTACCATCTTGGATATTTTCCTTATATTATCCTCGTTGAGGATGGGAGTTGTTGAGAGATAATTTTGTGGAAGTGATATTGGGATTAAGCCAATATGTGCATATGCATGTGGAGATATACATATCATCATCATCATCTTAAAGTGCATTTAAAGAATCCTGGTGATTTAATAAATTCTAAATCAAACCTAATATTGTAGAGTCGCTTATTATATGAATATTAAAATACATAAATGACACAAAAATAACTAAGATGAAAAATGTAAAACCTTAAGCACGAAGATGAGATAAGAAGGCTTAGTTGATATCCATGCAATTTGGGACTAATATGGGTAGGGAGAAGTGATGAACAAGATGTAAAAATCATCGTAATTCATATCTATAAATTATGCAACTCATAAACAACAATGGTAAGGGGTTCCCCTGACAAAGGGCAGGGGCATCGAGAGTCGATGAATGTATTTGAGCGCTTGTTTTTGCAACGAGATATAGATCTTGTTCTGTTGTGTCTCAAGGGAGTCACAATTATTCCTTGTTGTTCACTTAGTAGTCACTGTGGATCACCGAAGGTACCTATAACATGTAAAAGAAAATTTCACTTGTATAATCCCACAAACGACATCAAACCTAAAAAGAAAAATAAAGAATGGGGAGTCGTAATGATCTCGGTGGTCACCCCGAGAGTGAACTTACGACCAAATGCTGCACTATATCTCATAATCCATGTAGTTTTTGTGAGTGTGTGTAGAAATGATTCCTTAGGATGCCCTCGTGCAAGTTGCACTTGATAGTAGGTTATAGCTAGAATATTAAAATGTAGTAGAATATGTGGATGGAGTAGAATTAACTTCCCCTTCCTATGTTGTGTATGCAAATTTACAACCCTTTTCACTTGAATGAATGCTAGATGGATGCATTTTTATTTCTTTATTGCCTTTGGATGCAAGCTTAGGTGATTATATTAATGCTTAGTTAGTGCTTGGTCCCTTATTTTGAAAACATAACTATGTATTTATATGATTCCATTGTTTGAATTTCATAATTTATAACTGCAAGGTTGACCCATAAGTGAAAAAGATGCCTAAAAGATGAAAAAGACCCAAAAAGAGTGAGTAAGATAGAAAAGGGTCAGGGGGTGCCCGGGAGGGACGAGGGGCACTGGCCCTTCCATCTTCACGGGGAACTAGTGTCTAAAGCCATGAAATATAAATAAGTAAAGTTTTGGCTGAGCTGTAAGGTGTGTAAGACCAAATAAAAAACAAGAGACAAAGAAAAGAGGCTAAAGATATTTGTCAATTACTAGTTTTCTTGCTTAGGAATCATATAAACGATAATATGCTTTTAGGACCTATAAATGTATCCAAGTGCGTGATTTTGTGTCTACATCCAGGGAATATGTAGTAGATGGCACCTTAAAATTAACTAGCATATGAACAAACTAATTTGTATGTGTGTTAGAATTAGTATCATAATCAATATCATCATTAGGATCAAAGTTTGTCTCACTTTGTGGAGGAGAATATGGGATATTGGTAGAATCTATTAGTATGGTTCCCTCAGATTGGGATTGTGTACGATCGAAGTGATTGGATGTGGTGTGTAATTGGTCATGTGCAACTGGTATTCTGTCATTGTTGTTTGCACAATAGGATGTGCACTTCATGTACTGACGGTGGATCTACTAAAGGTAGTATTGTATGTAAATCCTCTTTGTGATGAGATGAATCTTTTGTTTCTCCAAAGGTGTATCAGTCACTATTAGAGTATTCTCATTAGAGATAGGAGATATATATTTTGGTTTCCATTAAGATGTTCAAATTAGAGATGAAGGTGTAGTAAATGAAATAAATCCCTTACACCCAAGTTGTTAGATTCTTCATTGTAAAACATAGCAATCGTTGTCATGATGTCCATTAATTCCATGATAATTACAAAATGGTTGATCTCTAATTATTGTAAGCCATTAGTATGGATAATAATGAGTAGGTAACAACGTGATTAATAACTTATCAAACAACTCAATTAAGATATCATGTTGTGTAGCATTCTTGGAAAATTGAAGAGGTTGATCTCGTGGAACATACACATTGTTTCCTCTATATAGGACATTACCCTCACTTGTATGAGCACATGTAGTAGACATAAAAATTGTATCATAGTGCATAAATTTTTCCTTAGAAATATCATGATGCATAGAAAGAGAATTAATATGTGCATTGGAAGTATCTTTGAGATGTTGTATCTCATCCTTGAGAGATGTAATCATAGTATTCATAGCTTGAAATTTATCTTGAAAAACATGGTGTAAAGATTGAATAGAATATAATATATCCTTATGGAATATGTCATCATTACTAATGAAAGGATATGAAATACAACTCAAAATTTAATTCACATGGGAAGATGTCATATTATCAAGAAATTATATTTTGTGCACTAGTTTTGTGAGAGTATCTCTACATGATGGGTGTCGTTGAAGTAAATGATATAAGGATACTTGAGAAACTATGGCATGGGCCATGATGGTAGAAAAAAATGATAGAGATATCTCTAATTATATAAAAAAGAATAGGAACCAATATATGAAGATCCGATAATCAAAGGACCATGGGCAAAAGACTCAAAAGTGATCTTGAGCAAAAACGATCATCGTCAAATGAATAAAATGACCATATCCCAAAATAGAACTTGAATTTTTCAAAACAAGAAAAGGAAATTTTAAATTCAATAAAGTAAAAGAAATAATTCCAAGGGATTTTTCCAAAAGTTTATAATTTTCAATTATGCCTAATTACTAAAAATAGTATTTTTAAATTTTGGAAAGTGTGCTAAAAATTATGGCAAAAGAGAGGTTTTCATTAAATATATAATAATTAAAAATATCCTCAAAGGAATTTGAAGATAGAGTTGTTATGCTTGAGATATGACACAAGAAGTGATTTGGAAATTAGGAGCCTTAGAAAGTGACCCAAAGAGGAAGACTGACCATGAGACCTTTGGTATTAATTTGAAACATAGTTTGATGTCAAATAAGGGGATGAAATCATAAAAGAATATAAATACAAACCATTGAATTTTTATATATATCTAAAAGTAAGTAAGAAGAAGAATCCTAGAGTTAGGTTCACCAAATGATTTCACTTTTTATTGTGAATATCTTATTTCATTCTGTTTAAGATTTATTATGTTTCTAACATACATCAAAGAAATGAAATCTTTGCAATAATAAGGCTATTCTGATTTAATTAACTTCTAACATTATTTTCAAAAATAAGAAAACACTTTACAAAGTGACTATTAATCTAAAAATATTAAAACACAAAGGATAAATTGTAATTAGTTGATTACTGAGGATCTAGGAGATTCAAAGTGATATGAATATATGAACAAAATGATCGAAACTAGAGATTCTTTTCTGCTTTGAGATTGACACTTGAAACTATACCTGGTCAAAACCGTATAACTAGGTTAAAACCATCCATATGGTCATGACCCTTATATTATACCTTGGATTATGCTCCCCAGTAACTTTCTATGTGCTTCACCTACCTAGAAATGAGTGTCTTTGTATGTGGGTTTTCTTTGCTCACGTTTGGAATGACTCTGCAACTCGCTCAAACCCTCAAAATGACAGAGTTCTTGTAAAAAAAGTTAGGTGGGTTGTGGAACCCTTGTGCACCGCTAACGTTGCCACTACTTTGAATAGGGATCAAATTGCACGTCATTTTCCTAACATGTGATATCTACCATAGTGTAATAAAAAATTGACAACCATTATTTGATAATGCCATGCTTGAGTTTCACACTTTTTTGAATACTTGGGAAGGGTCACTTTGCAAGCATGTGGAGAGAAGATGAAGACCCTAGACCTTGCGGATACTTGGACTGTGGAGGGTGCTTGCCTTGACGGATCTGCATAAGTTATTTAATTATTTAGGGATTAGAGTGCCTTTTGTACTTGCTTTAACTTAAGGAGAACATAAAGTGTTAGGTCTCTAAATAAGGTATAACCGACTTGCTTATATAGGCTTACGATGATTGCTATGTCATGAAAGGCTAACCAATGGGGAATATCGGACCATATGAAAATGCTGTAATTAAAAGTTTGAGACCATAATATGTTAGTACAAAACCATATAATAGGGTTAGGATGTAAAATTCTACAAACCAATCTAAGCTAGTGGTTTTGAATTAAAGCGAAAAACCACAATTTGTCTTTTTTTGAGTCGAGGATAACTCTTTTTTAGATGCATTTTTTTCTATAAAAGCTCAAAAATTGACAACAGAGACGAGTTTAAAAATAAGAACATATTTGAAGAGATATCTGGGTATGTTAAACAAGAGTGAAGAGAGTGTATATGCACATGCAAGCATACAATGCCAAAATAAAGATTGTCAAAAGATAGATTTCCAAATCTAAACGACTACACAAAGTTGTAGGTTTTTAATTTTTCTAAGATTTCGTGCCTCTCTACATATTTGTAGACACAAAATCTATGAATTTGGGTACATTTTTAAGTCCTAAAGCATACTAATGTATACAAGATTTTAAAGCTAGAAAAGTAGTGGTTAACAACTCCTTTCAGTATTTTATTTACTTTATATCTTGTAATTTACCAACCTTACACATCTTACAACTCTGCCCAACACTTGATTGATTTATATTTTGATGGCCTCAGACACTAGTGCCTATTTAGGATAGAAGTACCTAGGTGCTCCTATCCCTCCCAGACACCTTTGTCCCTCTCTTTCTTCTTCTTACTCTTTTGGGTCCTTTTTGCTTCTTGGTCACCTTTTAACACTTTGGGTCGACCTTTCAGTTGTTAATTATGAAATTCAAACAAGGGAATCATATATATACTTAGTTACTTCTTCTAAATCTAGGGCCAAGCACTATAAACATTATCTATCATCACTTAAGGTTGCACAAAGGCACAAAATCACTACAAAGCATACATTTAACACATACATATAAGGGAAAATGGATGCATTGGTCTCACACACACAACATAGAAGGGAGTTCATTCAATTCCATCAAACATATTTTGTATACTTAGAACAATCTAGATGTAGCTTGCTATCGTGTAATTTGCACAAGGAAAAACTAGGGCACAGAACAAAGATACACACACACACAAATAACTGCATAGAGTTTGAGATGTAGTGCAATACTTGGTCATAAGTTCACTCTATAGGTGGCCGTCGAGGTTAGTCGACTCCCCATTCTCGCATATTTTTATTAGATCTTGTTAGTGTAGGTTATTATTTATCCTTTTATTTATTTATTAGGATAATTCTTATAGTTGTGTTAGCCCTACACTTGTTGGGTTAGCTTGTTTAGGTGTACTATTTGTGTAGAGTTAGCTTACTAGTTATGTTGAGTTAACTTAACTACTAGTATCAGTTAGTGGGAGTTCTTCACCACTGATTTAGGTAGTAGTTGCACTTCCCTCCTCCTATATGTACATATTTCTTATTGAATAATTAAAGTCATTGTATTGTAATGTATTGAGCATTATGGATTATGATGGATTTCCATATATGGTATTTTAGCTCTTTTTTTTTTCAAATCTAATGTGGTGTGCTATTATCATATGAGATCATGGCTTGGAACAATCTTCTTATCGTTCCTTTCATGGTATCAGAGCAATAGATGATGTAGGTATCCATCTGTAAGTTTTTCTTTGTAAGCAAGGGTTTATTATTTTCATGTATTTGGAAATTGTTAGAAATTTTCTGTTGGGACTCAGCATGCAAAGCATGCATTTTTATGCAAAATAGAGTGCGGCATTGGATTTGGAAGGTACCAAAACCCTAGAATTCATTTGTAAACTTGACCATGTTTTGAGAGCAGTCAAATTTGGATGCAGATATGTACCCCCTCGGTGTATTCTTTTATCCTTTGGATATAAGCACGTGTTCTGAGTACCTTCCGCATGCATTCTTTTACCTTCTGGATATTTCAGTTTTGGATGTAGTCTTTTATCCACTAGATGCGAGATCTTTACCCTTGGCTGCATTATTTTATCAATTGGATATAAGCATGTACCTTTCGGATGCATTCTTTTACCCTCTTAGAATAGGATATTTTGGTTTTAGATGTAGTATTTTATCCACTAGATGCGAAATCCGTACTCTTTGGGTGCATTCTTTTATCCATCGGATATAATACATTTAGATGCATTAATTTACCCTCTGGATATTTTGGTTTTGGATGTAGTCTTTTATCCACTAGACGCAGATCTGTACCCTCTGGGTGCATTATTTTATCCATTGGATATAAGTGTATAACTTAGGATGAATTATTTTACCCTCTAGATATTTCTTTGCTTTAGTTTTGGATGCGGTGGATTTTTTATCCACTTTGGATGCAAATCTATACCCTCTGGGTGCATTCTTTTATCCATTGGATATTGACGTGTACCCTTTGAATGCAATGATTTACCCTCTGGACATTTAGGTTTTGGGCGCATGCTTTTATCCTTTGGTTGCAAGCTTGTATCGTGTGGATGCACTCTTTTACCCTTTGGACATTTCGGTGTCATGTGTACCTTTAAAAAAAAACATCAACATTAAAATATTATTTTAATAACAAAACCTTCTAGAGCTCATAACTTTTGATCCGTAGCTCAAATTAAGGTGATTTTTTTTTGAAATTGTGTATTTTTTTTAGAATCTACGCATTGGTGAAATTTCTATACATATATTTCAAATGTAAAAGGTACTTTTACTCATTGTAATATTTATATGCACTCAATTATAAAGTGCCAAATTTGGGAGGGTGTTGTAATCACTTGTGGATGTAATTTCGGTTGAGCCCGACGTCCTAAAATTTTGGGTGTTGCATTCTTGTATCTATGGGTGTATACATTTATATCTCTCTTGTTTGTTGAGATATTCTATATCTCGTATTTTCGAATCTTTTTCGACATGTTAACAATCTCTCTTGTGGGGGATCTATTCTAGTGAAGCCGGTGTTAGTTTGTCGAAGTATTCAAGTAGTTGATTTTGGCAACTCATACAAATTTGTGGTGTCACTCAAACCATTCGATGAAGTATGAGAGGGTATGGTGTTGATACTGATTCTTTGGGTTTCGTGTCCTTACCTTGTTACATGTTGATACTACTTCTTCGGGTTTCGTTTCCTTTCCTTGTTACCTTGGCTTTTCTTGGATCATGACACTCCTATTTATTTGGATCTCGTGTCCTTGCCTTGTTGCCTTGGTTGTTCTTGGATCGTGGCACACCTATTTGTAGCAGTTGATAAAATTATGTTTGGTGATTTTTTTACACTTTTGACATCACTCCATTGATAGTCTCCTTGCATGGAGCTATTTTGGTGAAGCCCAATGTCAGTTGTTTTTGAGTTCTATGATTGAGCAGTGGATTCAAACCATAATATGCACCAAACTTCTTCAACATTGTACAAGTTTTGGAGCCGAGCTTCTTGGGATATCTTGCAGAAAATTTTACTCTCTTTACTTTATTATTATTGGTTTTGGGTACCTTGCGGTGTCCATTTTTCCCAGTTATTGTATGTGGGTACCTCATCAGGCCTTGTTGTCGGGACCCACCTTCTTTTTCACCCACCTAAGATATGCTTATGGGAGGGTGTTATTGTAGGTTATTATTTATCCTTTTATTTATTTATTAGGATAATTCTTACACTTATGTTAGCCCTACACTTGTTGGGTTATCTTGTTTAGGTGTACTAGTTGTGTGGAGTTAGCTTACTAGTTATGTTGAGTTAGCTTCTCAGTTATGTGGAGTTAGCTTACTAGTCTTATGGAGTTAACTTAACTACTAGTATCAGTTAGTGGGAGTTCTTCACCACTGATTTAGGTAGTAGTTGCACTTCCCTCCTCCTATATGTACATCTTTCTTATTGAATAATTAAAGTCATTGTATTGTAATGTATTGAGCATTATGGATTATGATGGATTTCCATAAAAGGTATTTTAGATCTTTTGTTTTGAAAAGATAATGTAGTGTGCTATTATCATCTGAGATCATAGCTTGGAACAATCTTCTTATCGTTCCTTTCGGATCTAATGTGGTTTGTGGGCATGTGTAGGTAGTCATCTATTTTGTAGGTTACAAGTATGACTGGTGATCCAACAACAAAACTAGAGCGATAAAGAGAAACAAACAACGAAGATCATTTGACCCGAAAATACCGATTCCAAGCATTTGAGCAGACACGGGCACCTAGATAACTCACTAGCACCGGGCAATCCTATCCTCATGTGGGCACTTCTGTTTCGGTAGACACATAGTCCAGATCACTCCCAAGTTGCATGGAATTAGCTAAGTCATCATCCCTCTCTCATTTACTTAGGATTTTATATAGTTAAATGCTTATTGCTTGGGAATTACTATATTTTATCACTTGAATATCATTTGTTACAATAGTTACTTTGAAATTAGATTTAATTCAAATTATATTAAATCATTTGGTGAACCCCACTTCTTCTCAAACATTCTTTTGATCTTCTCCCATGGATGGGATTTCACCCCTTTATTGAAACAAATTTTCTTGATCTCAATTCCTATCTCATTGAACACCATTAAGACCTAGATATCTTATTATTCTTTGCACATGATTAGGCCAACCGGTTAGTTGAGCTCAACCCTTCAATCTCTAATGATACTTCCATTCCTATTGTGACACTTACACCTCCTCCCACCACCACTCTTCCACCTACATCTAGTGTCCCTATTTCTATGTCCACCCCTACAACCCACTTTACCCTCCCCATTACTTCTCACACATGACACAACTCCTTTTACAGAACTCATGACCTAGCTTCTTTATACCATGATTTACAATCCCAAATTCACCAATTACAACAAGCCTCCTCATCCTCCTCTCCATATTTAGATTCCCCCTCCTTCTTTATAGCCCTTTTGCACCCACCATCTCCTCTTATCCATTGCCTCCTAACTTTGTTGCACCTAAGTTTCCTATCTTTAATGGCCATGACGACCCTCAAGAACACCTTCGCTCCTTTCACATTGCATGTCTTGACTATGTTGATGACCTTACACTATTGGAAAAATTATTTCCTCAAAGCTTACATGACTATGCTATGTGATGGTTCTATGATCTACCTATCCATTCGGTAACATATTTTACATCTTTAGCTGATGCATTCCTTGCTCATTTTTCTATGAACATTGGTACTAAGATATCCTATGCACAACTAGCTAAAATCAAATAAATATCTAATGAACATCTTGCAGACTATGTTTTGTGATATAAGAACAACCTTGCCAAAATGACCAATGTTCTAGTTGATTTAGAATTACAAGACCTATTCATTCAAAGTATTTTGCCTCCACTCCAAGAGAGTGTCATTTTCAAGACTTCTCCTTCCTTTGATCAATTGTATCACACACTCAAATTGCATGAAAGAAAACTACTATCTATGGGAAAATTGAAGTATTATGATACTTCTTCCACTTCATCTTCTAATAAGTTTTAAGCTAAATCCACATTCAAACCATCCAATAAGCCTACTGACTCTAAAATTACTATTAATATTGTTTCTACACTAGCCACTCTTTAATTGCAATCCACGAGGCACACTGTTACTAAGATACCTTACGCACCTCGGTTCCTATTAAAGCAAATCGTTGATAAAAATTTGATTACTCTCCCTCCACTACTCAATATAGACCCTTCTTAACCACGTGGCCGTAATTACAATGAAAATGCAGAATTTGATTATCTCTAATGTAACGGGCATTCTACTAATATTTTTTTAAGCTCAAACATCCCATTCAAGATCTTATTGACAACAATGAAATTGAGCTTCCAGAGTCATCTACTTCTAAACCGGTTAATGATAATAAAAACTTAAAATCTTTAATGACCCATTACTAAAACATGACAAGAAAGTTACTAATTCCTCTATAAATCATGCATATCATGTTATGCCTCCTTCATTGGGGCCACTCAATTTTCTCATTGCTATTGTTGACATGCCACCACCAAATATTACATTTTCAGATCGTAATTACCATGATACATTTTACTATGATGAGCTACATATTAATGCTTATATTGGTACTCATATATTCAACAAGACTTCTCCTTGCTTTGATCAATTGTATCACACACTCAAATTGCATGAAAGAAAACTACTATCTATGGGAAAATTGAAGTATTATGATACTTCTTCCACTTCATCTTCTAATAAGTTTCAAGCCAAATCCATATTTAAACCATCCACTAAGCCTCACCGACTCTAAAATTATCTTGTTAATATTGTTTCTACACTAGCCACCCTTTAATTGCAATCCACGAGGCACACTTTTACTAAGATACCTTACGCACCTCGGTTCTATTAAAGCAAATCGTTGATAAAAATTTGATTACTCTCCCTCCACTACTCAATATAGACCCTTCTTAACCACGTGGCCGTAATTACAATGAAAATGCAGAATTTGATTATCTCTAATGTAACGGGCATTCTACTAATATTTTTTAAGCTCAAACATCTCATTCAAGATCTTATTGACAATAATGAAATTGAGCTTCCAGAGCCATCTACTTCTAAACCGGTCAATGATAATAAAAACTTAAAATCTTTAATGACCCATTACCAAAACATGACAAGCCAGCTACTGATTCCTCTATAAATCATGCATATCATGTTGTGCCTCCTTCATCAGGGCCACTTGATTTTCTCATTGCTATTGTTGACATGCCACCACCAATTATTACATTTTCAGATCATAATTACCATGATACATTTTCCTCTGATGAGCTACATATTAATGCTTTTATTGGTACTCATATAGTCAACAATACTATGGTACATCCCTCGAGCCTTTTCCAATGCATGCTCTATGGCACTCTTGCTAGCTATTAACTTTCCAATATCTCAAATCACATTCCTAGTTCCCAATTCTTATGGATGTGTCATCCATCCTATTATCAATTGAGTCACTTACCATACCAACACCATTACTTGTTACATTTGAAATCAAATGTTGTGACATGGTATTACGTATCCCTTGGCTTCGACTACCCAAGATATCCCTTTCATGCTTCACCTTGTGTCTTAAGTTCAATCATAAATTTTTTTGTCACCATTCGGGGTATTCCACCACACATGCCATTACCTCGACCCACTCTCACCTCTATTCTAACCTCAATCATGGCATTTAAGACTCCTACATCTCCCAATTCTAAATCTATCTCTCGCACCTAGCTTTCCCATTCATACAAGGCCTACATCATGACCTCATCATCCTCTCTAGTCCATTAGTCCACCCTGTTGACCTAAGTCCCTTACATGGCCAACCCATTCTTATAGTGTTATCTACCTCCTTTACCACATCGATCTCCCTCAAATATGCATATTTACTCTCCTACATCTGTTATCACAAATTGACATCCCTATAAATTTGGATAACTCATTAAAATGGACTTATCCATTTTACTCTAAGAAATCCATGGGAGACCAAGCTAGTCATCCATGGAGTGCAGAAACTTAGTGTTCTATGGATTCTCTTAATCCATGAAACAAAGGAGCATCGATTGGAATTAGAGGGGTTTTAAATAAACCCACGGGAAGTAAGTAAAAGCCACAATACAAAGGGAGTATCACAAAGTTTTGTGTAGAAAAGGTCAAAGTTGTAACACAAAGGTCACATGATGCAGATCCAATGGTCAAAGTAGGGGCATGTATCAACATTCTCGCGAGTCTTGAAGACATATGCATTTTCGCATACCTCAAGTCTTTTTGGAATAAGACAAGTTTCATAAGGATGTTGGGTCTAGGAAAAGTTAGTGAGGTCAACTGGACTACCCGGTGACATTTCTTCAAAGCCAAAAGTTTCTAAGTTTGCCAAAGTTTAAAGTTGAGATGTGAAGCTAGAAAATGAGGTTGAAAACCATGAAATCAAAGCTATGTGGAACATTTTCATTGAATAACCTTTCGTAGTCTAACATTCTAAAGGTTGAAGGGTAGGTCTAACACACTAACATTATGAAGGAGCATGGAGCTTTCTTATTGGCCTATTCTTTGCGGTTGTCGATCGGAGATAAAGAAAACTCCCATAACCCGAGAGCCGTGGAGCTTTCTCATTGACCTATTCTTCATAGCTATTAGTTGGAGCTAAAGAAAACTATGAAAACCTGAGGGACATGGAGATTTCTCATCGGTCAATGCTTCGTAGGGGTAGAGGAGCTAATCAAAAGAACTGACATTGCAAAGAGTGTGGAGCTTTCTCATTGGCTCACACTTCATAGTGTTAGTCGGGTCTAAGGAAAAAGAAATTACGAATCTACATGGAGCCATTTCATTGGCTAATAATTCACAAGGCCACTATATGTTCAAGGATAGTCTAACACCGTGAAGGAACATGGGAATTTTATAGTGGCTCGTATTTCATAAAGCGAGACCCACTTGCAAAGGGAAAAAGGAAAGTAAAGGGGAGCAAAGGCCCGATACTCAATCTAATGAAATATTGACACATGGAAAATATAAAAGTGTTACACACATTGGTAGAGGGTAATCCCCGAGCTAATCAAATTTTTCCACTTGTCACTCTCATGTTCATCCCGATGTGCAAATATTCAAATGATGATATCTTTCATTCCTCACTTGAATCATAAAAATAAGTCTCATTGGAAATATCTCTTCAAGTACTCCAATTTGGCATCATGGGAATTAGATTTTGGTGGAATTTGATAGATGAAAAATAGGAGAAATGGTTTGGGCCATGTATAATTGTAGGTGGTCCAACCACCAAAATTGTTTAATTATGAGGGCCACATATTTTCACTTCAAGTTTCTATTGGTGTTCTTGAAGACATGCCAAATGCTCATCATCCTCTGCAAAGAAATCATTTTGATCCTTTGGGATGGTGGGGACCATTAAAACACAATATGTGACTTCCCTCTCTCTCAACTCTCCAGAAATATATAAATGTAAGTGAGTGGGCACGTTTTGAGGGGGAACGTTTTGAAAATGAAAGGGAACTGTGTAAAATTTGTTCTAGAACCTTTTGTAAGTTGGAGGTCTCATATTTGAGCATTCTGCAAGGTGATCCTTGCCTTATTTCTTGCATTTGTAATGAATTCTACATCTTTTTAAGTAATAAATCCATGTTTTGTGGCTTTTTCTACCCTAGATGTGTTTTATTGCATTTCTTTCCTTTCATTACAATTCTAGGTATATTGTGCATATGTTATTCTTCTTGCAGGATTCAAATCTATTGTGCTCCATGGAAATGATGTTAGTAGATGTAGTTTGGTCTTTCGTTTCACTCATGTCCGACCTATCTCTCTTCAATTCTTCCTCTCATTTTCACTCAATGGAATTTTTCCACCCTTTTATTGGTGTCACCACCTATGTAGTTTAGTATTTCCATTTCATACATCTCTCTCTAGTCCCTTCAAGTTTAGGATAAAAGTAGATAGTTGCATTTCCTTTCTAGGAGTAGATTAACATTAGGATTAGGTAGAGGAACCAACATTCTCTAGAGGTTTGTCTCAACAACAAGGTCCCACACTTAGAGACAATCCCATGTTACTCAAAAACACTAATTTCTCATCCATTATCCATGAAAAATCGAGAGGGTGCTATTTTTTGGTGATAAAAACACCACAGTCCAAGATGATGGTCATATGTATCCTCCTACTTGGATACAAGATAAGGGGACTTCACTCTTCACTATTGTCGGATATATTTCTATCTCTCGCACACTTGGGGGCATTGCACTTTCTCCTCCCCCCTCCATCACTATTTTATGTCTCCATCGTTTACTCTACTTCATGCTCATTACTCTATGATAATTTTGTCCTAGCATCTACACTCAATCATATGCAATATGTTTGTCACTCGATGAGGCACTCATGTTCTCCAGGTTCATACATGACTATTGAAGTCATTAAAAGAACCTTACTTGCACACTTGGGGGAATCACCCTTCCTTACCCCCTCCATCACTATTGGTTGTCTCTATCATCTACTCATAGCTTATCTACTACACTTCACACTTTGTGCTTCATGATAAATATTTCATCGCATCTGTAATGCCTAAAATGTCTTCATGAATAATTAGCATTAATCATGTAATGCATTTTAGCTTCATCACCATTTATCATTACTCCATTTTAATCCATTTACCTATATTATTCATTATATCCCATCATCATCCATATAATAATTAATCGCAAGATTAATTAATATTATTTAATCTATTTTACCATATTTACCCCTTTAACATTTTAGCGACATTTAACATTTATCCAATATTCCATTTTAATCCATCATCATATCCCATTTTATTATTAATCCCTTTTATTTCATTATTATCCTATTTTAATCCCACTTAACATTTATAGGAATTTAATATTCCTATGCCTCACCTACCCTAGTCTACACCTACACCTACCACTAGCTATTCCATGTAATCACCCATCATTAATTATCCTAATCACATCATTTAAACTAAACTAATCATGTGCACACACCTCTAAATATAGAAGATTCTTTATCTTTCTCCCTCTCATTTTCAAATATTCAAATGAATCTACACTATTCCATTGAATTTTTAATTCAATGGAAATCCCTCACAAATTCTAGAATTCTCCAAACCTCTCATCAATCCTCCACCATTGATTTCAATCCAACATGGCTTCATCCTAGCCATTGAATCCTCTAATCCTCAACTATAAATCAAACACTCATCCCGCATGAGAGCACATCTTAGAAATTCACTAAATCATCCACTCAATCAACCATCCAATCTATATACAATCTATTATCCTTCATCAATAATCAAACATTCATCATGTAATCAAGGGGAGGTGTTTCCCAAATCAATCCACACAAATCTGAAGCAATAATCAAGCAATCTTCCAATCCAAAAAGAAATCAAAGAGCACATCCAATTAACAAAGGAGGAGAATTCCACTTGTAGGTAAGTACGTGTATATTTCTTTCTCCCTCTTTCCATCTTGCTCTATCAAAGGTGGTTGATTAGTCGTGTTAGATCTTGTTTTGAATTGGTTTCATAGTCATTTCATGTTTTTCATGCTAACATAAATTTTCATCTACATTTTGGCACCCACCATGGGGCTTACCCCCTAAATTTTGATTGAAACTAGTAGCATTAAGTATTAATAACAAAAATTCAGAAATTTTCATTGTGATTTACCCCTTTAAATCTTGAATTTTCAGGCTTTTCTTCCGTATTAGTGCATATGTGACCTGTTTTAGCGCATATATTATAAAATAGCACATTTTTCTACTTGTTTTTGGGATCTATGCATGCAGGAAACAATTTAGCACATTTATCCCATCTCGTGGTGCATTTATCATGAAACAACGCATATGACCTCTATTTTGGCACATTTGTTTGTTTTGGCGCATTTGTCCTGAATTGGTGCATATGTGACCTATTTCAAAGTGCATTTGTTTTGCTTTTACTTTTCCTACCTTCTAAGAGCCATAACTTTTGACCCCAAACTTGAAATGACTCCATTTTTTTTTCCTGGAAAGGTATTGAAAAGATCTATCCAATGAAAGTGTTAATTTACAATTTTATTGTATAAATTTTTCATGGTTTTCATTTTACTAAATCTTGTCTTTTTAACTACACATTAAGTTATCTTTTCTTGTTACAAACTACTAACACTTTGTGTGCAACTTCCTATGCTTACTAATGATTAAAAAAATCAATCTAAAACTACTAACCATTTTTGTCTTGTAGCTCGTTTGGTCCAAGAGATTTGGGGTTATAATCAAACTACTAATATTTGTTTTGTAGGGCCTCCTCTTGAAGACCCTTTTTGCATTTTTAATCATCTTTTAATCATTTAAAAATAAAAATATTTCTATCTTGCATCTTTTGCATGTTTTTGGTTAAACCCGAAGGTTGGATTTCATGTATGCTCTCCTCTCGCGTCCTTGGACAATATTGAGGATAAAAAGTTGTCCACCTTCTTCCCTTTTAATTTTTAGGGGAAAGTTGATGTGGATTTCATCACCACACACTTGTCATATTCCTAGGGGTCTCGTGACCATGGGATTCATCTCCACACACGTAGACACACCCCATGTTCTAGTGGGGTATACAAATCCTTGGAGAGATGTCGTTATCGCTAAGCATCTAAGTGTTTTAAGCGTGATGTGAAGTGAGGCTCTTTCACGTATTTATACCTAGGCCTTAGAAAACATCCTTGCAACATGGAATTGGGCCCCATGTACTATAATGTATATAGGGGACACCCTTAACAAGCCTTTTTATCCTAACATAGGTAGCCTTTGACCACAATCAAGCTATAGTGCAGGGGAAGGAACCACCGAAGATTACTTGCTAGCCGATCACACATTGACGTAAAGGTGGGCCAACTCAGTGAGCACCACTATCATGTGTGGTATTGAAAGTAGGCTATAGCTTGTGTTACACACCCACTTGACTAGCTAGGTTGTGTGTTTGCATGTGTGTTTCTTCCTTACATATGATATTGACTACACATTAATCAACCAATCAAACATTAATCAAACAATCAAATTGACCAACCATCCAAACATAATCAAACCCAATCCATCCATCTAATCCCCTTTTCTAATCCATCCCATCCCCATCTAATCCCTCCATCTTAATCATATCTTACCTACATCCTATCCATACCCAATCCTATTCCTAAATCTTATCTAAACCCCCATCCTCATCATGGCTCCCATCAAAGTCAAATCCTATCAACCTTTACCTTCCCAATTTGATCAAAAATTCCTCTTATTATCCAATCATTAAAGAACCAAATTATCACACTTACATCCTCTATCCAACAATCTCCTAACCCATCCCAAGTCGATCCCACCATCCTCACAACCATCCAAAATATTAACCAACAAATTATTGACCTCCAATCACACCTTAGCCAAACATCTTCTCAACCACCCCCCTCACATCCACTTATGATGATGAGGACCTTGTTAACATCGATGAAGATAATCCCCATCCACACATTCAATAACACTTAATCCCCAATCCACATCATCCAACATCTTTAACAAACATCCATCCTCACTATCAACTAAATACATCAATTTTGATCAACTAAAATAATCCCCTTCCACCAATAAATATCTTCCTTCCAAAATTTATCAAAATTTAATCAATTATGATTCATCCACCACATCCACTTCTAAATCAAAATCCAAATTCAAATCAAAACCCAAACCTCAACATCTCAAATCACCACCATTACCTAATAAACTTCTTTTAAAATTTGCTAACCTATTATCCGAGCCTAATCCTCCATCACTACTATCCACCCCTAAATCCACTATCAACCAATCTAATCCTAAAATCCCTCCCATCAAAACATATCATAATGTACCTTATACATACCCATCCACATCCAATCAAGATCAAACCAAACCACAATCCTTATCCCCTACATCACACCTTAGTCCTAAATCCTCATCATCCCAACTTCATCCCATGGAATTTCTCCTAGATAGTCCCAAGTCCCCTCCTCTAACATCTACTTTGTCTCCTACACCTCCATCACTTACATCTAACCCCATCCAATCTAATATGACCCCTAATCCACCCACATCCTCTTCATCCCCTAATACTACTTCATCCAATGTGGCCCCCATTCCACCTTTATCCTCTTCATCCACATCTAATAAATCTACCAATAACCAATCCAATCCCAAACCATCCAATGTGACTCCTAAGTCACCCCATATCCTAAATTTAACCCTAATTTCCCCCATACCCCAATCATACCACATCCGAAGTGATTCCTAAGTTACCTCAATCCCCAAATCCAACATGGTTTCCACACCCCCCCTCTACCTCAACTCAACTAACATCACCTAAATTCAACCCATCTCCCTCATCAACATCTACTCTATCCTTTAAATCCACACAATCTACCTCCCCCAAATCCAACCAATCTAATATATCCTCTTCATCCAAATATAACACATCCTATGCATCCACCCATACCTTATCCACCTCATCCCCAATCAAACAATCTAATCCTACACAAACCAACCCTACACCATCCACATCTCCAAAATCAACGAAATCCAATCCTAGGCCAAAATCCATCACCAATCCAAAACCAAACCAACCTCCTAAAGCCCCCAAGGCTAATCTTCCATCCAAATCCCAACCACCCAATCCACATCCTAAATCTACATACAAATCACATAAATCCCCTCCTATCTTACCCACTCCTACACATATCCTACCTAACCCACCCTTAATACCCACACCATATTTCCTACCAACCCCAATCACCTTCGCCTCCTTAGGTGAATCATTGACTACCATCTTTCATCATCTAAAAATTTCAACATGATTATCCATCCCCTAATAAAATCATGTAGCACCCACAAAAATTTCACACGAAACCCAAAATCAACATAGGTTATGATAGAAAAATTATGGAATATTTTTTTTTAAAGGAAATGAAAATGACGCTAAGATTAACCTTTGGTTTCAAACGGTTGTTACAAAAGTACTTAAATAATAACATTAAATAAAATAACTGATTTAATCTAAGGTTAAGTTTAAAATATTTCATTCAATTAATCCTAATTTGATTTAATACAGTGGTTTCTAAAGTCATGCAATAATTAAAATTACAGTCCAAGTCTAAAATAACCCTTTCATTTACACAAGGCTATTAATTTAATTTTCTAAATAAAAAGGAGGTCTAAACTATTAAGGAAGAGGGTTTAATTAAATTCTCCTAGGTCATGGCCTAATTAATTTTGAATTTTCAAAATAAAATAGTAAAAAGGAAAAGCTAAACTTTAAGTTATTTTCAAAACACACAAGTGGCCCCATTCAAAAGAAGACCCATGTGACCAAATGATCATCTCACCAACCCCCACCTAACATTTGTAGGAGACAATTTGGGCCATTGGATGAATCCAATCTAGGCCATTGGATGAAGAAATTTCAATTGAACCCTAAAATATCTAAGGCTTTTATTCATTTCGTTCACTCATTTCTTCATTTTGGTTTTGTAGGTTAATGGAAAGAGGAAGAGAAGGAAGCCATTAAAGAGGAAGATAGAGCTTGGGGATGGATACACAAACCCAAATCTATTTCATTTTTATCTTACTTGATATTATATTCTACCCTATTCAAGGGTTTAGTTGAAATTCCATCATTTATTGTAAATTGGTTCCATGTAAATACCCATTTGGGTTTATGGCTTTTGCCCAATAAATCTATATTTTTATTTTTTGAAAAAAATAATAGCTCTTTTTTTTTTCTTTTTGAGAAAACATTCATTTTGAGTATATATACATGTGTATATAACTCCAAATACATAAATCACACACACACACACACACACACACACACACACACACACACACACACACACACACACACACACACACACACACACACACACACAATTGTGTAAATGACAAAACTCGAAAAATGAGGTCTCCGTTTTATTTTTGCAAAGGTTACGTTTAAAATTTCATTGGTCTATTGTAAGTACATGGGCCGTATTTTTTTATAGAACAATGTTAATATAATAAGGGGGAGTAGGAAATGCTCCACCCAACCTTAAATCCATTAAGAGGAGAAGCCATCCCCTTAATGGCCCCCGAGCCCCAACCAAAGAACCATGAGGGGTATTGAGCAACAATGACAACTTTCAACAAAGTGGCTTCACAACAAACACACATACAAGACTTTCAACTCAACCAAGACAACATATCCAACAAGTTTACACATTCACAACAATACAAAGGTTTGAAGATCAAACCAAATAGAGCAAGGATTATGGGATACCACCTCCTTATGCCTCCCAAGTGAAGTGGGAGTCTTACCCTAAGCCTCCAAGTGCACAAAATAATCAACACAAAATCCTTATCTCTCCCTTACAAGCATGGAACAAAACCATGATTTCCTTTTCACTCCCCATAGGTAAGACTCCCATTCACACTCCCACCAAATTCATTCCTCACAAAACTCCTTTTTCCCTCCCCATTGGTTCCATAAGCCCTTCTCCCACACCCAACTAAGGCCTACTACCCAACCAACACACAAACACCTTCACAAGACTAAGAACAATTTTAACAAGCAAAAATTGCATACAAACAAGAAAAATAACATAATAATAAAGGTGGAGAGCCTACCTCTCCATAAAGTTCCAAGAAAATTCCACAATCCGCCTCAACTCCAAGCCAATAAATTACCAAAAGCACTCCCACAAGCTCCAATTCTAAAAGTGCACAAAAGAGAAAAGAACAAGTAACCCCGATTCCAACCAAAAATCACCAATAAATAGAAATGGAATGTGAGGATGCTGAGGTGGCTCCATATAGGCTGCCACTTCATCATTCTTCTATCCCCACACTCAAGTCAACACACCAAGACCAAGAAAATCAATACACATGCAAGGACTATGACAACCCACATGGATCTCAAACTTGAAAACCATGCTTCAAAGGACATAATAAATTAGGGTAGAAAGAACTGTAATAATTTTCCCTCTTTTACAATAAAAAAATCAACAAAATGTCAAAAATAAGCTTCCTAACCTATAGGTAGGGTTGTTGGGTAAATTTAAGAGGCATGGGACAAGCCTTCAAAAATTCTCCCTGTCAAAATCTGAATTTTGAAGTTGGGGTGGAGTAAACCACTTAAAAATCAACATAAACTTTACTTACAATAAGGACAACCAAATCTGATCATAACTATTTGTCACATCCTCAATTTGGTTAGCTAAAAATAAGAAGGGTTAAGCTTAATTAACACACATTACCACATGTTAATAAAGTGACAAAATTTCCAAATTTTAAATACATAAAACATAAATAAAGCACATACAAAAATTAAAGAAAGGGACACAATTCACCCCATGGCCACATATGTGAAGTCACCCCCATGGGAGACCTCCAACTAGACATGAAAAACACCACACTAAACAACATTACACAAGTTTTCAAATTTTGCCTCGTTGCTCAACACTCGACATCCTTCCGTGGTTGGTCCCCTATCCCCTTCGATGTATGTGATAAAAGTCCTGCACACAAAAAAATACCTCTCTGGCCTTTCGACCGTATTAACAAATCAAGAATATATATATATATATAATATATATATATATATATATATATATATATATATATAATCAATATTCATCATTCGACATTAGCAATTCTATTATCCATCAATATATCAAAATATAACCCTAACATCCATGAGATTACAATTATACTCCAAACATCCCAAAACATAACATGTCAGTATAAAATTCACGTCATGAAAATCAAGATGTATCGAGCAGGTCTAACAACACTATCTAGTGTATCACAATAAAATGTAAACATCAAAATGTTGATAGTCCAAATATCAGTGAACTCTATCATCTATTGATCAATGTATCATAATCAAAATGTCTGAATATCAGTCCAATAATATCAATATCAAGATGAAACAATGTCGAAGAGGAGTGGGCACTACATCCCCTCCCCTTAGACTTGAATTCCTCCTTAAAATCAATGGAATAGATGAGGAAAGTGAGCTCACAAAATAGTGGCATCCTCCCAAGTGGCTGCAGTCCCATCGTACCTATCCCACTAGACCCGCACTTGGTCAATCTCACACCTCGAAGTCCTGGGGCCCCGTGCTCTATGACGTGCACGAGATCCATTGACACATGCCAATCCAAAACATGAGAGGGATTTGGAATATATATCCTAAGTACAGATACATGAAATACATCAAGCACATGAGACAAGTTGGATGGCAATGCTAGATGATAGGCCAAGGGACCAATATGCTCTAAGATCTCAAAGGGACCCACAAATATAGGAGCTAACTTAGAGCCTTTTCCATAATGGATAGGACTCTTATGAGGCTTGACACAAAGAAACACCTTTGTGCCCACCTCAAAAATATGATATATCCTCCTCAGATCTGCATACTTATTCTACCTATCCTGAGCCTCCTGAAGCCTCTGTCGAATCAAGACAACATGTTGCTCCATATCTTATACCAAAGCTGGCCCAAGAGAAACCATGTCCTCCAATCTATCCCAACTCAAAGGTGTCCTACACTCTCTGCCATACAACACCTAAAAATGAGCCATGTTAATCGAACTCAAAACTGGCCATTGTAGGAAAAATCCACCAAATACAAGTACTCCTCCCACCTAGACTAATGGTCCATGACATACATCCACAACATATCCTCCAAGATTTGATTTACCCACTTTATCTATCCATCTATCTCTAGATGATAAGTTGTGTTGAAGTTGATACTTGTCCCAAGAACCTGTTGCATAGTAGTCCAAAAGTGAGAAGGGTATACAAGGGGTCACAGTCACAAATGATCTTCCACAAAATCTTGTGCAGTCTAACAATCTCATCAAGGTATACTCGCACCACTGAACTAGTTGTATAGGTGGTCTTCACCAGAGAAAAATGAGCCACTTTCATCAATTTATCCATCGTGACCATGATGGCGTCGTGGTGGTATCTTGACGTCGGTAGCCCTATTATGAAATCCATGGAAATGGTGTCCCATTTCCACTCCAGTATAACATGCAAGTAAAGAAGACCAGTTGGATGCTGATGCTCATCCTTCACCCTCTCGAAACTCTAAATAGCATGACATAAACTGATCTACATCTCTTTGTAGACCTATCTAATGGTAAATCTGTCTCAAGGTGGTGTGCATCATTTTCACCTTTGGATGGGTTGAATAAGGTGCATGGTGAGCCTCTGCCAAGATATCCCGTCTCAATCCTCCATCTCTAAAACATATATGTAACCTTTGTGTGTAAGAAGACTAGTTTCCTCTAATGAGAATCCATCAAAATTCCCCTCAAGGGGTCTCTGAGACTCAATCTTTGATCTAGCTGTAAGGTAGAAGATTTCGTGAGGAAGCTGCTACAAAATCTTGCTCCACAAATTTGTACCCACTAAAGTAGCCATAATCAAATGTCTCCATCTACTCAGAGTGTTTGCAACCACATTTTCCTTCCCCTTCACATGCTCTATCTCCATGTCATACTCATAAAGCAACTCCATCCAATGCTTTGTTGATGAGTGTTGAGATTGGGTTGTGTGAAGAGGTGGCAAAGACTCAAGTGATCAGTCTTGAGTATAAATCTTTGGCCAAGAAGGAAGTGTCTCCATCGAACCAAGGCATGAATAATTGCACTGTAAGCTCAAGGTCATGAGTCGGATAATTAAGCTCATAATCCTTGAGTTTTGAGACTCAAAAGCAACAACTTGGCCCTCCTACATCAACACACCTCTTAACCCTTCCAAAGAAGCATTTGTCCAAACAAAGAAATCACCGTACGTACCCAAAATTGTAAGGTATTGTACTGTCAGAACAACATGACACGTTCCCCAATGATGATACAGGTCTCCTCGCAAGGTGTTCGGGATCCAAAAAATCTCTCCAAGTGTGTGTTAACATCCCATGCCCCAGCTTAGCCCCTGCGTGCTTTATTTTTTCCTTTTCCCCTCTTTTCTTAGCTTTTTCTCTTCAGTGACAAAACCGCCACCCAGCTTGGCGGCGGTCTCGTGACCGCCGCCCTGAACAGGTGGTGGTCCTGTAACCACCGCCCTGCTCAGGGTGGCGGTCCTTTACGCATTTTCCAGAAAGCTCTTTTAACATGACTCACATAAATTCAACGTTTTACCAGCTTTCTTTCACCGCCATAAGCTTGCATTTATGATTCTGGTTCCTTGGAATAGTGTTTTGCCATTGTTTATAGTTTAAGAGTTCCATTTGGCTTTTACCTTGGGTAAATGCAAATGCTATAAATAGTTGGCTTGTGCTCAAGAAAATGGCCCCTCATTCACTTCTCATCTTCTCATTTCAGTAATTCAATCTTTTATTTTGCTTAGGATTCATAGTTTAGTTCATTACATGCTTAGTTAGCATTGTTTTACTGTTGGTAAGCCACAAATCCATCTTGTGCAAGCAGTGTTGTTGTTTCATCCAATACATTGGAGTAGAATAGCTTAGGAAGCCATTAAAGTTGCAGGTTTTGCTCCTCAAACATGATAGTTTCAGGTTCTGGATGCTTTATGTTGCATGACTCGCAATAGATCCCGCTAGGAATTGCATAAGCCAAGCTCTGTACTCTTGCGCTATCCCTCTCCTACTCGCATTGTATTCAGTCTATGTCTTGAGCTACCTTTGTCCCAATATCTACTTCTATTGATGCTAGCATTACACGCTTTTCTAATCATGAAGGAATGAGGAGAGATCACACCGAGGGGACAAGATCACACACACCATTGGATTCACCACTTGTTTCACGTAGAATCCAGGTTCTAGATTTCAAATTTCTAGTTAGAATCATATCAAATAGAGTAGTTAATTGCTTTATTTCAGTAAATTATATTCTCAATATTGCCAGGGAAGCTGTGGGGATTGATAGTTTATGAGAAACTATGATTCACTCCTCACTTCTGAGGTAGGATCGAGAATCTTGCAAATAGATTAGATGAGCTATTTTATTGTTTAGAATAGATCTACAAATTACACAGACAAATAGCTACACTCGGTTATTTTGTTTGTTTTAAATTATTATTTTAGTTGTCTTTCTAGATATTTTAAATAGCTGTTTTCTTAAATTCGTAAAGTTCATCAGAAAACACAAAAAGATAGAGAAAATATATATGCTATAGATACACTTCACATAGTTAAATTTCATTTTGTTACAATTAATTTACTTTGTTACTTTTGTATGACAATCACGGGACCTAGAGAGCCTAGGGAATACATATTCGAGCCAATCGTGCCCCAGCCCAATCTCATCACAACAATAACTGATATAGATCAAAATCTTAGGATTCAAGTCTTCCGAACAACGATAAGCTTGCAACAAATCAATTCTCAGTTGAGCGGACTAAACATAGAAGACGACCAAGCACACACATTTTGGTCAAATCAACCGAACTATAGATTACCCTAGGCAAACATTCATATGACTCAGTAGAAAGGTTCGAAAGAGAACAAACCTTTGGAGAGTTCTGGACTAGGCTAGAGAACCGTCCATAGAATTGACTACATTTACCATCCACCATATGACCCTGTCCGGAGAAATACACGAAACTATCCCGGGTCATTTTCCATGTATTCCACAACCCATAGATCGAATCATGCCAGAGCTTGATATTGATTGGAGCCTTCGAGCAGTCATCCTTGCTGACCGATCTATCACACCAGCTCAAGTTAGGAGGGCTTTCTTTGCTTTAGATTCGCAAGTTCCGTTAGTGCGCATTGAAGACATTAGATTGCCTAACTAGTTTGTCTGTATCTCACACATATTCCATCCCCACCGGCTGTCTCGGCATGACCTCGGGAGGTCGGGTGCGAGGAAGAGTCACTTGTAGATTCCCACGCTCGCTTGTCACTTTTCCGTCATACAAAATTGGTGAACCCGACGTGAAACAAACAAAATTAGTGAAGCTGACGTGAACTTCCTACTTTCTAGTTCGGAGTCATAGTATTACGTGTTCTTCCAAGTTTAGTATACTTTTCATCTTCTCCGCCTCATTGGCTTTCACCTTCGCTCCTTCCCATTATTCTGTGGGTATTCATATACCCCCCGAATATGTCGGGATTCGATGCATATGCCAGACCCCTCTTGGGTCTTGAGGCATACTACGCCCAACAAAATAGACAATCATCACCCTCACTCTTAGTATGGGGTGACAACTATTCAACTAGTCAGTTGTCAACACAAACTCCAAGGATCAGATATAGCTTGTCCTTCCAAACAGAGGAGTTGGAACAACTTGCTCAAATGCAACAAATAGAGCCTTCAGGCTCAAACAATATGATGTTCAACGAAGAATTTGGTTCATCTCCTCGTACTACATAGACCACAAATTAGTAGAAAATCAGACTCATACCAAGGTTTAGACGATGAATATTCAGGTTACATTATGCCAGAACGACCAACGTTCTCGAGGTATGTATCCACATGTAGGAGGTTTACAACCACAACCCGAGGTCTCTGTTCAAGAAAATACCTCTATGCCACTTTGCATATGGGAAATACTCTCGAGAGAAACTTGGCAAGATAGCGATCAATTCATAGTAGGATATCACATGCCTATACAAAACCATGGTATACAACAAACGCCACCAAGGTAGAATATTGTGACTTCACCAAATGAAGTCATTTCAACTCTAATAGAAAAGGTTAGAGGGTTAGAACTTGCCCAAGAAAGTCAAAATTCACAATTCATGCAAGCAGGGAGTTCCAATCCTCCACACCATCCTAGCCAAGTGGATCTCCTCACAGGAGTAGGCATGTTAGGCATGACTCCTCGATGTTCACAACAAATGCCAACTAGACCCACCATCTCTAGCACTGTCCCTCTCGGTGCCTAGTACAGAACAATCCGTTCTGGATAGTACTCCGTCATACTTAAACATATACTCCAAATCACCACAAGGGGATTTGTTCTCCTCTCCCGAATTTTTTTCTCAAACACGGGGCTTCCTTATGCCCCGCCCATATGCTGCTTGCTATATCAACAACCCATCCCACCACCACTCCCTCAAGAGCAGTCACCGTTAATGGTGAAACATATGCGATAGGGACTTACTCAGAATATTTGAAAGAACCCTTGGATTTCACCATACAAAGCATCATGCTTCCAAGACCTCTTCCTGATTTTCCCAAATACAAAGGAGAGGGAGATCCAAATGCACATATCAAAGCTTACGCTATAGCCATTCGAGAACTACTCCCATGGGATGGGGTTGTTGCTAAAATATTCCCAAAACCTTGGAAGGCATCACTCTCGATTGGTATTATAGAATACCTGAGGCTTCCATCCATTCATTCAAATAACTCATTTCAGAGTTCATCAAGGCCTTTGACATGAACAAACTATTAAGAACAAGAATCAGGGAGTTCTTACACATCAAACAAGAACACAACAAATCTATCGCCCATTTCATCCAAAGGTGGTGTACAGTCCTTTATTCCTCGGCAAGTGCTCCAAACATGGATCAAATGGAACTATGTGATTTATTCCTTCATTCACTTAGTAGAGAAGTGAAGGAAGAAGTCCAGAAGTTCCCATTACGAACTTACGATGAAGTACTAGAGAGTGCTCTTCGAATAGATCAAGCAACAATTGATAGTGGTCGCAAAACATATGGAGCAAACGGGAGGTTAATCGCCCCCAATCAGAACACTACAACTTATCCCACTACCACGAACGTCAATCAAGGACCTAAAATCCTTAACAAAAATCGGGGTGTAATAACAGATGGAGTAACCGACCAGCCTAAAAAGGTAAATGTTGTTAATACTCCATCACAAATAAACAACCAACGAAACAACAACTTTACCCCGATATCAATACGGTGGATTTTAATCATTTGCAACAACAACAACAACAACAACAACAACAATGGAGAAATCCCATACAAAGTCCAAGCCAAAATTTAACTAGGGACCAAAACAAGAATTCAAACCAAAAACAACAAACGTGAAATTTTAATAGACAACGGTTTGATCAAAATTTTGGGCCACAATACACATCAAACCAACAAACTAGGAGTTACAATCCTAATTTGTATTGCGGTTTCCACAAAATTTGGGGCCATGATACTAGAACGTGTCGTGACTACAACAAATTCATGCAACACTTACCGATGAACAAAAACAACTTTTTATGGATATGTTCTTAGCAGATCCTACGTCACCAACGTCAAATACCTTTTCAGGGGTAGTTTCCCCTCAAAACGCACCCCTGAAGATCTTTAATGATCCACTCCCAAATCATGATAACAACAGGCTAAATCCAACTGGGACGAACAAGGGTGCAATGACAGGAAATAATGATCATGAAGCCTCGACCTCGCTAAATCCATTAGTTGCGCCGCAACTAGGAAGTCAACCACGACCTAAGGTAGTCGGTTTAGTAGAGTTAGACACTGAGCTACCCATCGAAGCTATAACAAGGACGTGAGAGTATTTCTCTCAGCCAAGTCCAAGCCACTGCCCAGAGGCAGATGACATCCAACAAATCGTAGTAAAACTTGTGGGAGCCTATGATTTGATTAACGACCTAACAAAAACCTTCTCGCACATTTCATTCTTAGACTTACTAAAGAACTCTCTTGCCCACAGGGCTGCTCTTTTAGAAGCATTAGGTTTAGGTCATCTAATTAACATCACTCCACCGCCTGAAACACAGGTAAATCATGTGGACTTTGATGTTCATCCTCCAGAAATTCATATTCGAGATAAACAAAATGCCGACGAATCTTTGAGATTGCACGAGGTGATCCAGCCTTACATTTGCAAGTATGGGTTTATAACAACTATGTAAAGCATGCAATGGTTGATGATGGGGTGGCAATTAACATAGTCCCCTTCTCTTTCCTCCAAAAGCTAGGGTATGGAGAAACCAATTGCTCCACAACTCGAAATACACTAAGGGGCTATGATAGTCTTAAAGCCACCTCGGTTGGAACTATAATATTACCGGTCACCTTAGGACCCAAAACCATCTTGACTGAGTTTTATATTATAGATCGGAAACTAACTATAATATGATCCTCGGCCGACCTTGGATACACCGCATGAAGGCAATCCCTTCTACACTATTTCAAGAAGTAAGGTTTTTACATTTAGGAAAGGTATTTGTGGCCAAAGGTGATCCAAAACCATTTGATGTACACCTAGCTGACTTAAAGAAAAGACTAGGCGTACACTCGGAGTTTGAACTCCCAACAAATCAACTTAATAAACCTACCGACGCAAAAACAAACAAAAGTTGGTACCTACGACAGATCTTGAAGCTATGAGCCTAGCCAAAGTAACCCTAACCCCTAAAGATGAGGATAACACTATAGAAGTAGTATCATTAAGAACTACTGCAAAAATCGTTGAACTGCTAGAAAATGATCTACCAATATTCTTACCATTCGATTCAGTAGGCATAGGATATCCCCTAGGCATTGGCTCTCTTCCAGCAGAGGATCTCTATATGGTGGAAGTAGAATATGCAAACACAATAGATATCCCAGCGTCCATATTCCCAGTCAAATATTGGACACTCCATTTTGATGGAGCTAGATGCCGTTATGGAGCGGGGGCAGGTGTAATCTTCACTTCCCCTGAAGGAAAAGTCTTACCTTTTGCCTTTAAACTAAATTTCGAGTGCACAAACAATGGCACTGAGTACGAAGCCCTCCTCCTTGGCCTCATCTTAGCTAAAATAATTGGTGTTGATAACATCAGAGTCTTAGGAGACTCGCAATTAGTAGCAAACCAAGTCTCTGAGGCATATGAAACCAAAGCCGAACACTTACAACTTTACAAAAAAGCTGTATTAGATTTAAGCAAGGAGTTTGACTTCATATCAATTGAAGCAATCCCGCGAGAGAAAAATCTTCTCACCGATTCAATAGCAACTTCCGCATCACGTTTTACTCCAAGCAATAAGTTAGAGGATACCCGTTTCATGGTATCCCTTCGTGATGAACCATTGATAAAGACAATGACAAATTATCTTATAAACAGAAATGAATCTACTATCCTAGACCATGTTGATAGTGATATGGCCACTTTGGATTACTTAAACACCTATGTGGCACTACATCTCTCCTATCATATGATAGATTTGTCCTTAATCCCACATTTGTCTTCCTACTTCGGAAATCCCATGGTGGATCTTCCCTCACAAATGGAACCTAGCATATGCACAGTAGAAAATGGGGATGATTTGGATTTACCTCCAGCGCCACCTGAGTTTGAAGAGGGTAATGCCTCTTTGATCAAAGAAACAATTGATATTAACATCGGAACGGAAGACAAACCAAGGATATTGAAATTAGGGTCCTTGTTAACCCCAGAGGAAGTAGAAATACACACTTGGATCCTCAAAGAACATCAGAAGGCATTTGCATTTAATTATAAGGAAATGACAGGGGTTACACCCCACATCACGGTGCACAACCTCGTCACTAAATCTGATGCAAAACCAGTTAAACAAAAATCAAGACCCATGAAACCCAAGGTAGCTCTCATGGTAAAAGAGGAGGTAATAAAACTCCTCCAAGTAGGATTCATCAAGCCAGTCGATTACTCCCAATGGGTATCTAACATCGTTCCCATTCTCAAGAAGAATGGAAAGATACACATCTGCATAGATTTCTGAGACATCAACAAAGCGTGTCCTAAAGATGACTTCCCGTTGCCATCCATTGATGTCATTGTTGATGCAACAACTGGGTTTGAACTTTTGTCTCTCATGGATGGATTCTCGGGATACAATCAAATTAAAATATCTGAACAAGATCAAGCTAAAACCACGTTTATAACTCCTTGGGGAACTTATTGCTATGTTGTCATGCCATTTGGTCTCAAGAATGCTGGTGCTACATACCAGTGAGCTATGACATATATATTTCACGATTTAATTCATAAAATTGTGGAATCCTACGTAGATGACTTGTTGGCTAAGGCCAAGAAGTGTTGTGACCATCTAGAAATACTCCACGTCATTCTCTCACATCTGATAGAGTACGGAATCACGCTAAATCCATAAAAATGTGTTTTTGGTGTAACAGGAGGGAAGCTCCTAGGTTACATCATATCATCATGAGGGATAGATGTTGACCCACCAAAATTCGGGCTTGTCCTCGAAATGGTTCCACCTTCGGATGAATCTCGGAATCGAGTCGTTTCTCGAAAAGTCAGGTGTAATCCGAAGATTCATCCTGGACTTAAGTTTCACCATACATCCAATCAAAAATTTTCTTAAGAAAGATTATAGCATTGATTGGAATGAAGACTGCAATGAAGATTTTGATGCAGTTAAGCATTTCTGTTATCACCACCTACGTTAATGCCACCTAAGCTAGATCACCCGTTAATTTTATACTCACGACCTACCAATGTCTCGCTAGCCTTAGCATGCTGGCTCAAGAAGATGATGACAAGAGAGAATGCGTGATTTATTTCATTAGCCGAACGTTGCTTGACTATGAAACACGTTATACACAAGCAGAATGAGAATGCCTCGCCATAGTCTTTGCAACCAAACGCTTAAGACACTATATGTTGAATCAAGAAACAAGGGTCATGGTAAAAACGGACCATTTACTGAACTTTCCTCACACAAGGGTCCTTGTATAAAAAGGCTAGATGTTTTATAACCTTAATGGGGGAATTCTAATTAACATTTGTAAATCAAAATTCGGTTAAAGGACAAATCATCGCAGATTGGTTAGCTGATAACCCATTAGATGGAGGTGATCTAGTAGATTTAGATTTTCCAGATGAGTACGTATACTACATCGAAACCCGACCCTCTATCTCTGAGTGTCCCTGGTACGCTGATATCATTAATTATATCATGGACCATACGTATCCAAAAGGAGCTACACCATAACAAAGAAGGCGGTTACGTATTATCGTAGCTAAATACATCATTATAGATCAAGTGCTCTATCGGAAAGCGTTCGATGGAAAGCTCCTAAGATGTGTCGACATGGAAGAATCCAAGAAGATTCTCCATGAATCCCACATGGAATGCGTGGAGGCCACTTCGGTGGTCATGCCACCGCTCGTAAAAATACATCGAATGGGCTATTTCGGCTTACTCTAGAACACGACGCATGAGAGTTCGTGCGTAGGTGTCGTAAGTGCCAAGAATTCTCCCATGAGATCCATATCTTTGGCACAAGCTCTGCAACCAATCGCTACTCCATGGCCCTTTTCTACATGGCGCCTATATTTAATAGGAAATTCTCTCCCTCGTCCACGAGATGGCCATAATTTTATAATCACGGCCACTGAATATTTTACCAAATGGGTAGAGGCTATGCCTCTTACTACTGTACCTGGTTCTGTAATCGCCAAGTTCATTTTAAACCAAATCATTTGTAGGTACGGTATCCATGAATCATTATCTCCGATAATGGAACTTCTTTAAGAATGAAGAGGTTTGCGAACTATGCAATAAATTTAAGATAAGCCATCATACGGCTTCCTTGTATTACCCTCAAGCCAACGGACATGTTGAAGCGACGAATAAAACACTAAAAGCCATTCTCCTTAAAACGGTGAAAGAAAACAAATGAGATTGGCACTTAAAGTTATATCCGGCCTTATGGGCCTACCGAACCTCAATAAAAACACCAACAGAGCAACTCCTTTTCACTAGTATTCGGGCGGAGCGGTTCTCCCACTCGAGGTTGAAATACTCAGTCTCCACATTTCATTACAAGGATTACGGATGAAGATGCTTACAGAGGAAGCACGTCTTTCCCAACTAGAAAGCCTAGATGAAGCTAGGTTAGATGCTGAATCTGCGTCATAGAGTCTATCTTTGACTAGATGTGTCGGTAATATAACAAGAAAGTCTATGAATGTGACATATATGAAGGTGATCTAGTTCTAAGGCTGATAGCCGGATCGATAAGAAGACCAGCGAAGGAAGGAAGTTCCGCCTAAATGGTTGGGCCCGTACTCAAGTCATGAAGGACTATGGAAATGGTGCATACCTCTTATGTATGCTAGAAGGTGAGGAATTTGGTGAAACAGTCAATTCCCTAGACCTCAAGTGTTTCTACGCGTAAATAGCTAGCACTACTTATGTATCTATCTACATTACATTTTCATATAAATTAGGATCATATTGTCCACTTGTTTTGTACACAAATTGTGATCAAGGAATCTATTCTCAAAGAAATTCATTACAAACTCATGATGTTGTTGGCATAAACTCTTTAATCATACTTCTCCATTTTCATGATATCATCAAATTATCTCGAATCATTTTATCAAATAAAGCTAGACATGACGAAGTCTTAATAGTAACCATACCAAGATCTGCAAGTTTATTCTCACTTTTGGTTTCTTCTTAGGGTAGGTGTCTTGCCTATGGTCTATTCTAGAAGCTTCATGGTGTCACATCTATCCCATATGTATATCTCTTTGGAAATAAACACATACTGACATTTTACTCAAATAAACAAGTCAAACATTGATCAAACAGAAAATTTTAATTTTACACATTTCCTTGCCCCACCAACCTTTGGTGATGAGCTTGCGTCTCTTACTAGTGACGTAGGGTTGGGAAAGGATGGAAATGCCCTTACTCGCCTATGCTTTGCCCATGGTGATAAACCCACGCTTCTTACTAGTAGCATGGGGCAAAGTGTAGGGGGTCCTCTTGACAAATAAATGCAAAATGTGGCCATTGAAGGTGGAAAATACAGCGAATATCCCAGTAACCACTTTAATTTGGTTCCACAAAAGCGAATTTGTGATATTAAAAACAAAATTTTCACTGGTTTTCAAGGCTAAATCGGTGGCGTGCGACAACGATAATCCGTAATGATTCGCCGCGTCATTTGGCGCGCGGCAATAGCTCGATGGCGTGCGACAACTTTGGGCGACACTAGATCGTAATGGCAAATTTGCGCGTCGATTGATTCTATTGGCGCGCGACATTCTCGATTGCTCTATTGACGCGACACGATCCAAAATGGCGCGTTTCTCTATTGCGACATTGTCTATTGACCGCGACATTGTCCTCTATTGGCGCGACATTGTCCTCTATTGGCGCGACATTGTCCTCTATTGGCGCGCGACATTGTCCTCTCTATTGGCGCGACATTGTCCTCTATTGCGCGACATTGTCCTCTATTGGCGTGACATTGTCCTCTTGACGCCGACATTGTCCTCTATTGGCGCGACATTGTCCTCGATTGGCGCGACATTGTCAAATTGTCCTCTATGACGCGACGACATTGTGTTTTTCGCAAATGACGCGCGACTATAACAAATGACGCAGCGACGACACAACCTTACTATTGGCGCGACACTTTAATCAAATGACGCGACGACACTATAAACAAATGACGCGCGACCACGACCTTCCTTATTGGCGCGACGACACTTTGCTTTCTACTTCTATTGGCGCGTCATTTGAAGCAAATGACGCCTTACGTCGATAGGGACGATGGCGCCCATATTTTAGGTTATAAATACCCTTATGCCGCTCATTTTCGTTTACGTTTTCCGTTCTTGAATTTTTGCGGTCTAAATCTTTGACAAAGACGCATTACAGGCTATAATGTCGACTTCACATGCCTCCCAATTGCAAGTTCAGCAAAAAATGAAGAGAATCCAAGTCGATCGATTTCCAAGATAACCTACGGGAATCCCTTATGCCCTCACATCCATACGGCTTTAAGGATGTCTCGAGAATATCAAGGTATAATTGAAGAGTGTGGATTTACGGGGCTCGTTAATATGCCCCATTTGAAAGCAGATCCGGATATTTTGAATTACCTTACATCATGCTACTGATTGAGAGGGCGGTATATTTTATGTGACTACGAGCGATGGCCAAATGTTCCGATTCACTATTGAACCGAATGACATACATCGGTTTACGGCCTTCTATCGAGAAATTTACCAAGCTTTATTCTGACGAGGCAACACTCGTGGAAGAAAACAAGAAATTTCTCGAATCAAAATCACGGTTTCCATGTTGATTGTAAGTATAATTCGTTTTAATTCAAAAATTTTATTATTTTTTTTATTACGATCTGATTTGCTTTGTTATAAATTGATAGTAATTTTCATTGTTTCGCATTTGCAGCCCATGTCGATAAAATCCGGGCGTGGTGTAGATACACAATCAATTGCACACCACTTTCTTGCTGCACTTATTGCATTTTTCAAGCGAGAATGTTATGCGGGGTCGAAACAGATATACCAAATTGGGCCATTGCATACATTTGTGCCACTATCTCAAAACAAAAATTCGATTGGTGCACATTTCTATCCAAAAAAATAAGAGCTGACATATCAAATTCGAAAATGTCAGAAAAACCTTTCATTTATTCAACAAACTATCTCCTCGGCTTCTACTATGAGGCACTTTTAAATTTAAAAGCTAAAGAAATTCCTACTTGCTCTGATGAGGCTTTGAAGAAATTCTCAATTCCATTTGCAGAACAACAGGTATAAACTATTTAGTTTGTAATTGTATTACAATTTTCTTCATTACAGTGCGCAGTTATTAAAACTTAAATTTTAATGTTTTGCAGAGAAGATATCTTGAAGCCATTCCCAAAAAAAAAAAGATGTCGAGAGGAAGAGGCCAACTACACGCGGAGGCTTCGGGGGACTCCCATTCTGAAATGGAAGCTCACTCCTCTCCAGACCCTCAACAGTTTGAACTCGTTAAACGCCAGAGAAGTAATACATTCTCATATATTAATTACAAATTCCAAAGTTGCAGATTTATTTTTCAATTTAAATTTTAGCAAAATGAATTGACAACATTTAATATTGATGAATAGCGGGGACTATGGAACCTTCTTCCCCACTCACTCAATACGATCGCATGCATTGATATCTTACGAGCGACCATCAAACAACTCCTCTGGCCACCCGTAGCACCGAAAAAAACAACCCCTCGGCAATGAAGTCTGACTTTTCTATAGAGCGTTTAATTTCGTAGTTTTGACTTTATGAATTGTTTTAATATTTTCATTTTTTCTTGTACTTTTCAGCACATGTCGGTCATGATCAAGCCACCGCATCGACACCCACTCAACCATTAATTTTTAAAATGCCACCGGAGGAGCAGTGAAAAAAGAACATTGGTAAACGCATGAGTTTTGCTCCGGCCCCTAGTGGGACACTAAACCTTGACTCCTCGTTTGAATTCCAACTCTCTCACTTGGTGGCTTGCCCGATCTGCAGGCATATCTGTTTTGAACAATATAAATTTAGATGAAGATTATTTGGGCATTGATAGCAATGACCCAAGCCCAGGTTTTTCGATACCAGCGAGATGATTGAAGGCGGCGGGTATACTTGATCTTAATTTCAATTTTAATATGCTTTACAATTTTTAATTACATTACGATTTATCTAAATCTAAATCTTGATCTTAATTTATTTATCTAAATCTTGATTTATTTTTTCAAAAACAGAGATCAGCCCACCCAAAGAGCGAAACAAGCAGGCGGTTGATCTTGGTCATGGTGAAAGCCCCACACTTCTCGGCAGATCGTGCTGCATCCAGTTCGAGATAGTGAAGAGTTTCCACCTTTTCCTTTGGAGAACTTAATTGGTAATGATTGTCGATCCCATGTCGGTGAGTTTATTATTCCTCAAATCCAACGACTTATAGAATGGGAGAAAAGGGCTAAAATTCTTATCAATGAGATTATTAGTCGTTATGAAAATTATTGGCAACGGGATAGTTTATCTGTTGCTGCGGTCCAGAATCAACTGCGAAGATGGATTCCTTACTTACCCAAGTAAAATGTGGGAATGTCACGTTTAATAACGACTATAAAGATGGCATTTTAGATAAGGCACTAAACAAATTGGAAAATATTAGTGCCGAGGCCCAGGCATATTTTAACAAATGGTCAAAGGACAAGGATTTGGTATCAATCGCAAATGCCGAAAGAGATAGAGCGGTTGTAAGTACTATTACATTCTAACAATCATTTTTGTTAATTTGAAATTTTGAATTTACATTAATATTTTGAATTGACGTTACTCTTTTTGTGCAGTTGAAATATGAAAATTTGAAGAGTCAGGCGAAGGTTTTGCAAGTTCACTTGGAAACAAAAAAACGACTTATCCATGACAAAAATTTGAAGCAAAATATTGTTTTGGTTAACAAACAAAACAATACACTAAAGCGGATCATTAAAGAGCATGGTCTCGACCACGACATCTTGTTGAAAGCCAAAGCGATTGCTGATCCAAATTTCTTTGTCGCATGGAGATGCACAAATCAAGAAGAAAGAATTATAAAAAATGCGGGCAGTCTTTGCGAGAAGATCTTATAAGTTCGGGGGTTATTTACTGGTGTTGGGGAAAGAGGTGCGGCGAGTGGAAGAAGCCGTTGGGGAAGAGGAAGAAGAGCGAGAATTTTCTAAAGAAAAAGAGGGTTTGTGAAAATTAGAAACTTTTATTATTGACTAAACTTTTAATATTGAATTTGAAAACTTCAACTATTGAGTTTGTACTATCTTTATTTGAATTTAATTATATGGTGATTAGATGGTGATTATCATGAATTATATGTATGTTTCTTGTTTACTTGCATTGTCATGAATAGTATGTGGACGTAGATGATGAATGATGACAATTGATAATCAATGATAGATGATGATGAAAGACGATGATCGATTTAATGTGTATAATGTAAAATTTAGTGCACTGAATATCTTGTGGGACTTTAATTATCTTGAAAATTATGTCGTGGGACTTTAATTGTATCTTGGGGTTATCTTCATGAAAGTAGACTTAAGGTTGATAGGTTAAGAATGCATGTTTGTCTTATGATTTTCAACGTGTTGAGGACTTGAAAGTGTGTTTGGATTTTATGAATGACCTTTATCGGTCTAAAATAAAGATATCCAAGTCAATGATGCTAAGGTCTAGCAATCATCTGTTATCTAGTTGGTAAAGCTCATCCTTGTTAAGGAATTCATGAATTGAATATTGGAGTGTCAAGTGCAAGTTACTCTGTCGGTGCTTGGTGACTCGGTCTAGTTGGTTGAAAAAATTATCGGTGCTTCATGATGTACAAAGTGAAAGAATTTCATCAGGAGATTTATAATTCTCTAAAAGTGGTATAAGACCATGTCAGTGTTGATTCATCAATGTCTTGTAGTTCTAAAAGGTGACATATTAAAAGGACCTTGTTTTATGCCTTAAGAAATGTTTTCACATCTTTGAGAAAAGCTCAAGTGTCATCAGAGACCCAAATGTCATGCTATATGTCATTATGTGGTCTATCATGGTCTTGAGACAAGAATGTATTGCTACTACATGAAGATGTATTGTGTAATAGAGGTTATACTTGATTCATGCTCAAAGTTGGGAAAAATGAGTATCTACAAATGTTATAAAGTTGAGAAATCTCATATTGATGTTACCTTGTCATAAGATTTGTGCATAGTAAGGAAGAGTATAACACATTGTTTCTATGTGTCATTATGTGGTCTATCATGGTGTTGAGACAAGAATGTATTGCTACTACAAGAAGATGTATTGTGTAATAGAGGTTATACTTGATTCATGCTCAAAGTAGGGAAAAATGAGTATCTACAAATGTTATAAAGTTGAGAAATCTCATATTGATGTTACCTTGTCATAAGATTTGTGCATAGTAAGGAAGAGTATAACATTGTTTCTTAAAGGATTCTTAGAGGTCAATGCAAGGTTTGACGGTGGCTCGGGAATGCGTTGATTCAAATGCTCATCTATCTTTGCATCACAAGGTTATTGCTATATAAAGGTTGTGAGTTAATGAAAGTGTGAAAGATGATGTGATATGTGTAAGGTAATTGGAAACAGTCTCTTCGGTCTGAAGATTCATGGTGTATGGTCGGGTTATCTAAGATGAGCTTTGTAACTTTGTTTGACTTTGATGAGTGCGGTGGAAAAGTTTAAACAAAAAAAAAGATCTTAAGAAAACTGATGGAACCAAGAAGGGGAAATTAATTGATGTTCCCAAACTTGATGCAAATCAGCGGGAGGAAGAATTACGATCAATGTACTTAATATTAACGGAGGGTGACTCGGCCCGAGGCTCTTGTGGTTTGAATCGGGAAATGTGAATATTGAATTTGGTAGTATTGTGACATGTTTCGACATCACTTTCCAATTTAATTTTTGTTATTTTAGTTATCTTTATCTATCGGTGGCGGGAATATCTATTTTTGGGAAGCTACCACTCACCAACAAATGGAGAATAAAGAGATAGTAAATAGAAAAAAATCCTTGGTCTACTGGAAGATAAAATATATTAAAAATAAATTAATATAATTCTAAGAAATCAAGAAAGAATCATCAACTTTGGTAAGAAATTAAACATAATTGCAAATATCTTTGGGTTTAGCTTACCTCTTGCGTATTAGATTCTTTGTGAAATCATCAAGGGTAACGTCTTTAGATCTTTGTTTCACATGACATTGTAGATGGAGGGGTGAGTTGCTTGACATTGTCAGTCCTGAGAAGTGCCAGCAACATCTTTAAATATATAGACCAACAATATCTTTAAAGGTCAAGTAAATATAAAGAATTAGACTTGTAATGTCTTTAATGATAACAAGAGCTGAAAAAATGTAAGGTAACAAACAATAAGATTATGTTGAAGAAGATACCTATTTAAAATTGAAATCATCACCGGTAATGTGCTAGATCTTTGTCTTAAAAAATTCAACACAAAAAATTGATTAGTAGATAGATGGGTGAGTTGCCTGACGTTGTCAGTCCCGAGAAGTAAAAGCTTCCTCGGACGGATGTCAACCCACGTTTTCAAAAAATAAAAATTTTGTATTTAACTAAATGTAAATACATACACCTGTAACATCTTTAATTATAACCAGAGCTGAAAAAATGAATAGTAACAAACAATAAGATTAAGGGAAAAAGATACCTAACTTAAAAGTTGAAATCATCACTGCCACTGGTAATGATATAGATCTTTGTTTTAAAAAAATCCAACACGAGAAATGGATTAGTAGATAGATGGGTGAATTGCCTGACATTTTTAGTATATAGACCTGTAACATCTTTAATGATAAAGATAAAAGATAGATAAAGAAGATACCTACTTAAAGTTGAAACAATCCATTATCATAAGCATCAAAGTCGATGATGTCTTACGTAGAATGTGACGAAGAGCGATTACACTCTCAAGGTTGGGAATATTTGTACTTGTAGCTGTATTATTTACATCTCTTTTTTTGAAAGGAATTCCGTGAGCAATTGCTCTGTCAAAAAATGAATAGTAACAAACAATAAGATTAAGGGGAAAAAGATACTGCTTAAAAGTTGAAATCATCACTTTGCCATTTGGTAATGAGCTAGATCATGTTTTAAAAAAATCCAACACGAGAAATGGATTAGTAGATAGATGGGTGAATTGCACGACATTTTTAGTATATAGACTGTAACATCTTTAATGATAAAGATAAAAGATAGATAAAGAAGATACCTACTTAAAGTTGAAACAATCCATTATCATAAGCTTCATCAAAGTCGATGTTGTCTTACGTAGAATGTGACGAAGAGCCATTACACTCTCAAGGTTGGGAATATTTGTACTTGTAGGCTGTATTATTTACACCTCTTCTTTCATGAGGAATTCCGGTCTTGCATTGCTCTGTCAAGCGGAAGGTTTCGAGGAGTATCGTGAAACGTAACACCTCATCTGACTTTCGATTTTTATCAACTTTGTTTCTCGGTTTTGATTTTATAAATGACAATGCCTTTGAAAACTCTTTCATCCTCCACAGACCCCAAAATCATTATGCGGCATAATTCATATAGTCTGAAATACTCACTGATATCTTCTTGTAAGATAGAACTTTGATAGATTCCTCTCCACTGACCTTGTAATAGCACCACTTTGAAAGGTTGATCTAAATTCTTATATTGGTTCCTCATTGTTGTTGCAAAATTGGTTGGTTGAAACTTTAATAAATCGGCATTCGGTATACCTTTGATTTCCGTACCCTTGAGCTCGACGTCTTTGTAAATTGTTCCATTATTGTACCCATTGATTTATGGAAATGCTTCTTGTAAAGAAATCTGCCTGACCACCTTACGTATTCCAAAAATTCGGATTCATCACACCCATGGCTTCGAAATTTTATCTTTACTGAAAGCGTTCCTAATTTACGATGACAAGGTTTACTGAAATTTTTTTAAGCTTTATTCTTGTTTCAACTATCACGACTCAAACAAATTACGTGTCACGGGAACATCTTCTCGTTAGATCTGTAATATCTTGGCGTCTTTGCAAAATGTGCATAGGTATTTCCTTCCCATTAACGAGAGATGCATAGGTGATCGTGGATATTAAATCTCAAATAGGTGTTAGGATTTTTAAGATCTAATAAATCTCTCCAATTTTCAAAAACGGGTGCATCAAAACTATCACGGGAGCAATACAATATATCAAGACTTTGACATACCATTTTCCTCATCCGTATAAAATCCACAATATAGATCAATGCACTTACTGTGCATGCTTCATCGATGTATTGATCTCCTTTAACATTGGAAGAATACCAACCAATGTAAGCAAAGTCTCCAAATCGATTAAGCGGAACAACGGGTCCCTTGCCTATCGACTTCATGGCGGTATTTGTGCATGAAACCAACGATGAAGGATACTCCTCACGAACTCTGCATCTTTGGTTCATACTGAAGAGATCCATCTAGTCTCCACATCCTTGAGAAGTTTTTGCCGTCTGTAATTCCAATTGCAAATTTTGGAACTCGAGAAAATGCTTTGGGCTGCTTGACATATAGGCATGAAGTTCTCTTATGAGGTCTTCTAATTTAGCAACATTTTCGTGTTTTTACCATTTTATACGCTAAATTCATTACAGAGCCATACGGTGAATTGGTAGCATATATGGGGCCTTGTTGTTTGTAATCTAACACACGATACCCTGTTCGGTGACCTGCGTGTGGATGCACCATCTGCTCCAACGCATACCAACCGTAGCAATTTCATAATCGGTCATACCAATGACATCTTTCAAATAAAAACTACTTTTTATATAGGTTTTCAGCATTGCGATTTTTCAACCATTTTCATAACACCCAACGGATGAGGAGTCCTTATATGATTTTCTAAAGTATATATGTGGATACATACCCATGCGGTGTTGTCATTGCTTTGTCACTTCATCAATTGAAAGGGAGATAAAGTTTCCTTTTTTACATTCTCTTTCAAATCTTCCTTCTCTATCATCGAGAGGCATTTTGCCATTTCCCATCCACTACTCTCGGACCAATGAGGCGAGGTACATTCACATTAGTTAAATTGATACAAAACTTTGAAATCAAGGAAATCGACATCGCCCTTCCTTTTTAAGTATTTGAAAAAGAGTAGAGAATTGTATGAATTTTGCATGTAGATTTGTTTCTTTCATCTTACCATATGCGATGTGATTGTTCCTCCCTTTTCCAACAGATGTCTGTGTTTTTTCTGCTCTGCCTCATATTCCACTGCGTATCTGACATGCATGCACTCCTTTTCAGTTTTCCACCTATGTGTTTTGATTTTCTGGCCATCCGCCCCTTTATTCTGATTAAATATTGTTTTCCACATGTTTTTCTATTGTGTCGACTTGATTGCATTTTTGTTGCTTTCCCAATTTCCACGTACATATTGTACATGTACATTCACATGGGATTTCTTGAAATTTGATGATTGTACGGGTTGATAAATGGAAATTTAGCTGCCCAATCAAACTTGTATGTCACGCGATGGTCCACATATTCTTGTTTGTTTTGATGCTTTACTTTTTGAGTAGAATTTTGAGCAATATCGCGATCACTGGTTTCCTCTTTCTTGGACGAGTTTGATATTGATTTACGTCTTCCATTTTCTTTGAGTGTTTGTATCTGTGATATCTAGCTGCACTACAGTTGCACCCCAACGGGAACAATATCTTGAAGATCGGCATATTATCGTAGGTTTCATTTGTTTGGTTGTGATCTTGTGCGAATGCATGTCCACCTCAATAATGCCTTCCACCACGGTTAGTATTCGATTCTTTTTGGTGGCATCTATATGATTGGTATTTACATTATCGTATCCATGAGAGTTTCCAAAATACTTGAAGAGTGATTTAAGAGATTTCTTACTTACTTTTAGGTTATTCGTATTCTTTGGTGGCACCTTCCATTATTACGAAAAGAGTCTGCGTCGTGAAAAGAACCAGAAGCGACTCTGTCGATCTCTGAGGTCTTGTCGCGCGTGAACTATCGATGTCGCGCGTCAACACTTCTTCCCAGTCGCGCGTCGACACTTCCTCATCGTCGCGTCGAAGCCTTCCTCTGTCGCGCGTCACTTCTTAGCCCAAGTCGCGTCGATATAGCTAGCTCTTGTCGCGCGTCGTCTGACTCTTGTCGCGCGTCGATCACTCTTGTCGTGCGTCGTCTGACTCTTGTCGCGTCGTCGATATTGCCCTTGTCGCGCGTCGTCGACACTTTGCATTTGTCGCGCGTCGTCGCAATCACGGGATAACGATAATATGAATCTACGGTGCTCGAGGGGTATGCGAGTTCAAATTTCACGGTATTGGTAATTTGGTAAGCTACTTGAGGTATACTACCGGCGAATCACATAGGTTTTATAGGAGATGTTTTCAAATGAAGGCGAAGCCGACCCCCAAAAAAAAATATACTTTATATTTTAGGCGAATCAAGCGCTCGGCCGTCCGCCTGCCTGCTAACTCCGTGCGAAGGGTCGATACCATCTCGCCACATGCCGACCGAGCGAAGACGTTGATATGTTTGCTTAGCTGCTGAAGGCTCCCAAAGCATCCACTGACATGACTTTGGATGGGTCCTTTCCATGGGGATCATCGGGGTATCGACATACCTGCCGCGAATCAAGTCTGCCACTCATCGGTGGTCTCTACAAACCAAGGAGAAAAATTAGAAACCAAATAGGAGATTAGAAATCCAAGATAAAACACAAGGAGAGATAGTAACTAAAATGATCTTAAATTAAACAAACACTAGAAGGGAGAGAGGGTAACTTACTTGGATCCTCCAAGATGGATCTATGGGATCGGCGCCGCCACGGATGTCACTTTGCCGACCGAGGACTACTCCGTGGGTGGAGCAACGTAACGCCTGTAACAAACTCATCCTCCCCATGGCCCTGGGAGAGTGGCTCCTCTGAAACCAGAGTCACCCTCTCTGCACTCTGCTCGGCCCTCTCCACCTGCATGATATCCTGGGTATCGTGCCACTCAGGATCACTGTCCTCGGTCTCCTCCTCTGTCTCTCCCCCTGTAAACTCCTCAGACTTGGAGTCTACCTCAATGGGGTCATCGCTGCTATGGGCAGGACCCACGGTGATCTAAAGTAAAGGTGCCTGAGGTGCACCGGCTCTCCCTCTGGCACAAACTATCCTCCTGGCTGCAATAGGAATGCCAGGAGTAACCACTGTCCAACCCCGGCCTCTAGGCCCCCTCCGGCCTCTCGGTGATCAGATCATCGGCGCCACTGGGGAAAGCATACCCATGTATCTTATGCCAAATCAAGCTAAGGAACTCGACCAAAGGGGTGCATCTCCACTCGCCCCACTCTATCAATAAGCTGCCCTGTGGTGGAGCAGGAGATCAAAGTAAGAGCCTCCTCACCCCATATGCCTGCCATAGTCTGGTATGGTGTGGCCTCCATGTCGGCAGTAGTCAGGGAGGCAACTGGTTGATGAGGTGCTCTAAGCACCGACATGTCTGTCCATCTGGCTGCCCTCACAGCTCCAGGATCTGCCACCTCCACACCCCTGCCATAAGGGATGAAATGCTCATAGACCCAACTCATGACTAGAGTCGGGTGGCTCAATGACTACCCCTATAAACGGACCACCCTGTATAAGTCATGGTAGGTGGTCCCAAGAATGTCTGCTCCCCAGGCATATATCCAACCGTGCCCCTCTATCTATGCAATAATGGGGGACCAACAGTATAATAATGTATCTCCTCCCTTGTCCCCGATCAGTCTTGAGGCAAGGATCCCCATGATGGCCTGGCGAAGTAGGGGGATGGGAAAAGAAGGAATAGATCGAACTCTCACCCCCTTCTTCGACCCCATGGAGATGACTGCATCTCCCATATATGTGGCCCACTATGTAATCTGTGCCGTGAGCCTGCCGTCTCTAGGGTGAGTCGTCTCCCAATGATCGGGACCCCCAGAATACGATAGACATCCTCCAGTGTAATAGTCCACTCACCGCAGACCCCTGGCAATCGGAAGGTGTTTTGAGCTACATCCTAGTATGAGAACAAGTCACAAAGGATGTGACTAGATGGTGTGACGTGGGGCACGTGTGAAATGCGTAGTATCCCAGCCCGCTGAAGAGTGTCCTCCTCATCCTGTGAGAGGGCATCTAGAACCCCTGGGAGCCAATCACACTCCCTCTCTCTACTCCACCGGATATACTCCTCCCTCACCTGCATACACCCAAAAACACACAAAACAAAGCAAGTTAGCATCCAAGTAATACTAGAAAAATCATGAAAGCATGTAGAAATGCTAAAAATACAAACACAATCTCAAATAGATGTTCCTTTTGCATTCTGTGCAAAACCGCCGCCACTACAGCGGGGTGGCGGTTTTGTAACCGCCACCTTAAGGGTGGCGGTCATAAATCCGCCGCCGCCCTAAATAGGCGGCGAATATCTGTAACCGCCACCACAGGCGGGGTGGCGGTCGTGGTCCGAAAACCCACGTGGGTTTTTAAGCTTAAAAAACTTAAAAATGCAAAAAATGACCATTTTACCTAAAAACAAAGCCTACCCAGTAGGCGCCCCCCTTAGGTGGACCTTTTAGCACTAACATTTTCAAAAATTACCCCCCCCCATGACAAAGTATTTAGCATTTCAAATTTAAGGGGGTAAAAGGATAAATCGAAGAAAACTAACTGCGATCTCACGGTTCGATGTTCTCGCACGTGGAGGCATGATCGCTATCTCGTCATGGATGTTTTGACTCTACTCACGCAAGAAACCGTCACCGTGGGTCCCAGAGCTCAAAATCAATCAAATCGACTTGTGCAAATGAATAGGAAAATGGGCCCACTTTCATATATATAGCACTCTGATTCGTTTTAAATGACTTTTTCACAGGTTTGGAGCACCAACGGAGGTAAGTTCCTATCCCCGCACAAATGGTACGTTCTCATTCCCTATTATTTTAGTGTTTATTTTCAAAATTTTGTGTCTATCTGCACTTGAGTTCTCTTTTCATTTTACAGGTAGTGGGAATCTTGGACGGCATCCTTTCAACACATGGATGTATCAGGTATAATTTCTAACTTCCCATTTCGGGACACCGCTACTGGACCCACCATTTTATGCCTCTTCATGGCTAAAATGCTTCTCCGAGGGGCAATATATATGTACCCAAAATTGTAAGGTATTGTCTTTGTCGAACAATGTGACACGTGCCCCAATGATGATACAGGTCTCCTCGCAAGAGTGTTCAGGATCCGAAAATCTCTCCAAGTGTGTGTTAACATCTTGCATGCCCAGTTAGCCCCGCGTGCTTTATTTTTTCCTTTTCCCCTCTTTTCTTAGCCTTTTCTCTTCAAAGTGACGAAACCGCCACCCTGAACATGGCGGCAGTCCTGTAACCACCGCCCTTCTCAAGGTGGTGGTCCTTTACACGTTTTCCAAAAGATCTTTTAACACAACTCACATGAATTCAACATTTTACCACTTTCCTTCACCGCCATAAGCTTGCATTTATGATTCTAGTTCCTGGAATAGTGTTTTGCCATTGTTTATAGTTTAAGAGTTCCATTTGGCTTTTACCTTGGATAAATGCAAATGCTATAAATAGTTGGCTTGTGCTCAAGCAAATGGCCCTCATTCATTTCTCATCTTCTCATTTCAGTAATTCAGTCTTTTATTTTTCTTGGGATTCATAGTTTAGTTCATTGCATGCTTAGTTAGCATTGTTTCTTGTTGGCAAGCCACAAATCCATCTCATACAAGCAAAGTCTTTGTTGTTTCATCCAATCCATTGGAGTAGAATAGCTTAGGAAGCCATTAAAGTTACAGTTTTTGCTCGTCAAATAGGATAGTTTCAGGTTCTGGATGCTTTATGTTGCATGAATCGCAATAGATCCCGCTAGGAATTGCATAAGCTAAGCTTTGTACTCTTGCGCTATCCCTCTCCTACTCGCATTGTATTCAGTCTGTGTCTTGAGCTACCTTTGTCCCAATATCTACTTCTGTTGATGCTAGCATTACACACTTTTCTGGATCCACGTGAACACGAAGGAACGAGGAGATCACACTGAGGGGACAAGATCACACACACCATTGGATTCGCCACTTTGTTTTGCGCAGAATCCGTTTCTAGCTTTCAAAGTTCTAGTTAGAATCATATCAAATAGAGTAGTTAATTGCTTTATTTCAGTAAATTCTATTCTCGATATTGCCAGGGAAGCTGTGGGGATTGATAGTTTCTGAGAAACTATGATTCACTCCTCACTTCTGAGGTAGGATCGAGAATCTTGCAAATAGATTAGATGAGCTATTTTATTATTTAGAATAAATCTACAAATTACACAGACAAATAGCTATACTCGGTTATTTTGTTTGTTTTAAATTATTATTTTAGTTGTCTTTCTAGATATTTTAAATAGTTGTTTTCTTAAATTCGTAAAGTTCATCAGAAAAACAAAAAAGATAGAGAAAATATATATGCTATAGATACACTTCACATAGTTAAATTTCATTTTGTTACAGTTAATTTACTTTGTTACTTTTGTATGACAATCACGGGACCTAGAGAGCCCAGGGAATACATATTCGAGCCAATCATGCCCCAGCCCAATCTCATCACGGCAATAACTGATATAGATCAAAATATTAGGATTCAAGTCTTCCGAACAATGGTAAGCTTGCAACAAATCAATTCTTAGTTGAGCAGACTAAACATAGAAGATGACCAAGCACACACGTTTTGGTCGAATCAACTGAACTACAGATTACCCTAGGCAAACATTCATATGACTGTAGAAGGGTTTGAAAGAGAACAAACCTTTGGAGAGTTCTAGACTAGGCCAGAGAACCGTCCATAGAATTGACTACATTTACCATCCACCATATGACCCTGTCCGGAGAAATACACGAAACTATCCCGGGTCATTTTCCACGTATTCCACAACCCATAGATCGAATCATGCCAGAGCTCGATATTGATTGGAGCCTTCGAGTAGTCATCCTTGTTGATGATCTATCACACCAACTCAAGTTAGGAGGGCTTTCTTTGCTTTAGATTCGTAAGTTCCGTTAGTGCGCATTGAAGACATTAGATTGCCTAACTAGTTTGTCTGTATCTCACACATATTCCATCCCCACCGGCTGTCTCGGCACGACCTCGGGAGGTCAAAGTGCGAGAAGAGTTCACTTGTAGATTCCCATGCTCACTTGTCACTTTTCCATCGTACACTCACCCCTCGAGGGTTTGACACTATAAGGATAGGTGTTTTTGTAAGGTATTCCTTTAGTGTCCTAAAGGCATACTTACATTTATCTAACTTGATAAACTTCTTCCCTTTCCATTGAAGGGAAGTGATGGGGTGCGTAACTTGAGAGAAGTCCTAAAAAAATATCCTGTAGTATCCTACCAACCCCATGAAACTGTGCACCTCGGTCACACTAGTAGGTGCTAGAAAATCCATAATAGCTCTAATATTGGAAGGATTGAATGTGATACCTTCCCCATAAATGATGTGACCCAAATACTACACCTCTGACTGAAATAATACACACTTCTCCAGGTTCCCGTAAAGCTACTACTCACGAAGACACTGCAGAACCTGATGAAGGTGCTCCTCATGCTCCTCATGCATATAAGAATAGATCAAGATGTCATCAAGGAACACGAGCACAAAACGGGGTAAAAAGGTCCTAAACACCCCATTCATCAAACTCATGAACACTGCATGGGTGTTCGTCAGACCAAATGGTACCACTATGAACTCAAAGTGGCCATATCTTGTGTGAAAAGTTGAATTATGGACATCTTCCTCTGCAATCCTCAGCTGATGGTATCTAGACTTAAGATCAATCTTAGAAAACACTATGGCCCCTTCATCTAATCAAATAAATCATCAATACGAGGAAGGGGGTAACAATTCTTGATCATTACTTTGTTCACCTGATGATAGTCTACACACAACTGTAAGGATCCGTCCTTCTTCTTCAAAAAATCACTGGTGCACCCCAAGGGGATAACATTAGGATGTATTATGCATTTCTTGAGAAGGCCCTCTAGTTGTAACTTGAGCTCACATAGCTTAGGTGTGGTAATCCTATAAGGAGTGCACAAAATAGGTTCCTCTCCTGTAACCAAATCAATGTGAAAATATATCTCACGTGGGGGAGGCATCCCTGACATCTCACTAGGAAATACATCAAAAAATCCTACAAAATGGGGTGATCATCAAGTGAAGGTCCACTAGCCCCATCCTTCAACCTATCACTAATCTGTAATAACATATAACTGACAACCCCGCCACACACACCACTTTAGCTACATAACAAAAATAGTGTGAATAGAGATGGGTCTTCTCACTTTAACTATCACTGACTCCACACCCAAATCATCTGCACAAGATATAATCTTACTGTAGTAATCAACTCTGGATCTATGTGTAGACAACCAATCCATGCCCAAAATCACTCCATAAGAACCCAAAGGAAGGACACGAAGATCCAAGGTCATGGTAAAGGGTCCTAGGTCCACTACACACTCCTTGACTAAGGAGTCAACTGAGATCTTGGCTCTAGAAGCCATCTCGATGTCCCAACTAAGGCCCTACCTAACTTGCCACCAGCCTACAATGCTCTACTAAAGATGGAAAAATGAAATAATCTGATGAGCCTGAGTCAAATAAAATAGGGATAGAAATACCACCAATGCTACTTGTGGTCTCTATCACGTGTCCACTGGTGCTCTACTGGCGGTTCTCGACCACTACATATATCATGTGGCTCCTAGCCATATCACCAAAAGTAGGCTTAGATGAAGGTGCCTTACCCTGATTAACAAGGTTTTGAGGGAACTCTCTCTAATGATGTGCGTGTACATTACATCCATAACAAGTACCTAGTCCTCTCCACTATGTAGATAGTCCTCCAGGTGGCCCAATAGTACATGTTGAAGGACTTGATGACCTGCCATAGATCTCTGTGGGTGCTATGGTGGATGTGATCCTGTCAATTGTGCTCGAGGTGGAGCCTATGTCTTGTTAGGCCCCCTAGCTAGAGGTCCCATACTACACCCTCTCTGAGCATCATGGCATTGTGGAGGTTGAAATGGCGGTCAAGTCTGTGCCATTGCTAAAGAGGTGGAGTAGGCTAGAAGGAATACTTGTGTTGAAGTGTGTCCCCCATGAGGAGGAGGAGATGATCCCTCGATCTACTATCCTGTAGCTGTTGTATGCGACTCCTCACTCTATCACATGCCTGTTGAGTCTTCCCCTAGGTTCCCTCTACAATATAGGACTCCTCCACAGCCTCTGATAATGTCTATGGGAAATGAATACGCACTGCCCCACCCAAGTCCAAGTTCGGCCCTTAATAAACTGTGTGAACTCAAACCTACTCATCCTACATGTAGTCTACATACTAAAGTAGATCTAGAAACCATCCCTCATACTCTGCTATTGTCATGGAGGCCTGTCACAAATTGTGGAACTCATCGATCCGCTACTGAATGAACCTCCTAGAAATATATATGCTCCTGAAACACTCCTCAAAGAGCTCCCAAGTGACTGTCTCAGAATCTACATGGAGCTTCGCTCTCGGTCCTCCACCATACTCTGATCCATCTCTTAGAAGGTGGATGGCAACACGAGCTTTCGTGTTGCTAGAACAAGGAAAAACTTGAAGCATCCGCTCAAGCAAACCAACCATGCATTGACCTCAAATCTACATGTGTTTCTAAAGAAAATGAGGTGGGTGTAACTTCAGTATCTCTCTAATGTGCTCTGCTTCAAATGACTTTCACCCTCTAGGCCTCTCAACCTGCTCATCTCTTTACTTAGGGATCCTAGACCTATCTTTGTGCATCATAGCTCGATCCCTGAGCTCCTTAGGAGGTGACTCATGTCTAACTAACTCCACATGGGAGTTCTCTACCCTATCCTCTACACTTTGTGATGTGAAGGCACATGAGCCTCCACTGATGGCTCTCTGTCCTTCCTACTAGGTCACCCTCCTAATGATCCTCCACATATAACGACATTAACCTCTTGTAGCATCTGTAATATCTGAGGTAGAATAGTTGCTATTTGCCTAATCTGGGGGTGGTAGGTCTAGGTCCATGTGTAGGAACCCCTCATCTAGTCTGCACCTCCTACACAGACCAAGTCGAGAGTTAGTTTATAATCATCTAAGTTTTTGTTTCAATTTTCTAAATTTTCTATGTTTCAAAACATCATGCATAGTTGTGTGTACTAGGTTTAAAGTTGCGCTAGGTTTATTTGTTTTTGTTTCATGTTTTCTAGTGTGCCTAAGGTCCAAGCATTGAACCCATGACTTTGATACCAAATGTAACACCCACAAAAATTTCACGAAACCAAAAATTAACATAGGTTATGATAGCAAAAGTACGGAATAAGTTGTTTTTTAAGGAAATGAAAATGACGCTAAGATTAACCTTTGGTTTCAAATGGTCATCACAAAAGTACTTAAATAATAACATTAAATAAAATAACTGATTTAATCTAAGGTTAAGTTTAAAATATTTCATTCAATTAATCCTAATTTAATTTAATATAGTGGTTTCTAAATTCATGCAATAATTAAAATTAAATTCCAAGTCTAAAATAACCCTTTCATTTACACAAGGCTATTAATTTAATTTTCCAAATAAAAATGGGGTCTAAACTATTAAGGAAGAGGGTTTAATTAAATTCCCCTAGGTCATGGCCTAATTAACTTTGAAGTTGCAAAAGAAAATAATAAAAAGGAAAAGCTAAATTTTAATTTACTTTCAAACCACACAAGTGACCCCATTCAAAACAAGACCCATGTGATCAAATGATCATCTCACCAACCCCCACCTAACATTTTTAGGAGACAATTTGGGCCATTGGATGAAGAAATTTCAATTCAACCCTAAAATATCTAAGGAAGGCTTTTATTCATTTCTTTCACTCATTTCTTCATTTTGGTTTTGCAGGTTAAGGGAAGGAGGAAGAGAAGGAAGCCATGAAAGAGGAGGATAGAGCTTGGGGATGGATACACAAACCCAAATCTATTTCATTTTTATCTTACTTGATATTCTATTCTACCCTATTCAATGGTTTAGTTGAAATTACATCATTTATTGTAAATTGGTTCCATGTAAATACCCATTTGGGTTTGTGGCTTTTGCCCAATAAATCTATATTTTTGTTTTTTGAAAAAAATAATAACTCTTTTTTTTTCTTTTGAGAAAACATTCATTTTGAGTATATATACATGTGTGTATATAACTCCAAATACATAAAGATGTATTTATGTATATATACACACACGTGTATAAATACATACATACATACATATATATATATACAAATTACATAGTAATACAATTTTTTTCCAAGATCCAAATTTATATAAAGAAAGACACACACACACACACACACACACATTGTGTAAATGCCAAAACCTAAAAATGAGGTCGTTGTTTTATATTTTGCAAAGGCTGCATTTAAAATTCCATTGGTCTACTTGTAAGTATATGGGCCACATTTTTTTTTATAGAACAATGTTAATATAATTGGGGGAGTAGGAAACAATCTCCGCCCAACCTTAAATCCATTAAGAGGAGAAGCCATCCCATTAATTTCCCCCAGCCCCAACCAAATAACCATGAGGGGTATTGAGCAACAATGACAACTTTCAACAAAGTGGCTTCACAACAAACACACATACAAGACTTTCAACTCAACCAAGACAACATATCCAACAAGTTTACACATTCACAACAATACAAAGGTTTAAAGATCAAACCAAATAGAGCAAGTGCTATGGGAAACCACCTCCTTATGCCTCCCAAGTGAAGTGGGAGTCTTACCCTAAGCCTCCAAGTGCACAAAATAATCAACACAAAATCCTTATCTCTCCCTTACAAGCATGCAACAAAACCATGATTTCCTTTTCACTCCCCATAGGTAAGACTCCCATTCACACTCCCACCAAATTCATTCCTCACAAAACTCCCTTTTCCCTCCCCAATGGTCCCATAAGCCCTTCTCCCACACCCAACTAAGGCCTACTACCCAACCAACACACAAACACCTTCACAAGACTAAGAACAATTTTAACAAGCACAAAATTTCATAAAAACAAGCAAAATAACATAATAATAAAGGTGGAGAGCCTACCTCTCCATCAAGCTTCCAAGAAAATTCCATAAGCCTCCTCAATTCCAAGCCAAGCAATTCCCAAAAGCACTCCCACAAGCTCCAATTCCAAAAGTGCACAAAAGAGAAAAGAACAAGTAACCCCCATTCCAATCAAAAATCACCAATAAATAGAAATGAAATGTGAGGATGATGAGGTGGCTCCATGTAGGATGAAACTTCATCATTCTTCCATCCCCACACTCAATTCAACACACCAAGACCAAGAAAATCAATGCACATGCAAGGACTATGACAACCCACATGACTCTCAAACTTGCACACCATGCTTTCAAAGGACATAATAAATTGGGGTAGAAATAAGTGCAATAATTTTCCCTCTTTTACAATAAAAATGGACAAAAAGGTAAAAAAATAAGCTTCCCAACCCATAGGTAGGGTTGTTGGGTAAATTTAAGAGGCATGGGACAAGCCTTGCTTGTCCCACAAGCCTCCAAAAATGCCCCCAAGTCAAAATCCGAATTTTGAAGTTGGGGTGGAGTAAAACACTTACAAATCAACATAAATTTTACTTACAACAAGGACCACCAAATCTCATCATAACTATTTGTCACATCCTTAATTTGGTTAACTAAAAATAAGAAGGGTTAAGCTTAATTAACACACATTACCACATGCTAATAAAGTGAAAAAATTTCTAAATTTTAAATACACAAAACATAAATAAATCACATACAAAAATTAAAGAAAGGAACACAATTCACCCCATGGCCACATATGTGAAGTCACCCCCATCCAACTAGACATGCAAAACACCACACTAAACAACATTACACAAGTTGTCAAATTTGGCCTTGTTGCTCAACACCCGACATCCTTCCGTGGTTGGCCCCTATCCCCTTTGATGTATGTGATAAAATTCCTACACAAAAAAATATCTCTCTGTCCTTTCACTAGTATTAACAACATCAATAATATATATATATATATAATAAATATTCATCATTCAACATTAGCAATTATATTATCGATCAATATATCAAAATCTAACCATAACATCTAGGAGATTACAATTATACTCCAAACATCCCAAAACATAACATGTCAGTATAAAATTCACATCATGAAAATCAGCATATATCGAACTATCTAACATCACTATCTAGTGTATCACAATAAAACATAACCATCAAAATGTCAATAGTCAAAATATCAGTGAACTCTATCATCTATTGATCAATGTATCATAATCAAAATGTCTTGAATATCAGTCCAATAGTATCAATATCAAGATAAAATAGTGTCGAAGAGGAGTGAGCACTACAAATCGTGTAATAAAAATATTCCCAAACCATCTTGGTATAGGGACCATTATTATTGTGATTTCCATCGCACCCATGGACATTCGACCAATCATTGCATGTAATTTAGGTCTTATGTCAAAAACCTCATTAACCAAGGAATTCTTATCCTTGTACCCCTCTATCCACCACCTTTGCATCCTAATCCTATCCCTAACCCTCGTCCATCATCCACATCCCACTCAACATCCAAACATCATCAACAATCCAAATCTCATCATACATCCAAACATCCCTCATTGACCAAAAATCCAAACCCTAATCATCAATCCAAACATCCTTCCTCAACAATCAAACAAAGCAAAACATCCCCTCCCATCCTTTGTTAAATCCGGGCCCTTAGCGGATGAGAAAACTACTACCCCTAGTCTCATGATGACCACATGACATCATCTCCCCATCCACTTCATATATTATCACTAACATGAAACATCATGGTTATTTAGGATTAGGGTTTTGTTGGCGAGAAAATTTTTTTGGGTGGACAAACTTGTGGATTTCTTGCCAATGCTCTGGGAATCTAAGTCCCTCTACTTAACCGATGCAATTGCCATATGTGCATGCACGAGAAAGTGTGGATTTATGTGGTGGTATTTTGATTGGGGATCTAACAGGGGCACTCCACTGACCCTCATGGAAAAGCTAGCAATCTCTTGCTAGGGAAGTCTTCATCTGTAGAGTAGGAAAGGGGAGTGAGAAAAGAGGTAGGAGAACTAATGCTGCAAGTAGAAAATCAGATTCCTGCACACACACTAGTTAGAAACTTCAACACATGCATTTATCGGAAGAAACAACTCTGTGAATAACAACAAGACCAAATAGAATTCACCAATCACCAAGTATCAAGAAACCCCTTAGTCAAAGAAAGCTAGAAACTCCTTCTTCTTGTATTGATTGCTCAAATCAAAGTTGTACATAATGTGGGAATGGAAGAAATTTGAGAGGGGAAGAGAGTAGAAGAAAATGGCTATCTCCTTTGCTTTCTCTAGGTACAATGCACTCTTAAGTCTACAAGATCAATTACCAACCCTTTGAAATGGAAATGGTTTTACAATTTATAGAATAGAATATAACTCTTCATCTTCCTCACAACCTTTCAAATGCCTTAATATGACTTAAGACTGTTCATATATCACTTTAAATATTTAAGTCCCTTTTATAATAGCAAGGTGACTTAATTTACATTATGTTTCTAAAGTCACTTTTAAGTGACTTAAAGACATATCAAAAAGTGCAAACCCCAACTAAGAATGAGAACATTTGAAAGTGAGCGAAAGTTGGGGGAAGAGGAGAGAGAAATAGAGAAAGAGAAGAAGAAGAGATGTCGTTCCCGATGAAGTCTATTGATCCTCATTGATGGAAAGCTCCAAATGTAGTGAAACTTTGTGAACTCCTTGCACATTGTGAAACTCCTCCAAATTATCTCACGAATGCTTGCTAAGTTGAATGAACTAAGGTGGATCTTGAATGCCCTATGAAAAATGACTAGGATGCTCCTGAACAATGATGTCCCCTTGAATGATTATCCTTGTACATCCCATTGTGCCAAAACTTCTCTTTGAGTGTAACTTACTATTTTTAGTAAGTGTGAAAAAATCAACTCTCTCGATCCTTTGTTGAGTGTTGTGACCTTGATTCCCCTTTCTCCCTGTGTTCCTCACTCCTTTGGATCAAATTTCTATTTTTAGCAGGTGCTCGAGGGCACACTTACTATTTTTAGTAAGTGCCAAAAATGTCCATTCTGGTGGATTCTCAGCTATAGTGCACCTCCAATGTCTTCATCTTCTTCGCAGTTCTTCTATCGATGACTTTCCCAAAATAGCAGTTCCTATGTAGTAGACTGCTATTTTTTTAGAAAGTTTTCCTCTGGGAGTTGGATTGACGTGGAAAAAATTTTTTTGATATGGGTTTTTTCCCAATATCATCCCTCTAAAATTTCGGGCCCACCCACTTAATAATCTAGGAGATTTTAAAGTTTTAATTTTTCGGACTCTCGGGCAGCGGTGCTTCTAGGTATGATAGCCATTAATGGACCTCAAAATTACAGGTCTGGTTTTCTCCTCCATTTGCAAAGAAAATTGTATTTTTGATGTGGGTTTTTTCTTCTAGTGCTTCACGTGCAATCTTACTTCGATCCGGCAACTAGTTTGATGGGAAATCCCACTTCTTTCTTCATTGAGTCGGAAAGGAGATTTCTTCATTGTGGATGCTCTGTCACACATGGGGGGAGTTTGAAGGTGTCTTCTTGATGGCATTGGGTAGAGGAATGAGCAGAAAAATATATCTTGTTGTTTCATGCATCTGTTTGGGAGATTTCTTCAACTTCTCATTTCATGGCTATGGAGTTTTCTCCGTTTTCTCCTTCTGTGCTCCGTGCTTCTCCTTCTGTGTTTGATGAGGATTCCTTTTGAGACCTGAAAATCTCTATGGGGAAAGTGTTTTAGTTCTTGGGTTGAGCAGGTTTGAGCATTTGTAATGGCAGCATGATGGAAGAATGTTGCAGAGGAAGTATGGAGGAATGAAGTGCACATACTGTTAAAAAGTTAGAAACGGAAAAAGGCACTTGGAAAAATTTCAAAAAGATATGCACAGGTAGGGCTTGGGCACATTTTTCCATGCTTGATGTCCCTAACCTCAAGGATGTGAGGGACATCAATTTCCACAATGAGCAAGATGGTGACACGTGGCACTAGATCTAACGGCAGGGAATGAAGGAGGAAAAAGCTGATTTAAAGCACTTTGGGAATTGAAAGGAGGTCACATGGGTGTCCAAATGACTCCCTATGGGGGCTGGGAACATTTTCAAGGTCTGATGTCCCCCACCTCAGGTGCATAAGGGACATCAAATTCCATGGTGGTCAAGAGCATGACACGTGGCACCCGATCCGATGGTAGGGAATGCACGCTCCAAATAAGCACCTAGGGGTTGAACTACGGTCACGTGAGTGTCCAAAAGACTCCCTATGGGGGATGGGTGAATTTTTCAAGGTATGATGTCCCCCACCTTAGGTGCATAAGGGACATCAGTTTCCACGGTGGTCTTGGAGCTGACATGTGGCGCCCGATCCAACGACAGGGGATGAATGCTCCAAGAATGCACCTGGGGGCTGAATTGTCAAGTCTGAAGGTCATATGAGGGCCATAGAGGTCACATGGGGGCTGGGTGAATTTTACAAGGGCTGATGTACCTGACCTTAGGGACATTGGGGAAATTAAATCTGGCCAGGCTCCTAGTGTTGACATATGTCTTCTTGAAAAAATGACTAAGTCTTGAACTGCGTTTGAGAGGGTAACTTAGAACGAAGATAACTTGAGCTCCTAGTGGAATTTATTGGTGAAATTTTATATGATCCTAACTGGAAATAGAATTTTTAATCCAATTATGGGGGTTTCATGTCTTTATTCGGCCATATGATCCCTGAAAAATTAGATTTTTGATCTGGTACTCCACTTGTGCCTGAGAAAAACTGCCTGTCAATCATATGCGCCAAGGTGTTGTGAAAAATATTATTTTACCATCATGTAGGTATTAGAATCCTCTTTTTGATGATGTTTTTTTACTTCTAAATCCATCTGGAGCTCCCAAAATCTTCTTCTGAAGCTCAACAATTGTTTTAGGCCTGTGTACCGCCTAGGCTTGTGAACCTTGTTTTTTACTCAGACTGCTCCAAGTCTTGCAGAACTTCCCCAGACCTTCCAAAATAATTTCCATGATGTTCCAAGGTATTTCATTCACCTCCATTTTTATTTTTCTCTTTTGTTCCACTCTAGGGGTTGAATCCATTCCTAGGAAGGCCAATGATAGCCCTTCCAATACTGCTAGAAGATAGCATCTTTTTAGAACTCCCTAAAATCACCTAGGTGGAATGCGTGCACTTTACTAAATCACCTAGGGGAAAAATTTGACATCAAATAGGGGGTGATCAGACTGATGGATTTTACTTGGGGTGCCTAGGAATGAAATTTTTTCCATAGGGGTATAGTTGTCATGCTTGGAAACTTCCAATTTCCCTGTTGCACATTTTCACGACAATAGCTAGCTCTAGCTTGGGAAATGACATGGAATGAGCATAGTGAAGACATGACATGGGAATCCAGAATCTCAATTTTAGACCATATAGTTTGTTGACCAGTGCCTTATCCATTGGGCCTTGCGAGTCATGTACAACTTCTAGAAAGGAAGATTAGAAGGAAACACACACACACAAAATGAAGGAAAGGAAACACACGACACACAACAAGAAGGGAAACACATGCAACAGAAAGGGAAACACACCTATCAATCACCTATGGTATAAGGTGGGGACAACCCACTTTCACTGAAGTACTTTTCATTTCTCAAAAGTTACCCCTGAAGAGGCAACACCGAATGATGATGTTCTACTGAAGCCGTTGACGGGTTCCAGAAAGTAGCCTCCTTTCCTTAATTGTTTATGGAAGCTAGGTGCTTCCATGATTTTCCTTTTACTTTGTAGGAGTGAGTCCATGTGAGCTTCTTGATGTTTTGGTCCTTGCTTGGAAATTTTACTTGCCTTCATGTTCTTTGAAGTCGGTCTCATAGTGCCAGTTGCCTTCCATGTTTATCCATATAGCTGATTTTCCATTGAGCATCTCATCGCTGCCCCAGGGCTGATTTTTGTTCAAAATACTTGAACATTCTTGATTCTTTTCTTTCCCAAGCCTATGCTCATTGACATCTTCTCCATGAGAAACATTTGATTTATCCTTTATCTCTACTCCACAGTGAGGCATTTGAGTACTAAAGGAAGGATTGGAGGAAAACTCATACTTGTCCCGTATGTTCATGGCATGAGTGAAGAGATCAAGAATCAACTCGAGGTCTTCCGCAACTTCTACTACATCCAATATTTCTTGCACAAAGTTATGCTTCATCGTTTCTTGCAGCTCATCTTGATATGCCTTTGAAGAATCTTTATTTTATAGCTCAAGGAAACTATCTGGAGGGATTACCTCATCATCTCAGAATCACTGCACTCTACCGATCCTTCATAAAAAGAGCTTCATCTTTAGAGGTCTCAAAACTCCTTTCTTCAATTTCTTCATCATGGAAAGAGTCTTCATCTTCAAATGGGAAAGAAAATATTTCCATTTCGGTATTGCATCCATCAATCATTAGCTCAAGAGTGGCATCATATATTTCATCTTGCCTTATCTCAATATGGCCAACAGTCGCATTGGTTAAGGCTTCTAAATCAGCTTCACACTTGTCTTGTAGATTTGTGGCTCGCATTAGGAGCTCGAGACTGAACTCAGGATCTTCATTTTCTTCTGCAGCTCTAAGCATTTCCTGTATAGACATTTCTTTCAAACCTTTCACGGGCTCATCACAAGCTGATTTTTTCTCTCCATAGATGGCCTGATTGAGATCATCCTCATCCCCAAATGGGAATGAGAATAACTCCTCATCTTGTAAAATCATATAAACTGATTTTTCTTCTTGAAAATCATCAAGAACCATCTCCTCTTCCTCATGGTCTGCATCATCTGGTGATTTGGGGCTGTCCTCTTGTAACTCGAATCTCCTCAATGCTTCTTCAAAATCCAAATCTCTTTGGGAAGGCATGTCTGGGCCTATCAAGATGGGGATATCCTCTTCTTCCTCGGTTGCCACAAAGTGATTCATCTTCCTACTACCTTGATACAAGATGTTAGCTTCCATAATTTTGTACTATGCATCTCAACTTCTTCTTGGCAAGTAATTTCTCCATGTATCACTTAACTGGTATGGTTGCAAAAGACCAATTCATCTGAATTTTCCTCCCAACTCTCAAAGAAAAATTTCTACTCAAAGAACATTCCAGCGAGGTTGGATGTCTACTACCAAAATCATCACTGAAACTTTCTTGTCTGGAAATCTAGCGAGATCCATCTATGCATCTTTAACCTTCCCTACAAGTGAGACCTTTTTTGATTCCAAAGAGTAACAAGAGCCACTAGGTGGAGTAATTGTAAGTTTAAGAACCTTGGTGACCTTAAAGGCATCACATTGTCTCGAGGCACTTAATCTATTATGCAATTGTTCGATACATATTCTCCATCAAGAAGGGAGATGTAGAAAGGTTCAACTTTATTAGTATTTGATGCACTCAGAGAAAGCATGTTCTGTGAGGGAGATGCAGTTGAGTTTGGTAGCATGCCTTTGGAACGATGAGCTACATCATTGGGTGTTAGACTACCACTCCTGATATATCAGACGAACCTCTCGAATTGTTCAGGATGAGTCCACAAATATTCATTTTTGTAATTTGCACTTTGGATTTGTTTGCATATTCTATGAAGTCAAAGGGAGTAGATGTGGATAAGGGGGTGAAGGGACTGATTTTGGAGTCTAGATAGGTTTAGGAGTAGGATTTGATGTTTGAGGAATGGACGGTATTTTGAAAGGCACACTAGGAGCTTTCAAGGAATTAGATTTTATAGGATCAGATTTATATTTAGACTTGGAAGAGACATCGGAAGACTTACTTGGGATTACGGGCATCTTCTTACTTATTACAGGGTCAAGCTCCAACAATGCAGACTTCATGGAAGATGGAAGTGGGGATCCTCAACTGATTATTTTATTTTGTAGATTTTCCACAGGAGGATCATCAACCTTGTTTTCTTTTGTAGTAGTGGAGGGATATGCTCTTTTCTCGGACTGAGAACGAGTGAATACCGCACATGAGAAACTAGGTGCATCCTCTTCATCTTCTTCATCACATCCAATACTCACAAATCTGATTTGTGTATTGTTCTCAAACTCGTCATTTTCTAAGAAATCACCACCTTCACTTTATTGTTCAAACTCTTCTTCATCTTCTTGAAATCTGCAATATATGTTCATTTGTGGGGCCTCCAAGGTGATCCTTTGGGGTGCTCCCGCAATCTGATTTTTGTTGCTTCTTTGGAAGAAACACGTTCAAATATTTCCCTCTTCAAAGATGCTATCTCATTCGCCAAATTTTGCAACAATGGATTGGTTCTCTCATCTTCAGGACATTGGGCCTTGCCCTTTGATGGATTCTTGATCTTTCTAGAGAGGATGAGATCGTCATCCAATTCAATGGCCCTCCTTTGTGCTTCTACAATGTTCCTTGGTTGAAATATTCGTAGGAGAAATCCTACCTCCGGTGATTGAGCATTTATGAAGAATCTTTTGATATTGTTTTGAGAGGGAGAATCTTCTTCCGGTATCCTACGAAGAAACCATTCAAAACGAGCCATGAATTCTCTCATCGTTTCACTTTCTCCTTTCCTCATTTGAGCCAACTGCACTAAGAGGTCTTGAAAATCTTCAGTTGATTTAAATCTTTCCTCAAAGGTAGCCTTGATGTCATCCCAATAGTGATGGATCGGGAAGGTAGGAGGTAGAACCATTATGCTGATTTTTCTTGGAGGGACTCCACGAACAATCTTACAACAACATCTTCATGCTAGACACCAAGAATTCCACATGATGTCGTGAAAGCAACAATGTGTTCTTCAGGATGTTGTGTGTTGTCACCTTTGAACTTTGGAAAGTTCTTGCGGGAACCCATTGGTAGATCGTGGAGAGGTGGCTCAAGAGCAAGCGGGCCCGTATTCCTTCCCCATGGAACAATGGGTTGAGGTATTTCTTCTTCATCTGCCATTGTCATTTCTGCTTCTGCTCTTACTTCTACAAATTCTTCTTCAAATTCTTCTGTTTTGGGAGCCCAATGCTCAATGGTGGCTGAAAAATGGGAGAATTTGAAGGTGGAGTATCCACAGGGAGTTTTGATAGGGTTGCCCCGGTGAAATTTGTGAAGATCCAGGATGGAGAGGAGGCTTGAGAAGAAGTATGGATTATCTCTAATTTTTTTGCTAATTTTGTGAAGCCTTGAAATTGAAATCATCAACACCTCTTAACCCGATCGACCTTGTGTGTCTTCCTTCAACCAACTTTTGAAAACTTCTACAGTTGGAATATGAAAGGGTACTATGGAATGTGAAAAGTCATGTACATAAATAAGTAGTGTATCATTCGGCAATGGACTTTCATGAACTCCTTTTTTATTTTATTTCAATATTTGATTTTTTTTTGAATTTTTCAGACCTTGCAGTCATATATTGGGTGCAGGCTACTAAATCTGCCCCACAGTGGGCGCAAAAACTGGGCGCCAAAATTTGGTGGTGGACAAACTTTTGGATTTCTTACCAATGCTCTGGGAATCTAAGTCCCTCTACTTAACCGGTGTAGCTGCCGTATGTGCATGCGAGAAAGTGTGGATTTCTGTGGTGGTCTTTCGATCGGGGATCCAACAGGGGCACTCCACTGACCCTACGGAAAAGCTATCAATCTCTTTCTAGGGAAGTCTTCATCTGTAGAGTGGGAAAGGGGAGTGAGAAAAGAGGTAGGAGAACTAATGCTTGGAGGTAGAAAATTAGATTCATGCACACACACTAGTTAAAAACTTCAACACATGCATTTATCGGAAGAAACAACTCTGCAAATAGCAACAAGACCAAATAGAATTCACCGATCACCAAGTATCAAGAAACCCCTTAGTCAAAGAAAAATAGAAACTTCTTCTTCTTGTATTGATTACTCAAATCAAAGTTGTACATAATGTGGGAATGGAAGAAATTTGAGAGGGGAAGAAAGTAGAAGAAAATGGCTATCTCCTTTGCTTTCTCTAGGTATAATGCACTCTTGAGTCTATAAGATCAATTGCCAACTCTTTGAAATGAGAATGACTTTACAATTTATACAATATAATATGACTCTTCATCTTCCTCACAACTTTTCGAATACCTTAATATGACTTAAGACTGTTCATATTTCACTTCAAATATTTAAGTCCCTTTTATAATAAAGCAAGGTGACTTAATTTACATTATGTTTATAAAGTCACTTTTAAGTGACTTAAAAGCATATCAAAAGTGCAAACCCCAACAAAGAATGAGAACATTTGAAAGTGAGAGAAAGTTGGGGAAAGAGGAGAGAGAAATAGAGAAAGAGAAAAAGAAGAGGAAATGTTGTTCCCGATGAATTCTATTGATCCTCGTTGATGGAAAGCTCCAAATGCAGTGAAACTTTAAATCTTCAAACTCCTTGCACACTGTGAAACTCTTTCAAATTATCTCAAAATGCTTGCTAAGTTGAATGAACTAAGGTGGATCTTGAATGCCCTGTGAAAAATGACTAGGATGCTCCTGAACAATGATGTCCCCCTAAATGATTATCCTTGTACATCCCATTGTGCCAAAACTTCTCTTTGAGTGTAACTTACTATTTTTAGTAAGTGTGAAAAAATCAACTCTCTCGATCCTTTGCTGAGTGTTGTGACCTTGATTCCCCTTTCTCCCTGCATTCCTCACTCCTTTGGATCAAATTTCTATTTTTAGCAGGTGCTCGAGGGCACACTTACTATTTTTAGTAAGTGCCAAAAATGTCCGTTCTGGTGGATTCTCAGCTGTAGTGCACCTCCAATGTCTTCATCTTCTTCGTAGGTTCTTCTATCGATGACTTTCCCAAAATAGCAGTTCCTATGTAGTAGACCTACTATTTTTAGAAAGTTTTCCTCTGGGAGTCGGATTGATGTGGAATAAAGTTTTTGATATGGATTTTTTCCCAATATCATCCCTCTGAAATTTTGGGCCCGCCCGCTTAATAATCCAGGAGATTTTAAAGTTTTAATTTTTAGACTTGGCAGTGCTTCTAGGTACAACAACCATTAATGGACCTCAAAATTGTAGGTCTGGTTTTCCCTCCTTTCACAAATAAAATTGTATTTTTGAATTGGGTTTTTTCTTCCGTGCTTCACGTGTAATCTTACTTTGATCCAAAGAACCGGTTTGACGAAATCCCACTTCTTTCGTCATTGAGTTGAAAAGGAGATTTCTTCATTTTGGACGCTCTATCACACATGGGGGAGTTTTAAGGTGTATTCTTTATGGCCTTAGGTATAGGAATGAGTATAAAAATATATCTTTTTGTTTCATGCATCTGTTTGGGAGATTTCTTTGACTTCTCATTTCATGGCTATGGAGTTTTCTCCGTTTTCTCTTTCGTGCTACGTGCTTCTCCTTCTATGTTTGATGAGGATTCCTTCTAGACCTACACATATCTATGGGGAATGTGTTTTATTTATTGGGTTGAGTAATTCTGAGCATTTGCAATGGTGGAGTGATGGAAGAATGTTGCAGAGGAAGTATGGAGGAATGAAGTGCACATATAACTGTTAGAAGTTAGAAGCATGAAAAAGTGGCACTTGGAAAAATTTCAAAAAGATATGCATAGGTAGGGCTTGGGTGCATTTTCCCATTCTTTATGTCCCTGACCTCAGGGACATGAGGAACATCAATTTCCAAAATGAGCAAGACGAAACACGTGGCACTAGATCCAAGGACAGGGAATGAAGGAGGAAAAAGTCTGAAATAAAGCACTTGAGCTAAAAGGAGGTCACATGGGTGTCCAAATGACTCACTATGGGGGCTGGGGTTATTTTTCAAGGTCTGATTTCCCCCACCTTAAGTGCATAAGGGACATCAAATTCCACGGTGGTCAAGAGCATGACACGTGGTGCCCGATCCGACGGCAGGGAATGCACGCTCCAAATAAGCACCTGGGGGCTGAACTGCGGTCACGTGAGTGTCTAGAAGACTCCCTATGGGGGATGGGCACATTTTTCAAGGTATGATGTCCCCCACCTTAGGTGCATAAGGGACATCAGTTTCCACGGTGGTCCTGGAGCTGACACGTGGCACCCGATCCAATGACAGGGGATGAATGCTCCAAGAATGCACCTGGGGGCTGAACTGTCAAGTCTGAAGGTCATATGAGGGCCCCAGAGGTCACATGGGGGCTGGGTGAATTTTACAAGGGCTGATGTACCTGACCTCAGGGACATCGGGGACATGAAATCCTACCAGGCTCCTGGTGCTGACACGTGTCCTCTCGAAAAAATGACTAAGTCTTGAACTGCGTTTGAGAGGGTAACTTAGAACGAAGATAACTTGTGCTTTCTGTGGAATTTTATATGATCCTAAATGGAAATGGAATTTTTAATCCAATTATGGGGGTTTCATGTCTTTATTTGGCCATATGATCCCTAAAAATCAGATTTTTTTATCTGGTACTCCACTTGTGCTTGAGAAAAACTTCTTGTCAATCATATGCGCCAAGGTGTTGTGAAAAATATTATTTTACCATCATGTAGGTATTAGAATCATCTTTCTGATGATGTTTTTTTTACTTCTAAATCCATTTGGAGCTCCCAAAGTATTGTTCTAAAGCTCAGCAGTTGTTTTAGGCCTGTGTACCGCCTAGGCTTGTGAACCTTGTTTTTTACTCAAACTACTCCAAGTCTTGCAGAACTTCCCCAGACCTTCCAAAATCATTTCCATGATGTTCCAAGGTATTTCATTCACCTCCATGTTTATTTTTCTCTTCTGTTCCACTCCAGGGGGTTGAATCCAGTCTTGGGAAGGCCAACGATAGCCCTTCCCAATACTGCCAGAAGATAGCATCTTTTTAGAACTCCATAAAATCACCTAGGTGGAATGAGTGCACTTTACTAAATCACCTAGGGGAAAAATTTGACATCAAATAGGGGGTGATCAGACTAATGGACTTGACCTGGGGTGCCTAGGAATGAAATTTTTTCCATAGAGGTATAGTTGTCATGCTTGGAAACTTCCAATTTCCCTATTGAACATTTTCACGAAAACAACTGGCTCTAGCTTGGGGACATGACATGGAATGAACATAGTGAGGACATGACATGGGAATCCATAATCTCAATTTTAGACCATATAGTTTGTTGACCAGTGCCTTATCCATTGGGCCCTGGAGTCATGTACAACTTTTAGAAAGGAAGATTAGAATCACACACACACAAAATGAAGGAAAGGAAACACACAACACACAACAAGAAGGGAAACACATGCAATAGAAGGGAAACACACCTATCAATCACCTATGGTACAAGGTGGGGACAACCCGCTTTCACTGAAGTACTTTTCATTTCTCAAAAGTTACCCCTGAAGAGGCAACACCGAATGATGATGTTCTGAAGCCATTGACGGGTTCCAGAAAGTAGCCTCCTTTCCTTAATTGTTTATGGAAGCCAGGTGCTTCCATGATTTTCCTTTTACTTTGTAGGAGTGAGTCCATGTGAGATTCTTGATGCTCTGGTCCTTGCTTGGAAATTCCACTACCTTCATGTTCTTTGAATTCGGTCTCATAGTGCCAGTTGCCTTCCATGTTTATCCATATAGCTGATTTTCCATTGAGCATCTCATCGCTGCCCTAGGGCTGCTTTTTGTTCAAAATACTTGAACATTCTTGATTATTTTCTTTCCTAGGCCTATGCTCATTGAAATATTCTCCATGAGAAACATTTGATTCATCCTTTATCTCTACTCCATGGTGAGGCATTTGAGTACTGAAGGAAGGATTGGAGGAAAACTCATACTTGTCCCATATGTTCATGGCATGAGTGAAGAGATCAAGAATCAACTTAGGGTCTTCCGCAACTTCTACTGCATCCAATATTTCTTACACAGAGTTATGCTTCATCATTTCCTACAGCTCATCTTGATATGCCTTTGAAGAATCTTTATTTTACAGCTCAAGGAAACTATTTGGAGGGATTACCTCATCATCTCGAGAATCACTGCACTCTACCAATCCTTCATCAAAAAGAGCTTCATCTTTAGAGGTCTCAAAACTCCTTTCTTCAATTTCTTCATCATGGAAAGAGTCTTCATCTTCGAATGGGAAATAAAATATTTCCATTTCAAGTATTAAATCCATCAATCATTAGCTCAAGAGTGGCATCATATATTTCATCTTTCCTTGTCTCAATATAGCCAATCGTCGCAATTGTTAAGGCTTCTAAATCAGCTTCACACTTGTCTTTCAGATTTGTGGCTTGCATTAGGAGCTCAAGACTTAACTCGGGATCTTCATTTTCTTCGCAGCTCTAAGCATTTTCTGTACAAACATTTCTTTCAAACCTTTCATGGGCTCATCTGCATAGATGGCATGATTGAGATCATCCTCATCCCCAAATGGGAATGAGAATAACTCCCCATCTTGTAAAATCATATAAACTGATTTTTCTTCTTGAAAATCATCAAGAACCATCTCCTCTTCATCGTGGTCTGCATCATCTGGTGATTTGGGGCTATCCTCTTGTAACTCGAATCTCCTCAATGCTTCTTCAAAATCCAAATCTCTTTGGGAAGGCATGTCTGTGCCTATCAAGATGGGGATATCCTCTTCTTCCTCGGTTGCCACAAAGTGATTCATCTTCCTGCTACCTTGATATAAGATGTTAGCTTCGGGCTTTCGAATTTCATATTGTGCACCTCATCTTCTTCTTGGGAAGTAATTTCTCCATGTCTCCCTTCACTGGTATGGTTGCAAAAGACCAATTCATCTGAATTTTCCCTCCCAAATCTCAGCAAAAATTTCTACTCAGCAACATTCCAAACGAGGCTGGGAGGTCTACTACCAAAATCATCACTGAAAATTTCTTGTCTGGAAATTTGGCGAGATCCATCTATGCATCTTTAACCTTCCCTACAAGTGAGACCTATTTTGATTCCAAAGAGTAACAAGAGCCACTAGGTGGAGTAATTGTAAGTTTAAGAGCCTTGGTGACCTTGAAAGGAATCACGTTGTCGAGGCACCATAATCTATTATGCAATTGTTCAATACATATTCTCCAACAAGAAGGGAGACGTAGAAAGGTTCAAATTTATCAGTCTTTGATGCACTCAGAGAAAACATGTTTTGTGAGGGAGATGTAGGTGAGTTTGGTAGCATGCCTTTGGAATGATGAGCTACATCATTGGGTGTTAGACTACCACTCCTGATATATTAGATGAACCTCTTGAATTGTTCAGGATGAGTCCACAAATATTCGGTTTTAGTAATCTGCACTTTGGATTTGTTTGCATATTCTATGAAGTCAAAGGGAGAAGATGTGGACAAGGGGTGTGAAGGGACTGATTTTGGAGTCTTGATAGGTTTAGGAGCAGGGTTTGATGTTTGAGGAATGGACGATATTTTGAAAGGAACACTAGGAGCTTTCAAGGAATTAGATTTTGTAGGATCAGATTTATATTTAGACTTGGAAGAGACATCGGAAGACTTACTTGGGATTACGACATCTTCTTACTTGTTATAGGGTTAGGCTCCAACAATGTAGACTTCATGGAAGATGGAAGTGGGGATCCTCGACTAATTATTTTATTTTACGGAGTCACCATAGGAGGATCATCAACCTTGTTTTCTTTTGTAGTAGTGGAGGGAGATGCTCTTTTCTCGGACTTGAGAATGAGTGAATACTGCACATGAGAAACTGGGTGCATCCTCTTCATCTTCTTCATCACATCTAGAATACTCACAGAATCTGATTTGTGTATTGTTCTCAAACTCGTCATTTTCTAAGAAATCACCACCTTCACTTTCTTGTTCAAGCTCTTCTTCATCTTCTTGAAATCTGCAATTTATGTTCATGGGTGGGGCCTCCAAGGTGAGCCTTTGGGGTGCTCCTGTAATCTAATTTATGTTGCTTCTTTGGGAAGAAACATGTTCAAATATTTCCTTTTCAAAGATGCTATCTCATTTGCAACTTTTGCAATGATGGATTGGTTCTCTCATCTTTAGGATGTTGGGCCTTGCCCTTTGATGGATTCTTGATCTTTCCAGAGAGGATGAGATCGTCATCCAATTCAATGGCCCTCCTTTGTGCTTCTACAATGTTCCTTGGTTGAAATATTCATAGGAGAAATCCTACCTCCGGTGATTGAGTATTTATGAAGAATCTTTTGATATTGTTATGAGAGGGTGAATCTTCTTCCGGTATCCTATGAAGCAACCGTTCAAAATGAGCCACGAATTCTCTCATCGTTTCACTTTCTCCTTTCCTCATTTGAGCCAACTGCACCAAGAGGTCTTGACAATCTTCAATTGATTTAAATCTTTCCTCGAAGGTAGCCTTGATGTCATCCCAACCAGTGATGGATCGGGAAGGTAGGAGGTAGAACTATTATGCTACTTTTTCTTGGAGGAACTCCACGAATAATTTTACAAAGAACATCTTCATGTTGAAACCAAGAATTCCACATGATGTTGTGAAAGCAACGATGTGTTCTTCAGGATGTTGTGTGTTGTCACCTTTGAACTTTGGAAAGTTCTTGTGGGAACCCATTGGTAGATCATGGAGAGGTGGCTCAAGAGCAAGCGGGCCCGTATTCCTTCCCCATGGAACAATGGGTTGAGGTATTTCTTCTTCATCTTCCATTGTCATTTCTACTTCTGCTCTTGCTTCTATGAATTCTTCTTCAAATTCTTCTTCTTTTGGGAGCTCAATGCTCAATGGTGGTTGAAAAATGGGAGAATTTGAAGGTGGAGTATCCACAGGAGTTTTGATAGGATTTCTCGGTGAACTTTGTGAAGATCCAAATGGAGAGGAGGCTTGAGAGAAGAAGTATGGATTATCTCTAATTTTTTCTTGCTGATTTTGTGAAGCCTTGAAATTGAAATCATCAACACCTCTCAACCTAATCGACCTTGTGTGTCTTCCTTCACCACTTTTGAAAACTTCTACAGTTGGAACATGAAAGGGCACTGTGGAATGTGAAAAGTCATGTGCAGAAATAAGTAGTGTATCTTTCAGCAAAAGACTTTCATGAACTCCTTTTTATTTTATTTCAATATTTGATTTTTTTTTGAATTTTTCAGACCTTGCAGTCATATATTGGGTGCAGATGCTGCTAAATCTACCCCACGGTGGGCACAACTGTTGGTGAGAAAATTTTTCAGGTGGACAAACTTGTGGATTTCTTACCAATACTCTGGGAATCTAAGTCCCTCTACTTAACCAGTGTAGCTTCCGTATGTGCATGCACGAGAAAGTGTGGATTTCTGTGGTGGTCTTTCGACCGGGATCCAACAGGGCACTCCACTGACCCTGCGGCAAAGCTAGCAATCTCTTGCTAGGGAAGTATTCGTCTATAGAGAGGGAAAGGGGAGTGATAAAAGAGGTAGGAGAACTAATGTTGCAGGTAGAAAATCAGATTCCTACACACACACTAGTTAGAAACTTCAACACATGCATTTATTAGAAGAAACAACTCTGTGAATATCAATAGGACCAAATAAAATTCAACGATCACCAAGTATCAAGAAAGCCCTTAGTCAAAGAAAGCTAGAAACTCCTTATTCTTGTATTGATTTCTCAAATCAAAGTTGTACATAATGTAGGAATGGAAAAAATTTGAGAGTAGATGATAGTAGAAGAAAATGGCTATCTCCGTTTCTTTCTCTAGGTACAATGCACTCTTGAGTCTACAAGATCAATTGCGAACCATTTGAAATGGGAATGGCTTTACAATTTATAGAATAGAATATGACTCTTCATCTTCCTCACGACCTTTTGAATACCTTAATATGACTTAAGACTGCTCATATTCTACGTCAAATATTTAAGTCCCTTTTATAATAGCAAGGCGACTTAATTTACATTATGTTTCTAAAGTCACTTTTAAGTGACTTAAAATCATATCAAAAAGTGCAAACCCCAACAAAGAATGAGAACATTTGAAAGTGAGAGAAAGTTGGGGAGAAGAGGAGAGAGAAATAGAGAAAGAGAAGAAGAAGAGGAGATGTCATTCCCGATGAAGTCTGTTGATCCTCGTTGATGGAAAGCTCCACATGTAGTGAAACTCTGAATCTTTGAACTCCTTACACACTATGAAACTTCTCCAAATTATTTGACAAATGCTCGCTAAGTTGAATGAACTAAGGTGGATCTTGAATGCCCTATGAAAAATGACTAGGATGCTCCTGAACAATGATGTCCCCCTGAATGATTATCCTTGTACATCCCATTGTGCCAAAACTTCTCTTTGAGTGTAACTTACTATTTTTAGTAAGTGTGAAAAAATCAACTCTCTCGATCCTTTGCTAAGTGTTGTGACCTTGATTCCCCTTTCTCCCTACGTTCCTCACTCCTTTGGATCAAATTTCTATTTTTAGCAGGTGCTCGAGGGCACACTTACTATTTTTAGTAAGTGCCAAAAATGTCCATTCTGGTGGATTCTCAGCTGTAGTGCACCTCCAATGTCTTCGTCTTCTTCGCAGGTTCTTCTATCGATGACTTTCCCAAAATAGTAGTTCCTATGTAGTAGACCTGCTATTTTTAGAAAGTTTTCCTTTGGGAGTCAGATTGATGTGGAATTTTTTTTTTTTTTGATATGGGTTTTTTCCCAATATCATCCCTTTGAAATTTCGGGCCCGCCCGCTTAATAATCCAGAGATTTTAAAGTTTTAATTTTTCAGACCTGGCAGTGCTTCTAGGTATGGTAGCCATTAATGGACCTCAAAATTGCAGGTCTGGTTTTCTCCTCCATTTGTGAATAAAATTGTATTTTTGATGTGTTTTTTTATTTTTGTGCTTCACGTGCAATCTTACTTCGATCCGGCAACCGGTTTGACGGGAAATCCCACTTCTTTCTTCGTTGAGCCGGAAAGGATATTTCTTCATTGTGGATGATCTGTCACACATGGGGGAGTTTGAAGGTGTCTTCTTGATGGCCTTGGGTAGAGGAATGAGCATCAAAATATATCTTGTTGTTTCATGCATCTGTTTAAGAGATTTATTCAACTTCTCATTTCATGGCTATAGAGTTTTCTCCTCTTTCTCATTATGTTGTCCATGCTTCTCCTTCGTGTTTGATGAGGATTCCTTCGAGACCTGTACATCACCGTATGGAATGTGTTTCAGTTCTTGGGTTGAGTAGGTATGAGCATTTGCAATGGCAGAGTGATGGAAGAATGTTGCAGAGGAAGTATGGAGGAATGAAGTGCACATATAATTGTTAGAAGTTAGAAGTGGGAAAAAGTGGCACTTGGAAAAATTTCAAAAAGATATGCACAAGTAGGGCTTGGGTGCATTTTTCCATGCTTGATGTCCCTGACCTTAGGGATGTGAGGGACATCAATTTCCAAAATGAGCAAGATGGCGACATGTGGCACTAGATCCAACAACAAGGAATGAAGGAGGAAAAACCTTATTTAAAGCACTTGGAGATGAAAGGAGGTCACATGGGTGTCAAAATTACTCCCTATGGGGGATGGGAAAATTTTTCAATGTCTGATGTCACCCACCTCAGGTGCATAAGGGACATCAAGTTTCACAATGGTCAAGAGCATGACACGTGGCACCCGATCCGATGACGGGGAATGCACGCTCCAAATAAGCACTGGGGGTGAATCATGTCACATGAGTGTCAGAAAGACTCCCTATGGGGGATGGGTGAATTTTTCAAGGTCCTCTATCCCAAAAATTATGTGCATAATGGAAATCAGTTTCCACGGTGGTCCTGGAGTTGACACGTGGCGCCCGATCCAATGGCGGGGATGAATGCTCCAAGAATGTACCTAAGGGATGAATTGTCAAGTTTGAAGGTCAAATGAGGGCCCCGGATGTCACATGGGAGCTTGTTGCATTTTATAATTGCTAATGTACCTGACCTCGGGGACGTTAGGGACATGAAATCCCGTCGGGCTCCGGTGCCGACACGTGTCCTCTCGAAAAAATGACTAAGTCTTGAACTACGCTTTGAGAGGGTAACTTAGAACGAAGATAACTTGAGCTTCCGGTGGAATTTATTGGAAATGTTATATGATAATGATTGGAAATGATGTTTTTAATCCAATTATGGGGTTTTCATGTATTTATTTGGCCATATGATCCCTAAAAAATCAGATTGTTGTTCTCGTACTCCATTTGTGCTTGAGAAAAACTTCCTGTCAATCATATGCGCCAAGGTGTTGTGAAAAATATTATTTTACTATCATGTAGGTATTATAATCCTCTTTATGATGATGTTTTGTTTTACTTATAAATCCATCCAAAGTTGCCAAATCTTCTTTTGAAGCTCAACAACTTGCTTTTAGGCCTTTGTACTACCTAGGCTTATGAACCTTGTTTTTACTCGATCGCTCCAAGTCTTGCAGAACTTCCCAGCACCTTCCAAAATCATTTCCATGATGTTATAAGGTATTTCATTCACCTCCATGTTTATTTTTCTCTTTTTCCACTCTGGGGTTGAATCCAGATCTTGGGAAGGCCAACGATAGCCCTTCCCAATCCGCTGAAGATAGCATCTTTTATAACTCCCTAAAATCACCTAGGTGGAATGAGTGAACTTTACTAAATCACCTAGGGACAAATTTGACATCAAATAGGGGGTGATTAGACTGATATATTTGACTTGGGGTGCCTAGGAATGAAATTTTTTCCATAGGGGTATAGTTTTCGTGCTTGAAACTTCCAATTTCCTTGTTTCACATTTTCACGTCAACAAGTTTAAATATAATAATAAAATTGACCCTCCTATTAATCCATCACAATCTGATCCTACCAACTCCCTTGATTCACCCATCAATCCATCTAACAATCCCCAATCCCCTAATCCCCCTACACATCCCAAACACCTAAAATCAGATTGAGCATTTAGGTTTTCCTTTACACACAGATGTTCTTTCCTCATCCCTCCATCCTCATTCCAATCCAATCCATATTCCCAAATACTTCATTGAATTACTCAAACAAGATGTAATTCTTTAGTACCTATCACACTTGTGTGACCTTTGGCTATCCTTACTATCAACATCCAAGACCGACCATATCTTAGAGATCCAATAACTATCACACATCTTAATTAACTTGTGGTGAAGACCCTTGGTTGCATCTTATGAAACTCTAGCAAATGTTGTCACTACACTCATCTCTATCCACCCATATAGCCACTTGTGATTATTAACCCCTAGAGGTATTAAGAGATTAGATCATAAGAATATCAAATATCAAAAAGAAAAAGATCACAAAAAAATCATATCAAAATTCAAAATATCAAATCAACTTCACCTTAAGACTCTCTCCAGGGGTGTTTCCAAGAACTCTACTGGGGCTATAGATGCATGGCTGGTAGTAGAGTGATGTTGTGACAAGAATAAGATGTATCTCCATTGGGGATATAGACACCTGGCTGGGCAAGTGAAGCAATGCATGACTCCGCCTTCCACTCATCTTCCATCAACTTACTTGATTAATAACTCCTATACGTTGGCTAATTTGTTTTTACATCCTACCCATTGAGTCTTCACTTCAAGTGGTAATTAACTATCACTTTTGCACACACTTTGATATTGAAGAGACATCATGATTGTATGTTGCCAAGTGTGGATTAGACCTTGGTTAAACTCTTGTTTTAGTCCTACTTTTATTTTACAACACGTTCTTTTAATCTCATATTTTTTTCATCATCCATTACAAACCATCCATCCTTTGCATGCACATCCTTTTACATCCATCATCTGTGGGCAATCGATGATCCTATTTCTTTATCATATCCCCTTTTTGCTTCCTTTAACCCGTCATCATTATGATTGGGGGAACTTTATAATCCATTGGGGGCACCATCCCTTAATTTTTATTCTTCCTTACACTTGGGGCCACAAACTATACTATCATCCATCATCCCACCCTTTACTTGGGGGCCTATCTTATCCAATCATCTTGCATCCTACCTTATCACATCCCTCATCTTATCAAACCTCCTTTATCTTATCCAAACCATCCCTTTATCCCACATCCCTTATCCTATCCAAAACCATCCCTTTATCCCACATACCTTATCCTATCAAAAACCAATCCCTTTATCCCACATACCTTATCCTATCCAAAACCAATCCCTTTATCCCACACCCCTTATCCTATCCACATATCCCTTGGGACTTATAGGATAAATTCACCTCCTTTCACCCCCTCCCATCCTTATCACATCTTCACCCTACCACATCTAGACTATCTTGAAAATCCAAAAAAAAAAAAAAAAACTTAAAAATCCAAAACATTCAAAAATTTTAAAAATCCCAAAAATAAAAAAATCTTAAAAATCCATAAAAATCAACAACGCACATAAAATCTTAAAAAAATTGTGTGTGCTTGTTCAATTGTTTATCTTTTTCTTGAATTTGCATCTTATTTTGGCCGATGATACGAGGCCTCTTTTCTCTATTTTTGTTTGCATGACCAATGATACGAGGACACTTTTATTTCCTTTTTCTTTTTTGTTTGGTCCAATGATATAAGGACCATATTTTTTATATTAATATGTCTAATGATATGAGGACAAGGGCATTTGACAACTTAGTCATCATGGTCTTTATGCCTTGATGCATCTTTTTTATGCCACATCTTAATAAACTTGCTAATGATGATAATTGTGGGCACTTTATGATAGCACCACCCCTTTACATCATCACTTAGCCTAATCATCATCACCTTATCCAACCAACCCTTAATAAATCATCTAACATCTAATCATCCTATCTAATTCTTCCACCCCCCCATGGTCCAAAAGTCATCCAACAACATCCAAAATCCATCAATCTATCCAACATTTTCAATCAATCCTATCAAGTACTATCATCCAAACATCTTAACATCCAATATCAAAACATCCAAACTCCAACCACCAAACATCCTACCCCCTGTGCCTGGGGCATCCATAATCCAAATCATCAAAATCCAACATCCAACATCCAACATCAAACATCCAACATCAAACATCCAACATCAAACATCCAACATCCAACATCCAACATCCAACATCTAACATCCAACATCCAACATCCAACATCCAACATCCAACATCCAACATCCTGTCTAATTCTACCAGGGACAACAAAACATCTAATAACAATCCAAACAACTATACCCCTTCACTGGGGCATCATATATCCAAAACATCAACCCCTTGACTATGGCATTTCAACAACTAACATCTTCAAATCCAACATCATCAAATCCAACATCCTTTCATCCAAAATCCTAAAACCTCACCCTTGTCATACATCATTGACTGGGAATCCACAATCCAAAAATCTAATATCTCCTAATCATTTTCTCATCTTTAATCCGCTCATCTACTAGCTTGGGTCTCCTCTTTTTGAGTGGTTACCTGAATCATTCCTCCCCACCTAATCCCTTGAGGGGGCATCATATCACCATCCTATCATCTTATACTTCTTCTTTGAATGATCATTACTAAACAATAATCCTTTAAAGAGAGGAAAATGTAGACACCTAAAATGTCTACATGACTAATTAACATTAATCATGTCCCACATTTTAGCTTCATCATCATTTATCCATTACCAGTCCATTTGAATCCATTTACCTATATTATTCATTATATCCCATCATCATCCATATAATAATTAATTGCAAGATTAATTATTATTATTTAATCTATTTTATCATATTTACCCCTTTATCATTTTATCACCATTTATCATTTATCCAATATTCCATTTTAATCCATCATCATATCCCATTTTATTATTAATCCCTTTTATTTCATTATTATCCTATTTTAATCCCTCTTAACATTTATAGGAATTTAATATTTCTATGCCTCACCTACCACTAGCTATTCCATGTAATCACCCATCATTAATTATCCTAATCACATCATTTAATCTAAACTAATCATGTGCACACACCTCTAAATCTAGAGGCTTCTCTATATTTCTCCCTCTCATTTTCAAATATTCAAATGAATCTACACTATTCCATTGAATTTTTAATTCAATGGAAATCCCTCACAAATTCTAGAAATTTCCATTCTAGAATTCTCCAAACCTCTCATCAATCCTCCACCATTGATTTCAATCCAACATGGCTTCATCCTAGCCATTGAATCCTCCACTCCTCAACTATAAATCAAGCACTCATCCTCCATGAGAGCACATCTTAGAAATTCATATCAAGTTTCTACTTTTTAATCCATCCAATCTATCTACAACATATTACCCTTCATCAATCATTAAGCATTCATCAAGTAATCAAGGGGAAGTGCTTCTTAAATTAGTCCACACAAATATGAAGCAAAAATCAAGTAATCTTCCAATCCAACAAGCAATCCAAGAGCACATCTAATCAAAAAGGAGAAGAATTCCACTTGTAGTAGGTATATTGCTTTCTCCCTCTTTCCATCTTGCTCTATTAGAGGTAGTTGATTAGTTGTGTTAGATCTTGTTTTGAATTGGTTTCATAGTCATTTCATGTTTTGCATGCTAACACAATTTTTCTTCTACATCATCTAATCTCAATCACATACAATATCTTTGTTACCCGATGACGCACTCTTGTTCTATGGTTCATACTTGACTGTTGAGGGAAAAATTCCTAAATTAACCTCACATCATGCACATCTGCTGGGGAAATATGGCTCCCCTCATATGCACATCTTACATATCGCAGCACACCATCACTTTCACACAAAATTTGCACATCTTGGTTGTATTTACTCTTATTAGCTTATATTATTTACATGTTGCACTTTGTTTCCTATGCTAGCTAGATACTTAGTATGTCATTATATTTTTCTATACACACATGCACATTCACTTGGTATCTTGAGGTGAATGCAAGACCTTTACAAATTCTTACATGATGCATGATGTTTGACACTTCTCTTTACCAATCCTACTGAGGCTTTTGGGGGCATCTACCTTTTCTATTATCATATTCCACACTCACAAGTCCTATTGGTGCAATATTTACTACTTCTTGTCACTTGATTTTCACTGCTATAAACATGCTTTGACATACTATTTATCTTTCTAACATGCTAATGGGTGCTTCATGTGTAACATTTTCCTTGCATGATATTATACAACCATGGTTCTCTGTTACTTTTTTCTTGCTATTGTTTGCCACTATTTACGGGCTATGCCCTATGTCCTACTTGATCATTGTTTTCTTATGGATGCTTTGAACTTGATTATCTTGTGACATTGTGAGCGATGTCCTATGTATGCAACCAAATTTTTCCAGTACCTCTTGTCTTCAAAGTTGTTTGCTACATTGTATTCCATTACATATTAGCAATTTTACACTAACACTTGTTTTCTGGTCTATCTTGTTTATATGTGCCTTAGTTTCTACCATGTACATCCCCTACCCCCTGCAAGTATCCAATCCATGATATACATATCAATTTCAAGTCCTCTCATTTGGGCCCCATCCTCCTACATTCATCACATGCACCCTAAACAAGAGGGGACAACTATTTGGGAACAAATAACCATTCTAGCAATATAAAGCTCCATGATAGAACAACACAATACAAAATTGGCAAAAGCACACAATTACAAATTGGTCTAGAATCAGAATTGCACAAAAATATAGAGAAGACATTAGTGACTAGTAATAGATAGTAACGGTAGGTATTTTTGTCCCACTTGGGCACTTGTTTCCTGGGGTAAAATAGACAATTTCTCGATTCAACACAATTTCCAACAATATATAATATGGAGGTACAATATTAGGAACTTGCCTTCGCTTAAAAAATTCATTCAATCAACTACAATTCATTACATTCAATTACAAATAAGGATGTGCCAATCTCTAGTGGCACTTATCATTTGATAAACATCATAGAAGGAGAGAAAAGAATACCTCTCTCCCCAAAAAATTTCTTTGGGTGTGATATCACCCAAAACTAGTCGTTGACATGATATCACCCAAAAACTTACTCTTAGCATGAGATCACCCAAAACCTCATCATTGGTGGCAAGTGGTTCATGTTTTCTTGGTTGGGAATTGATCACTCCCAACCCCATCCAACAACATCTCCAAAGAAAATAGGACAAATTTATATCCTATACTCTCTTATACATTAGGTACACTCTTTTCCTTAACTACTAATTTTACATACTTATACATATGCTACTTTGATTTTTCACATACGAGACTTTGACTATTCTTTTTCTCTTCTTTTACAGGCTTGTCCTTACAAGCAAAATGAAACATCTCAAATCTACAAGCAAAAGCTCTAACAACACACTACTACGCATACAATTCACCCCTAGGGTCCACCTCCTTTTCCTAGTTATCACGCTTCACATTATGACAACTCCACACTTCACATGACTACTTGTCCACTCGACACCTTATTAGATACACTTCTCTTTGGTTTACAAGGTACACATTTTCTATCTACTTTATGATATCAAAAATTCACTCAAAAACATAAAGTGGGGGAATGTGTAAACATAAAATCTATGTACTTGGGTGCATTTCTAGGTCCTAAAGCATGCTAATGCATACATGATTCCTAAGCAAGAAAACTAGTGGCTGGTAACTCCTTTTGGTATTGTGGTTACTTTATCTCTTACACTTTACTGGCCTTACACATCTTACATCTTTGCCCAACACTTGAATTATTTATCTTTTGATAGCCTCAAACACTAACACCCAATTAGGATAGAAGCACCCAAGCATTCCTATCCCTCCTAGGTGATTTTATCCCTCTCTTTCTTCTTCTTATTCTTTTGGGTCATTTTCAATTCTCGGTCACCTTTTAACACTTTAGGTCGGCCTTTTAGTTTTTAATTACAAAATTCAAACAAGGGAATCATATATATACTTAGTTACTATTGACTTTTGAAGTCCCCTTGCCAATTTTCCTTCTTTTTGAAATACTTGCAATTTTTTTCCTTTTTATCAAAGTGTTATTTTTTTGCAAAATTGAAAAATGCATAAGTGTCAAAATTTTCTTTATATTTCAGATTTCGAGTTCCGGAATCAGTTTGCAATTTACATAAAAATTGCTTCTCAAAACCTGAAACTTGAAATACAAAGGAAGTTAGTGTATTTTGGGGATCAAGGGTTGACTTGCAAATTGTAAGTTTAGTCCCGAAATCGAACTCGAGTGAATTTTAGGTTTTGGAACCTGATTACAACTTTATAATTAAAGTTATGACCAAATCCCGATTACGCAAGACCATTTGAATTTTTGGAACTCGATTTGTAATTTGCATGTAAATTACAAGTTGAATTCCAAATCCCAAAGTATAAAGGAATATAGACCATTTTGGGTTTCAGGTTTAAAGTTACAAATTACATGTGATGTTTATATTGACTTCTGAAACCCAAAACCCAACATCGTTACAAAAGGGGAGCTGAGCTCCAATGCCTGTTCAGTGCAATAAATGCCACCCACCTAGACATGTCACCTACATGGTAATTAATTTACCCTTTTCTATTTAAGGTTGAAATTTTGCACATCATTTTCATCTGACATTTTTGTATGCCAACTTGGTGACAGTCCTCAACTTTCAATGTACTCCCCTTGCATGGTTTTTCGAGCATTTTCACAATTTTCTCTTTAACCCACTTGATCTTTTGGTAAGTTTTAATGTTTTAATTAATTTGTGCAAGGAATTGCGTTGTTATTTTGGGTATCTTATCCAAATTTTATCTAGAATGATGAGTTTTATTGATAGGTTTGTTCTTGGCTTTTTAGGGTTTCTTTCCTTGTATTTTTGGTTTAATGTCCTCATTTTTTCCCTTCTTCCCTTTTTGTGATTTTGGTGAATCTTAGGATTCAAAATATCACTTTACTAAACAAACAAAGTTTTCAATCATCAAATATAAAATTGGGGGTTTGGAGTTGCAGAAAGCGAGCAACAAAACCCAATAGAGACCAAGTTAGAAGTTCGACTTGTAAAAAAATCTCCAACCTCCACCTGACCATTTCGGATATCGAGTAGTGTAAAAACTTTAAATTTCACCATAGTTTAATTTGGAAGTTCATGCCTACAAAAAAGTATCAACTTCGCCAAGGCCTTGTCGGGAGTTCGGAGTTGAAAAACAAGTAGTGACTTCTACTTAGTTCAAATCAAAAGTCGGGAATTATAAACCAAGGATCTACTTCCACTTGTGTATTTCAAGGTTCTTATCTTCTTTTCAAGCTCTTACTTCTACCCTCACTTTTAGAGACCTTCACAAAGTTTGTAGAAATTCTTCTTGAAGAAAATTTCTGAACCATCATCGAAAGGTAAAGGGAAAATGGAGTATATCTTCCAAGGGTGTCTCCCCCTTCAAGTATCACGTCGACCTTGACAATATTGGGGACACCGACCTTGGCCACATCAACTTGCCAGAATTTTTGGATAGAGTTAGAGCCCCATCCAAGATTGCTTAGATTAAAGAATTTATGAAAATGGAATTACCCTCGCTACTACTTTTTTTTTTCAATGCAATGATATGAATTTGTACTTGTAATTGCAAAAATTACAATGCAGATTCTGATTGATGAAAGATGAAGATCATAAAATTGTGATCAATCTAGATACCGACTACTTCAAATATTTACTTAAGCTTCTTGATGTCGAGGGATATGCTTCAATCTCTCCCACCTCGATCTTGAGCACTGGAAAGAAATTTCTGAAACTTGCATTAAGGTCCTTAATAAGATCTATTTGGTGAAGCCTAAGCCATCGGTAACCATATTTATAAAGACCATACCCCAATTGGATTTCATTCGAAGTGAATAAAATAATCACATTGTTTAGTAAAGTTATAGGGCTCCCATATTCAAAGGATTTTTAGGAATGGATGTGTTAGTGAGAAAATTTGTTGAGTGAAAAAACTCAGGCTATGTCTCCACTCCCATGACATTCACTAATCCTATCTATGCCCCTCCATTATTTCAAATTAAATTTTATTCCATGTGTAGTGATGAATACAAAGCTTCAACCAAGCTATCACAATTCACAATGCTACATAGTAACAGTTCTTTCAAAATTTGGAATCCTTTAGAATGGAGAGGCCATCCCAATTTATAACATCTGAATTGTCCTTTCACCTCCCTCATATGACTCTTTTTTCCATATTCCACTTGTGACCTTTTGTTTTCCATGAATTAAGTATTTCTCTTATAATTTGAGAAAATACTTTTACAAATTTAAAATAGGTCACTTAAGTGAATAAGATGAAAGAAAATGATGAGGCCCAATGAAGAATTAGAATAGAGAGAGAAGAGAGGGAAGGGATGAATGGAAATCACTCCTTGTGAAAAAATTGCTTTGAATTCCTTGATGCAATCATGAACTTTGAGTGAAGATTTATGCCACTGGTGATCTTCTACACTGATGAAGATTTCTCCCTTGAATAACTTTGAATCATTTTCCCAATCTAGTGATGACCACAAACTCTATGATGCACAGACATCCTGGACCACAAAATGAGTGTTCAGAAACACTATTTTGAGGTTTACCGATGCAAGCTTGAGATGAACACATACAATGCCCACGATGACCCTCCTTGAAACTTGGTTGATGAACCCTTTGACTCATTGAAATCATTTTGACCAATTCACTTTGAATCACCCAGGTTCCTTAAGTGATGAAGATGAATTCACATGATGTGCCTTGTGATGCCTTGCTTTGCCTCTATAAACCATTGCACTCAAGATGATGCTTCAGACCTCCATGAAGTTATCATTCCTCCTTTTTGACTCATGAAACCATCTCATTATCTAAGGGGAGTCCAAAAATTAGTAAGGTGAGTGAAAACAAAGTCATATGCAACTTTCCACTCCCGAAATGAAAACTTTCTATTTTTAGAATATGAGCCCATGCTCTATTCTGGGACATATCACATGTCTTGCTCTAGTTTCACCTTCTAAACCTTCTACCATATTCCATCCTCCTCTATTCTTGAGATATTGCTATTTTTAGCACATTTCTATTTTTAGTAGGTTGCTCTTTGGGGACTTGTTATTTTGGGAAGAAGTCATTTTCTGTCTTACTTTCCATTTTACCCCTTTTCTAATTGTCCCGAGTGATCAAACTTGCAATTTGGTGGGAATTTCCATTTATAGCATGTGAGGAAGTATAACATATGCTATTTTTAGTAAGTGGTGAAAATGACCTCGGTTTGCGATGAGGAACAAATTTTTTTGGATTCGACTCTTCGTCGTGTACTCGTGCTCCAATTTTCATCATGATTCACTTACCAGAGAGCTCAAAAATAAAAAAAAAGAATCTATGCCTGGTAAGAGCTTCAGCACATGGAGTTACTAGGGTAGAATATTGATAAAAAAATCAGTCCTTCATATCTTGAGAAATTGGCAACTTCATCGTGCAAAAACTAGTTTGAAAGAAACTAGATTTTTGGAGACCCTTTCCTCCGAATTTCGATGATTTCACCCACTAGATCTTCGGGGATTTGAAAATTTATTTGAAGAGGGAAGAATGATGATAAAAAATAGCCCTCCATATCCCTAAAAATAGGGACTTCATGACGTGAAAACTAGTTCACACAAACTAGATTTTTCAAGGATTGTTTCCACCGATTTTTGTGTGATTACCTACTAGAACCTTGAGAAGTGGAGAGGTAGCTCACTGATTTTTTTCATTGCTGTCATGGAAGCCATTAATGGAGCTTAAAAATTTTAGGTCTCCTTTTCCACCTTGGATTGTGATGAAAAAATTCCATCGGGATAGGTTTTTCTCCTGGACTTTGTGTGCAAAAATTTTAGCTTCACCCACTTACCAGATTGATGGGAAATCAAAGGAGAAGAAGCTGAGGCACAAGATGGAGTTTTTATTCCAGTTAATAATCAATTGAATCATTTTATATTTCATTTTTTCATCTTGAAGGCCTCTAAAAATAAGGAATTCTACAAAAAACCTCATTTCAATCCATGCTTCGGATTGTGAGATATGAGTGTTTCACCGTTTTGGTTCATGAGTGTTTTAAAACCAACAAATGGTGGCAGCTGAAAAAGATATAGTTTTGGTGTTATTTAAAGTCCTTGAATTGTAGGAATAATGGAGGGAAGAAAAAAATGATGAGGAGGGGCAATGGAGGTTTGCAAGTTCTCTACAACTTTCTTCAGCAGTGAGCTTCATGGGCAATAATGGAGAAGCAAGTAAAAACAACAAGGAGTTAGAATTTTTTCAAATTTGAAGTGGAGTTGGGTGAATTTTTTTCCCTTGATGTCCCTTTAGCATTAAGGGACATGAGGGACATAAATTTTCATGGGGCACCTCACGACGACACTTGTGAAGATCTCGACGGTGGGGGTTTGGCCAAAAAAATGTTGGAAGCACATGAGGGCTGGAAGATGGTCGCATGGGGGACCAAGAGCCATTCCTTGGGATGGGTGAATTTTATGTCCCTCATGTCCCCCAGCACAAAGGGACATGAGGTTCATCAATTTTCACAACACCTTAGCTTGACACTTGTCATAGATATGATGGTTGAGGGTTTGAGCTCTGCAAGCACCTGGGGGCTGAATTGGTGATCCGAGGGTCAGATGGGTGACCAGAGGGCTTATAGGGGCTGGGAAAATTTTATTTTCCCTCATGTCCTTATCTTGAGGGATGAAAGGGACACAAAATTATGCCAGGCTCCTAGAGCTGACACATGTCCTCTTGCAAATTTGACTAACTGTTGAAGCCTTCCTAGAGGATGACTTGAAACGATGATAACTTGAGCTCCCGATGGAATTTTTTGGAAAATTTTATATTATTTTGAATAAAAATGGCCTTTTAATCCAATGGTGGGGGTATCAGATCTTTATTCCTCCATTTATTCCCTTGAAAAAATCAGATTTGTGTTCTGGTTCCATAGCTGAGCCTAGGAAAAACGATTATAGACCTATTTCTCAAGGTGTTGTGAAAAATATGATTTCACCATCTTTTAGGGCTTGGAATTCCTTTCTATGATGTTTTTTTTGACTCCTAACTCCAAACAGAGAGCTCCCAAAATCACTTCCCAAAGCTTAGTAGCTCTTTTGATCCTGTGCACTGCTTAGGCCTGTGAACCCTATTTTTGATGAAACTACCCCAACTCTTCCAAATATTTCTTGAACCTTCCAAAATCACCTCCATGATGTTTCTAGACCTTTAATTCATCCACATGTTGGATTTGGATCCTTTTTCTGCTCCAGGGGTTACACCTGTCATGGGAAGGCCAGTGGTAGCCCTTCCCAACACTGTCCAAAATTAACATTCTTCAAGAACTCCTAAAATCACCTAGGGGGTTGAATTGAATTTCCTAATTCACCTAGGGACTGAGTTAACATCCACTGGGAGGTCATTGGAATGATTTGGTAAGGTTGGTTCTGAGGATGGGTAGACCTGGGGTGTCTTGGAAAGGTATGAATTTCAAACTTTTTTGACACTGTGGGTAAAGTTGTCCTGTTCTCGGGTGGATTTTTCCCATGAAAATTCTCAAGAAAATAATGGCTCTAGCTTGGGGACATGTTATGGATGAGTGCATAATGATGACATGACATGAGAATCCTAGATCTCAATTTTCTTTGTGGACCAGTGCCTTATCCATTGGGCTTTATGGAGTCATTAGAAAGATAGGCTACACAACTTCCCTTATTGAACACACACACACACAAAAAAAAAAAAAGGAAGGGAACACACTAGAGGGAAAAACACACAAAGAAAGGGAAATTATATATAGGGGAAAAGTTTATAGAGGTGGGGAAAGAATATACACATACCCGAAATGGGGTTGAGAAAAGTACATGCCATCATGAAATAATGGATTGAAGTCTGACCTTTGAAGCACAAAAACTGTTATTTGATCAAACCATGCTTTGGTGATGGCTTTGCATGGTTTGATAAGAATAAGGATGACCATAATTCCATCTTCATACTTATATTACATAAGAACATCTTTCATCCAATGAAAAATTCATCACTTTCTCAAAACTCTTGTACCTTGATGCTTCCACTTGACATCCTGCGATCATGTGACACCATTCTTCCATGTCTTCAAGAGTGGGAAAATTTCTCCTGTCATGAAAACATTCATCTTCTTTGAATTGCAACTTCAAATTGTCTCTTATATCAGCAAAACACTTGGAAGGAGTGAGAACAAACTAGTTTTCTTCCCATTCAAGAACTTCCCCAACATCCCTTTGTTGCTTTGAGCAAGTGTTTTTTCAAACATGGAGGTTAAATCATTGAGCGGAGGTCTTCATCATCCTTAAGAGATTTTTGCAGCATGGGAACATGTTCAAGATGAATCAGATTGGAGGATGGTGAGTGCAGTCTGATTTTGGATCATTTGGCAAGAATCATGCATACTCCCACTTTGTTGTCTAGAGAAATTGTTGCCAATATGCATTCATTCGAGTCCATCTTGATATCATTTTCAAAATTGTGGATTTTTGGTTTGGCCATATAAGCATTCTTCACCCTTCATTGGATTTTTCCATATGAACTCTTGCTTTTCATTGATGGACCATTCCAAAATGATGGGAACAAGTTGGTTTTGATCACACTCCCAATGTTCTCACAATTTTTTATTTTGTTTTGAATGGATTTCTTTGGTGCAAATAAGCTCAATATTTTCCATGTTATTATTTCCCACAATAGAGATGTTATCTTCAAGATTGAGGAATTCCAAAGGAGATTCGAGAACCTTCCTTATTTTGCACTCATGAACCTCTTCACATGATGTGGAGGAAAAAACATATCTTCATATTCCCTCTCATCAACCAAGGCATCTGGGAGGTCCTCAAACTTTTCCATTTTCTCTATCTCAACATCAAACATTGGTGTATCAAAAAGAGGAGCACAAATGGCCTCATACCTGTCTTGTATCTCTATAACCCGGGTCAAGAGTTCAAGGCTGAGTTGAGGATATTTAGTTTCTTCTACAACCTTCAAGATGTCTTGCACAAATGATTCTTCCAAGTTCACCATATGCTCATCTTCATTTTTATTGAAAAATTCTTTATGTTGTGCCTCTCAGGAGATGGTTAAAATCTGATCCATCCATGCCCATGATTCATTTGAAACGTCCTCGTTCACCTCTTCCATGTTTTGTGTTTCCCAAGATTCACTTTCTTGCAAGCACATGGGCACACTTGATTCATGACACCTTTTGAAAAGGAGAAGAGGTCCATGATTTTGTGGGAATGGAACTCCTTCGAGCTCAAAATCCATATCATCCTCTCGATGGGGCCATATTGAGGAAACAATATGGGAAGAACTTTCAACATTATCTTGATCATCCATTATTGAATCCTCTTGCACATATGGAAAATGAAATACTTCATACTCACTATGATGGTCATTCTACCTTGGTGAGAAGAGATTGTGTTTGAGTCATTCATTCTCTTGTGATTCTTTGAAAAGGAAGTGAGATTCTTCCATCGATCATCCATGATTGAGTCGGGAGTAGAGTTTGATCCTTCAACTATCTCCATTTCTTCATTCAACATTTCTTCATCACTTGAAGGATCAAAATAGGAGGAAAACCCTCCATGACCATCTTGAATTCATCATTTTCAGTCCATGATGCCAGGTGGCTTTCTTGCACTTCTTCACATCTCTCCATTTCATCATTAATTGAAAGATCAAAATTTGAAAGGAGATCATTCATGCTTACTTCAATTGGTCATCTTCTTCATCATTGGTGGAGTCTTCGAGAGCATTGAATAGTTTGTTATGCAACAAGGATATTCCTTTATTGAATATATTATTCCCCCTATGGGTTGTGCCTCGAGCCAAATGGAATTGCTGAATGGTGATTCTATCTTCATGTCTTCTACTTCTTCCTCCATGACGTTGTTTTGGCTTTCATCGAAAGGTTCCATGATAAGATCTTCTTCAGAGCATCCAAGAATCTTTTGGAATGAAAACCTCATAGTATGGGCAGCCATCAAGGTCTTCCTCCATAGGGCATCTCTCATCTTCTTCCTCCATTTGATGTGGTGCTTCAAGATGTTCATATCTTCTTTGTAGAGCTAAAGCATACCTCCAAATTTCATCAAAGACTTCGGGGTCAAAATTTCCTTCTATTATGCTCTAAAGCCTTTCCATGTATCCTATTTTCAAAATATTCATTTCTTCATCACCGTATGTAATGAATTCATCTAGAGAGTGGTAGAAGAAGGACAATGTTCTCAATTTTGTAGTGAGTTGTGTGAGATTGCAAAAATATTCTTTAATGGATCTTGCACCATCTTGTATTTTGTCATCTTCTTGAATGCTGATTTGATCTTCATCGGAAGGCTCAAGGATAGGATTTTCTTCAGCGGTATTCAAGAACCTTTGGATGAAAACCCTGTGATATGAATGATCTTCAAGATCTTCCTCCATAGGAAAAATCTCCTCTTCTTCTTCCTTGCTATGGGATGCTTCAAGTTTCTCACATCTCTTGTAAGGATTTGGCATATTCTTGAGCTTCACAACTTTATCTTATATTTCCTTTGAATCCTTTCCAATAGCTCCCTACTTTCTTCTTCATCGGTGGTAGGTTATTTTTTTTCCTTTGCAAACACTAGTCTAAAACCATGGTTGATCAACGATCTTCTTTTTTCGAAAGCATCTTCTTCTTCTTCACTGTCACTCATTGGTACTTCACTCCAATATGAAATTTCTTCATGGTGCAAGAAAATGAATGTGATAGGAATTCATTCCTTGATGGAGTCACCTTCAAGAATGATCTTCTATGAAACTTGATTTTTTTGTTTTTTGAATATATACTTTTTTTGTATTTTTTTTTATTTTATGAAGAGATCCTTTTTGGGTGCCTTTAGGAAAATATCTCCCAATGAGTTCACCAAAAACTATTGGTGAGAAAATTTTGGGTGGAAAAATCAGGTGTCTCCACTAACATTCATGGGGCTACACCCCTCTGCATTGAATGGTACAACTCCCATTATTGAAATTAAACTAATCCTAATCCTATCTAAATGTTTTGGGTGGCCAAATTGGTTGGGGATCACACAGGACACTCCACTAAACCTTATGGAAAAGTGCTTGTACATGGGTACAAGGGAGGAAATTATAGTGATAAGGGAAAAAGAGGGAAATTAGGAAAGGAAGATTACTTTCGTGAGTAGATTACAGAGCTCACACCTAGTAACGAGTAGTTCAACCTTCAATATAGAGGAATGCACAATGAAGCTAGTGGGACCAATGAATTAAAACACCAAGTTTTTAATATTCATCTATCGAGAACACCAAGTTCCTCTCCAACTCCATACAGGATCAACTATGCTTGCAAAGTGCATGAAAGAGAGAATAGAGGAAAAAAAGAAGAAAGGAAATAGAAGAAGTGTAGCTTTTATTCCATGTGTAGTGATGAATACAAAGCTTCAACCAAGCTATCACAATTCACAATGCTACATAGTAAGAGTTCTTCAAAATTTGGAATCCTTTAGAATGGAGAGGCCATCCCAATTTATAGCAGTCTAAATTGTCCTTTCACCTCCCTCATATGACTCTTCATTTCCATATTCCACTCATGACCTTTCATTTTCCATGAATTAAGTATTTCTCTTATAATTTGAGAAAATACTTTTACAAATTTAAAATAGGTCACTTAAGTGAATAGGAAAAAGAAAATGATGAGGCCCAATGAAGAATTAGAATAGAGAGAGAAGAAAGAGAGGGAAGGGATGAATGGAAATCACTCCTTATGATGAACTACTTTGAATGCCCCGATGCAGTCATGAAATTTGAGCAAAGATTTCTGCCACTGGTGATCTTCTACACTGATGAAGATTTCTCCCTTGAATAACTTTGAATCATTTTCCCAATCTAGTGATGACCACAAACTCTATGATGCACAAACATCCTAGACCATAGAATGAGTGTTCAGAAACACTATTTTGAGGTTTACCAATGCAAGCTTGAGATGAACACATACAATTCCCATGATGACCCTCCTTGAAACTTGGTTGATGAACCCTTTGACTCGTTGAAATCATTCTAACCAATTCACTTTGAATCACTAGTTCCTTAAGTGATGAAGATGAATTCACATGATGTGCCTTACGATGCCCTACTTTGCCTCTATAAACCATTACACTCAAGATGATGCTTCTAGGACCTCTGTGAAGTTCTCATTCCTCCTTTTCACTCATGAAACCATCTCATTATCTAAAGGGGAGTCCAAAAAGTAGTAAGGTGAGTGAAAACAAAGTCATATGCAACTTTCCACTCCCGAAATGAAAACTTTCTATTTTTAGAATATGAGCCCATGCTCTACTATTCTAGGACATATCACCTATGTCTTGCTCTAGTTTCACCTTCTAAACCTTATACCATATTCCATCCTCCTTTGTTCTCAAGATATTGCTATTTTTAGCACATTTCTATTTTTAGTAGGTTGCTCTTTGGGGACCTCGTGTATTTTGGGAAGAAGTCATTTTTATCTTACTTTCCATTTTACCCCTTTTCTGATTGTCTTGAGTGATCAAACTTGTAATTTAGTGGGAATTTCCATTTATAGCATGTGAGGAAGTATAACATATGCTATTTTTAGTAAGTGGTGAAAATGACCTTGGTTTGTGATGGGAACAACTTTTTTGGATTCGGCTCTTCATCATGTACTCGTGCTCCAATTTTCATCATGATTCGCTTACCAAAGAGCTCAAAATAAAAACAAGAATCTATGCCTAGTAAGAGCTTTGGGCTCCATGGAGTTACTAGGGCTAGAATATTGATAAAAATCAGTCCTTCATATCTTGAGAAATTGGCAACTTCATCATGTAAGAACTAGTTTGAAAGAAACTAGATTTTTTTGAGACCCTTTCCTCCGAATTTTGGATGATTTCACCTACCGGATCTTTTAGGGATTTGAAAATTTATTCAAAGAGGGAAGAATTTTGATAAAAACATAGCCCTCCATATCCCTAAAAATAGGGACTTCATGACATGAAAACTAGTTCACGTGAAACTAGATTTTTCAAGGATCATTTCCACCGATTTTCGTGCGATTACGCCTACTGGAACCTTGAGAAGTGGAGAGGTAGCTCACTAATTTTTTCACTGTTGTGTCATGGAAGCCATTAATGGAGCTTCAAAAATTATAGGTATCTCCTTTCCACCTTATATTGTGATGAAACAAATTCCATCGGGATAGGTTTTTCTCTTGGACTTTGTGCACAAAATTTTAGCTTCACCCACTTACCAGATTGATGGGAAATCAAAGGAGAAGAAGTTGAGGCACAAGATGGAGTTTTTATTCTAGTTAATAATCAAGGGAATAATTTTATATTTTTTTTTTTCATCTTGAAGGCCTCTTGAAAATAAGGAATTATTTAAAAACCTCATTTCAATCTGTGCTCCTGGATTGTGAGATATGAGCGTTTCACCGTTTTGGTTCATGAGTGTTTCTAACATTGAATGGACATGGTGGAAGCTGAAAAGATAGATTTTTGGTGTTATTTCATCCTTTAAATTTTAGGAATAATTTAGGGAAGAAAAAATAGGAGGGGTAATGGAGGTTTGCAAGTTCTCTGCAACTTTCTTCCGGCATAGTGAGCTTCACGGGCAATAATGGAGAAGCAATAAGAAACAACAAGGAGTTAGAAAAATTTTCAAATTTGAAGCTGGATTTGGGAAATTTTTGTGTCCCTGATGTACCTTTAGCATTAAGGGACATGAGGGACATCAATTTTCATGGGCTCCTCGAACGACACTTGGCGAAGATCTAACGGTGGGGGGTTTTGGCCAAAAAGCATGTTGGAAGCACCTGAGGGCTGGAAGATGGTCGCATGGGGGACCAAGAGCCATTCCTTGGGCTGGGTGAATTTTATGTCCCTCATTTCCCCAGAAAAAGGGACATGAGGGTCATCAATTTTCATCATGTGCCTCATCTTGACACTTGTCACAGATCTGATGGTTGAGGGTTTGAGCTCCTACAAGCACCTAGGGGCTGAACTGGTGATCCGAGAGGTTGTATGGGTGACCAGAGGGATTATAGGGGATGGGAGAATTTTATTGTCCCTCATGTCCCTTATCTTGAGGGATTAAAGGGACACAAAATTACACTAGGCTCCTAGAGCTGACACGTGTCCTCTTGCAAATTTGACTAACACTGAAGCCTTCCTAGAGGACGACTTGAAACGATGATAACTTGAGCTCCCGATGGAATTTTTGGAAAAAATTATTATATTATTTTGACTTAAAAATTATTTTTAATCCAATGGTGGGTATCAGATCTTTATTCCTCCATTTATTCCCTAAAAAATTTGATTTGTGTTCTAGTTTCCATAGTTGAGCCTGGGAAAAACTGATTACAAATACTATTACGCAAGCTAAGGTGTTGTGAAAATATGATTTCACCATATTTTAGGGCTTGGAATTCCATTTCCAAAATATTTTTTTTTGACTCCTAACTCCAACCAGAGCTCCTAGAATCACTTCCCGAAGCTTAGTAGCTCTTTTGATTGTGCACTACTTAGGCCTATGAACCCTATTTTTGGTGAAACTGCCCCAACTCTTCCAAAATTTCTTGAACCTTCCAAAATCACCTCCATGATGTTTCTAGTATACATTTAATTCATCCACATGTTGGATTTGGTTCCTTTTTCCACTCTAGGGGGTTGCACCTGTCCTTGGGAAGGCCAATGGTAGCCCTTCCCAACACTGTCCAAAATTAACATTCTTCAAGAACTCCTAAAATCACCTAGGGGGTTGAATTGACTTTCCTAATTCACCTAGGGGACTGAGTTAACATCCACTAGGAGGTCATTGGATTGACTGGGTAAGGCCAATGTGCCGAGGATGGGTAGACTGGGGTGTCTTTAAATCTTGTTCTCGTGGATTTTTCCCATGATTTTTTTTTAGTAAAATAGGATGTATCTATATATTTCCACTATTCACAAAAAGGTGATATGTTTCAATGGGTGGAACATATAAGTAACCCAATATACACTCAAATATTAGAAGTCTAAACTACATGCAACTTCTATATGACTTCTTATCTGGTGTATGTTACTACGGGAATGAGGAACTATCCGAGATTAACATCCATCGGGAAAGGAATATAACACGATTTATGACTTCTATCCCCAATCGAAAATGAAATAAGGGTCAATCCACTTCAAGAGGGTAAATGATGCCTTTTTCTTTTCTCTCATATATATCCTTGATAAAGAACTCTATAATAAAGAATATCATATAATCTTGGAACGTAGTCAAGACTTGAGGATGCATTTTCCTACAATTCCCAACTTTTATATATCTCAAAGTGGGAGGATTTTCAGGTGCTCCCTAAAAATACCAAGGTTTCCCATGGACAAGTGGGTGTTAATGGAGTTAGTTTGACAACTACTACAACTCCAAAAGATTCAAAAAATTAGGCATAAGGTAAGAGTCTAGTTTCTAGTAACCTTGGGTTGATACATTTGCACATCCTCATATAAAGATAAGAATGTCGAGGGTGAGATGTAGAAAATGAAGTTAAAAACCTATCACCCATGAGTTAGATTTGATTATTCAAGTGTGGTCAGTGTACTCAAACCAAATGGTGTCCACATACAAAATTTTGAGGATATTTGGATAAATTGCATAGATGAGATAGTGGTACAGGAAAGGGATTATTACAGATCGACTCTCAAAGAGGTAGCCAAGTATGGAATCATAGACGTACCTAAGGGCCTCCGAGATGATGGAGAGGTTTTAGACCCTAGTTATATGTAAATGAATGTGAAGGATCAACCACTTCCATGGATTAATTTTTCACTTCAAGAGTGCACCAATTCTAAAGAGCGTGTAACCCATATTCTCAATCGACTCACCAATGGTTGATTTCATTTGGAATCACACAAACATATTCGTAATGTACAACTAGTGGTGGGCCACCCCACTTCTACAAAAGGAGGGAAACCCACTCCCAAGCCTCATAAAATCACCATTGTATACAGGGGGTTTGGTTCTTCTTCTAAGGTTCCTTCCATATAAGTCATTGATCTAAGTATTTCCCCACCATCCACCACTCAAGTGTTGTAGTCACCTCTTCCACCTCCTCTTCCTTCTTCCCCATTTTCAGCTCCTCCATCTCCTCCACCTTTCACTCTTCCTTTGCTCACATCTTCCATTTCTTCTCCTCCCATTTCCCCTACTCCCATCACTTCATCTCCTACCATGGCTCAAGTATTTTCCTCCTGCTCCCTCTCTCTCATCTGGGGATGTTCTAGCTCTGGGTTCCCCTCTCTAGGAACTCCTCTTCCTCAATAATCTCTTCCCACTTCCTCTCTCACCACCCTTCCCATTTCATCCATCCCCAAAGCTATCCTTTCCACCCCTTCCCTATTTGTCACCACTTCATTACCACTTGTGACTACTATAACAACTACCCTCTCATCACCCATTCATCCTACTATCATGATGTTTTTACCCTTGTCATCCTTTGAACAGTTGATTCCCTCTTCTTCTACTCCTTCATGGATGAGTAGACAAACCCCTAAGAAGAATAAGAAGATACCCATTAGAGATGATGTTGATCTCAATACCTTAGATCTAACTCCCCGACACCAAGTAAAGAGACCAAGGGTTATTTCTCACCTATCGGTCGACCAAACAAGGGAAAGGTTTGTTGAGATAACAACCCCAACTACTGATATGTCAAATGAAGATATCGTTATAGCATATTATCATATTTTTAGTTTTTCTTTAGGAAAGGCTACAGACAAAGGTGCCAAACAAGATGTTTAGGTTGTAGACCCAAAATTACGTACTTGGGTACATTTCTAAGTTCTAAAAACATATTTGCATTCATATTATTCCTAAGCGAGAAAAATAGTAATTGACAACTATCTTAGGCCTCTTTTCTTTGTTTCTAGTCTATTACACCCTATACCCCAATTGGTACTTTTTTAATTTATCTTTCATGACTCTAGATACCACAACCCAACCAGATGCCGGCGCCTGGATGCTCTCATCTCTTCTCGGTGCCCTTGACCTCTTTCCACCTTACTTGCTCTTTTTGGGCCTCTTTTTATCTTTTGGGAATCTTATTTTCTTATGGGTTAGCCTTCCAGTTGTCAATTACAAAATTCAAACAAGGGAATCATATAAATACAATGCTATTGACCAAAAATAAGGACCAAAGTCTAAGAATCTATTATCATCACCTAAGGTTATATCAAAAGGCATCTAAGAGCATCAAAGGAATCCATCTAGCACTCATTCAAGGGAAAAGGGACTACATTTTCTATATACACTTCATAGGAAGGGGAAGTTCATTTTTCCATCCACACATCTATTTACATTGGTACATCTAGCTATCACCCGCTATCAAGTGCACTTGCACAAGGGATTCTTAGGGAATGATTCTTTCACACATGCACAAGAACTACATGGATTCTGAGATGTAGTGAAATGCTCAATCGTAAGTTCACTCAATCAGTGATGTCAAGGGTTAGTTAGAATCCCCATATTACATCTTTCTTTTTGGATTTAATGTGGTATTATGGGTTTTGCATTTGAATCTCTATTTTTCAGTTATAAGCACACTTGATGATCATATCGCGACATACAAGTGACCAAAATGACTATAAGTGAAACTTTTGTGACACTAGATTTTTTTTTTTCTAACCACTTTCATAGTCACATGCGCCTGTAAGCATGACTCTAACACCCAGAGCCCCTTACCCAGTCTAGGCACCCTAGTCCGACCTTATGTAACAATCGTAGAATTTTATCTTAAAAGTGATGATGGCCTTCCTTATTTGTTCATCAATTTTCCAAGATAGATCAGGGCTTCCAGGATCAAGTGTAAATCATCTAATTCCTTTTCTCTTTCTCTTACACTTAGGGTTTTATACTAATTAGCTTATCATTTGTGTAAAATCTATGCTTTATCATTTATTTATCCTACGTGAATATGAAATTAGGGTTTAACATTAAAACTATTTTTGTTAAATCATTTGGTGAACCCAACTACTCACATCCTACCTTCTCGATAATGCATCACAATCATTCTTCTTATTCAAAATTCATGGATCAATATTCTTATCCTTCTTTCACCCCAACTAAGGTTTTTGGTGTGGTTACTACCACTACTAATTTTATGCAAGTTTGTACTCGAGTCCTCCTCACATTATTACTCTTATAGCTGATCCAACCATCAATGTAGTCACCACTCATCACACTTGTCTTCCTACGGATCAACCCATTTATATTCCACCACCTATCACTTTTATAGCTTAAGAATACACTGATAAAAATATCTCTTTATGATCTATTGCGCAATACACTCGATTTTTGTTAGACATTAGAGGCCGCCCTTCACTCTACCCACATCGATGTGATAATTCACTTATGGAATTTACACACCTTATTCACTTCTTAAAATATACAACATGATATATCATTTAATGATGAGGATATCCCACCATCTATTTTTGACAATCCATTTACAGCTCTTCTTATCACCGCTACCATCGGTACCATTTGAATCAAGTGTTTACTCATTGACAATGGATTTGTAATAAATCTATGTGCTCACTCTTTCTTGAGTAAATTGGTATGATTGATAATCTAATTACTAAAACTTATACTCTCATTCGTGGCTATGACTCCACTGCCGCATATGTTTGGGTACTATCACTTTACCTATACAAAGTTTTCCTAATATTGTTCCTATGGTATTATTCATTATTGATGCATCATTTCAGTTTAATATTTTTTTGGGTAGACCATGGATTCACATAAAGCCTATAGCTCATCAATGCGTTAAATTTTTACGTGATGGCTATGAACATACCATCACCACCGATCTAGATCCTTCAAGTTTTTTCACATAGACTCACTTACTATTATGCATATTCCTCCATTATAGCCTATTCCATATAGAAATATTGGTACTTATGATGTTGGAAAATATAGTGCTCCGTAGCCTTCTTCTACCTCTACAAGCATACCATCCATTCAAACTCATACTACTTATATCATTTCACCAACCTTCTCTACTACCATAGTTGCCACTATTCTTCCCGTCCAAGAATTCTCTCACTACTACATCCGGGTCCACTCCTACCAATATCCTAGATACTCGCTATTCAACATGACAATGCCAACACTGATGATTTTGATGATGAGGTTGATGCCATAGAACTTAATGATGACACATTACACAAAATTGACTTTACTCCTTTAGAGATAAATGATTCCTATTGGAATGATACTTTTGTTGCTATTGGCCCCGTGAATATCAATTCAAGAATTCCTCCTACTAATGCTATGATAATTTTTCAATGGTCTCTGCATCCATACATTAGATGTCATATCACCAACATTATCTCACTCTGTAATGACACCTCCTCCTTTTACATGCACTCTTTTCATACATGACTCTTATCGACCTCATATTACATTCGATACAACTTTTTTTTGACACCATTTTCATGTATGATGGCTTATCCCGCTTAGTTTCACACTTGATAATCTCCACCCACCGCCTCATTCTCCTCATCTTTGTTGAGAAATTAGACACTAAGAGGGGGTGCATCAATGTCCTATTGATTTTTTTGGGTATTTCTACTTCACAAAACTTGTTAAGAAAAAAATATACACCCATATAAAAGCAAATGAAAGAGAGAAAATATGCAATGTTTTATGTGGGAAACCTAGAATGGGAGAAAACCCACTCGAAATAAAAGAATTAGATTTGGATTTTTTTCCCTATGTGTTACAATGATTTCAAGTTGATTTGTAACTCAAATTTTGAGGCTATAACCCCAAGAATAAAATGAAGCAACTACTTGATGTTGGAAGAAATAACCCCTAAATTGATTTAGTCAACTATTGACCTTCTCGCAAGATACAACCTACAAGGAAGCTAAAAATCCCTGATTATACTAAGTTGCAACTCAGTGTGTATACAAAACTTGATCACTCTTCATATTGATGCAATACATCTGATTGTGACCCTAAATTTGTAACCTATTCTTGTTGAATCACATTCAATTTCATAAAAATTCAACCCTTTATTCACCTTACACCTGAATTATGGTTTTGTGAAATATTCACTACTTCTTCTTGGTTTACAAACTCAATACCCCATTCACTCTTCACCATTGAGTACCTAAGACAATCAAGGATGCTTCACAGTTTTAGATTCAAGTTACTAAACCTTCAAGAATTTCCTCACCAAAAGAGAGCATATATAATGCTATTTATCCTTACACTATACCCTAATCAACTCATTACACTATGTGTCTTTCACATACATGATTGCATTTCATGTTTGAATTTCACATATATAATTATCCCTACATTTCATATTAGGATCTCACTATGTTCTTCATATTACTTCACTGTACTATCTACTTTTAGTCATATCCTCGCACCTTCTGATATATTCCCGTGTTGCATACTTGTTCACAATTGCACCATCACAACTTGTCAATCACCTTTCACATCTTTTAAGAATTAGCACTAATTCAAAGATAATTAGGAATTCAATTATTCACCACAGCTATACATCTTAGTCTTATATATTTTCATATGCACCTTGAACTATATTATTCTTGGTATCTCACATATCTATTTCACACTACAATACAAGTATATCACACCTTGTTCATATCTAACCAACCACATCATTTATTTTGTTTCATAGAATCCTTCTTGGAGTCCAAAACTTAGATGATAGTTGCGTGATCTCTTAAATTCTGTCTTCCCATCATTTTACACACATATCTTTAGATTAGCTCAAGATCCTTTTTTATCACAACATTATCTTCAACTTCTTATCTTTTGTTTCACTTATATTCTTGCTTTTACTTCACTCTTCATATGTAACTATTCTATTTTCTTTTTCTTTAAATAAAACAAACAAAACACAAGAAAAAAATTTTCATTTTCATGTCTTTTCACTTCCATTACACACACATGAATGAGTTATATTTACTAGGAAGTATATAATATTCATATTCCATCCATTGGTGTCATAAGTTCCTTGAACTTACTCTTTTATCTTCATCCATGAAGCAACCATTCACCTTCTAACTCAAGCTGAGTAGGAGAAAATGATTTTTGTTTGTCTCTGACTTTTGGCTTCTTCAAAACTCAATCACTTCGAATAAGAAGATATTTCATTGTCTCAGACATTTCACCTTCTCAAAAATAAAAAACTTAACATTCAACTCATAGATTGTGATTTTTCCTGTAACGACTTTGTTCAAGTATTCAACTCATACCATTCACACCTTTAATATTTATCAAACATCTCTTATCTCTAAGACACTTTGCAAGAAGGTCCAATTCATTCTCCAAAGAAATTTTACATTTGGAACACCAATTTTAAACCTCTAGCACTCATTTGTAAGAAATACACAGTTGGCCATGTTTGAAATCTCCATTGTCACACCTTGATTCAAGACCATCTCCACATTGATTTTGAATGAGGTTCATGAGATTCTAAACCATTTTGACAAAGAAATTTACATTGAAAACATAAAAATATGACCTTGTTAAAGTTTGCATGAACTAGCTCGAAAATGTCATAAAATTCTCTTTGATTTCTTAAGAGAATTGAAAGATTATTTTTGCAAATGGGATGTGACCCTCATACAGAACTTTCTGCATTTTTTTTGAAATTTGGTTGGTTAAAAGTGAAGATATGATTGAAACCATCCTTTGAACCCTAGAATCGTGGTATGATGAACCGTGGAAGCCCGAGAACAAAAAACAAATTCTTGCTCAATTCTCAATGAAATCTTGAAATTTCAAATGTTGTATACTGATAGACCCATTTTCCATCTTTTCCAACCAATTTGCAAGCTTGAAACACTCCCAATCCCTCCCAACAACATGTTTGGTATTGAATTTCTTCTTGATATCACTTCCAAAAATTTTCTGATCTTCAAGCTTTGGCACACTTTGAGTTTGAGAACCAAAGGAGCCTTGGACCTTTTCAAACTCCCCTATTACTACCTTGTTAACACTTGAACTTCTTTGAGGAAAGACCTCATCATGAGTTATTGCCTCTCTTTTTGTGAGGAATGAATCGAGCTTCTTGACATACATAAAGAAACATACATTGCTCTTAAGAAAGATACTATATCATAACTGAGATTTGTTTTTAAAGCATATAGGTCACCGTATGAAAGATCTATAGGTAATCTATCTTCTATACCTAGTGCATTAACACAATCAAAGAGTCTTTGACTGCAACAACTTGTTCTCAAAGTAGGTGTATCACGATTTCATGAGCATATATTCACTTTATGATAAAATTTGATAGGAATATCTTTAGACATAACCCATTCGCATTCAACCTTGACTAAGAGCATTAGAGGAAAGGCTTGTAAACATAGAGCACAATTGTCTTATTGAGATTGTATAGAACAAACAAAGAGTAATATAAATTGTACCTTCACACCTATTTTTCCTTGATGTATTTGGACTATAGAAGAATATTATATTAACCTCTTTCTCCAATTCTCAGACCTATGTGCAACATCTTACTAAATAATTGCAAGCTTGGAGGCTTAAAACATGACTACCCTAGACCTAGTCCTACATAACAGAGGCATATCTATATGGCATAGTTCACCATGAGAGAAATGGGATCAAAAATTTAACTTATATGAGGTATCTTATGCTTTTGAGAAGTGTATTAAATTGTAATAGTGAATTAGAATTATAAAATTTAAATTAGGCCAATCAAGTCAAGAAAAGCCATGGAGAGAGATGAAACACCGAAAAAGAATGCTCATAAATTTCTTAAATCTTGTCCAATTCACCTAATTTTTTTGTAATATCTCAATCTTAGAATCCTATAAAAATTAATTCTATGATTTATCTAAATGAGGCACTATATTTTTTCTTGAGTGTTAAGAATCCAGACACCTTATTATGCATTTTTCAAAAGCCTATTTTAGAAAAACTAGCATAAATTTCACATACCTTCTCAGAACTTGATGAAACTTGGCCTCAAGCACAAAAATGCACCACTATACATGATACATGAGATTAGTTTCCACATATATGACTTTCCTCTTTATCCTATCTCATTTTCATCAAACTACACTACTAGTTCTCAAAGACAATTTCTATGAACTTATGAATTTTTCCTCCAGAACTTAACTAAGCCTTGTTATTTCTCACACATTACCTATAAAACATTATTAGGATGATTTAATTCTTATCTGACCTTTCCATAACCTGTACCAACTTCTCAAACCTCATCAGGCTCCAAAATAGGCTTAAATGGGAAATTTTCAATTGCAACTTTCACTAGTTAATCTGATACACCTTGTAAGAGATATTAACAATGATTAAAACATCATTTTTTACCTTTATCCCATATAAAATGAAAAATAAAACATACACTCTTACCTTTAGAGATCAACCACCTCACTATTTGAGCTTGAAGCACCTTGAAACCAACCTAAAACCTACTTGAAGCTTCCTTAAATCAACTTGAAACACTAAGCACCATTGAAAAAACCTAAATTATATGACCTTTCACTCTTCCTTTGCCATCAATGCCATGTGACATCAATGACAACAACCACCAATTAAATCAGGTTCAACAATCTCCCCTTTTTCATTGATGGTAACAAGCAAAAACTTTGATGGAAAAATGATATGCTGACATCTTTAGACATGCAAGACCATGAATTAAATATTCTCGCAACTCTCTCCCCATTTGAAATCTATGAAAAAGGTGTACAAACACAAAAAAATGATTGGCTTGAAGGATAAAAAACATAAAGCATGCTCATACCTTAACACTCTCCCCTAGAAAGATGCTACTCTCTTTCCTAAAAAGACTCAATTTGCTGTAATTATTCTTCTAATCAACACTCGCAAAAATATCCTTGAGCTGATACTCTCCTTATTTTGCATTTATTCATGTTTTCCATTACTTTCTAGGACATTCTCATTCTTTAAGATCACAAAATCTTCCCCCTAACTTTGTCATATTCACTTTTAAAAACCATGATCCCTGAAAGACAACTTTAGTAAGTCTGAAACAATCTTCTCGCAAGCATTGGAATCCTAATTGCATCAAGAAGATCATAATAATTTCTCCCCTTGGTTTAATGACACCTTTCTCTCCTAGAATATGTAAAAATTTGTCTTATTACCTTGTCTTCATGACTCATGGAGTAATTAGTCATTTTTACCCTACCCCAAAGCATTATGTCGTGTACACAACCTGTCTTAGCTTGATTTTAGAACATACTCTACCACCGTGATGAAATATCAAACTCAACACACTCTATAACACACTTAGGAATGTATCTTCATGTTGATAGGCACATTCTTTTCAAGACAAACCTCGAAACCTTTAGAACCAATTTGAAAGAAAACAACAACAGTACTTGAATGTAGTTGACACTAGAAAATAAAAATCCTCAAATATTCTCTTATGCTATGGTTATTAAGACTGCAAGATACTTCCTCATACACACTTGATCATATCATCCTATTAGTCTCCATAATTCAGTCATTATTTCGAGATGTACTTTCCTAGCTTCCTTAGCTCTTAAAGGTCTTGACTATCCTAACACGTAACAATAAAGTTGTCCCTCTCCTTCATATTCTAAAACAAAACTATTATAGTTGGTCAATGAAAATTTAGTACCTTCTTCCTTGTTGACTATCCTAGAATTTCAGAAAATGGGATTATAAGTTGTAAATACTTGAAAGTATATTGAAAGTTCTCTTTCTATGACTTTCAATCCCTCTTTTTCTTCCATAAACTTTTAGTGATCTTCAAAAATCTCATAACACTCAATTAAAGGTTATCCCACTTTAAAAAATAATTATAACTTAAAATATTTATTCATCCATCTTCAATTGTACACAATCGCCCTCTCTTGAAGCCTTACCTAGCTTCTCTTTACATACTTGTGAGAATGCCCTCTAAGTAAGACACCGTGTTCTTTGTCTCCTTATTTTATGACACAATCTTTAGATGTCTTCAAAGGTATTATGACATTATGGAATCTATTCAAGAGCATCCTCTTATCCTTTTGACCATCAACATTCAATAGTTTGTACCTTTATTTTGTGATAGATAATAGAGATCAAAAACTTGATCTTTTCAGTAATTTTGATACACAAACCTTACTCATTTTCATTGACCAATCATTATTATGCACATCTTTATGAAGCATGAAAAAACCTAGGACATCTTCTAAACCTATTCCATCTACAGTCATTCTTATTCTTCATAATTATGAGCTCTGAGGCTGATGCAATCTTTAAGCTTCTCTTGACAACAATATCAATAATGTCTTCTTACAAACCTCCGATAAAAAATGAAAATTTTTGACTTGTCTTTATGAAATACCTTTTCTTGAAATTTGATTTGCATAGTTGGACTCATCTTTACCACACTTATTGACCCAGGATTTTAGAATTAAATGAGCAAAGAAATGACATCACTTGAAAAACATGACATTAACATTTCTTATGCATTTTGATAATTTTAGGACTCGATGAGCATAAGAAAATAGAGCTTACATACTCTATCCTTAATGAGCTTGCACATAGGTAAGACTATCTTGGCAACTCATCATAGTTTTCAATACCACTAATTGGCTAGAGGTTTTAAGACTCAAGACTTTGATTAGAATGTAACACTTTAATTTGACAACACAATAGATGATTTTATCATTTGACTCAAAATACTCTTACTCTCTTTCAACTTTTTAGGAACCAATTTTTGCTTTAAGCCACTCTTGACAACATAAAGAGGCATAACTCAGGTCTTTGACAATTACTAACTTTGACCAACTACATAGGGGTATGAAGACACTAATTATTCACTCAACTGACTCAAGGGCATACTATATTTGTATCAGGAGAATATCTTGTCCAACATACCTTTGGTTTTTTTTTATAAAATTGTAGCTAGAGAGGCTCTTCATCAAGCACCTACCGAGGGTATACCAATGCTTCACCCATTAGTTAATACCTTCTAGAAGCTTAAAGAAGGTATATCACACCTATTAAATCATATCAAAATAACAAGAAGTCATCAAAACAACATGACGTCTCATTTTTATCCTTTCTTGTAATCACAAATTTGTCACTTCCTTTGGATACATTCTCTGATGAGAGATTTTCATCTCCTAATTCTTCATTTGTTGACTTGAGACTTGATAAACATGTGTGATGTGTCTCATAGATTTGTTCTACCAAAGCTAGAGGTAAAATTTCTTCTTGGATTTCACCACCTTTTGATGTTTGGTTTGATCTTGCTTCTCCTATAGCTGTCATGTCTTGTCTCATTTCTTCATTATCTACCCATGTTGGTCCTTTTTTCTTCTTTACCTTTTCGAGTTGGAGTTAATGTTATTGAATCTATAGATGTATTGTACCTTCTTCTTGTCAATACCTCTTTTAACTATAACTGACTTGTTTTCATCATTGGAACCTACTTTCACATTGAACATCTTATTTCTTTTCCTTCTGGGTGAATATCTTTTGTTGTTGTATCTAGAAGTCTCATAACAATGTCTAGAAAAGTGCCCTTGCCTATGACAATTGAAACAAACAACCTGATTCTTGCATCTTGATTCTTCCCAAACCTAACTTACTAGATCTTCTAGATAATACTTGGCTATGTGTCCTTTTTCCTTAAAATTTAAAAACACTATATTCTTCTCATATTCAGTACTACAATATCTCCATGGATGTTCTTTGTCAAACTTACTCATGCAGTCCCTAGCTCTATGCCCAAAAGTGTTACATGAGAAGAAAATTCCATGAAACTTACTTGGGATTATTATTGTACTTAGCTTCATAATGGTCTTATTATGCTCTTTGTTGTCCTTCTTGGCCTCTGAACATCCTTGACAAGAAGTATAACTTAATTCAATTTTCAATTCCCTTTGCTTTTCTTATTCTAGCTCCTCTTTTAGGGTCTTTATTTCTACACTTAGTCTTTCACATTATTCACTCTTGGCTTGGATGGATGCTTGACATAACTCATGAATAACATCATGCTCTGTTTCAGTATGAATTTATTTGTTCCTTAGTTCTAAATTAGGCTTGTTACTGTGGATATGTTTGTTTGATCAATAACCCATTGAGTGTACTTGAAACCTTCTCTAACTCAACCTTCAAGGTCTCTATTTCTTCTTCAAGTTTGATAAATGCATCATATTTTTCTCTCAAGTATTTTGATACACTTTCAACATATGAGGACATATTTGATGGGTGTCATTATTCCCTTCATTTAATCAACTCTTAGTTGATGTCATATTCAAACCAAGGGTGTGTTTGAAGCTATATGCAACAAGAAGAATCCTAGTGATCTAGTAATTGACTATAGGTATTTGTTATTTTATTTTCTAGGGGATTTTTGTAGTGTCTTGAAGATTTCTTGGTCAAAGCCTTATTGAAGCCAAACTATAAGAAACTTGCTAGAAATAAACACTCTCTGTAGAAATAAATTGTTGGGAAGAAACACACATTGCAGAATGAAATAAATTGCTAGAAATAAACACACGTTACAAAAGTAAACACACTTTCTTGGAAATAAACACACGTTTGAAAATTCTATGAAAATGCTTGCAAGGAAATAAGAGTCTAGTCTATAACACCTACAGTGATAAGTATATAACATAATTCAACCGAAGAATCAAAAGTGTTTAGAAAATTAATACTTACTAGATTTACATGAATTACTTAGAGATATAAATACCAATAAAACAAGGATCCTATTTCTTGGAGGAGTGGGCCCTTGCTCCACCTTGAATTAGGATTCGACAAAGTATGATTCTCTCAAAATGCAATGGCTATCTTATTACTGAAATGTTATTTCTTACAAAATTTCACTGTATCTCTATATCGTATATCTCTCTATCTATAAATATTTAATTTATCTAAATGTCTTTATATATATTTCATCATCCAAAGATGTATTTATAACCATAGCTTTCTACCGATTCAAGTGGAACCAAATAGTGCCCAAAATAGATGTGGAATTCGTAAAACCTTCTTTGGACATACAATTATTTGATCCTACATAAGTTATCTCTAGATCTAAAGTACAAAGAATCAACAATCTCATGATTTGATCCTGATTGGAAGTCCCATTAATTTCTCTAAGATCAGATTTTTTCAAAATAAACATATCCCCATTAATTTCATAACTTTAGAGAAGTTTCATAACCAAAGGGAACTATTCCAGAACTAATTGTGAAAGTTCCGGAGCTAAGCGCAGGAGTTCCAAAACTAAGTGTTGGAGTTTTGAAACTAAGTCTGAAGGTTCCAGAACTAAGTGATAGAGTTCCTTAGATGTGTGATGGAGTTTCGGAAGTAAGTGTTGGAGTTCTGGAACTAATTTCGATGGTTATGGAACTAAGCAATAGAGTTTCTTAGCTGCGTGATGGAGTTCCAAAACTAATCTTGGAGGTTCTGAGCTACGCCGTATTGAAGCCAATGTTCCAAAAAGTGTTGGTTGCTTCATACTTTGATTATCTATCCAAATGTGACCTGTTTTATTCACAAAAACCTAAATTTCCACACACTTGTTAGGAATTACAGAGTTTTTAGACGTTAGAACTAAATCAAGCAAAAGATGGACAATTACATCCTAACTTATCTCTAGATCAAACAAAAGTTAAACAATGTAGAAAAACTTGGCTAAAAGGACGTAAAATGAGAGCATTCATTGTTCATTGATGAAGCATATTTTAGCCTCATCATTTCTCCCACACTTACTTGTTTGTAAGTCCTCTTACAAACTCTATTCTTCAAAAGTAGGATTATGAATTCTGCATTCTAATTGATCGCTGAGATCAAATGGTTGGAACTGAATATCCCAGTGCTTTAGCTCGAAGTGTTGTATCCTAAACCTTCTTTTATATTTCCTTGCTAATTCTCAAACTCAAGTGGGATCTCGAGGTTCTTTGTTCTCGCCATGGAGATATGGGAGTGAGAAGGAGAGGAGGCCTTATTATCATTTCCATCCACATGCCCCTATGTTTTTCATTGACCGGAGGGATTAGTGTACACAAAAATCTAGCTCTTTCCAGACTCCATATTAAGTTCATGGGAGATATCACTTCTCTTCTTCTTAATGCTACTATGAGAAACTCCCATCTTTTCAAGCATCCATCATAAATATATTAAAAATTCTTCTCCTCATAAGAGGTGAAGACATTAATGTTAGGATAAAATATTATCCTAATTAATTTTGCATTGCATATTAATAATTTTTTTTGTTTTATGGTTATATTTGTTTATAACCATCCTTTTGTTTGTATTTGAATATTACGGGAGCTGTTATATTGTTTTGAACAATATATTTGTTTTTATTTAATTGTTGCTTCCCGAATGTTATTGGAAGCTTGTGTATTTCAGAATTTGGTTGCACCTGTGTAACTTAGTTTCCTATTTGTATTTGGTTGTGCAATATCTATAAATATTGTAGCCCATTCATTGTAACGTTGGTTGATTGTGATTAATAAAATTTAATCAGGCTTCCGCCCATGTTGCCGATTCCACATTTGGTACCAAAGCAAGAATCTGGACTTGTGAAGGAGTGGAAAGAGAGTACAACAGAGATAGAGAAGGTTGGAGAAGAGTATGTAGCAATAGAGAGCCCGTGTAGCCTCTTCGCAACCTCCCACCTCATCCCCCACAACATTCCAGTGTTTGGAACGCAATTTTTTTTTTCTGGTGCTAGGTGCACTGTGCAAAATTTGTTGCGGTATAGTTTTTAAAAAAAAAAAAAAAAAAAATTGCTACGTAGCTTTGTTGTGTATCACAAGTATTTTGTAGTGTTTAAAGGCCATACATATAGGCGTATGCATGTTGGGGAGCTGAGCCGCCCTGGCAGACCCGTCCATGAGCTGTTGAAAGGTGGATTTGCACAGACCACGAGCAGTCCTCCCTCCTCACGTCCCTATTCGGCCATGCCACTAGCAAACAAAACAAAAAAGGGGCGACCCTGGTTGACTCTACACATTGTAAGCGGCATCAAAAAAATAAAAAAAAAATAAAACATCGGCTAAGGCATATAAGATAGCAACAGACTGCACATAGAGACTCCCGTGTGGACCGTGGTCTCTCCTCCTACACCAACAACGACCTAGTGGTGGCATGCAACCAAAGAAAATAAAAAAATAGTACAAATCAACATTCCCTACACAACAACCACTATGTCCTCCACCTATGATTTCCTACACAAAAACCACTACATCCTCCACACCTTTTCTATCCTCCACGGCATCGTGATCTCTCAAAGAAAAATCACTCCGCACAAAACAAGGAAAACATGGTGAAAGGAAATCAATATATGCACATCGACCAACTCATACAAAGGCATTTGAAGGAGGATAAAACGTGGAAACAGGCTTAGATCTCGGATTATTAGCATGCAAAATCTATAAACTTGCTACCTCCACCTAAGCCACATCACACTCCACGAGGAGCCTCTGCTAGGTCATGTTTTTCAAAGGTAAGTCAAATTCGGCTTCACTTAAATATAATTTGCTTCATCTCTATGTCAAGCGCTCATAAGAGCCACGTTGGATAGACTGAAAGATTTAGAAGTGGGAGGTGTGGGGTTTAAATCTCACCCCAATTTCTTTTTTCGAATTTGGTAGATTTTTTGGCAAAACCAAATTTAGCAAAATTTTGAATTTAGTTATAACTAACTAAATTTAGCGGAGAAATCCCTAATTTAGGGTAATTTTTTTTTCTCCCATTCGACTGGTTTTCATTTTGAACATTTTTTACAAAAGGAGACCCATCTAAAAATTGTATTTTCAGCTAGTTTTTTTGCAATTTTTTACATTTTGGGTCGTATTGGGCTCGAGGCCACCAGGCCCGCAAAACAATTTTTTTTTCCTGCCATTCAATTTTTCTAGATTTTTGAATGTAATTTGTATACTTGATTTATATTGTACTAATTTGTAGGTTGTCATAGTCAACTGCAAACTTTGTAACTACTCAAAAACTGGAAGAATTGTAATAAAAACAATAAAAATTGGTTCTATAACACTCACAAGATCCTAGATCTCATTCACAGCATTCGGTATATACGGTGCCTCTAGGAAGCGCTTACGAGTAAAGTCATCACAACTACTACTACACTTAACACCTAATATAGCTGCAAAATGTCATCTGGGCATCGTCCCTATAAATCGACGGGAGTAATAAGGTCACAATGCACACACACTATGAGCCATCCCATCCGTCTATGAATGATTGCACGACATAAATCCAGACTGAGAAATTATCCAAGTATATAGTGAATTTACGCGTGCGTATGAGGATATTTCTTTGAGCCGGTGTCAATAATCACACAGACCCCATCAATACTATCTTGGTACCACGTATTGAATTCTTTCACGTACATTAACACCTCTTTCACGTACCACCGGGTATATAGAAAGGGTGATCTTCTTCCACGTATCGATGGGTATATCGGAAGGGCACGTATATAGAAAGGTTTAGTATATCGATTGACGGTTTATAGATTGGGAGACCTAATACCTGGAGTGATAAGAGCCAAACCCTGTCAATGATCTCTACAAAATGGGCACTAATGCCCCCAAAATTTTTCTTCTCCGGACTCACAATTGCTCAGAGGAAATAACTATGCTTTGCATGAAAGACTAAAATTAAGACACAATTTGAGTTTGAAGAAATTTGGCCTACTATGAATGGTACTTTGACCAGATCAGCCACTGATATAACACAACAATGACAGTTTGATAAAGCAGATCAGAAGGCCAAACTCATCATCTTGTTTGGAGTGTCTGATGATGTGCAACCCCACATTCGAGATGCCAAAATAGTAAAAGAAGCATGGGATAAATTGAGCATAATATACGAGGCCAAGAACAAGAATGTTATACTCAATTTGCAGAGTCAGTTACATACACTGAAATTCAAGCAGAATGAGAAAATTGAAGCTTTCTTAAGAAGAGTTGCAGAATTAAGGGCTTCACTTCTAGCCCTAGGAGAACCAGTCATAGATGATGCTCGTTCCCATTGTTCTGAGAGCACTCCCCTCTTCTTACCGCATTTTTGTCACAACACTAAATGTGACAGATACGATAGTTGGTTTTGACAAACTGGTAAACCTACTGCAACAAGAGGAAGCATTGCACAATAAGGATGATGAAGAGGAGCAGTACACTATTCACATCAAAAATGGAAAGGAAAAGGTAAAGGAAAACCTAATTCCTATAAGAAGTCCCAACATCAAAATCAGTATCATGGGGACAATCAACAGAAGAAGCAATGTCCTATCTACAAAAGAGGACATGACTTAAAAGATTGTTGGTATAACACTTACAAGAAAGGTTCATCTAGCAACTCTGGACCACAACAACAACAATCTTACAAGGGACATTCTAACAACAATCACGGGCAGAAAAAGGGGAAAAGAAGACCCTACCAGCAAGGTAATATTGTTGAGCAACAAGACCAGTCAGACAATGAAGACTTCTTGTTCACTGCTCGATCAAGTGAACCATCCACATCATCTAGTGATGTCTGGTATGTTGATTTGGGAGCCACTCGACACATGACCAGCCACAGAGACTGGTTTATTTCAATGAGGGACACACCATTGAAAAATCATGTTTCATTGGGAGATGATTCTTCATATACAGTTTAGGGGATTAGAAACATTTCTCTACACCTTGATTCACACAAATGCATACTATCAGATGTCCTATATGTCCCTGGGTTAACAAAGAATCTTCTTTCAGTTAGTCAACTCCTAGATCACAACCTGAAAATTGACTTTGATAGTCAATCTAACAAGAAAATGTGTTTGATTCGAGATAAATCAAGAGGCTCGAAAATAATTACAAAAGCCTCCAATGTGGGACGCATGTTCCAACTTGATTTCATCCACAGAGATAATCAAGCACTTGTTGCTAAAAACTCCACCTCAACATAGTTGTGGCATCGAAGATTTGGTCATGTAAGTTTCAAATATCTCAAAACACTTCACCGATGTAATATGGTACATGGGCTACCATCTCTTCAGAAGGATACAAACAAGTGTCCTCACTACCTAGTAGGAAAACAACACAGAGCTTCATTCCAGAAGAGTACATTTCGAGCTCATGGTAAACTTGACCTAGTTCATACCGATCTTTGCGGTCCGATGTAACCAAGTCATTTTGGGTTCTAGTACTTCATGCTTTGTGTTGACGACTATTCATGGAAAATGTGGATTTTCTGTCTTTGCAAGAAAAGTGAAGCATTTGAAACCTTCAAAAAGTTCAAAGTAGCAATTGAGAAAGAAACTAGTCATCACATCAAAACTCTCCACTCAGATCGAGGGGGGGAATTCACCAGTGATGAGTTTAGAGACTACCTACAAACTCATGGGATTCATCAAAAATGCCTCCTCCACACACACCATAATAAAATGGTGTTTTTGAGAGAAGAAATCGTACTATCATGGAAATGGTGTGATGCATGATCGATGATTCCAGACTTGCAAAGACATTCTGGGCAGAAGTAAGCAAAGACAATAGTGTATTTGTTGAACAGAGTGCCCACAACTGATCTTGATGGAATAACACCACAAGAAGCATGGTCAAAAAGAAACCATCCATTGCACACCTAAGATTATTCAGGTGTAAAACAAGCATGCACATACCCAAACAGAATAGAAATAAATTGGGCATGAAGTCACAAAAACTTGTCTTCATTGGGTATAGTGAAGAGACTCTTAGGTATAGATTGATGGATCCTAAGATTAGAAAAGTATACATCAGCAGAGATGTTGAGTTTTTCGAGAAGAAGGAAGCAGAGACTCCTCCTCTGGACTCACAAGATGTAGATTTTTCACCAGTTGTAAAAATTGAAGTTGATGTTCCCTCAGAAGATGAAAGTGATGATGGGGATGATGGTGTTAATCAAATAGAACCACAACCCATGGGAACAATTCAACGTATGCCTAAATGGTGTACAAGTACATTACGAGATGTAAGATTGGATGCTCCACTGGATACATCCACCCTTGGACCATGGACTCATAGTAAAGCAAGTGAAGAAGTTAAATTTTCTTTGATGAGTAGAGTTATTGAACCAGATGTGCCCTCAAAAATCTAGGAAGCCCTACAGTCAAAATCTTGGAAAGATGCCATGGATTCTGAATATCAATCAGTGATGAAGAACAACACTTGGCAGCTTGTCAATCTTCCACTAGGGAAGAAACCCATTGGATGTAGATGGATATTCAAAACTAAGTACAAAGTAGATGGGACAATGGACAAGTATAAAATGAGACTTGTAGCAAAGGGGTACGCACAAAAAGAAGGCATTGACTATGAGGAGACATTTACTCCCACAACTAAGATCAAAACGATCAGGATGATTTTTGCTCTAGCTGCTCAGTTTGGATGGAAAGTTCACCAAATGGACGTAAAAAGTGCCTTCCTAAATAGAGATTTACAAGAAGAAGTCTACATGACTCAACCTGAGGGATATGTAGTACTTGGTCAAGAAGCAAAGGTATGCAGACTTAGGAAATCTCTGTATGGGCTCAAACAGCACCCCGGGCATGGTACATCAAGATTGATGAGCATCTTGTACAACATGGATTTGTTAGAAATCCATACGATCCCAATCTCTACCTCAAAAAGCAAGGGGGAGATGGTGATTGTTGTTGTCTATGTCGATGATCTAGTCATCACTGGTAGTTCAGTGAGGATGATCGATGCAATGAAGAAAGATCTTAATCGATCATTTGACATGACCGATCTCGGCTGATGCACTATTGTCTTGGATTGGAAGTGTGGCAGAAAGAGAATCATATTTTTGTTTCTTAGATGAAATATAAAAATACTACGCTTGAGAAGTTTAGGATGATGGATTGCACACCAATTTCTACACCCATGGAGAACATATTGTAGTTATCTCATTCATATCCATCTCCTGAGGTAAGTTCCACTCTCTATCGATAGCTGATCAGGAGTCTCATTTACCTGACCTACACTAGACCAAATATCAACTTTGCAGTGAGCTATCTATCCAAGTTCATGCAGGAACCCAAAGTTTGTCATTGGAAAGAAGCAAAGCACATTTTGAGATATCTCAAAGGATCAGTGGATCTTGGTCTAGAATACAAGAAGAATGAAAACTTCTTCTTGACTAGATATTCAAATTCAGATCATGCAGGAAATATTGATGATAGAAAATCCACTTTTGGATTTGTATTCTTTATGGAATCTAGACCAATATCATGGGGAAGTAAGAAACAACACTTTGTTTCTTGCTCTTCCACGGCCAAGTATCGTTCTCACAGAGAAGCCGTTTGTGAAGTGATTTGGCTACGTCACATATTGGAAGGACTTGGAATACCATAGGACAAACCGACCACCATGTATGTTGACAATGAAGGTGTTCTCAAACTTATTTGCAATCCAGTGTTTCATGAGAGAACAAAGCACATTGAGGTTCAGGTTCATTTCATACGTGAACATGTGTTGAAGCATAACATCCAGCTTCAATTTTGTCCAACTATTGAACAACGAGCAGATATTTTCACAAAGTCACTTGTACGTGACAAGTTCGAGTTGTTCAGAGAGTTCCTCTCCTCATCTCTTCAGACAATGCACAATTAAGGGGGGAATGTTAGGATAAAATATTATCCTAATTAATTTTGCATTGCATATTAATAATATTATTTATTGTTTTATGGTTATATTTGTTTATAACCATCCTTTTGTTTGTATTTGAATATTGCGGGAGCTTTTATATTGTTTTGAACAATATATTTGTTTTTATTTAATTGTTGCTTCCGAATGTTATTGGAAGCTTGTGTATTTCAGAATTTGGTTACACCTATGCAACTTAGTTTCCTGTTTGTATTTGGCTGTGCAATATCTATAAATATTGCAGCCCATTCATTGTAATTTTGGTTGATTGTGACTAATAAAATTTAATCAAAGCTTCCACCCTTATTGCTGAATCCACAATTAATTCTCTTTTATAGGCTGGAAATATAATGTTTCTTAAATCTATTGTCAAAGGCATGAGTTCTGAAATGTTTGGAAAAGGTAGATGGCTTCCCATAATGAGTTCTCATATAGAGGCCTGATGAACTGGCCTTTAGTAAATGTTCAGTTTCCCTCTTTTTCAAAGCTACCTGATTTTGAAGTACATAAACAAATACATTTAGCTAGCTTTCCCCTACATACAAATTGATCATGAAGCATGTATTCTTTTCCAGCATAAAGTTACAAAGATAGAATTCACAAAGGAGATTTTTCTACGCTATGCATTGGCTGAGGAATATGTTGTCATGAAATCTAATTCATCCTTTATTTCATGTGGAAGGCCACATGTAATCCTTGATAGCTGTTAGTGAATAAAATCTTCTAGAAAGACATTGTATGCAAGAGAAGGTCTCCTGCATGTGAGTAATATTTCACTCATTATGCAAACCATTTGTATCTTTACTAGACATTTAAATTTGTCTTCTTCCATTTTGTAAAATTTCTCTTCCCACTCTTTTCTTTCCTTCTTCTCCTCTTCCATCTTACTTCTTAGTTCCTCATTTGATGTTTTGAATTCATTAAGCTTCCTGCAGGTATCATCCCACAACTACTTAAGTGGCCAGTAAGTCAGTTCAGTCTGTACAACTTGATTCTTTGAAGATATCTTTGACATAGCACTCTGTTTACTAGACAATTGACATTCTTTTTCTTTTTCCATCATCATTGTTTGACCAATGTCAATTATTTAATCCTATCTTTGAGCTGAGTTAGTTTCTCAATGATTATTTCCATCTGTTCTAATTTGAGTTTGAGGAAATTTAATTCCTCATCTTTCTCCCCGATGATAAGTTCTGCTCTAGACAAGAACAAATTCTATTTTAAGTGTTATTTTTCCTCCTTTTCTAAGATTTCCTCAAGGAATGGACATTGTTCTTATACCGAAGGGGATTTTCCTTTCAATCTCCATAATGCCAATTCCTCTTCTTCATGCGACACTTTTGCTAATTCACCCATCTCCTGAAAATTATGTTCTTCAAATCTTTCATCTTCTTTCTCTACCTCAGTTTGATTTGGTCAAGGAGGAGACATTGCCATGCTGCCAAGAATATCAATAGCTTCTTTCTCCAAACCATCATGTTCTTCAATTTCCTTTAGAGTTTCTCTAGACCTCTTATGAACTCTTCTTCTTTGAGGAGCTTCAAAATGTCCTGAAGTGGGTTTCCTCCTAGAGCTTCTTCTAATTTTCACTTCATGATACAACTTAGGTGAATTTTCACTGTCAGAGATAGATATTAGTTCTTCTAGTATTTTTGCAGAGGAAGGATTTTCTTTTGAAGGAACCGTAGGTTTTTCATCTTTGATCATTCTTTCAGATCTCCTTCTCTTTGGCACATTAACTCCACCTACTTCCTTATTTTTCTCTGCAGGAGGATAAATCTCCAAATTAATTTTAGGGGAGAAAGGGGTTGGTATTCCCTCTCTGATAATATCAGGGCTTTTTTTGAATTTTTTAAGGAACTTTTCCCATGCTTCTTCTCCATTTTTCTTTGAAAGAAAATGGTGCTGACATACCAGATGGACTAATCCATGATGTCTAATTGTCCCAACTCCCAAGAATACCTCTGAGCCATTATCTGGATGGAGTCAAAAAGGAATAAGGGAAGTTTTACTATATATTCTATTTTTTCAACCCCATACCTAAGATATATTAGCATCTTAAGGACCTCTCTTCCCACAATCCCAAATTGACCATCACAAGTTAGGTACTTAACTACCCAAAATGCTACCCTATCAAAGGGTTTGGGAAAGTCTGACTCTTTTGACCCCCTTTATGATTTTCTTAGTGTTATAAATATATTGGGGTTCAGATTCCCCCTCTTGTATCAAGGTTTCCACCAGTTCTTTTAGGGTCCCCTTTACAAGGATTTGGAACATGTACAATCAGTACCCCCGATACATTACTCATTTTATTGACAGTAAAATGAATTATAATGATTTTAAATTTAGTTTTGGATTCTTCTAAATTTACAACAAATTCCCTTACCAATTTTTCATTGTACCTCAAGAAAATTTTCAAGAACTCTAGCCACCTTGCTTGTCCAAAAATGGCTGCCACTTCTCCATCTGCAAGAAGTTATGTATCATCCTCTGCTCTTTGACTTCTTTTTAATCCCCATGGTAAAGAGGACGATTCAAATTATTCCTTCTTCAAATCCTTACTCTATCAGAACTATCTGCAGAACTTCTGGATTTAGTTGTAGAACTATTGGGTTTGACTGTGGAACTTGGGTTTAGCTATAGAATTCAAATATAATTCTACTATTTCTTCCTTGAATTTTTCTACAACTTCTTCTCAACTTCATTTATTCCACCCAAATGATAGCTCATTATTAATACACCACCACTTTTACTTGTTCAATCGACATCACCCTCATGATTACTTAATTTTAATCATAATGTACAATAAATGACTCATAATACCACCGAATCAAGTCAATTCTAATCACACATGCCAACTTTAATTTAAATCTTTCAATAAGATTAAGATATAATTACCATCCTTATTGATGTAATCCAACTACCTTAATGACTCATCATTCCTAAAAGAAAATGAAAAAGAGAAACGGTTAGAAAAGACAACTGGAATTCCAAAGAAGTTCCTTTTATTTTGAATTAGCCATTTATTGAGGAGACCAACCGCCATTTCTGGTTTTCAATTGGTCTTTGAGAGATTTTTTTGGGGAAGAGAATGCCATTTATTGGTTTTCATTCCTTCCTTTTTATTTTTCTTTTATTTTTGGAAGAGAATGCCATTTTCTGGTTTTCATTCTCTTCCCTTTATTTTTGATTCATGCATATGATTATTTGATCATTTTGGAAGAACTAGGTTCTTCCATATGATCAAATTCTTTGTCTGCTTCAATCTAGCTTCAAGAATTCATCCCTAGTAGGAGGCTTCCTATAAATTTTTAACCTATGTCCATTGACCAAAAGTGTCCTTCTACTGCCATCAATGGGAAGTAGTTTAATAGAGCCATTGTCAAATATCTACTCAATCTGATAGGGTCCTAACCATCTAGTTCTCAACTTTCCTTTAAATTACTGGTACTTGGAATTAAACAATAATGCCCAATCTCCTACCTTGAATTGCATTTCCTTTACCACTTTGCTTCCTTTGGTCTTGGATTATCTTTGTCTGATGAAGTGCTTCCAATCTCAACTCATCCAATTCATTGAGTTGTAGAATTCTTTCCTTTTTTCTGCATCCAATTCAATACCCAATTTAGTTTGTTGTTCTCAATGTTTGTAGTTTAAATTCAATAGGTAACAAGGAATTTTTCCCATAGACTAACTCATATGGTGAGAACCCTATTGTAGTCTTCCAAGTTGTGTTATAATCCCAGATAGCCTCAGGTAGTCTCTTCACCCAATCTCTTCTACTTGCCTTAACTGTTTTGGTAAGAATATTTTCCAATTCCTTATTTGTTACTTCTGCTTGTCCATTTTATTGTGGGTGATAGGGAGATGAATTCTTATGATTGATTTAATAGTACATTGTGAAGGCATGGATCATATTAGACATGAATTGTGGCCCTTGATATGAAACTATACTCCTTGGTGACAAAACTTCAGCATAATTTTGTGCTAAAGAAAATCAACAATTGCTTCTTCAGTAGAATTTGTTAAAGTCTACACCTCTACCCACTTTGTCACATAATTAGTACACACAAGAATGTGCTCTTTTCCTTGTGAAGGAGGACTAAAGGGACCAAAAAATCCATCCCCCACCTTTCAAATGGTTCAATCACCACTTGAGGTTGTAGAGGCATTTCATTGGTAAAGGTTGGTGTCCCATCCTTTGACAGGGATCACACTGCTTGATATATCTCTTCACATCTTTATACAGAGATGACCAATAATAGCCAGTGCCAAGTATCTTGTGAGCTATTCTTTTCACTAAAAATTTTCCTCCACTTGGTTCATCATGACATGCCCTAAATATGTCAAATATTTCATCTTCTCTCACACACATGCGTAAAATCAAATCAAGACCACATTTAAATAACATTCCATTTAACCATTTAAATTATGCACTAGTTTTGATTAAATTATTCATTTGTTTCTTAGTAAAAGAAGGAGAAAGTTCCTGTTGTAAGATAATTTTCTATATTAGCAAACCTTGGTGTATCAACTGAAATAGAAAATAATTGTTCATCTAGAAAGTTGTCCTTAACTAGATCTTGCTCCCATGTAGTGGTTAATCTTGACAAGAAATCAGCTACCACATTAGATTTTCTTGTATTATCCACAATGGTAATATCAAATTCCTATAAAAGTAATAACCATCTAATTATCCTACCTCCAACCATAGTTCTATTCATTAAGTATCTAATTTTTGAGTGATCTCGTATGTATAAATATTTTGTACCTTGTAATATAATTTCTGAACTTATTAATTGCATAAATCACAAAAAGAAATTATTTTCATGTGGTGGTGTAATTTCTTTTAGTGGGAGTAAGATTTTTACTAAGGTAGTAAATAACATACATTTTCCCTTCTTCATTGTCCCAAAACTGCAGCAATTGAGTTATTTGAGGCATCTATTTGTATGTGAAAAGGTTTCGCCAATTAGGTCCTCTCAATATTAGGAAAATTATTAATTTTTCTTTAATCTCTTCAAAAGAATGTTGACATTTTTCATCCCAAAGAAATTCATAGTCCTTGGTAAGAAAACTAAACATGGGGGCAAATTTTTACTAAAATCCTTGATAAAACGCCTATAGTACCCAACATGTCCTAAAAATGACTTGATATCTGTGGGGGTTTTAGGAATAGGTAAGTTTGAAATAATCCTGATTTTTCCTAGATCAACCTGAATTCCTCTTTTTGAAATGTGGTGTCCTAGTACAATTCCCTCATCAACCATCATCAAACATTTCTCATGACTAAGAGACAAATGGTGTTGCTCACATATTGTTAATACTTTGTCCAAATTCTTAAAAGCATCATCAAATGTGTCTCCATGCATAGTAAATTCATCCATGTATACCTCTACACAATCATTCATTAGGTCTACAAAAATTGCTAATAAACTCTTTAGAAGGTTTTTGGAGCATTACATAGTCTAAATGGAAATACCTATAGGAAAAGGTACCCCATGGACAAGTAAAGGTATTTTTGTCCTGATCCTCAACAAAAACTCTGATTTGATTATATCCACTAAAGCCATCCAGGAAGGAAAAGTATTGTTTACCTGTAAGGTTGTCTAAAACTTGATCTATGAATGGTAAGGGAAAATAATCTCTAAGTGTACCTTTGTTCGGTTCCTATAATCAACAAAAATTATCCATTTTCCATTCTTTTTAGGCACAATTACAAGAGGAGACACCCACTGACTATCTGAGATAGGGTAGATAAAACCTACTTGTAATAGTTTTTCAATTTCTTTCTTGACTATGTCCCTTAAGGTTAGATTAATCCTTCTCTGAGGTTGTCTAATTAGTTAAATGTTTTTAGTATAGATGTGATGGGTGCAAATACTTAGATGGATTCCTTTCATGTCTTTACAGTCCCAAGAAAAAAATCTAGTATGATCTTTCAAAACATAAAACAATTTAGCTTCTTCATCATTCTTCAACTAGTTATTAATGTTCAAAATTTTACCCGGTTAAATCTCAACATGTTTGGTTCTAGTGTGTGATGAAATGATTTGTTGAAAGGGTTCCATTAGGGTGTTTAGTGGACATGAATGTGGTAATAACATATGATATGTAGCAATATCTCCAAAATTCCTTGAGAAAGAATACTAGAAAAAGACAGAAGAGGCGAGTTATGATACTTATCTTGTTGTCAATCAAACTCCTCATCATTGCTGTTTTCCAAAAATTCCTCACCATTTCCTGATATATTTGAGACTAAAGCTACTGATTCCATAGCTATTTCTTCCCCTCCCCAAGAGAAATCTTGTTCCTTTGGAGTGAAATTATTTACATTCGCAGGGAATTGCTGTTGGTGTGGTTCCAAAGATAAGTGTGAATGTTCCAAACTAAGTTTGTAGGTTCCATAACTATCCCCAATTTCTCCAAGGACAATTGGTGTTCATTCAATGATTGATTAATCATATCTTCCACCTCCCGTATGTGATCCTGCAACGTTATCATAGCCAAAGAAGACATGTTTTTCTTATTAGTATCAGGATCATCAACCCATAATTATTCTTGATTATCAATAAAAGGTCATGTAGAAGGATATAAGGAAATTTTCTTATAATTATTACCATTTGAGATAGTCATATCACCTAATCTGCAATCAATTAAGGCAACAACTATAGCTAACCATGGTCTACCCAAAATAATGGGATAACCAAGTGTTTTACCTTTTGGTTGTAATATAAGGAAGTCCACTGGATATTCCCATGACTCCACCATAACTGCCACATCTTCAATAAATCCATCTAGTTTTTATATTGATGATCTCGCTCGCCATCTCGTAATATGGTGCTAGTAGGTTATATACCTATTAATGGTAATGTTTTCAAAGTGTCCACTATCATCACATTTATAGCTGCTCCCAAATCAACCAAAACATTATGTATATCTTTATTCCCTATAGAGACAGAAATAACAGGGCTTCCAGGATCTTTGTATTTGGGAAGTAAGAGTTTTCCTACTAATAAATCAACAAGTTTCCCATCTACCTTAATAGTCCTAGGGTACTACTTCTTCCTTCTAGGTATTTTTAAACATAGCATTTTGATTAACTTGTTTAACTCTAGAATGTCCTTGATTGCTTGTAATAATGGTATTTCAATATTTAATTTCCTCAACTCCTACACTAACTCAGATTCCTTGGTCTCTATAACTTCTTTAAATCTATTTGGAAATGGAGTTTCAGTAGAGTTGCTATCTGGATCCTTATCTTTTTCTTTTTCATCCTTCTTAGGAACAACCGAACTAGGGGTTTCAGTTTCTTCTATCATTTCAGTAATTATAACAGGTGGACTGCTAATTATTTTTCCAGATCTGTTTGAATATCCTTACAATCCATGGCATTAAGATCAACTGGTTTTTCTTGTTCTGTCCCATAGACAAGAGTTGTTTGTTTGTTTCTAGGATTAACCACTGGTTGTGCTGGTATTTGTGTTTGAACCACATTTTCATTCTATGAATTTTGTGTTGGGGAACCCATTATGGCTTGTTGATTCTGATTGGGATATATCTTCCCTTGAGCATAGTTATTAGGGCTCCACCTAGGTTATGACCAAGCATACGAGTTACCTTGACCAGACCATGGTTGTTGGTGTCCTTGAGCATACCAAGCTTGTCCTACCCAATCCTAGGGATTCCATGTTGGTTGAGGGGCCCAAGGTGGTTGTCCCCAATTTTGTGGTACTATCTGAGCCACCCATGACATCATCCAGGGATTAGGAACTGACCTTGGCATGAACTACCCCTGGCTAGGTTGTCTCTGGACAAAGTTTACTTCTTCTACTATGGATGGAGTGCTAGTTTATTTAAGCTAATTTTTTATGAATGGAAGAAGAGAACAAGCATTAATATCATGGTCCCTATATTCACAGATAAGACATACTTCTATTTTATCTAGAGGACAATCTCTTATTGCATGCTTCTTCCCGTATCTAGGAAAATACATAACTAATGGTTCGATTTTAGAATTTTCTTTAGTTTTCAATCCATCCATGGTGGAGGTTAATTGAACTAAAATGTCTTTTAAATTTTTCCAGTTCATCCATTAGTTTGTTCATATATGGATTAAAACTTTTTACTATTTTTCCTTTCCTAGGTCCACCCCTTATTCTTGAATAGCTTCTACAAATGTCTTTAATATCATTCATTCTCAATTGATCAATGTTTCCATCTCCTATTAAATTAAGGGATTCCCTAGATTCATCATCCAGACCTTTAAGAAAAATGGTTTTGCTTAACTCTTCTTAAAGTACAAATCCACACCTTTTACTTACAAAGAGGAATCTTTCCAAATAATCTTCCATATTCTCATCCTCTTCCTATTTGATTTTGAAAATTTTTCCTTCTTGTTTCTCCCTTTATAGTAGTCTTGATATTTGTTTAGGAAGGAAGTTTGCATTTGTGCCCAAGTGGTAATAGAATTGGATGTTAATCCCATAAACCACCTCATTGTTGCATCCTTTAGAGTATATGGAAACAACTTTAGCTTTTGATTATCTGTTTGTAATCATAAGTCGACACAATACTTTAAATTCAAACAGAATTGGTCGGTGTCTTCGATGACATCCTCTAAATGTGGGTAAATGTGCAGTGAAAAAATCTTCATAAGCATATCATCATCATCCAACTGAATTGGATAAGTAAAGGTCCTATCAGGTTCTCTTTCAGCTTCTCATGCAAATTTTTGTAGTACTTTATAGAATTTTCTCCCAATCAATGTGGTATGTGATCTGCTTTGGGAAGGTGAGAAATCAGGAGTAGGAGGTTGAAAACTCAATTGAGAATCAAAAATTTCTCTAAACGGGTCTTGGGAGATAATTCTTCTTCTAAAAGTTCTACTTCCTTTGGTGACTAATCCAAGAATTCCAAAGGTGGCAATTCTACTTCTTGTCTAATAGGGGACAATGGTGCTTCTAATTCTTGGTCAACTTCCTTATTTGAACTAGAGGATGCTGATAATTCTTGTTGAGATATTTTTGGGAGAAATCTACCCTTTGAGTCTCTTGGTCTACTCATAAATTTTATGATAACGTAGGGAAGATTTTTCAATTACTAGATGTATGATTATTGCTCTTGTTGACACCTAATTAGAAAATTCTAACTAGTTTCCCTAAAGAATGGAACCAAAAATGATGGGTGTCATTATTCCTTTATTTAATCAACTCTTAGTTGATGTCATATTTAAACTAGGGGTGTGTTTGAAGCTATATGCAACAAGAATAATCCTAGTGATCTAGTAATTATCTGTAGGTATTTGTTATTTTATTTTCTGGGGGATTTTTGTAGTGTCTTTAAGATTTCCTATTCAAAGCCTTATTGAATCCAAACTATAAGAAACTTGCTGGAAATAAACACTCTCTGCAGAAATAAATTCTGGGAAGAAACACATGTTGTAGAATGAAATAAATTGCTGGAAATAAACACACGTTACAAAAGTAAACACACTTTCTTGGAAATAAACACACATTTGAAAATGCTGTGAAAATTCTTGCAAGGAAATAAGAGTCTAGTCTATAACACCTACAGTGATAAGTACATAACAAAATTCAACTAAAGAATCAAAAGCATTTACAAAATTAATACTTAACAAATTTACATGAATTACTTAGAAATATAAATACCAATAAAACAAGGATCCTATTTCTTGGAGGAGTGGGCCCTTGCTCCACCTTGAATCAAGATTCAACAAATTATGATTCTCTCAAAACAAAATGGCTATCTTATTACTGAAATGTTATGTCTTACAAAATTTCACTTTGTATCTCTATATCGTATATCTCTCTATCTGTATATATTTAATCTATCTACATGTCTTTATATATATTTCATCATCCAAAGATGTATTTACAACCATAGCTATCTACCGATTCAAGTGGAACCGAATAGTGCCCAAAATAGATGTGGAATTTAGAAACCTTGCTAGACATACAACTATCTGATCCTACATAAGTTATTTCTAGATCTAGAGTATGAAGAATCAACAATCTCTTGATCTGCTCTTGATTGGAAGGCCCATTAATTTCTCTAAGATCAGATTTTTCAAAATAAATAGATCCCCATTGATTCCGAACTTTGGAGAAGTTCCAAAACCAAAGGGAACTATTCCAAAACTAACTGTGAAAGTTCCGGAGCTAAGCACAGAGTTCCGAACTAAGTGTTGGAGTTCCGAACTAAGTCCAAAGGTTCTGGAACTAAGTGATAGAGTTCCTTAGCTATGTGATGGAGTTCCGAACTAAGCCTAGAGGTTTCAGAGCTATCTGTATTGAAGTCAATGTTCCCAAAAAGGACTAGTTGCTTCATACTTTGATTATTTGTCTGAATGTGACTTGTTTTATTCACAAAAACCTGAATTTCCACACACTTGTTAGGAATTACATAGTTTTTAGATGTTATAAATAAATCAAGAAAAAGATGGACAATTACATCCTAACTTATCTCTAGATCAAACAAAAGTTAAACAATGCAAACAAAACTTGGCTAAAAGGACATAAAATGAGAGCATTCATTGTTCATTGATGAAGCATATTTTAGCCTCATCAATCTCATTCAGTTCATAACCATGATTAGCCTCATTGAGTTTAATTTCTATCTTTAACTCACTTATGAGATCTTGAGAAATCTCATACTTATTTTTCAACACTGATTCTACTAATTTACTCATGTTTGTGCCTTCAGAATCACCTCCAAGTTGTTAGGCTTAACTTTGGAGAACCATGATCTAATACCAACTATTGGAAACTTAGACACTGAGAGGGGGTGAATCAGTGTCATATTAAACTTTTCAGATATTTCTACTTCACAAAACTTATTAAGAAAAGCATATACAACCATACACAAACAAATGAAAGAGAGATAGTACACAATATTTTATGTGGGAAACCCAAAATGGGAGAAAACCCACTGAAATCAGAGAACTTGCTTTAGACAATTTGTCTTATGTGTTATAATTATATCAAGTTGAGTGTAACTCAAATTTTGAGACTATAACTCCAATAATACAATCAAGAAACTAATTGATGTTGGAAGCAATAACCCCCAAATCGATTTAGTCAACAATTAATGACCATCTGCAAGCTAAAACCTACAAGGAAGATACAACTCCTTGATTATACTGAGAGTGCAACTTAGTGTGTATACAAAACTTGATCACCATTCATATTAGATGTAGTAAATCTAATTGTGACCCTAAATTTTCAACATATTATTGTTAACTCACCTTCAATTTCATAAAAATTAAACCCTCTATTCACCTTACACCTGAACTCGGTTTTCTTAAGCATTCACTACTTCTTCTTGGTTTATAAAATCAATACCATATTCACTCTTCACCATTTAGTACCTAAAATAATCAAGGATGCTTCACAATTTTAGATTCAAGTTACCAAACCTTCAAGAACTTCCTCGACTAGAAGAGTGCATATATAATACTATTTCACCTTGCACTATACCCTAATCAACTCATCACACTCTGTATCTCATACATGATTGCATTTCTTTTTTGAATTTCACATATACACTTTCTCCTACATTTCATATTAGGATCTCACCATGTTCTTCATGTAACTTCATTGTACTATCTACTTTTATTCATATTGCTGCACCTTCTCGGATATCACCTGTCTTGTATGCTTGTTCATAATTACACCATAAAAAAATGTCAATCACCTTTCACATATTCTAAGCATTAGCACTATTTCCGGATAATTAGGCATTCAATTATTCAAATACATTCTATATCTTAGTCTTATGTATTTTTATATGCACCTTGAACTATATTCTTCTTGGTATGTCACATATCTATTTTACACTACAATATTAGTATGTCACACCTTGTTCATATATAACCAACCACATCATTTCTTTTGTTTAATAGACTTATTCTTAGAGTCCAAAAATCAGATGACAACTGTGTGATCTCTTAAATTTTTTCTTCCCATCATTTTATACACATCTCTTTACATTAGCTCAAGCTCCTTTTTTATCACAACATTCTCTTTAATTTCTTATCTTTTATTTCACTTAGATTCTTGATTTTACCTCGCTCTTCATATGTAACTATTCTCTTTTCTTTTTATTCAATAATACAAACAAAACATAGTCAAAACCTTGTCAATTTCATGTCTTTTCACTTACACTACACACTTGATAGAGTTGTCTTTACTGGGAAGCATATAATCTTCATATTCCATCCATTAATATCATAAGTTCCTAGAACTTACTCTTCTCTTTGTCGATGAAGCAACCCTTCACCTTCTGACTCAAGCTGAGTAAAGAGAAAATGATTTTGTTGCTTGTCTCTAACCTTTTGGCTTCTCCAAGAACTCAATCAATTTGAACAAGAAGATCTTTCATTGTTTCTGACATTTCACCATCTTAAAAATAACAAACTTAGCATTCAACTTATAGATTTTGATTTGGACAGTAAGAATTTTTTTCAAGCATTCAACTCATACCATTCACACTTTTAAGCTTTCTTAAACATCTCTTAGCTCTAAGAAACTTTGCAAGAAGGTCCAATCCATTCTCTAAAGAAACTTTTCATTTGGAACACCAATTTCAAACCTCAACACTCATTGTAAGGAACACATAGTCAGCCATATTTGAAATATCCATTGTCACATAAGCTTTAAGATTTTCACCTTGATTCAAGACCATCTCCATGATGATTTAGTTATGAATTAGTTTATGAATGAGGTTAATGAGATTATAAACTGTTTTGATGAATAAATTTGCATTGTAAACATCAAAAATATGACCCTATTACGGTTTGCACTGAATGGCTCAAAAACCATCATAGAATTCTCTTTGGTTTCTTGACCAAAATGAAAGATTATTTTTACAAACGGGATGTGACCATCATATAAACATTTTTGTAATTTTTTTGAAATTTGGTTAGGTTTAAAGTGAATATGTTATCAAAACTCGTTTGAACCCTAGAATTAGGGTATGATGAACAATGGAAGCCCAAGAGCTATAAAAAACAATTACTTGGTCAATTATTAATGAAATCTTGAAATTTCAAATGCACCTTTGGTAGATCCATTTCCCATCTTGTCCAAAAAATTTACAAGCTTGAAAAAATCCCAATCACTCCCAACAACATGTTTGGTATTGAAGTTATTCTTAGGCTCACTTCCACAAAGTTTTTGATCTTCAAGCTTTGACAAAATTTGAGTTTGAGAACCAAAGGAGCCTTGTACCTTTTCAAACTCCACTATTACTACCTTTTTGACACTTGACCTTCTTTGAGGAAAGACATTATGAGTTACTGTCACTCTTTTTGTGAGGAATGAATCGTAGCTTCTTGATAGTCACGAGAGAAATATACACTGCTTTGAAGAAACATAGTATATCATAATCTATATTTTTTGTAAAGCATATAGGCCACCTTCTAAGAGATCTATAGGCAATCCATATTCTATACCTAGTGCATCAACATAATCAAATAGTCTCTAACTTCAAAAAATCATTACGAGAGTAGGTGTATCATAGATTTCATGAGCACATCTTCACTTTATGATTGACTTTGATAGGAATATCTTTAGAGAGAACCCATTCAAATTCAACCTTGACTAAGAGCATTAGAGGAAAGGTTTGTAAACATATAGAACAATTGTCTTGATGAGATTGTATAGAACAAACAAGGAGTAGTATAAACTGTACCTTCACACCAATTTTTCCTAGATGGATTTTTCCTATAGAAGGATATTATATTAACTTCTCAATCTAATTTTCAGACCTATGAACAACATTTGATGAAGAATTACAAGCTTGGAGGCTTAAAACATGACTTCCCTAGACATAGTCCTACATAATGAGGCATGCCTATATGGCATAGTTCACCATGACAACAATGGGATAACCAATTTAACTTATATGAGGTTTCTTATACTTCTAAGAAGTGTATTTAGCTTGCACCAGTGACTTAGAGTTAGAAAATTCAAATCAGGCTAATCAACTCAAGAAGAAGCCCTAGAGAAAGAAAAAACACTGGCAGAAGAATGCTCATAAATTTATTAAATCTTGTTCAATTCACCTGAATTTTTTTGAAATATCTCAAGCTTGGAATCCTATTAAAAATTCCTTACATGATTTATTTAAAGGTGGAACCATATTTTTTCTTAAGTATTAAGAATTTAGACACCTTATTATGCATTTTTAAAAAATTCCATTTTAAAAAATCTAGCATAACTTTCACATACCTTCTCAGAACTTGATAAAACATGGCATGAAGCACCAAAACTCACCCCTCTACATGATCCATGAGATAATTTTCCATATCTATACATGTATTCATTTTATCTATCCCCAATATTTCTTTCTAACCCTAAGCGCTCTGGCCTATCACCCAGTGGGCATTGGGCGCTCACCCGAGGCACACGTGGGCGTCGAGCCCCTCTTTTATGTGATTGTTGTGAGAAGGTTTTTTCCATTAGTGGAGGATGAATTACAGAATGAGAAGTAAATTTACATGGTTAAGAGAAAAGTGGAAAGAAAATTTACAGATCCACACATTAATGCATTATAGAAGCTTAATAAGAATGTAATAAGCACAATAAACCATATCTGATCCATGATAATAACATAAAAAAAGGGTTTGCACCCTTAAACATGATATACAAAATGAAACCTTATACATATATTCATTGGTAGCCACATTACAATCAAAAGAGGTCATCACAGACCATACATATTAAATAATAGAGACCCAACCCCTACATATCTTTCCTAGCATGAGATCCTAGCTATGACCTTCCATTTTAACCTCTGTTACAGATCTTAGTGCCATACAGAGGCTCATGATATCCCTCACAACCCTTAGCACTAAGTTTTCTAAACCCTAACACTCTATTATTCAAAGATCTTATTGTCGATGCGTTCTCTCTACCTCTTTCATACTCTTCAAATCAAGTCTTTAGATAATCTATCATGTGTCTATATATCTTTCTTCTAGTTCGAGCATCTCTCTTTATAGGATCGGTATCACTTTATATGCCTTCTCTTATGAATAGATCATGTGCTAAGTGTCGATGTGGTCCTCAAATGGTGAAAGTTTATCCCTTTGCAAACCCTCCACTCTCTGTAATGATGTATTTTGGGAATATTCCCTACATGGAATATCTTTTTCTACCCCAAGGTTTGATGGCACCTTATCCACTCAACACACCTAGTTGGGCCACGTTTTTCCTCAAGTGCCTCCAAAATACCAAATATGGCTAAGTCCTTTAAACCTATGTTACGCCTACGTGCGTGCCTTGGTTTCTCCTAAACCCTTCTTAAACCTCCTTTTCCTATGCAATTCTCCTTGAGTGCCCTTCTTCTCCCCAGGTCCTACGCACGTGCACTCATTGGTACTTAGCCAATATTTCAAGGCCCAACATCACCCCACACTAAGTGTGTTCTCCATCCTCGAAAAAATCCTGCTTCTCCAAAGAATAAAGAATAGTGGGACCCAGACAAATTGAATGAAGAATGAAAGAATGAAAGAATAGAAGAATTTGTTATTGTTGTAAGAGGAGTGGGAACTCCTTCCTTATTGTTGCCTCAATATTTTCCCAGAATCCACTTCACCCTATGCCTACTGAAGTAGGTCACCCACTAGAGCACTCACCTCCTCAAAAATTAATTCATCACCCTTATCATTCAGTGTATCAATAATTCCTTCCAGGGAAAATTTTAGTGGCGAATATTCGTAATATGGCGAATATTCCATTTTTGAAAATTTTGAAAAGGCGAATTTTTTGGCACGGGTCAGTGACCTGTTCACCTAAAAATTACACTTTAATTTTTTTAGGGGTCGCTTCGCCTACCCTTGAAAAATATCCCCTATATAAACCTAGATTATTCGCCAAGTAGAACACTTCTACTTCACATTTTTCAATAATATGATATATCCCGTATTATAGATGTATGACAAGGGTAAGTTATTGACGCGCGACAAGGAGGGTTTGCAAACAAGGAGATACTATAGATATTGACGCATAGTAGACGCATGACAAAGAGTTTATTGACAAGCGAAATGGAGATTTTTTCTGATGCGCAAGAAGAGGGCAGAGGCTGCAGACGCGCGACAGGATATTTGTTGTCGCGCGTCAAAAAATGCGATGGCGTGTGTCAGCGGACCTCGTGTGGCGACGCGCGTCAACAGACCTCATTGACGCGCGTCAACAACCTTGTTGACACGTGTCAAAGAGGTCTGTTGATGCGCACGTCAATGAGGGTTATTTGTTGACGTGCGACCTTGATGGATAGTTGACGTGTGACAAGGAGGTACAATAGATATTGACACATAGCAGACACACGACAAAGAGTTTGTTGACGTGCGACACGGAGATTTTTTGATGAGAAAGCAGAGGTCGGAGGCTGCAGACGCGCGTGACAGGAGATTTTTCTGTTGCGCGTCAAAAAAATGCATTGACGCGCATCAACAGACCTCATTGACGCGCATCAAAGAGGTCTATTGACGTGCATCAATGAGGGTTATTTGTTGACGTGTGACCTTGATGGATAGTTGACGCATGACAAGGAGGTATAATAGATATTGACGCATAGCAGACGCACGACAAAGATTTTGTTGATGTGTGACACGGAGATTTTTTGATGAGAAAGCAGAGGTCAAAGGCTACAGACGCGCGTTGTTGTCGCGCATCAATGAAGTCTGTTGACACGCGTCAATGCATTTTTTTTATGCGCGATAGAAAAATCTCCCATTGTGCATCTCGCCTTCACATCGCAAAGACTTGACAATCAGGTGAAATTTTTTCATACAACCCCCAAAAAATTCACCTTCCTGCGAAATTGGTTCCGGGGATATTTGCCAGGTATTCTCCACCTCCGATTTCCAAGAGGTATCTTAAAATGAACCCGATTCCTTCTAACTTTTTGCTAAGGTCATCCAAAGGTCGTCCATCATGCGAGTGATATAGGGGTATAACTCCTTAAGCTAATTCTTAATCAAACCCCACAAGGCTTTGATTGCTTCCATATTCTTTTCAACCTCGGCTAGGATTTTATCCCACTCCACCCTATTTCCCTTGTTATTTTCTTGAAACTCTTTTAGGTCCACCTCATGTGTAGAAACTAGAATGCTTGCTACCCTATCTCTATTAGCATAGTTGTCATACACATCCTCAACTATTTACGCGACGGTCTTTATAAAGCAATAAGGAGATCAAAATATTGAGTAAATGTTTCCCGATCTTCATTTTCTCTTCCTCCTTCTAGGCATGCCAATACCTCTTCTGCTGACTCTAATGTGAGCTACCGCCTTTCCATGGTGAGGATGCGGGTCAATTCTTCCAAGAATTGCATTGTTGACTCATATTATTCTCAGGTGGGGCTAGGTCTGGTGCTTTAAGATTATAGAGTCTATAATCATCTCTATTTTCTTAGAAATATCGTGCACGTTTTCCTTATCCTCCCTTAATTTTGCATTTATTATCTCTTCCTACTTTAAATCTTTGTCCTTCTCAATGATTTCTTCATTCTTCTTTTCAAGTTTTTCTTCCAGAACCCTTACTTTATCATTCCTACCAAAGAGCCTCACCTCAACCTCCACCGACACCTTGTTGAGTGCGTTGCAAACTTTCTCATCGATAGTTTTTAAACATGTTTCACCATTTTCTTTATGTTTTGGAATGACAAAATAGATAGGGTTATGGGCTAGGAGGAATACCTATTAAATGGGTTGGTTGATGGTTGTTGCACGCGTTCGAATTTTCGATCCAGTGCTGATTTTGAGAGATTCCTTTTGGCTAGGAGGAACTACTTGTAATAGAAAACAAGACCACAAAAGAGAAGTTAAATGATATATGACAGTGGACTGCCTAGTGTATGCTAGTTCCGGGAAGTGTGATACTTCCTAGATGGCTATCAATCCATTGTTTAAAAAAATTAATGTGAGAAAGAAGTAAAGTCCTATTGTAGTTGATATGATTTAGGTATCTCATTCAAGTACAATAAGAAAATCCAATCACAATAGGCTAGGTTATAGTTAGATCTAAAGGATGAGGTAACTATCAAGGTACTGGGACTGGTCAGGGTCTGATTCTGGGTTGTTTAGGTCAATTGGTAGGAGGTTGTTTGGCTCTATTTTTAGGCAAGGTATAAAACATAGAGACCAGCGTTAGTCTCGTATGATCGACGATAGTTTAGTAATAACTGACGACGGTTACTGCAGATTTTCAATAACTCAATATTTCATGGTTTAGGGATTTGTCTGAGACTGATTCAAGGATGATGAGGAGTGGGTGTAAGTCTAGGGAGGTGTTGGAAATACTCAGAGATGTCTATTGGTCAGGTATGGGAAATTTTATGGTGTGGGTGAAGGAATGATCAAACTTGTATGGAGATAAATGGTGGGGAAGTGAGAGTTCAAGTAGAAACTAATAACGGAAGTAACAAAGCCTACTAGAAAAAAATAGAAGAATGTTGGTTAACAAGATACTTATTATGATGCAGGTTTGATGACTAGATGGAGGTGACAGGTTGATCGGAGGAATGGTGTTTGGTGTCGTGGTAGTGTTTCTCGGAATGCTACCGTGGGTGCTATGCTCCTAGATCTATCTAGATGATAGTTTTGGATGCTTGGATACACATAAAGATCTTGGTTCTGCTTGCATGTAGCTCTGATCTCATTCTCGTCTAGTCTTAAATGTGTCAACCTCTCAAATAATGTTGCTAAGGTGAATAAATAGTAATAAAAAATGGTTCCATCTTAACTAGTGTTGGTTTCGGTCTGACCGGTGTCGGTTAAGGAGGGATTCCCTAGGTTTACTAAAATAGGTAGATCTTTCTAAATTCTTGGGAAAAGTTGGTTTGTTATCGCGGATCAAAATGGAAGCTTCCTTTTTAATGAGTGGGAATGTGGTTAGAGAAATATTAGGCATTGATTTTAGGGTTATGACAAATATTAGCTCATTAAGGCAAGTAAGATTTAGTTATTGTTAGTTATGGAAACATGCCAAGAATAGGTCTAGGTGTCTAGTGAGGTGGAAATTAGGTCAATTAAGGTAGTAAAATAATGAATGTTGTGAGGATGAGGATTACTTTAATTAAAATAATTAAATTAATATTAATGTGGGATGAAAGGGGCCATGGTTAGGTGTCCATGTTTAAATTGGTTATCCGATCTAGGGATAAGGGGAATGTAACCAAATTTAGGTGTTTGCAGAGCATTCACTAGAGGTTTCACTCCCTTAGTTTCTGGTATCTTTATCAGTGCCTCTCAATTGACTTCAAAATCAAGCTCATCAACATGGGACTCAAAATTCCAAGATATCATCTTTCTTGTACGTGGGTAGGCGCCCTCTTCTTCGAATGAATACCATGTAAGGAGTTGGTTGGAAGGCACAATACTTTGGAAATGTGTGCATTTTACCTTATTCAGATCATTGATATAACTCATTCCTTTCTCTTGCACCTTGCTACCACACTCTTCCTTCCCATGTGCACTACCTTAGGAAAGCTTACCACTAGGTTAGGATCTATGTCCATGATTCCATATTCCTTCTCTACACTCTCCTCCTCCATCTCCTTGAGTACTTTATTAGTGTTACACTCCACCTCATGTTTTACAAACTCATTTATTTTTCCCACTACCTCCCTTTTGGTAGCATCTTCTATATGCTCGTTGGTCAGGCTTGGGGTCCTTTGATCCATGGTGTTCACTTCCTCACTTCCCCCTTGTCATGAGCTTCTCCTTTGTCCTCATTCTTCTCTTCATTCCCTTCCTCTAATTCATGTACATCATACACGGGATGGTTCTAAGCCTCTTTGCACTCGTCGTCATCCTTGTCTCCCTTGACGGCCTCCATGCTTTTTGTTTCTTCCAAGTTCAAATTTTCTGTTAATTTCTACTTCTTCCTAACTAGTGATTTCAATATAGGAGTTTCTTCTTTTTATGATTCAAAGTAGGGTGACTCCATTTTTTGGTGACTCTTCTTTTTCAGGAGCATTTCTTTCGATGCCTCTTCTTCGGTGTCTTCTCTCTTTATTTTATGGGGGACTTCTTCCTCTATGCATAGGTGCTTAGATTTTCACTCGATTCCTACACGCCTGGAGATTGTGCTATCTACACACTTGGTGCCTTTTTCTCAAGAGCCTCATCTCTCCACCTCTTCCTCGGCGTAACCTTATTTCTTAAGGTGGGGTCCTATGGGATAGAGACATCATTCTCCATGTATGTGCCCTTCTCATACTTTGGCCTTATGTGTAGGTATACCCTTGATACAATTCTCCCAACAACAGGAAATGTTGTGGGCTTCACCATATACACATCATGGGAGACATAATTCTCCACATAAGCACACTTCTTTGTATAAATCAAAGTTTTGTGTAGCTCGTGGTAATCCTGGTCTACCATGCTGAGGTCCGATCTTAACTTCTTTACCTCCTTGAATCTATTGACACCAGCCTGGAAGTATTATGTTGTGAAAGAGAATGGTAACTTGCACCAAGGACCCTTGATGCCATCCGTTAGAGTAAACCGAACAATGAAAAATGCTTGTACATGGTGAATTCAGCCTCACCTCACAAGAAATGGGTAACTACTCAGGTATCCTCCACTCTGCACCAAATGCATCATGCATCCACTTATACCATTTCTATTGGTGTGCCTTGTGGACAACCATCATGGTGTCACAGGTATACTTCTCGAATCTTTTGGCAGGGGAGGGGTTCTCATCCGTACTCCCACACAAATTTTTCTGGCCCATTGGGCACTCCAATTTCTAAAAAGATGATGGTAAGAAGGACATTACCAAACATGATCTTCTCTCCATTGTGCACAACACTGATGATTGCTTATGTTATGAACACTGAGAGGTTATAGATGGTCCCCTCTGAGATCTTCCAAAAATGTTCAACCATGCCTTGTTGATTTAGGTCCATCTTTCCTGTCCATTTAGTTTTGTGACCAAGCATGTGGCCATCCTCATTACAAGGTTAGAAATCACAGAGATGTCAAAGTACCATGACCCCTTCTTGTAGTCATAGGCTTCCATAATCTTCTTGATGGCCTCCTTGTCATCTAGGTCATCATAAAATGAATCTCCCTCGCAGTAAGACTAGTAAACTTAGAGATCAATTAGGGAGTTATCTGCATTCTTCATCTTGTAAAATAGAAATGGTCCTCATACACGCGCGACATCAACCATTGGTATAGTCACTCTAGCTTGCCAAAATAGGGCAACTCATAGAGTTGCAACACCCAACCTTCTCCATCTTCACCTTTACTTCATCATCGTAGATCAACATTCCATCTAGTGTCCTTTTGTCTATTGAGAGAACTAGTTCCAATGCCATCTCGTTCTCCATGGTGCTTGTTTGATGGTTATAGTCACTTACAACCATCTTTCTCACATGAAAAATCTGGGTATTCCATATCCGCATACCATTCCTTATTGAAACTAGTGGAAACAACTTGTTACCCTTTGCCCTTACCCTTATTTGGTGAAATGGTGGTTTTTTCCTTGGTGTCATTCCTTTTGTTAGGTTACTCAAAGTCCTTTCTCCTAGCCTGGCTCTGCTTAGTTCTGCAGCTCTATTTTTATGTGAAATATCCCTTCAATCTTGTGCCCTAGCTTTGTGGAATCCTAACCTAGAAAAACCCTTCCTTCCACAAGATGACGTCTTCACTTGTGGGTTTCTAAAACTCTTATGACCCTTTTTTCCACCTTAGTTCTCTTGTCAAACTAGCTATGCACTCAGATCTTCACACCTTTCTTTCATGCATTTTCTCAAGGATGCCCTAGTTTGCAAGAGCTCTTCAATATCACAAATGCAAGGTAATAATAATGTATCCCGACCTTCTACTTATATATTTTGCTTCTTTTCCTGCAATAAATGCAATGCCACCTACCATTGTACCTTTACAATAAAGGTGGATTTTTCCCCTTAAGCTAACCTTTAAAACTTTTACCCCGTGCCCAATCCTACGTGAAAATTTCTACAACCTTCTAGCATGTAAAAATCCTTACTAACCGAAGATCCTTTCGCATGTGCTCATAGTGCCGAAGGCACTTCTTCTATCCTTACCCTAATTTTTGACATCGCCTACCTCATGTTGTTCCTACACTTCTCATCCTTTGTATGTGGTCTTTGTAAATCTCTCTTGACACCAAAATCCTTATGTCCACCTTTTCTACGCAGTTCTTCCAAACTATGCACTTTTTATCCTTCAATCTAGGTCATCGAAACATAGCTTACACTACTAGCTTCCATTACTTGTTGCAAGAATCCACCCCACACTAAAATGGATGCACAGTTCTATGCGCATAGATTTTTTTCTTAAATAATAAGTGGCTACCAATGCACAACACACACAAAACAAAAAAAAGAAAGGGAACAAGCAATGAGAAGGGGAAACACAAAGAAAGGAAAATGCATTAAGGGAAATCCTAGGCTAAATGGAAATACTACCTTATTTAATCATACAAGGAAGACTTATTTATAGTAGGGATTCAACCTACTCCCATTGAAATGGCTTGGTAATCTTGTCCCATCCAATGCTTGTAACTGGCATGTGCCTAAATCAAGGATGTACAAGATGATATATGGCCCTAACTAATGGAATTTCAGTTTCCCAGGATGACACAAAATTTGGAGTCATAAAGCAAGACCATCTAGCCCAACCTCGAATTGTTTGTTTTTAATATGGCAATCATGCCATGCTTTTTGTCGCACCTTTTCAGTCTTTTGACTCCACCTAGTAAGTGATCACCTTTCTTCCAATTGTATTAACTTCTCCATGTGCTCTTGTAGTGTTTTCTCATCATCTAACCCTCCTGCGTGTGCAATACGTAGGGATGGTAACATGAATTCTATTGGTAACACATATTCTATGCCAACCACCAATTGGAATGGTGTGGCCTTGTTTAATTTCTTGTAGGTAGTCCTATATGCCCATAATACAACTGAGACTTTGTCATCCCAATCCTGTCTTCCCACATCAAAAATTTTTGTCAGCATGTGACTCAAAATTTTTTCAAATGCCTCAATAGTTCCATTAGCTTGTGGGTGATATGGGGTAATCTTATGGTGGGATATCATGAATTCTACCAACAATATTCTGACTATCTCATTCAAGAAATGGGTACCCCTATCACTTGTTAAACTCAATGACATCCATATCTGTTGATTATATTTTCCCATAAAAACCTAGCTATAATTTTTGTTGTGTAGTCCTTTGTAGGTGTTGTCTCTTCCCATCTTGTTAAGGTAGTCACTGAAAGTATGAAGACATAGCGTGAACTAGTCCTTCGTACGGAAGGTGAAATCGGTCCTACAAAATCAATGGCCCACTTCTCAAATGGTTCTGCACTAGCTATCGTCCTTAAGGGTATCTCATCCCTTCTTCCTGGTTTGCTAAGGCACTAACAATGGTCACAGGCATTGCAAAAATCAATGCAATTCTGGTAGATGCTTTCCCACTAAAACCCCGCTAGTAAAATCTTTCACATAGTGGAATTCCTTGCATCATGTCCTCTTGTAATCCCAACGTTGCTTCCTCCATGATTGCAACACGCTCATGTTCCAACACACACCAACACAAAACCTCATCATGGCCTAGCTTGTATAAGTATCCACTCATTAAAATGTAATGCATGATGTGTATGGCTAATGGTTTTCTTTTCAAGAGTCTTCATTCCCTCTCGATGCCACACCCATTTTGAGAAACACAATAATATCTTCCAAAGCAGAGGGTGTGCGCTGAAACCTAAATAGTTTCCCTTATGGAATTGTATCCTTAATGCTCTGTGTGTCCTCCCCTGAGTCAATTCTTGAAAAATGGTTAGGCTATAAGTTACTCTTTCCTTATTTCACAACAACTGTAAACTCAACTCTTGAAACAACAAGACCCATCGACATATGCACCCTTGTAAAACAGACTTGTTTACCAAGTAATTCAATTCCATATGGTTTGTGTAGAATATGAAGGGTGTTTTTAACAGATATTGCATGAATTTTTGTACTTGCATAGATCATTGATAGTGCTTCATGCGCTCAGTAGTAGTATAGTTCTACTTTGCTTTGGTGTTAACTTCCTGCTAGAAAAACACAAGGGGTGGTCAACAATCCCTTCTCCAAGTTGTGCTAAGACTGCCCAATCGCCATCCCTGAAGCATCAACATGTACATGGAATGGATTATCCTAAGAGGGAAAGTGTAATATGGGTGTAGTGATAAGCCTATTATTCAATGTATCAAATGTTGTCTGTTGCGCCTCTCCTAGTGAAATGCACTTTTTGTTTTAGTAACTTCTCTAATGATGTGATGATCTTAACATACCCCTTAATAAATTTTCGGTAGTACCTGTATTCCCAAGGAATGTGTGCATTGCACTCTAGGGTATGTTCCTCAATCCCACAATAATGACAACTTTGGTAAGATCTACCAGAAACCTTCCTTACATATGATGTGCCCCATAGGGTTCCAAATGGAGTAGTGAAGAGAAATTTCTTGATGTTGAGGGATATGTGTAATGACAACATCTCTTGAACATCAACCGCAAATTTTCACAATGGTCTCTCACTAGTCCATACATTGTCCAGTCATCAAGGTAGACCTAAAGGAACTTATGGATAAAATCTGAAATGCTTAGACCACTATGCATGAAAACATAATAGGCACATTCTTTAGTCCAAAAGGCATGACTGTGTAGGTAAAAATTCCCCATTCAGTGGCAAAATTTGTCTTTTCTTGGTCCTCCTTTGTGATTCTAACTTGATGATATCTTGAGAATCCATCTGTGAAAGAATAAATCTCACACCTGGCTACTCCTTCTAGGATTTCCTCAATGAAGGGGTTAGAAAATAATCAATCACACATACCACATTTAAGTCCCTATAGTCAACATAGATCCCTATCCTTCCATCCTTCTTAATATTGATGACCATTGAGCTCATCCATTTTGATTCCTCCATAGCTTCAATGATGCTTGATGTGGTCATCTTGTCTATCTCCTCCTTGACCCAGACACATAAATTTAGATTCATTTGGTAAGGTCTCTTCCAAATTAGGCATGCACCCTCCCTTAACTTGATTTTAATTTCCCCAAGGAGTGGCGTACACCTTTAAGCTCATGGTATCCACATAGAAATAAGTCTTGAAACTCACACAATAGATCAAAGATCTTCGAAACCTCCTTCTTTGACCAATAGTCCCTAATGGTAGCCTCCTTAGGTTCCGTTTCTGAGCCAATGTTAACCTTCTTTGTCTTGAGGGGTTCATGGTAGGTATGTGCTTGCTCATTAACACTATCCATAACTTTGTGCATACCTTCAGTATGGTTAACATCCAAATTCTCCATCTCTTCACCATCTATCACATAGACCATATTTCCCTTCTCTTTCTCCATGCATGCACACTCAAGCTATGTCTCTTCTAATTATTCCTCATCAAAGTGTGCTTCCAAAACAAGTTCACCCAATAACTCCAGGATCCTATACTCACATGTCATGGCACTATCTCCCATTGTTAGGTGCTTAACAACCTACAACACCTTATCCAATGATGGCTTGGTGCTCGATATTCAAAATCTTGGAGGAGTTCAGTCATCAACTCTTGAAAATTTCCTATCCAATGACACATCTCTGAGTGAATGTACTGTTATCCAAAATTCACCCCCAAGGTAATTTTGATAACATGCATCGAGTATTCAATACCGAGCAAGTAAGATTGATTCAAGGCCCAAAATCATGTTTTTCGGGGTCCCCTCGGCCTTTTTCTAACTCCCCCACCCAAGAAGAAATCCCAACATGTTGAGAAAATAGAAGAAATGCAAAAATAAGGTTGCAGGATTGTTACAAGGCATTTCGGTCCAAGGGTTTGGGTCGTCTCGAGGTTCGTCATACCAAGCTTGGGTCTGAAAAAGCAAGAAAATCAGCTAAGTCTTTTATCCCAGGTAGTCCGTGGGACATTTGGGACGTCGGGATGTGTGAGATGCAAAAATCCGAAATGACCAAGAGCGGAGAAAAATCACCTAAGTTTTGTTTCGCGCGGTTTGGGATGTCAGACGAAAGTACGCGGGGACGTGAATCGGCCGATTTGCCACGACGACAATCCATTTCAGGCGGTTCGGAGATATTTTTCCCAGGCAATCTAGGACAGTTGGGCCAAAGGTACGTGAGGGACGTGGAAAGCTGAAAGAGCCACCAATGAATGGAATCTTGCCACGTGTCTTCACCTCAAACAGGAACAAGGAAGCCCGAATCGGCCGAAGTAGGAGATTTTCGTCCAGGACATCCGGCCAAAGGTATGCGAGGGACGCGTGGGACATGAAAAGGTGAAATGGCTGAAAAGAGACAAGGAGGCCCACGGATGAATCAGAACGTGCCACGTGTCAGAAGGTTGAAAAGTTGCTAAGTGTTTGGCGCAAGGTAAAAATGCACCCCTCAGGCCCGAACCAATAAAATAGTGCCACGTGTCCAAGTTTAAGGGCCCGAAAGGAATTTTTAGAGGATGAACCCGTGGATGAATCAGAGCATGACACGTGTCATCCAAGTGGTAGAGCACGGAAAAATTCAATTTTTTTCCCGCCGATCCGTTTTGGGCCTGTTTTTGCCCTTAATCTTCAAATGGTCATAACTTTCGATCCAGAGCTCGGTTTTCACGTTCTTTATATCAATGGAAAGATGGTGAAATTCTCTACATGATTCTAGGGTCAATATCACATTTTGGTTCAGTTTGGAGAGAGAAAATCAAGAAACGTCTCGGAACGTGATAATGGCCGAAATGACGCTTTCAACAACTGGAAATTAAATGCAAAATACAAGTTCATTTGCTTTTGCTAGGTTCCCACCTACCGCCATAATGAAATGAATTAAATGCAACCTAGAAGTGGTTGGGGTAGATTTGGATTTCCTCTCTCTTCCCTCTCTCATTCTTCCTATAAATTGTAAGGAGGGGCTTCTTTCTAAAGGTCGACATTCTTGTTTTGCCCCTCCCTCCTTCTCTTCGGCAGGTGAATTTGTGGAGTTCGAACCTCCCATTTAAAACTGTAATGCAAATTTGCCTCTTGGAATTTTGTAGTGTATTGTATCAATCTTTGGATCAAGTAATGCATGTCTGTGGATGATTCTCAACCCTCTCTATGTTCATTTGCATCCTCCTAATCTTTCACTGCAAATTTTGTTATTTGTGCATGATCTTGCATCACATTTTAATGGTTTGTGTTTATTGGCAAGATAGGTGTTCTTCATTCCTCGGTGCATCACCTCTGTTAGCTTAGGTTTATTTTTATGCATCTTCTTACCCTGTCTCCTTGGCAAGTTAGATTAGATTTTGAGTAAACCCTCTACATTTTTTCATGTGCATCTGAACAGAGGAATAGGAACCAGCCTTCTCTGGAGATTCCTTTCTCATTTTTGCAAGTCCCACACTTGGAGAAAGGATTCAATGTTGTGCAATCACACTGGATGCTAGTATGATCAACCTAGAAATCTGATCAACATCCAGGGGTGCTGTGATTCTGCACTAACAATTTTGGCACGCCCGGTGGGACCTTAGAGGTCTTTCACTTTATCTTTGACAGGTTGGTGTGTTCCTGTTAAAGATTCAGCCTTTTGGAGGCACTTTCAAAAGCACATCTGGCAACTCCATCTGGTAAATAACTCATTCTCTGAGTTGTAGACCACTTTTTCATCCATTTCCATCCATCCTTCTTTCCATCTCTTTCATCCTTTTCCATTCCATGAAGTTGTGTAATCATGACTTCATTTCCATCATGGAATTCACATTTACAATAGCAGCATATCACACCTCCAACATGTTTTACAAATCCTCCAAATCAGCATTTTGATCAAATTCAAAATCAGCATGTCTACCCATATGAGCAGCAGTACCAAAGTCAGTTTGGTTATGAAGCACATCAAGAGCAAGGGTATGCATGCAATGAAGACAATCAAATGGAAGATGCATATTTTGTGGAAAAAATCCAAAAGATGGAGGCAAAGATGGTGCAATCAAGAGCAACAGCTCAAATGAAGGCTTTCAGAATTGGTTGTCGAATCCTTGTCCATGGGGAGGCCCTTTTCCAAGACACTTCAGCCCTCAGGAGAAGCTGGACTTTATGATGAAGATGCTGCCCCAACTTGCACAATGGACAACAGAAATAGAGGCCTATACACTTGGTGTTGAACAACCTTGTCAATGGGTAAGTTCTACACCATCATCTGGTTTTTCTCTTCCCATTACTCAAGCAGCATCATCTCATTTGGAATTTCAAATTCTAAATCCAGTCAATGCTGCCCCAGGAGTTAATTCCATTTCTCCATTCCCTAGTCTTCCACCACATCTCGATTCTTCTGTCCTTTTCCCTTCCAAACAGCCATTCCCTCCAAAGAAACAAGAGTTTCTACCTCCTCCACCACCACGAAAAATTGCCAAGCCATTTGAGTTACAATCCACTTCTCCTCTTGCATTCCCAAATCCATGTTGGGAGGATAAAAATCAGAATGCCAGTCAAGGAAAATAAGAAGCATAAAGAAGAGCCAAACAAAGATAAAGAAATTCAAAGTCTCAAGAGTTGGGATCTTAAATTTGGAATAACAAAGAACCCCTTGATGGTTAAGCCTTTAGAAGAGGTTGGAGTTGGAGAATAGGTGGTGGTTAAGACTGATTTTGTGGCAGTAGAAGAAGAGTAGAAGGAAGAAGCAGATCAACAGTCAGTTTGCTCAGAAAGTAGTGTCCATGTTGGCACTCTATTTAAAGGGAATGTTGATTTAATTCAAGTTACACAATCATCCATGGAGGAAGAAAGCTCTAAAGAAGATGCTACAATCCCAACTTTTCCTCTAGAGCAACAAATTGAAGAGTTTGACTTGACAAACTTCATGCTAGAGGTAGAATTCTGTCAAGAGCAAGATTGTCTTCAAGTAGTAGAGGAGGAAAAATCTGATCCAAATCCAAAAGAAGAGGAGCACATTCTAGTTGTGGAGGAGAAAATTACAGATCCAAGGGGTCTCGAGCACAAAGCAGCTATAGGAGAACCTTCAGTTCTTATTTCTACTTCATCTCTCTCAAGTTCTAGTGTTAAAGAAGAGTTTGACCTCTCAAACTCAATGTTGGAGGATGAAAGAAACCATGATGATCAAGTTACTGAGATCAAGAGGACACCATGGAGGAAGTTGAGCATTTGCAGCAGAACAACAATAAGGTAGTTTATCTGTCATCGATTTGGAGGACTTTGCTTTTAATGAAGAAGAACGGTTGAGTTCCCACCATTCCTTCTTTCATCTTCCACGTCCCCAACACCTAAGCCTACTATCATGAAGGAGAGAACCCATTTGCAGCAGCCTCGCATCTTATAAAGAACTCTTTGGAACCAAGATTGGAAGATTTTAATCTTTCATGTTCTTCATTAGAGGAAGAGAAAGGGTAGAAAAGTCCTACCATTGCTTCCACATCACCCACCCAATAAGGTCTACAAGAAGACTCCATTTTTGGAGTTGAAAATCAGAGCTATGGGCATATCAAATGGACCATACCTTGCCCAATCAGGTATTTGGCTTTATTGGAGCCAAAGGAGAAGTCACAACCAGTCATGCTTGCTTCTGAGCATGAGGATGAGCTACAAAGAACCAAAGATCAGCTGTCATACCTCTCCAATCCAAATGCAGAACAACTAAAAGAGGTATTGAATTTTCCTTCAGCTGATACCTTGATGATTTGGGTGGAAGACCAACTTCTTGTTGATTTTCCATTCATCCAATCAGCCATGTTCAATGCCAAATCAGTTGCATGGTTGCCAATTTTGAAGAAAGGAAGCTATTTTACACAACCAGTTGCAGGGTTTGTTTAGCTTACCTTTGCTTCTAGCTTCGAACTAGTAGAGTAGGTAGGTTTGCTTTCAATAAAAGAAGTGCTTGTGCACACTCGCATGTTCCATTTGGAGCATGTATGATTTCAGTTTGTACATAGTTTTGTGGTGCTGGTTTTCCTCTTGCACGGTCCATTTCAGAGTGGGTTTCCAAGTGGCTCGGAGAGGAGGTTTTCAAAGTTCGGGATCAGTTTGCAAGCTACAACTCATGACTCCATGCCCAATGGATGCTTTAGCAATCGGTAACCTCATCTAAGAGGCAAATGACCCCGTTGAGTCACAAAATTGTTATCCAAAATTCACCCCCTGGGTAATTTTGATAACATGCATCGATTATTCAAGCATCGAGCAAGTAAGATTGATTCGAGGCCCAAAATCATGTTTTTCGGGTCCCTCGGCCTTTTTCTAACTCCCCACCCAAGAAGAAATCCCAACAGTTGAGAAAATGGAAGAAATGCAAAAAATAAGGTTGCAGGATTGTTCTAAGGCATTCCGGGTCAAGGGTTCGGGTCATATCGAGGTTCGTCGTATTAAGCTTGGGTACGAAAAAGCAAGAAAATCAGCTAAGTCTTTTGTCCCATGAAGTCTACGGATAGTTTGGATGTCGGGACGTGTGAGATGTGAAAAGCCGAAATGACCGAGAGTAGAGAAAAATCGCCTAAGTTTTGTTTCGCGCGGTTTGGGACAGCCGGGACGAAAGTACCCGTGGGACGCGAATCGACCAATTTACCGACTGACACCCATTTTCGGTGGTTCGAGAGATATTTGTCCAGAAAGTCCAGGGACAGTTGGGACAAAGGTACGTGAGGGACACGAAATCGAAAGAGCCACCAACGAATGGAATCTCGCCACGTGTCTTCACCTCAAATAGGAACAAGGAAGCCCGAATCGGCCGAAGCAGGAGATTTTCATCCGGGACATCCGGGCCAAGGTACGCGAGGGATGCGTGGGATGTGAAAAGGTGAAATGGCTGAAAAGAGACAAGGAGGCCCGTGGATGAATCAAAACGTGCCACGTGTCAGAAGGTTGAAAAGTTGTTAAGTGTTTGGCGCAAGGTAAAAATGCACCCTCAGGCCCGAACCAATAAAATAGTGCCACGTGTCCAAGTTTAAGGGCCCGAAAGGAATTTTTAGAGGATGAACCCGTGGATGAATCAGAGCCTGACATGTGTCATCCAAGTGGCAGAGCACGGGAAAAATTCAAATTTTTTCCCGTCGATCCGTTTTGGGCCTGTTTTTGCCCTAAATTTTCAAATGGCCATAACTTTCGATCCGAGCTCAGTTTTTCGCGTTCTTTATATCAATGGAAATATGGTGAAATTCTCTACATGATTCTAGGGTCAATCTCACATTTTGGTTCAGTTTAGAGAGAGAAAATCAAGAAACGTCTCTGGCGCATGATAATGGCCAGAAATGACGTTTCAACAACCAGCTTAAATGCAAAATACAGTTCACCGTTTTTGCTAGGGTTCCCACCTACCGCCATAATGAAATGAATTAAATTCAACCTAGAAGTGGTTGGGGTAGATTTGGATTTCCTCTCTCTTCCCTCTCTCATTCTTCCTATAAATTGTAAAGAGGGGCTTCTTTCTAAAGGTCGGACATTCTTGTTTTGCCCCTCCCTCCTTCTCTTCGACAGGTGAATTTGTGGAGTTCGAACCTCCCATTTAAAACTGTAATGCAACTTTGCCTCTTGGAATTTTGCAGTGTATTGTATCAATCTTTGGATCAAGTAATGCATGTATGTGGATGATTCTCAACCCTCTCTGTGTTCATTTGCATCCTCCTGATCTTTCACTGCAAATTTTGTTATCTGTACATGATCTTACATCACATTTTAATGGTTTGTGTTTATTGGCAAGATAGGTGTTCTTCATTCCTCGATGCATCACCTCTGTTAGCTTAGGTTTATTTTTATGCATCTTCTTACCCTGTCTCCTTGGCAAGTTAGATTAGATTTTGAGTAAACCCTCTACATTTTTCGTGTGCATCTGAACAGAGGAATAGGAACCAGCCTTCTCTGGAGATTCCTTTCTCATTTTTACAAGTCCCACACTTGGAGAAAGGATTCAATGTTGTGCAATCACACTAGATGCTAGTATGATCAACCTAGAAATCTGATCAACATCTAGGGGTGTTGTGATTCTCGCACTAACAGCACTACCATGTGTGCACACAACCTTGTAAAGTGGTGTACAACTTATGCACCCATAGAGAAGGTGGCAATGCTTTTGCACCTTCCATCCAAGCCTTCACACATGCTTGGATGTGAAATGAGGTGGGTTACTTCCCATAATAGTCTTGTATAATAGTGGGTGCATTACTCTAGGAAAACCTAATAGAGAACATGATTCTTACTTCGTGCCACTCTAGAAGGCTATTGCAATGTGTCTCCAGCCAATGTGTTATGGTCCCAAACAAGTTATAACTAAGCATTCTTCTTCTTTCGATCTCACTTTTCCATTGGGTATTCATCTCTCATAAGAAAACATAAAGGTTGGCCCCTCCAGAGTAACTTGGAAACTTCTTTCCTCCTAGGTGCTTGACTCAATGCACCTTTATTACTCCTATAAAAATCCCTCTTATTTTATGCCCAATTAACTCATAAGTTCCGTGTGCCTAATTGTCGCATGCTACACTAGTGGTATCACTCATAAATTGAGCATCTTAAAACTGAATAATTCCTTCATAGGATTAATCACCTCAGGGTCCCTAATAGAGCACACATAAATCTTGTCAAGAACTTCTTTTCCTAAGGGCTTAGTATAGGGTGCTAACTTCCCATCGGTCAAGGGGATGATTACCCATTCTTCCTTGTTCTCAAAACTTATGTACCCTTTATTGAACCGTAGGTCAACATTGTTCTTGTAACACTAGGGGCACCCAAGTAATGCTGGAAAGTTGTCTACCTCGGCTAGTGCCAAGACTTCAAATCTCTAGTGAATTTTGCCCTTGGATAGTGATAGCAACATCTTTCAAAACACCAATGGGCATTACCTTTGTCTTGTTGGCCATATACAACACATTTGAAGATGGCTGTAATGGGGGCCTTCCCATTTGGTTCTAGGTGTTCGGGTGAGAACATTGAATTCCACACCCGTGTCAATCAAAATATTGCTTAGGATCCACCCATCCACAATTGCATTCAAGGTAATCTCCTTATCATAGTCGAGGCTATGGGGAGGAAGGTTAGCATGCGAACCTACCTCTCGCACTCTGCTTCGGTGTGTGGTACTTTTCCTATAACCATTCCCCTAGAAAAGGAATGATATTCTCCTGCCTCAACATTTTACATACTTCCTTGACCTCATCTAGATCCTTCTATAGAGCCTCAATGCTCTTCCTTTGTTCTAACTACCTTGACTACTCCTTTAGGCACTAGATTTCTCCTTGTAGGCTTTGAATTACATCCATGGTCTCTTGATACACCTCTTTCTAATGAGTAGGGTCTAGATACTTACCATACACCACCTCTTCTCTTGTAACCAATGGCTTCTACCTTGGTATCTCCCTGGTGCACATAGCTTCATCTCATGTCATCACCAATACAAGCTCTAGTTCTGACTCGCGCACCACCCTTTGCATCTATTACAAGTTAAACTTCTTTATGTTTACCATTTTGGCGCCTTTTTCCTTTTGGTGTTGTTGGCTCATATGTTTAAATAGCTCTAAGCACTCCTCATACTTGTGCTTCTTTCCACACCAAGAGCATTATAATAGATTAGGGCATTCATGCTTATAGTGCTATGTAGATCCACAGTTGTAACAAGTTCCATACGGGAACTCACTTCTTCCTCTCGTGGCTGCCACGATCATGAAATCCTCCTCGAAAACCTCTTCCACGTGCCCTTCCATCCTCATGCCATTCATAGTGATGAATATCATCCTTGGAATTATTTGTGAGGTTGGTTTGGTGCACACCAATATCAATGACATCATGTATCTGGTCAATCAATCTACAATCCTTGGTGTCATGAGTAGTAGAGGTACAAATCTTGCAATAGAAAGACACATTCTTACAGATCACACACTACATTAGTGGACATCCACTTACATCATGATATTTGTTGAAAATCTTACAATCCACTATCATGGCATGTACCAATCTCTAGGGAAAACTATCCTTTGTATGCCCCTCTACCTCATAATCTATGTACCATATGCCACTGCGAGTCTCATGTGTTGAGTTCATAGATACCTTCTCCACCTATTTTCCATTACAACAATCTAAGCTTCAAAAAAAAGGCTAGCATCAGTATCCATGCTTCCAATAGCCTCAGCGCGTAGGGCAGCCTCCAAGGCCTCATGCGGGTCTGTGAAAGTCTTGTGTGAAAGTGATCTCCTAAAAGGTGTTATCAACCCTCCAAAAAACCACTAAGCATGCTTGAGAAGGATGAATATCATAAGAAAAATTTGATAAGAGAGTCTTAAAACATGTGTCATATTCCCGCACACTCTCTTCCATACCTTGTTGAATATCCTTCAACACGTTAATGATCTTATGTTCAAACTTAGGGATATGAAATTCAACTAAGAAAGCATTCTGCAATGTGGTGTAATTTACCACTTTCTGGTGGGGTTCATTCTTCTAGTACCAACTATGCACGCATCCTTATAACGTCATTGAAAACTCGACTTGTGTTCCATTCTAGAGTAGTGATCCCCTTTACACGCCATAGCATCTCACACTTGTGTACATGCTCTGCAACATCCTCAACACATTTTTAGTTTAGTAGGCACAAAGACATTTCAAAGAATACTTGTTGAGGTGGTTGAGGCCCTTGTCTACCTAATCTAGAACCTTGATTACCTTTGGTGTTTCTTCCACCCCTAGATCCACTAGATCCATGGGCACCAACTCCTCCTAATCCACCATATCCTCCATATCCTCTAGGCCCACCAGATCCTTGAGATCCTCTAGGTCCACTAGATCCACCTCCTATAGCTGATAAAGGCCCTAAAGTGGTTGCGCATAGTGTTCCTATTGTTATGCTAAAATACACGCCAATAGTATATAATATTGCACTACTACTAGATGTGTGTCCCATGCCGCTTCCAAACATGATACTCAAGCTTTGTGTACCCATACTTTTCCCAAATGTTGTTCCAGACAATATACCTCTAAACATAGGAAATGATTGTGTAGCCATAGATGTGCCAAATGAAAAGTTATACCTCCTTGGTGTTGATCGGTCACTTCCACCAATACCAACTAGGTTAGCAATACTTATCTCTAGATTTGGAAAACTAAGCACCAGGGGTTGGTCACCAGTGTGGTTCAGATGCATGCCGATGGCTCTCCTTTCTCCAAGTGACGAGATCTCATCAGAAGCTGAAGGGGTCTCTCTCCCGCGCTTGCCAAGATGGGGTAGCACAAACTTCTCAGGCTCCACGTCCTCTGTGTGAACCTCAATTCCTTCCTACAATGTGCCTCCATAAATCCATCACTCCTGTAACTTTGCATTGTCTAACTAACTCCCTTTCACAAGCTTCATTATACTTGAGTCATCTCTCTTCCCTCTCCTTTTCAGCCACAAGTTTTGCCATCTTTCTCCACCCTAGATTCCTCACCTAGCACTCAGAAGAAGCTTAGACAGCCATAGGAAATGCTTCCAAACTCAGTGTAATGATCAAGATCTTTATAGCTAAGGGGATAACATGTAAAAACAATCCTCTAGGCTCCCTTAATAACTCAAACTCAACAACCTCCAGACAAGAATACATAGAAATAATGTATTCCATGGCATAACTAGTCAGCAATCTTTTCCACCAATGATCAACATCATGCAACTTTTGATACTCATCTTGGGTCCACATGCAAGATCTATAGTACTAGCTTGATCTAGATGCATACGCCAAAATCCATTCATACAACTCCACTAGAAAGTAGCAAAAGAAGGTTTCATATAACTCATGATACATATGTTCTTCTACCCATTTATGTGCATCAAACTCAAGTCTAGCACTAAATCTTTGAGCAAACTCATCCTCTGTGATCTTAAACCATGCTTCGACACTCGTCTAAGGTCAAACAATTTATCATCATGCATCATTCTCACAACATCTTTGAAAATAGGTCTAGAAAACGGAACCAAGATGTATTCATTTTATCTATCCCCAATATTACTTTCTAACCCCAAGTGCGTTGTCCTATCACCCGGTGGGCGCTAGGCACTCACCCCAGAGCACGTATGGGTGATGAACCCTGAATTTATGTGAGCATTGTGAGAAGGTTTTACCATTAGTGGAGTATGAATTGTAGAATGAGAAGTACATTTACTTAGTTAAGAGAAAAGTGGAAAGAACAACTTACAAATCCACACATTAATGCATTACATAAGCTTAATAACAATGTAATAAACACAATAAACTAGATACAAGCCATGATAATCACATAACACAAGGGTTTACACCCTTAAACATGATATACAAAAATGAACCCTTATACATATATTCATTGGTAGCCACATTACAATCAAAAGAGGTCATCACAAACCATACATATTAAATAATAGAGACCCAACCCCTATAGATATTTCCTAGCATGAGATCCTAGTTATGCCCTTCCTTTTAACCTCTGTTACAGATCTTAGTGCCATACAAAGGCTCATGATATCCCTCACAACCCTTAGCACTAAGTGATCTAAACCCTAGCACTCTGCTACTCAACATCTTACTCTCGATGCATTCTCTCTACCTCTTGCATGTTCTTCAGATCATCTATCATGTGTCTATATATCTTCTTCTAGTTCGAGCATCTCTCTTTATAGGATCAATACCCACCACCATGCCTTCTCTTTTAAATAGATCGTGTGCCAAGTGTTGATGTGGTCCTCCAATGGTGAATGTTTATCCCTTTGCAAACCCTCCACTCTCTGTAATGATGTCTCTTGGGAATATTCCCTACGTGGAATATCCTTTTCTTGACCTCCAAGGTTCTAGGTTGGCACCTTATCCACTCAGCACGCCTAGTCGGGTCACCTTTTTCTCAAGTGCCTCCATCATACTGAATATGGCTAAGTCATTTGAACCTATGTTCTACCTTCCACGTGCACCTTGGTTTCTCTTAAATCCTTCTTAAACCTCTTTGTCATGTGCACTTATCCCTAAGTTCCCTTCTTCTCCCTGGTCCTACGCACATGCACACCCTTTGGTAATTAGCCAATATTTTAAGGCCCAACAATACTTTTACTCTTCTATCCTATCTCATTTGAATCATACTACATTTTTAGTTCTCAAAGATAGTTTCGTGAACTTTTGAATATTTCTTTCAGGAGCTAAACTAAGCCTTGTTATTTCTCACACATTCCCTAGAAAAAATTCTTAGGTTGTTATCATTATTATATGACCTTTCCATGACCTGTACCAACTTCTCACACCTCATTAGGATCCAAAACATGCCTAAATGGGCAAGTTTCAACTGTAACTTCCACCAGATGACCTAATACACCCTATAAGAGATCTTTCTCATGCTTACAACATCATTACTAACTTGTAGCCCATCTAAAACCAAAGAAGACAACTTGTAATCTGCCCTTATAGATCAACCACCTCACTATTTGAGCTTGAAGCACCTTGAACCAACCTAAAACTTTCCTGAAGCTTCCTGAAACCAACTTGAACCACTAAGCACCATTGAAAACCACCTGACATGTATGCCCTTTCACTCTTCTTTTGCCATCAATGACTATTGGCATGGTTTCCTAATAGGTGTAGTCATTAATGAAAAACCAAATTAATGTCAAATTGAATCATGTTTGATGATTTCATGATGATGCATATGTTGCTAACATGCTGCCTCGGATGTATATCAACCGCTACTGTGGGATTCAAAGTGAGGTGTGCTTGCTCTAACAAGCCTATACAGGTGCCTAGGAGGTGTAGCTTGATAGTGTGAGATTCTTGGATGCTTGGGAACTATGTTGACATGATTTATAGCTTGTTTTGAGGGTTCTTTAGCACTCAAAGTAGTGGCATGGTGTAGGCAGGTGGTTCACTTGGTTATAGGCATTCATTGGGAGTAGGTATGACAACTTGGAGGTGTCGAGTATCTTGGAGCTATATGAGATAATGGAAGATTTAAATAAGGTGTATCATGTCATATGAGGCATGTTTGGGTAATTTTCAAAGGTTTCTTGTTCATTTATTACAATATTTCAATTGACCCTAGCTTCTACAGTGAGGATCTAAGATGCAATCATAAGAATGTCTTAGTGACTAGAGAGTTTTAGCTAAGAAATTGATATTTTGATGATTTTATATGTTATAGGGATTAGTCATAGTGACCTCGAGAAAATTTTAGGTTCTCATGATGTGAATTTTGTAAGATATGACTTATTTTGTGAGACAGGGTGAAAATCAAGTGAAATTCTGCTCAAGTGTAACTTATGATGCTCGTTGTGAATATTTTTATTTTCATGGGACATTTTTCCTTTTAAGGATGGTTATAATGTGATTTTATAAGGTTTTTAAAAATGAGGTTAGTTTATTGTCATGAGTTTTATGAACAAATGTTAAAAAGTTAAAGTGGTCTAAAAGTTAAACCCTAGCTAAGAGCAGATTTATAGAGAATGAAGTATAATGACCCAATTATTATTTATTAATTTTTTTTTTTTAGATGGTGTAGAGGAATCCTCATTATTTCCATAAATTTATAGTTGAGATCATTCATGGTCATATGTGAGCCCCACCTAAAAATAGTAGTTTCTAGATAAGAAGGTTTTATGACAAGATGGTCCAAAAGAGTAGCATGAAAAATTTATGGTGCATAATTTATGGGAGTTTTTATTTATTTAAATGGAGTTTTAAGGACATGTTCATGTAGTTTCATAGTGTTTTGAGATCCAAACAAGTTGAATAGTCAAAGGGCGCTTTGGGATCTCAAATAGAAGTGCTTAGTAAAATGAACATAACTTGAGATAAGGTGGATTTTTTAAGTGATTCAAGTTGTGTTGGAAATATTATTAATATATATTTCCATTTATATATGTATTTCCTCATTATGAGGACATATGGCAGGATTTCTAGGTCATTCTTTGAGTAGGAAGAGTTTTGGCGTTCAAGACAGGGTTTTTTAGTGAAAGTTTGATGTTATTTGAAGCATGAGATAGATTGGGTGATGATTTATATCACCTATAATGTGAATAGGGATTAATTTTTCATCCAATTAATCCATTTGGAGGTATTTAATGTTTTTATAAATGATTTATGAGCTAACCTTTGGAAACAACCTTTTTGGTAGGTTGATTTGGTGAAAGCAAAAGTAGCTATGGTTTGAAGAGATGAATGTTTCATGACTTATAACTTGCTTATAAGTGTTATAAAGGTTATTAAATTTCCATTTAGTTGTCACATGGAATGGTTTGGTTGAGTAGAAGTGATTTTGTGATCAAATGAAGTTTCCAGGATATTAAAGGGTGTAGGAAACAATAGTTTTGAGAAATACAAAGAGCACTGGGCCCATTAAACAAAATAATTTGATTATTTGATATTAATTGAAACCATTTATGATTTTTAAATTTTAATTTAAACATGTTTGTTAATTTATGGGTCATGAATAATGATGGTTTTGAAGTAAGGGCTTTTTTATCTTTGTGCCCATGGGGTTTTGAGCCATTTTTGGCACATGAAATGATGGTTTAGGATAGGCTGACCTACTTGGGTCAATTTTGGATTTTATGATTTGAATTTAGAATTTTTATATGATGCATGGGTTGAGACAAATGAGGGAAAATGTTTGATTTTTAATTTGAGCCTTGGAGAGGCTATAAAAGTGAAGTTATGGGCATATTGTTTCTAGCTTTTGAAACCCATTTTATCTTCTTTTGAAGAATCATTTTTATGAAAAAAAAATTTGGCCTAGCCCAAAACCATTAGAATTAAATTTTATAACATCATCTGGTTGAGTTTTCATGAGGAGAATTTGAGCAAGTGCAAAGTTGGTGTTGTTTCTTTGAAAGTGAGTTAGAGAAGGAGGGCGATTTGGAAGCTTATATTTGGATGCTATCTTCATAGCATGTTGATGTAATTTTCAGGTTTCTAAGGAGTTTTCAGATCTGATATTGAAGGTTGAAGACATTCTCATAGTTTTACTTCTTCATATGTATTCATGAGACATTGATTGTCTTGAGAGCACTTCATTATATCTTGTGGATCATTGTTGAAGACATTACTCTTGTGATCTGATTTGAATATTTACATAAGTGTGTGGATATGATTTAATTATAAATATAATTGAGTTTATATGTTTATGATTTTTATTCTTGCAATGTGAATCTTTCATTAAAAATACTATATGCTTTGATGTGTTGTATATGAGCATGTGTGGTTCGGGTTTGAACCACAAGTGTGAAAAGGTTTTATTAGGGACTGATTCACCCCCTCTCGCCCCTTGTCACCTCTAATAATGAAAACCACTTCAACAATATCTATCATGGGTGTATCTTTGTTACAACTACTTATGGCCTTCAATTCTTCCATTTATTAGTATTAATTGCATGTACTCCTCATTCCTCTCCACTTACACTTTGGGCCTTGGCTTGACTACATTGATGGAACTTTGGATCCTAATCACACTAGTATCAAATTTTACATGTATTATGGCCATGTTTTTATTTTAAATGATTCATTTCTTGGCTATACACAAAATCTCATGCACTGGTATGCACATAGTTGTCCACAGATGCATTTCATTGATGAAGAATATGCTATGGGCATGTACAATTTACGTCGCAATGGATCTTTATATGATCAACCACACACTATTGCTTACCAAGTCTCGATCCAGGTCCAATTGACTATGATCTTGACAATGATGATCTTCTAGATGATGTTACTTGATTCTTATACACATCATACACTTTGGGAACATTCTGATTACTTCCCCCTCCTAACATCATTAGGTGTATACCATTTCTACCATTATGTTATGTGCTTCATACTTCATATTTATAAGCATCACTACACAACTTGATACAAATTTTGTATCATCAATACCCTATGATACACTCTCATGCTAAGGTTCACACTTGACTATTGAGGGCATACTACATCCATGAACCTCACACACTACACATTTCATGCTTTGCGCTTCACGATACATATTTCTATCATTCCATTCTCACACATCATATTACCCTATGACACACTCTCATTCCACAATTCATACTTGACTACAAAGGGTCTAAAACTGAAATGAACCTCACCTCTTTTACACTTTCTCGATCTATGCTTCATTGATCTATCTATTTAGCGCACATTTTCAAACCATTTCCCAATGATGCACTCTTGTTTTATGGTTCATTCTTGATTATTGAGGGATATTTTATAAATTAACCTCATCTCATACTCATCCACATCCATTAGGGGCATATTTCTCCCATCATGTTCACATTGCATACCATTTTATTTCATTCACTCATAGCATATCACATATCTTGGTTGTGTTTACTCTTGTTTGCCTTTACTTACATGTACACTTTGCAAACTATGTTAAACAAATACTTAGTATGTTATTTTCTTTATCATATACACATGCATGTTCACTTATTCTCTAGTTGGTAATGTATAATTCCTACATATCTTTTCATGCAAAGACATATGCTTGACATTGTACCTCTTACCAATTTGACCGAGGCTATTGGGGCATCTATTTTCTCATACATAACAAAGTCTTTATTGTTTAATTATTTACTACTTCCTATCTTTATTAGCACACTAATTTCTATTGGTACATACATGCTTTGACATACTCTTTATCTTTCTAACTTGTTAATGAGTGCTTCATGTGTAGAATTTGCCTTGCGAAACTATTTACCACCATGGTTGTTTTTACACTTTTCTTTCAATATTTTTCTATTGTATGTCATTTGTTTGTAGGATATGCCCTATGTATTGTTTGATCATTGCTTGTATGCTTTTGGCTGCTTCAGCCCTTGATTGTTTTCGAACATTGTGAGTGATGCCCCATGTTTGTAACACACTTTTCTTTATCTATCTTATCTACTTGTGTGTTACATTAACTTGTATTTCATGCTTTCTCACTTTTTCTACTAACACATATATCTAGCCAATTTGTTTGCATGCTCTTGGTTTCTACCATGCACATTCCCTCCCCCTACAATGATAAAATTTTAGATCACCATCAGGTCCTCTCCTTTGGGCCGCATTATCATAACAATGTTGTATACACCTAAACAAGGGGGCATACATTGGGTGAATCACCACCCCATAAAACAACTAAGAGCTTCAGGTTTAGACATGTACAATACAAAATCATGACAATCTACGATTACGTAAATGACCCGAGAATCGACTTGGGTCCTCAATTCAACACATTCATCAACGCCTAGCTATAGACACTAGTGCTTGGGAATTGACCTCTCCCGGTGTCTTTTTCCGGGGCGATACAACTATTTTCTCATATCAACAAGCACATTTTAGATCGGTTTTACATTACAGGCACAAACCTCTAGAAGAAGAATGCATTATTTCTCCATTTCTACATGGAAAAAATATGGAACAACTCAGAACTAAACACATATCACACCATCTGCAGTGGTGTATAATTCGGGAAACAATCATGGAAGGAGAGTAACACTAGACCTCTCTCCCTAACACTCTTCTCGCCATGGAGTTAGATCACCTAAAAACACGCATTTGGCATGATATTTCCCAAAAACTCACACTTGGTGTGAGATCACCCAAAAAATCACTCTTGGCATGAGATCGCCCAAAAAATCACTCTTCTACAACATCTTCCTATCCTTTTTACACTCATGATCATCATGTGCACACTTCATTTTTACTACATTTATACACATTTACATACTTTTGCATGCTCTTAGAGAGTTTTCATAATACATGACATAGATTACTCTTCCGCTCTTCTTTTGTAGGTCCATCTTTAATAGGAAACAAGAAGCAACCTTCAACAATCATAATAACAAGCTAAAAACAATAGGTATAACACAATACACTTCAACCCTAGGGCCACTTCCTCTTTATTAGCTTCCACACTTCATTTTTATCACTTCACGCTTTCACTTGTCTCCTCGGCACGTTATCGGCATCAGATTATACATGGTTATCAAGTATGCATCTCTTATCTACTTTATGTTATTAAGTATTCACTCAATAACATAAAGTGGCACTAATGTAGACATAAAATCATGCACATGGGTACATTTAAAAGCATACTTGTATTGATATGATTCCTAAGTGAGAAAACTAGTAATCGATGACAGCTATCTTTGCCCTATTTTCTTTGTTTTTGGTCTTCTTTTTGGTATTTTACACTCTATAGCCCATTGGTACTTTATTGATTTATCTTTCATGCCTAGCCAGGATGCCGGTGCCTAAGAACCCTCGTACCCTTTAGGCACCCCTGACCTATTTTCACCTTACTCACTCTTTTTGGGCTTCTTTTATCTTTTGGGCATCTTATTTTCTTATGGGTCAGCCTTCCAGTTGTCAATTATGAAATTAAAACAAGGGAATCATATAAATACAAATCTATGTGACCAAAAGTAAGCACCAAACTCTAAACATCTATTTTCATCACCTAAGGTTGCATCTAAAGGCATCTACGAGCATCAAAGGCATCCATCTAGCACTCTTTCAAGGGAAAAGGGACTACATTTTCTACATAAACTTCATAGGAAGGGGAATTTCATTTTTCCATTCACACATATTTGTACACTAGTACATATAGCTATCACCCTCTATCAAGTGCACTTGCACAAGGGCTTCCTAGGGTATGATTCTTTCACACACGCACAAGAAACACATGGAGTTTGAGATGTAGTGAAACACTTGGTTGTAAGTTCACTTAGTCAGGTGACTAGTGGGGTCGATCACGAATCCCTATATTGCATATTTATTTTTTCGATTTGATGTGGTATTATGGGTTCTGTAAGTGAATCTCTATTTCGCAAGTTACAAATGCACTCAATAATCATATTGTGACATACATGTGACCAAAAATGACCATCAATGACACTTGTACGACAATAGAAAATTATTTTTCTAACCAATTTTATAGTGACAAGCTCTCGGAAGAAGACTCTATCACCTAGGAGTCCCCGACCCATTCCAGTGCCCTAGTTCACCTTATATGATAGTTGCAAAAAAAAATTCTAAACAAAGTGACAACAATTTTCCTTTCTTGTTCATCATTTTTCCAGTCCAGATCAGTTCCAAGATCAAGTGAAAATCAAATAAGTCCTTTTCTCTTCTCTTGCACTTAGGGTTTTATATTAATTAGCTTATTTCTTGTGTCAAATATGTACTTTAGCATTTATTTATCATATGTGACTCTACAATTAGGGTTTAGCATTAACACTATTTTTTGTTATATCATAGGTTTCTCTCGATAACCTTATGGATAAATTTGATAAGGATAATATCACTAAAGATGAGCTAAAAAATAAGGTGGAATAATTTACATCCATCCTCCATAAAATCACATAGCCAACCCCTTCAAATGCTCTCACAATATCTACAAACTTTTATGTTAGTTCCTTCTCCGTAGTTGAGAAGATCAGATAAAAGGGCGAGAAGTTGGGGCTTGGATCAAGAGTCAAATATAAGAAGGGAAACATGTAATTGAGGATGCTATAACCTCATATAATGAGCTCAAGCTAAAGAAGGACATAGTTAATAAAATGTATGATATCCCGAGAGAAGAATGCAATAACCTAAAGCTCACATTGAGGTTTGGAAAGAGGTTCTAAGTGTCAAAACCAATCTACTCCTCAAAGAAGGGATCATTGATGACTATTTGAAATTGTTTGATTACAACGAGGCCATGGAGTTTTGTATCTAGATTCTAGAGGAGGAAATGTCGAAGTTACCTGAAGGAAGAAATGAAGGAATCAATGACCTTGATGATATTTTTGATGAGTTTGAAAATATCCATTGTAGGTTCCTGGATGAGAATCTTAATGTGCTTCTAGTGGAACACATTGTTACGAACTTCAAGATGTTGGTTGAGGAGGATGCTTTGAGACAAAAAATCCTTCGACCTTGAATAAATTAACATGCTAGTGGCATATCATAACTTTTTGAACTAGCTATGAAAAATCATGAATTGAGTCAAGAAGTTACCTAGGAAGCTACAACGAACAATTGAATCATTTGAGGTCCTAAATCATTATGCATGCGGACTCGATGAAAAATATGTACAAGAAATCATCAAACTATTTATCAATTATAAACTAAATCAAGATGGAAAAGGAAAGGAAGAAACATATACAAATCGAGAAAAGGGTGGTGTCACCCTAGCTAATTTTTCACCGCCATTTTTACACGCCTCTCAAATACAGTCCACCATTCAAGTTACAAGTTTGACCTAGTCAAATTTTCACAACTACCTGGATATTTTTGGGGGGGGATTTTTTATAAGTGAAAATAAATCCTATTTTTAGAATGTAATAGTTAAGAAGAGCATCTAGAATTTCTCAACCTTATTAATCTATAAATAGGAGGATGTATTATGTATTCAGAAATTTTTGATCAATTGTATAAGGAGGCTCTTCCCTTTTGAGTACTTCTATACGACTTAAGCCTCAATATTTATATATATAATTGATATTTAAGCCTTCTTTCACTTTGATGTGTTGTGTATTTTAGTGGTGCATTTCATACTTGTGAATTCTTCTTTCCTAGTATTTGATGATCTACTTTACCTTCACATTAAGTTATCTCTTCTTTAGCAAATTGTATGTTGTGATTTATAAATCTTACTTGTAATAGTTATGGAACCAAAATAAATCCTTTCTATTATTGTTAAGTTCCACCTTAATGCAAAGTGTTTCACAAGAGAAAAGGATAAAAAGTCTATGCACATCATTATCTTTATGTTAATTATTTTGTGCTTATAAGAGTTGATCACGTTATTCCTTAACTATCGGTGCATCACCCATTCCTTTATTTCTAGTCACATCTCCACATTTTCTCAAGAAGATTTAAATAGTTGTAGATTTTTTCAAACATCGTAGTTTTTTCAACTCGATATTTCATCATATGAACATAGTTTAGTAGGAATATGACCTTCTCTAGAGGTTCATCCCAAGGATTTAAGGTCCCACACCTTGGGTATGTTCCCATGTTGTATTGGATCATCTCGATGATTCAACGGGTGCATGATCCAAGAGACAACAATTACTTTTTCTAAATCAATGGCCAAACACTATAAACATTATCTATCATCCCTTAAGCTTTCACAAAGGCACAAGAGAAATCCAAAGCATACATCTAACACATTCATATAAGGAACAAGGGCTGAATTGGTCTACATACAAAACATAGGAGTGGTGTTCATTCTATTCCATCACACACATTTTACATACTTGGAAAAATATAGATCTATCCAACTATCATCATGTAACTTTCACAAAGGAAACCTAGGGCATGAACTAAAGATACACACATACACAAAGAACTACATGGATTATAAGAAGTAGTGCAGCCTCGGTCGTAAGTTCACTTTTCGAGTGACCATTGGGGTCGTATGACTCCCCATTTTGCATCTTTTTAATAGATCTGATGTGGTTTGTGGGCATGTTCAGGTAGTCATTTGTTTTGTAGGTTATAGGTATGACTAGTGATCCAACAATGAAACTAAATCGACAAAGAGAAACTAACAATGAATATCCTATTATCTAGAAAAGACTAGATTCTAAGCATCTGAGTAGACACAAGCACCTAGATCATTCACTAGTGCTTGGGGTGCTCCCCGTCCTCATGCGGATGCTTCATCTCCCAGTACATTCTTAGGTTTTTTAACCCTCATTGAGCCTTTGCGACATTGTACCCACTGTTTGAGTAGACACACACACCATATCACTCCCAAGTTTCACAAAATCAACTAAGTCATCATCCCTCTCTCATTTACTTAGGTTTTTATATCATTGAATGCTTATTGCTTGGACATTACTATATTTTATCACCTGAATATCATTTATTACAGTAGTTACTCTGAAATTAGATTTAATTCAAATTAGATTAAATCAATATCATTTCATATACTTTGTGTAGCAATGTTTATGTACACGTTTATGGTGCATTCACTCATAGTAGGAATGTTTCTACTTTTAACTCGTGTTTTATATTTTTTCATACTTTATTTTTTTGCTTTAGTGTTTATTTTTAGAAATTTGTGTGTTTGTGCATTGTTGAAATGTTTATGGACATTATTGGAACATTTTTTCACAATTTAGTGTCAATTTTGGCCTTTGTAATATTTATGCACAAGGTTGAAACATTTATACATAGTTTAATGTCATTTTTGGCCTCTGGAACATTTATACACACTAGTAAAATGTTTATGCACACTTTTGAAATGTTTCTACACGATTTAGTCTCATTTTTGTCTTCTAGAACATTTATGCATGTTGTTGAACATCTATGTACAATTTAGTGTCCATTTTGGTGTTTGGAATGTTTTTTTACATTTGTTAAAACATTTCTACACATGTTTGAAATTTTTTTATCATGACAATAATGTTTCGATTTAGTATATTATATTCCTTTTCATTGATTTTCTAACTTGTAGGAGGCACACCCTTCATTTTTAATAAACTACTAACTTTTTTGCAAATTTTTTTATGAAGACGTTGCAAATAAAAACACTCATCATTTAATCTAATCATTTTAGTATCTAACTTGTTTATTTGTTTTCATTAGTAAAATAACTTGCATGTTTAAACATCTAAGCAATTAAACTTGTTATTTACTTTCTTTTTCTTTTTTGTGTACGTCTTATACCATGTATGCTCTTCTCATGCATCGTAAGGTGATCTTGAGAATCAAAAGTGTTTTTGACATTTGTTCATGACCATAGTGTATTTTTATCCTAATTTTTTTGTACTTTACACAATTTATAATCACTTTGTGCTAACTTAGGGGGTCTTTTTTTGTTGTCTTTATACATTTATTTGCAACATCCTAATCGTGTGTGGAAGACAAAAATCCAAAAAAATAATAATAAATCATGTGCAAGGATTTAATTGTTTTGTAAATAATTTATTACACTTTACTTATTTTATTGTTTATTTTATTAATTTTCTTATTATATTGTTTATTAAATTCATTTGCTTAGTGTATTGTTTATTCAATTCATTGAATTACTATATTTTTTTCAATTTATTTAATTTTGTCTATTTATTGTTCAAACCTCATGTCAAACTATGTATGATCTTCCCATGTGCCATAAGGTGATGTTGGGAATAAACAATGGTTTATGGTATTTACCTTTTGTAGGGTTCGGTGACTTAGAGGTCATTACCAAAAAATTTAAACAAAGCTCATGTAGCAACGATCTATATAAATTTGATGGAGGAGTTATCATTTTTGGATAAGGTAGAGTTCATGATCTTGTGGCTTTCGTGACATGAGGAGGGACTAGACCCTCTAATACCTAGAGCCTAGATAACACCCATCGAGGTAGGAAGTTTTTTTTTCAATGAAGCTACATTAAATTGGATTGAGTGAAGGAAAGTTGAGATGTGACCCTCTAAACCACACTATTAGATAGTAATCCTCAATTTCATGTACGTAGGCCTCACATACCACAAGGTATATCAAGTAAACCCTAACAACCTTGTCAAGTCTAGCTTAACATATTTGCCACAATCATTTAGTTGTATCGAACACAACATTTCTCAAGATGTCCACCCCGTACCTTTAAGGAATATTGGTGATCTAATACATTATTGTAATCCTTCTTGATTAACATAGTTTGTGTGTTTTTAGCCCCTTACACTTGTATAAAAAAACCTAAAACCCTATTCAAGTCAAACCTTATTTTTCAAAGCAAATAACCTAAAACTCTATCCAAGTCCAAATCTATTTCCAAAATGTCAAAACACAAAAATTGTCTAAATCAAAACTCATTTTACAAAGTAATAAACTTAAAACTCTACCAAAATCAAATCCTTTCTTTCCAAACATAAACCAAAAACTTTGGAAAAACCATGAAACTCTAGACAAATAAAAGAAATTTCATCTAAAATCTAGTATCAAATTAAAAAAATGGCCAATCCTTTTGGTACTAATCCATTCTCCCATCAAAATGAGGACAATTATAACTATGCTTCAAGAAAATAATTGGCCAACCCTTTTGTTAGTAACCAATTCATTGATTAGAATGAAAATAATGATATCCAAAGTCTTACAAGCCAAAATGAATCCAATGTTGGTCATATTAATCCTAATCATACCATAGTTGACAAAAATTTGTGTCGAAACAAATACAAACTTCTCTTAAGGATCATAAACTAAGGATATAAGATTACATAAGATTTAATTCCTAAATGAATATCCAATATCATTAACCAAAATAATTCATCCACCTAAAACCCCCTCTTACACCTAGCAATATTTTATGTTCAACTTTACCAAATCTTGAATCCATCAACAAACACATTGATCCCAAAATCCCCACATCAAAACCAACATCGAAAAGGAGAATTTTTCCTCAACTAAAAAAACTCCCCACTTTAAAAATCACTTCATGCATGATCAAATTGAACAAAACAAATAATCATCCAATCCATTCTCCCATATAAACAATCATAATAATGACCATAAAAATAACCAAAAACATAAAAACCTTAAAAGCTAAATCCCAAGTTCAATAATAAGACCCCGAGTCGACTAAATCCTACTTCATCTTACCACCTCATATGAATCTTCATTAGGGAAACCTAAGTATTAATCCAAACAAAGACAATAGACTCCCTTATGTACTTCTTTTACCACCATCTTCCATCAACTACAAATGGTAAACATGATCACATATCCAAAATGAAACCATTCGACGAGGACTTCGCTAAACCATCTTGGTATTCATAAAATGAGCATTACAATTACCATAAAATCCAAATAATGTCAACAATTTTTTCCTAAAACTAAAAACTTCTTCCAAGAAGACCTCATCAACCAATTGGATATCCAACTTAAGAACAATGCCCCCATATCACTCAATAAAAAAATGAGGTCATATCCCCAAGCTTGATCAAATTAATATGTCACCAAATCCAAAATAAATAAATAAACATAAATTATATTTAATTTATTGGCTCTTTCCACCCTACACACAATCCAAAAAATCCACCACAAAATCCAAATCAAAAAAGAACGTCTATCATGATTTCCTCATAAGCCTTGTTAATCTTACCAAAAATAAAAAAAAACCATCAAAACCAAATCTATAGATTGTGCCACCATAACTAGGTAAATTGAAATCAATTTTTAACATATTCCTCTACCTACTCTTGAGATCCCATATAACCCTAGCCAATAGTTTGAGATGACTCACATATATATTTCCATCTTAGATCTTCTCAAAACACCATTATTCATTAGGTACATCTTATATACACCCCTTCACGATCCAAGAATCCCCTATGAAATTGACCCATCAAAATTCACTTATTGGTTAGAAATTTATCTCGCAACCCATGTCACATCTACATCCCAAACCAAAGATCTCCCATCCACATCCAAAAATCCACCATCTGAGTCTCATTTCATGATCAATGCTAAAGAATCAGAGAATGTGAAATTTAAAACAACTTTCATATAGCCAAGATTCTCCTACCTCCTAAAAGCCAGAAAAACCTAACATACACAAGCTAAAGGATCAAACATCTTATTAATCAGGAAATTCATCCTTCATTAGGGTATACCTCCTAATAAACAAGGAAATTTAATGTTCATATAATCCTCAACTTGATGACAACAACCTTTCATCATGCTTCCAATCGCTAACTTTCTTATCAAAATAAAACTATTTAAAACATGAACTACATAGGAAAATTCCTAAGAATTTACGAGCGAGGAGTTCACCAAAATATACCTATTTTTAATAATCTATGTCATCATGACATAGATTACAAACCTTTTGGAAACAACATCCACTTGTAGTGCATTCAAGGAGATTGTTTGCACCGATCCCTTTCATGACACCACCATCCAAACCATTCATCTTTACCACCAATCTCCTAACCCCATCACATGGAACCATCAAAATCAAATGAGCATCTTTTATCCCAATAAAGCTATCAAAAAATTCCTTGGAGTCAACGATGATATTCCACTAGTAGACCACATAAAGATATTTGAAATCAACTTGAACACAAAAATTATTGAGAAGTCAAGTCCCTTACTCCAAAAACATCTAAAAACCAATCCACAAAAATTCAAAAAAATAGAAAGATTGCAAAATCAAAATAAAAAACATCAAATAAATCCAAAAATTAAAATATTCAAAAAGCAAAAATAATTAAAAATAAAAACCATAAAAATAAAGGAAACAACAATCACAATAAAGTATTGCATCCACACAATTGTTCTCCCCTTCATTTCCATCCTTATGTACATCACCTATCACAATCTCTCACACATTCACATGTCATTCCAATCCCTTATCATTGCTTAATTAGATTCTTCATAAACATCGTGAGTGAAAAATATCTATGACAATCATTTTAATTGATCTATCACTATTGATTAAATCCAAGGATGATTTTCATAGATATTCCTAACACTATCATGCACTTCACAATCTTGTCCTAATGACCCCTAGCATATCTAGTGACACTATCTATTTTTGTTTACACAATCACTTCCACCCTCTCCATCAATCAACTAATGCTTCTTAACCCCTTATAAAACACAACCAATATAGATGAATATATTTTTAGTAACAAATCAAAAATAAACAACAAAACAATATCATATCTCTCTTTAGGGATGTCTCAAGTATATCTATAAGGGCTATAGACGTTTTCCTGGTAATAAAGCAATATTGTGACCAAAATTAGAAACATCTTTGTTGAGGCTTTAAATTCATGACTGAAAGTGAAGAAATGTATTTATTACCTACTACACATCCTTCATCTACCAATCATTCCTTCACATTGGCTAGTTTTTCTTCACTTACTACCTTTATATCTTCACTTCAAGAAACAATTCACTTTCACACACACACACACACACACACACATTGAGTTTCAACAAAATACATTGCTAATATGTTGTTAGGTTTTGTTTAGACCTTTTTAAACTCTTATTTGGTCATTTTTATCTCGAAATTTGGTACCTTCATCACCAATCTTCAAATCATCTGTCATAACCATCTATAACACTCACATTTTCCTTCTACTTCATTCAAAACATATGTGTACATCCAATATTGTTTACCATGGTTGGGGGAAACTTTTACCTCCCTATAGTAATCATTCCTTTAACAAGGTGCATTTCATGTCATTTATCCATTGTCACTTTTTATCCCATGTTATGTTGGGTGTAATGTCCACACTAGAACACAGCCAAAACATAGGTAAATTTTTTCTTATCAACCAAATTACTTCACCCACATAACAACAACACAATGTTTGAACCATAACATGACATACATCACTTCACATGCATCTTCAATACAAAGAAAAGGTGATGAAAACAAAGAAACATAAAAAAAATGTATAATATAACCAAGCCATCCAATGACTTGTTAGTTGGAAAATGATTCCACCACTTCTACTTATCCTTTCACCAAGGAAGGAAGAGTATCCTTTGGTTCCTCCAAAAACTTCATCTAATCGTGCATAAAAACACTCTTATCCCTTCATTAAGGCTAGTTTCTCCAACCTTTGTTTCCTCCCAAAATAATCAAACCCATACACCATAATAACACTTATCCCTCCACTATGGAAATACAAGTCCCCAACATACACACATACATAAACATACCCATGCATATAAATACCATCAAATAAATGAACATGTGCTCTAATGAGAAACTAATAAGAAACAAAATATTAAGAATAATGAGTGTGAAAAAATGACATTTCATTAATAATATGAGTCACATTATCAAGCCTTCTTATGAGACTTGTAAAGGGGAGGGATCATCATTGCAAACTACCACTTATCACTCCACTAGGAAATCCTGGCTAGCCTTTGGTTCCTCCCAATAAACATGCAATATAATATAACAAATATACACTTATCCCTCCACTTGAGACAACACTTATCACTCCACTAAGACTAGCCATAAATCCCCTTGGTTCCTCCATATGAACAAATAACTCCTTATTCCTCCCTTCACTAACATCACACTTATCCCTCCATAAACAATGATGTACCCCACCCCCATACTTTCATACATCTACGCAAGAAAAATTAAAATAAAACAAGAACCCATTTTCTCGACAAGTAAAGCACCATATAATATTATAACCATAAGAGAGATAAAATAAGGACCTTTCCCACAAAGCACATAGATTCCATGATTAGCATCTTCATCATAATTAGATTCTTTTGTGTTAAAATCATTGTGTTACACAACATGTAATGCTTATTAGAAGCATACGTTCTCATTTACAAATTACAAGTTTCTCATTTGATATTTTAATCACCAAGAATATACTCCTACTTTCATTTATATTACAATCATGTTAAGCATTTTGATATCATTTAAAGTTCACATGAGTCATGTAACACTTATTACGAGTAGGGAATTCATGTTCCCAAGAGATATGTCCCAACACAGAATGGGTCATTTAACTATTATTAAACAATTTAAGGTTGACCACCTATTATAAGAGATAAGGAAAATTCACTTTACATTGTGAATCCATCTTATTAGGTACCATTTGATAGTGGTAAAAGGCTACATGTTTTACATATTTGATCATACAACAATTGATGTACACCAAGAACATATGTTCTCGTCTCGAAATTTGCAAGTTTCCCATTTCATTCAAAACATTTGGTCACCAAGGATACTCTCCATTCACTTTCATCTTTGTTACAATAAGTTATGTCATTTAACCATTTAGTTTGCATCGTTCGTAAGGTGCACATATATCACCTACCATTTGTTTCAAGATGGGATTTATGTTACCAAGATACATGCTTCCACATGAAACATTCATTATGCTTTTATTGATAACAAGGGGTTTAAAGTCAAGTTTAAAAGTACAACTTCAAGTTTCCTATTAACCCTTCCACAACATCTTGTTACACACATTCAATAGTTGGATTCCATTACAAAGTATTGTCCCCAATTAACCTCTTAAGAGGTCTTGGGATTGAGTTGTGTTCCAATTACATCACTGGACCTCACCATGAGATCAAAATCAATGTGTAGACACAAAATCACGCACTTTATATTTACACCATGCCTCTAAGTATGTAATTATATGTATGATTCCTAAGTAAGAAAACTAGACATTAACAAGACTTGTTTTTATTTTACATTATGTTATCCTTTTTATACTCTTATGATTTACTTTTCTCGAACGGCTAATTTACTTTTGGAAATTAGACAACATGTGACCCAACTATGTATTTTCCACTTTATCCTGTGAACATCCGAGATAGTATTACCCATTAGGGACAAGAGCGCACATGTGTTACAATCCCCTTTGGGCGCTTCTTTCCTTTTCCCTCCTTTTCTCAACTTTGAAATGCCACATCACTTGTTATATTTACTAAATTACTACATATCACTTTGGGTCGACCTTTTTAGTTGTTAATGATGAAATTCAAACAAGGGAATCATATATATATATATATATACATGACTTACTCACTATTATTTGTGGCTAGGAAATTAAGGGTATTATCTCCTATCTACTACTTGGGAAAAGAACAACATTAAAGGACTGAATTATTCACTACATAAGAGGGGATATTTTTAAATTCTATCACACATTCATCTTAGGGGAAAATTAGTTGTATCTCGTTATATTTGTGTGATTAGCACAAGGGAAACCTATATTCAAGTGACATCATTCTATCACACACACACACACATGAACTACATAGAGTTTGTAATATAATGAAAATTTCGAAAGTGAAAATCACATGGGGTCACCGCGAGGTTAGTATGACTCAAGCATATACATTATTTATTTCATTTAATGTTTGTTTGAGCGTTGGGCAAGTAGCTAGGGTTTGTGTGGTAGGTTCAGGTGTGACAATAAAAACCCACAATGAAGCTAGAGAGATAAAGAACAAAAGGAATAATACATTATCAAACCCTGAAAAGATCAGAAGCAGATTATTTTCCAGGACATTAACGCTCAGTTCAAGCACTAGTGCCCTAGTGGTCATGTCCTTATCTAAATGGTTTTGTCTCAAATTCCAACTTTCTAGATGAAGCATGCCCACCCAAATCTAGTCCTGCTCCACCCGCTTTCCAGTAAAGAATCATCCTAGATATCTAGATAAGCTAATTCATTCTCATCTCACGATTGTTTACACTTGCTTTTCTTTTGCATGATAGATATTTCTTATTACCGTTAATATATTTGATCTCATCCCTTTGATAAAAATTTAATTTATGTTAAATCAATTGGTGAACCTAATCCATGCACGCCATTTACCATATCTCTTTGTTTCCTACCATGGCTAGCACCTCCCATGAGTTTACCATTGAAAATATTAACAACCTAAATACATATCTTGCTTATCATATTGAGAAATTAGATCTCTTACTATTTCTTTCTCATGAAGAATCCCAATAGATCTTTGAATCTACTCCTCTAGACACTATCATTATCCCCAATACAATCCCTACATCATATGTTCCACTTTCCTCCCCTTGCACCAATTTAGGGAATCCACCAACCATGTTCCTATTTCCACACATAACACTCACCTTTCTTCCCCTCTCATTCCCCATATCCGACCTAGTACTTCTTCAGGAACCCGTGCCTTAGAGTTTTTGCATCATGATTTACAAGCTCAAAATTTTCAATTACAATAGGCCTCTTCTTCTTCTTCTTCTCCATATCTTGATTATTTTCTTCTTCTTCATAGTCCTCTTGCACCCAAGGTTTTTTTACTATCCACTTCCTTCCAATTTTTCCTCCCCTAATTTTCATCTATTTGGTGGAAGTTAAGATCCCCAAGAACACCTTAGATCATTTCATGTTGCATGTTTGGATCATGCATGTGATGATACATTATTGACTAAGTCATTTCTTAGGAGCTTATAGGTTTATGCTTTGTGATGGTTTTATGACTTACCTTTGTACTATGTAATTTATTTTACTCCTTTAGCAAATATATTTTTAGCTCACTTTTCTATGAATATTGGAATGAAAATATCATATGCACAAATGGCCAAAATGAGGCAAGTCTCTAATGAACATCTTAGTGATTATGTTTTATGCTAATAGAATATTTTTATACAATGAAAAATGTCTTAGTTGAATATGAATTGTAAGATATTTTTCTCCAAAGCCTACTACCTCATTTGCAAGAATTTTTTATATTTGAATCCTTTCACTCTTTTGATCATCTATGTCATACTGTGAAAATACGTGAAATCAAGTTACTTTCTTTAGGAAAACTTAAATATGGTGCTAATATTTTTGATCAATCTACTAACAAGTTCCCAAGTAAATATGCCTTTAAGGGTAAGCCTAGTGAATCTAAACCTACTGTCAATGCTATGTCTCAACCCATGAAGCTCTAATTACAACCTATACAATTCATTTTTACTAGATTTCCATATCCACCACATGTTATTGTCTCAACTCATAGAAAGTAATTTGATTTCTCTTCTCGACTCCTCTTAAAATATAGATCCTAATATGCTTCATGGCAAGAACTTTGATGAAAATGCAAACGTGATTACCATATATGCAATGACCATTCTACTGAAAGGTGTTTCAAGCTTGACATTTAATCTAAGATATGATTAACAATAATGACATTGAGCTACATGAATCTACTATTTTTATTCATAAATCTACTAATTATAATGGAAATATTAAAATTTTCAATGATCCACTACCTAAGCAAGAAAAATCAGCCCTTGAGTCCTCTTTAAATCATGTATATCATGTTACTCATCCTTCTGCACCTTTAAATCATCCTCTTGGATTTCTTGTCGGCACTACTAAATCTCCCTTCACTATCATTACTTTTTCTAATGTTGATTTTCATGCCTCTTTTTCATCACATTAATGATTTTATTTTTCCTCATACTACTAGTAATGTGATGGTGCACCCTACTTACAAATCAAATGCATGCTCAATATCTTTCTTGCAAGCTATCAGTTTTCCATTATCTTAGATGACCCGTAAATCACCTACTTCTCATGGGCATGTCATTCTTCAAATCATTGTTTATCTCCTCACTATCTCTATGTATTTCTCTATTGGATCTATAGTTATGCATTGTGACATGGTCTTAGGAATTCCTTGGCTTAGGGATGCCAAATATGTGCCATCCATAGTTCACTTATGCCTTCAGGTTGTATATGAGCATCATGTTATCATTATTCGAGGCATCCCATCATGGAAAAATTTATACCGGATTATATTATTCCTAGACCTTCAATCAATGTTACACCTACTACTACATCTATTACTAATAGTCATATGGCTTTGACATGTAATAATTTTTAATAGGAATCATGTCTCTTCTAGTGCTACTTTTACACCTTCACCTAGGTCTCCTACACATGTGAATTTTGTTTCTTTACCATAACGGATACATCGGTCTTATAGTCTACCTCATAGGAACAAGTCTACACATCAGATACATAATTCACTTAGCACATATAGGCATCCTTCGTGGTAGCATTCCATATAGGCATGATACAATCCTTCCATACATACCTTGTCCCATACAATTTCTATGGAACATCGAGTCTTAGATCATGTGCACATGCGTACCTCCTTCACGATAGTAGACAGTGGGACCTTTCCCCTACACTCATTGGATAGATCACCATCACATTCACACTTTGGGGATACTTCTCCCCTTGTTACCCAATGACATAATATTAATCTAGGTTCAAACACAACTATTGAGGGTGCAATTACCTACATGGACCTCACTTTTTACATACTCCTGGGAGAAATATTTCTCCTCTCTCCTAGACATAGTATTTTAAATTCTAATAATTCAAACAAATTCACATATTGGAAACATTCAAAAAATACTAGCTTAGATCTTGATTGGATGTATACTTTATTTCTTACACTATTCTATGTTGCACATTGTTTACCATGTTACCTTGATTCATGGTATGCTATATCATTTTTCTATACACACATGGTACTTTGAGGTGAATGAAGGATATCTATATATTATCATGTGATGTATGATTCTTGAAATTATTCTTTACCAGTCCCACTAAGTCTCTTGGGGGCATCTACCTTTTCTACTTCTCCACATTCAATTTCTATCAATGGAATATCTACTAATTTCATTCATATTTTCAGTTGTATACATCGTGGCATACTATTAGTCTTTTCTAACATGCTTCATATCTACACTTTTCCTTACAGCCTAGTTCTAATCATGGTTACCTAATTTTCTTACGTTTGGTATCTTTTACTCGTGTCTTATTTCACGTTGTTTACGCTTTTTCCCTATCCTTGATTGATTGTATTGTCTTTAAGGGTTTAAGTGTCTCATGACATCCTAAGTGGTGTCCAATGTATTAAACTAGATACTTGTTGTGTTTTGTTATATTACTGAATTTTTACTAGTTTTTATTACATCATGCCATGCTTGTTTGTGACTAACACTTTTTGCTAGCTTTTCCCATTGTTTTGCATATGTCAGGATTCTTACCATGCACATTCCATATTCCCCACTAAGATTTCTATTTCAGATATACACATCAACTTCAAATTTCCTTGTTTGGGTCATGCTCACATATGTTAATCTCCCACACCCAAAATGAGTGGGGGAAATCATCGGGTTCTTATTTCACCCTCTCAATAGTTTAGAAACTCAACACATGTTAATTTATGAGGGCATCACAATAGGATATAATAGGTACTTCTTGAATTTTATATCTTTAAATTCCAACAAAACATATTGAAACTATTTATGTTTCATTAATTAGGAAGCCATTACAACATCTAAAATGCAACTCACTATGGATCAATCTATCCCTCTTAGGGTTATAATTACTAGCGCCTCCTAGGGTCAAGCCTCTCTCTCTCTCTCTCTCAACAGCGGTTCGAAACTTGACACATGTTAATTGATGAGGGCATCATAATAGGATATAACAGTACTTCTTGAGTTTTATATCTTTAAATTCCAATAAAACATATTAAAACTATTTATGTTTCATTAATTAGGAAGCCATTACAACATCTAAAATGCAACTCGCTATGGATCACTCTATCCCTCTTAGGGTTACAATTACTAGCGCCTCCTAGGCCCAAGCCTATCTCTCTTTCTCTCTCAACAATTCAAAACTCAACACATGTTAATTGATGAGGGCATCATAATAGGATATAACGGGTACTTCTTGAGTTTTATCTCTTTAAAGTCCAACAAAACATATTGAAACTATTTATGTTTATTAATTAGGAAGCCATTACAACATCTAAAATGTAACTCGTTATGGATCACTCTATCCCTTTTAGGGTTACTGATTGCTAGCGTCTCTCTCTCTCTCTCTCTCTCTCTCTCTCAGCTCTCTCTCTCTCTCTCTCTCTCTCTCTCTCTCTCTCTCTCTCTCTCTCTGCCATTGTCCCTTTTACGTGCCTCAAGCTCTACCAATTTTCTAGCTTTGGCTAATTTTATCTACCCCTCAACAACCTTAAAAAAACCTAATTGGATCATCTTCTATTTATAACTATACGCTCCTATATTTTCTTTCTTCTCTCTCTATGAGCTAGCTCCCCTATTCTCCCACTTAGACTTTAAATTTGAATTTGAATTCTTTAATGCTCTTATCTCAGTGATCTTTTTCATCCAATCCCTTCGTGCCAAGTTATTTGGTGGTTGGATTATCCTTATCGGTCATTCCATCGTTAATTCACTATCACCCACATGACCATACAAATCCGTTATGCTCATCCTTTCTCTCGTCATTATCTCTATGTCCTTATCACCTCATGATCCATTCTATGATATTTCATTACATTCTCCTTTATCTCTTTGCATTCCCTTTCTTTCTTGCTCCCTCTCATGCTCAGTTGCTATTCTTCAACCAATTCTTTGCATACTATTTATTCATACACTGCACCTTCCTTCTCCAAAGTGCACACTTCTTCACTTACCTTCACATATTTTATGCCTTCTCATGGAGCCATCTTCCACCACTTTTACATTTTCCCCTTCTTCTCACCTTGGGATTCCATTTCTATGTGTTCCCTTGCTCCTTAGCCTTTTTCTTTGGCCTTCTCTTTTCTCAACAAAATCCTCCTCATATGCCATATTTTATCTCATGCACATTTTTTTTTGCACGCCTCTATACTTGTGGCTTCAAACCACTTCTCTCGTTGTCTTCACTACTTTCTCGCACAAATTTCCTTGTTTTTGGTCTACTTCTCATGTCCTTCTCCCTTCTCTCAACTAGTTACCTCGTGGTCGGCATTCTACTAATCTTTCCTCTTCCTTCCTTTTGACACTATCATCCTCGTGTGTCATTTTTAACTGATGTGCCCTTTCTGCTATGCATAATTATTCTTAAGTGGATTGAGCCACTCTACCTTCTCTTCATATTCTCATCGGTCTTTTCATGGGACCTTCCATCTTTCTTTTGGCATCTCCCCATCCTATTGTGTGCCTCCTTTTTGCACTTTCCTTTCCTTCTATTGTGTGTTCATTAGTTATCATGCACCCTACTAGTGAGGTTTTTCTAAGTTTTAGGATGCCCTCGTATCATTGTTACATAACATAATCAAAATAAATAGAGTTAAAAATTGATTCAAAATTAGGCTTGGGCCGAAAAAATAAGGACAAAAACACACGATACGCACAAGAACGATGGGCGTTAGTTCCCCACAAGGGTGGTATTGTCTTGGGAGTAGATATGGGTATAATATAGGTTCAACAGGTTTCCAATGATAATATTTTCCAATTTCCAATAGTACATACTCGCTTAAAGGTTACTATCGGGTATGATATGAATAAAATCAATGGAAAGTTGAATACTTTGGGCAAGGGAACTAATTACTCCATTTTCTTAGTATTAAATAGGTAATGCCACCTACGGAATATGTAGGATAGTGATATGTGTGAAAAAATGTGTCATCCATGACCAGTTTCTATAGGGTTTGTGGCCATTTTATAGTGGCACTTATATGCGAGGAAGTGTCAGCAGCTTGGAGGGAAAATCTTACAACTCTCCCAATAATCTTCCCTTGGCGACATGACACCTAAATCCTTAGTATGGTGATAGCACACATAAATTCTTAGTTTGGTGATAGTAAGCCTAAATCCTTAGTACTCTTCCAACCATCTCCAAGCCAACAAACACACAAGAAAAATTCTATCTCTTCTATCATGGCATTCAGGTGTATTTTATCCTTGATTCACTTATTTTTCAATACGCATTTCTATTTTCACACTTACCAAGTTAAAGTTCAATTTCATTTATCATGAGATTGACTACACTATTTTATTTTGTACACTTTTACCTTACTTTGACAAAAGGCAACACATAAATGGAACATGAAGCAATTTCAAGCACGAGACAATATTCAAGGAAAAAACACAGACATCATTTCCACTACACACACAAGGTCACCCCTAAAATCCTTACCCTCTCTTATATTATATGATAAAAATTATATAATCTCCATTCAACATGATATCAATTATAATCTTCATTCAACACGTTATTGGCTACAACCTCCTTTAACTCTTTAGAAAGTACGCTCTACTTATCTATTTTATGCTACTGAATATTCATTCACTAGCATAAAGTGGGGTAAACATGGACATGAAATAAAACACTCTATTTACATCACACCTCTAAGTATGTCATTATATGCATGATTCCTAAGCAAGAAAACTAGACATTAACAACATTTATTTTGCTTTTACATTGCTTTATCCTTTTTATACTCTTATCATTTGATTTTCTCAAATTCCTAATTCACTTTTAGACATTGGAAAACATGTGAAACAACTCCATATTTTCTATTATATCATCCAAATATCCTAGAAATGACCACCCAATAGGGACAGGAGCACCTGTTGAGGCACTTTTGTCCTTTTCCTTCCTTTTCTCAAATTTGAAATGCCACATCACTTGTTATCTTTTCTAAATTACTACCTATCACTTTGGGTTGGTATTTTTAGTTGTTAATGATGAAATTCAAACAAGGGAATCATATATATACATGAATTACTCACTATTATTAGGGGTTGGGTGTTTCGAGCTATTACCTCCTATCTACCACTTGGGAAAAAAACAACATTTAAAGATCGCTTTTGGGCTGCATTAGTCACTTTGCATAAAAGGGGATATTTGTGAATTCTATCTCACATATTTATCTTGGGGGAAAAGTAGTTATATCATGTTATATTTGTGTGATGACACAAAGGTAACCTAGCTTTGAGGGACATCATTCTATCAAGCACACACTAGAACTATATAGAGTCTGAAATATAGTGCAATGTTCGGTGAAAATTATATTGGCGTGATCATTGAGGTCAGTTTGACTCAAGTATATGCATTATTTATTTTATCTAATGTTTACTTGAGCCTTATGCAGGTATCTAGGGTTTATTTTTTAGGTTTAAGTGCAATGATTAAAACCTATAGTGAAGCTAGAATAACAAATAAAGAAATGAAGAAGACATTATCGACACCTTGAAAAGATTACAAGTAGAGAATTTACTAGCACACTAGCGCCCAATTCGGACACTAGCGTCAGGTGGTCTGTCCTTCTCTAGGAATTTATGTCCAAAGGATTTTCAGATTCCATTTTTCCAGATGAAGCATACCTATTCTAGATCTAACATGTTCCACTTAGTTTCCAGCCTAGAACTAACCTAGATCTCTAGATACAAGCTAAGTCATTCTCATCTCACTATTGTTTACACTTTCTTTTATTTTGCATAATATATATTGTTTATTACTGTTATATCGATTTGATCTTAGTACTCGATAAAGATTTAATTATTTTTTAAATCACAATGTTACCATGCTATTCTTTTTCCACCAAAATTTTTACATTAAGATTATCTATTTATTCATTAAGATGAAAGGTGAGAATGTTATAGATTAAACATACAACTTAATTTTCATGCGGTACAAAATAAATGACCATTCACCTATTATTCACAATATATACAACCCATTGTAGGGTCAATCTAAATAGATAAAAAATACCCATCACATAAGGACTTTATACAATTTACGTCATTTCCTTGTCACAAGTCTAGTTAAAACTTTCTATTTCTAATATTATAAAGGGAACAATTTTAGTGGTTAACATCAAATACATTTTTCGTAGATACAATAATAAATGACCCTCCAAAGGCCTTAGGTTTAGTTTATTCAAAATTGTACTTGAAGGGTCTAAGGACGAATTTATTCCAATACATAAGGTCCACAACCCACTATAGGGAGAACACTAGGGAACAATTAGGCATTCTTATCTCTCAAAACCTTTTCTCATACCCACAATATTCCTTTTCATTTTTCAAGATACACACTCTTGCCTAAAGGGTTTAATAAGCTCACTCATACTAGAGTCCTTAGTATTAGACATGTTGTTGGGCCAAATTCATTACAAAGGAAATTGTATCAAAATTTTCCCTCATACACCAAGGTTAACTGAGATTAGGAACACAAAAATAGAATTAAAGAGCTCGTTTATTTTTTCAATAGTTTAAGTGCTTAAGTATACCACCTTACATTGTCAAACATTACAAGAATTACCATGGTATTCAAATACCATTCATTGATGTAATAGAACTATAAAACACCATGTATGATTTAAAACTTCATATCGATTACAATACAAACATGGTATAAACTAAATTTTATTATTTTAATTCATATAACAAGAACAATTACTCAAATAAAATGTGTTTCTCATTTCATCAAAAATACACATTTTACAAGTTATAAACAACTTTAAACTCAAAATTCATTAATCATCCTAATCTCGCCACGTTACCTACAACCTACCGATTATATAAACATGGTCAAGAAAATGTTGGCATGGACCCACCCCTCCTATCTAACACATTATCAAGACTCACAACATCAATTCAAAGTTAGAGAGAGATAACAAAATATTTACTTTCCATAATTTTCAAACCAAGACAACTTTTTAGGATTTAGAGAGAGAAAACATTCATTTTATTTTACACAAGTAAACCAATACATTTCCATGATTATATATAGCAAAAGATGAAAAAATAAATTTTTATTCATAACATTTAAATTCCAAAATATTTTCAGAGTATTACCAAGTTTTACAACCTCTAACATGGTTCTCATTCCCATTGTCGCTATAGGGGTCTAGGTAAATGTGTCAAATTACACGATTCTAACTTTTCATTAATTGTCTTGTTTAAGTGTACTAGATAATGTATATAATATCATCATACATAATTCCAAACATCACACTATTTTTTACCCATCGAATGAACCTTGGAGGGTCAACATAGGTCCATGATCCTAGGCTGCGTTCTTTGTGAAAAATAGCCCAAGTGGCCACGTAAAGTGCCTACAAAAAGGGTGTGAACCATCCCGATGGAATTTTTAATAGTACTAACCTATTATTTACCATACAAAGAATCATGATAAGCTGATGGGGTCCAAAACCGGTAAATATATCTCAACCGAAAATAATTTTTTGGAGCCGGTTGGTTTGAATTCAATTATTTTCTCTTTAACAAACTAAGCCAAGTTGGCTCCAACATAGATTCACAAAATGCACTTTTTAGAGGAAATGGGTCAAATGAAACACGCTAATCCATTCTATTTATATAAATGAAGAGTTTTTAGTGACATATTTTATTTCTAGAATCTATAGGCACAAAATTTGAGATGATTCTAGGAGGGTTCGGTCATAGCAAGCGGTTGCTCCCACCAACTAGTATTTCAAGTATTCAAGAAACCCACTTTGTTAACCCATTAAAAATTATTTTAGCAATGTGTATTTATTGGAATGATGTCATCATATGACAAAGAATACGTTGCAATAGTTTAAAAGTAGTAAGGAGGTTTAGAGACATTTTACATGACCTTTTTAGAGGTATTCGACATTACTTGAGGATTGTTTAAAATTTCCAAATTTGTAGTTTAGAGCACATTTATCATTCCAAATTGACTATAATGGAACATAAACAATGGTGATCGTGTTTTAGGTTTTTATTATCAATTTCATAGCCTATTTTTTCGATATGTCATCCAAGGTGACTATTTACGACATTGGTTTAACATGATGTGGAAACTATTTTATGCGGTTTGTAATATGATTTGAAAACAATACATTAATAACAAGATTGATTTCATATTTAAGGTTTAATCTAATATAAAGGGAGTGAAAATTTCAAAAGCAAGTTGGAGAGGAGGAATGGAATCCATGCATGTATTGATATGGTGAGGAATAGTTATGGAGTTTGACATTACATGTGTAAGTTATATTGGTTTAAGGGGTTCTACGGCCTTTTCATCAAACCCATTGTGTGCCTACTCTATAATTGTTGTTTTTGATGAGAAAACAACTCTTTGAATCATTATATTGAATAGTTTTACATGCCTTCTCTACACTTCCTTAGACTCTAGAGATCTATGCAAAGTTAGAGAAATTTTCCTATGGAGAAGAAAACAACCGAGTATTTTTCCAGATTTAAACATGAAATGAATAACACATATAGGGAGGAGAGGAAAATACTCCCCTTTAATTCATCAATATCCTTTCCTTTTGAATGAAAACCCATATGCCCACTCCTACATAGATGTTTGACAAGAAAACATAAGCTGCAACATTTTGATTATCCCGCTCAAAAGAAGAGTTGTTGTAAGTAACAGTGACTCCATACTTTTATGTTCTCTTCAACCATCAACCAAACACATCCAAATAGTTTCCTTGGGTTTAATTGGCACGTTGATGATAAGAGTTTAGAATTTCTGAAAGATAGATGACATGGCAAATAATGTTTGATTTTGGGCCTGATTTAAAGAGGATCTCATACCATTGAAGTATTAACAACCCTCCTCCACAAACATGTTTGGTTGCCTACTAATAAAACAAAAAATGAATCTTACATGGTCAGGTATGTTACATATGCCCAAATATCTTTGATGTGTTTGAAAAATAGTCCATGCACCTAAGAATGCTTCCACATTTTCCACGCATATCTACCAAAACAATTACAAAAACAACATCCGATAAAAATACCCTCTCCTTATGCTTTGATGCACATCCATACCATGTTTCAAAGCTCATATTTTAGTGTAGGAAGGAGAAAATGTTGGAAATTTTGTGAATTTTAGTTTGGTGCCTACCAAAGCATTTGCTTTAGAGTTTCTACGATCTGTTTCCAACAGGCCAAAAGAAAAGAAACACTACAAACTACTCCTTTCTCGAATTTCCCCCTAAGGCTCTTCTCTATTTGTTTATATATATTTTATTTTATTATATATATTTTATTTTATTATAATTAATCGTAAATATATGTATATATTTTATTTTAAATATACTTTCATTAATTTTTACATTTCGTTTTAATAGTTCAATACTCAATTTTTTTATTTACATTATTAATATCATTACAAACGTGTTTCACATCCTCGGAATAAATGTTACCACAATTCAATTAACTCATACACATTTGTATGATAACCTCACATTGAGGTCAAACATAAAATTGTGATATTGGATACAAGGCATCATTTTGTAAAATGGGCCCCGCACTCTCCGAATGGGCTTAACAAATGAGGCATTACATTGTGGTAGTCTATGGCCCAAAATTAACTAGTGCTTGAGGGAGGATGTTATACCAAATCCTTCACTCATCAATCTTACGATCATCAATCATCCATTAACCAATATGACCAAATAGTCATCTAACTTATGAAATCACCCTATTGAGCCCTTCACAAAATTCGGTGAAGTGTCTCATCGATCAAGATTTCCAAGTCCATGTCTATCTAGTCAATCATATAGATCTGATCACATATATAATTTCTTGGGGTTAATCATCCAATATTGCTTATACAAAACCTACTCATATGATCGAGAAACCATGCCTCGTCTTCAAATTTTACGTTACATCTTATCTCCTAAATCATATGACCCACAAAGGGGCAACATTATCCCTACTTATAACATATCAAACAATCCATAAAGGCCAACCTTTTCCCTAATTAAAACATGTAAACATTAGAAACAATCGTTGTTTAAGTTCACACCATTCAAAAAAATTGAAACACATTTAAACATAATTTCATCAAAAACATCCAAAATATTGAAAAATCCAAAATCCAAAAGCATCAAGAAAAACCTAAAAATCAAAAACATGAAAAATAAAAAAACATCTATAATATCGGATCAAATATAAAAATACAAAATCTAAAAATAATAGAAAACAGAAAACAATCTCACTATTATCTTAACCGCCTTGTCAAATATGGTTTTGGAGCTTATAAATTGGCCATAGACGATGGTGATGAAATATGTGAACCCATGAATATCATGCACCTCAAACACTTCTACACATGAGTGCAACTTAAAAAAACAAAAAAATAATTATAAAACTACAAAATGTAAAGTGGTGAAAACCATGCTTATGGAACCTTGGATAAGTACCATGATGAAAAATAGTTTCCAGAATCATGCTCAGGTCCTATTGATTACAAGTACCTATTACTAGGGGTATGACCAGTCTACCCTAGTTTAATCAATCCATTCCATCTACACTTGGTTGGTTACTTAGTAATGTGACTTTTATGTCAATGATTCAAACCATATTTTTGCATGCCACATTTGGTTTTGGCCTCAATAAAGTCTTGGACTAGTTTGAAACATGGTGTAGGGAACTCTCTTGGTTTCCTAGCTATCTTTAGGGGCACATTTATGTAGGATCCCTTATACATATCCAAAAATCCAAAAACACATAAAACAAGAAAAATCCAAAAACATTCATAACAATATCAAAATCCGAAAAACATCCAAAAATATAAAATGTCAAAAACATTCAAAGCAATTAAGAATAATCTAAAATCCTGCAAGTACCCAACACTAGTTTTTGACAAGTGGAACATCACGATCACACTCTACAAATGAGATACACTATTTTTTCATCCAAGTATCCCAAGCATATATCATTTCTTAGGGAAAAACATGATAAAATTGTCATTTTCCAAGACACATTGGTCCCTATCCACCTCTCTTACGTACATCGTCACCCAAGGAAACATCATTACCCTTGTCACATTCCTCCATCACTTAATACTAAACATGAAAAAAAAAAATCCATTTCTATTATTTTGTGTGTGTTTTCTTGTTCTTTTTTAATTGCATTGCATTTGTATTTAATTTTTAATCAATCCTATGGCATATTACAACATTGTCATTATGGTTTTCAAATCCATATTTCCTATTGTTTTATGCTACATCAAATAATGGTTGCATACCACAATATCATCCCATTTGACTACCATATATCATTTATCTACCATTTTCCTCATCGATATTCTATATAACATTCCTCTATTATCTAACTTAAATTCTAGCCTTCACCATATTCTTTTATCTTGTCAACCGTTTCTCCTAGGGGCATCTCTTTTTGAAATAGTCATATTCCTTGAAAAATCAGCTTATCGATCCCTTTAGACAAGCCTCTAAAGTGGCCCATCAACAAAAATTTCCAAGTGTCATCTATATTGCAAAATTGGCCTATTAATCCATTTACACAATCTATTAAAGTGAACCATCAATCAACATTTTCAAGTCCCTCTCTATTCATATTATCTATAACAGTAGGAACTTCTTTACCATGATCTTTTCTCCACCTTTAAATATCCTTGTTGATTCCTCTATTACCATATAAACTCTTGAGGGGCATCACCCTCATAAATCTCATCATTTTTCTTCCAAAATCTATCTATTTTTACTACTTTCTTTCAAAGGGTGAGACTATTGTGATACCCTCCCAAAGAGGGGAAAATGTAGACATCCCAAATCTAACACTCCTAAATCACTCTTAAATCTTCCTAAACATCATAAAATTCTCTTTAACCATTTCTTCATTAATTAATTAAATTCACTTCTTCACATCTACTTCCCATAATATCCCATAGACAACTAATCCTACTTAATTGCTCTTAATCATAATTAATAAATTATTAATCTTGCATTCATCAAGATCAACTGACATATCTAATTGAAAATCTATATAAATAACCTTCCAATGGTTAAATAAAACATAATTTCAAGTAAGCTTTCTATTTTTATAAACCTAGCCAAATTGAGAAACCCTCTTGATGTAAGAGCCTACCAAAGCTAGATATTGCTTCCAATTATAAAAATATCCTTGTATCATCATCCCTCCTCTGTAACCATGTTGTTATATCTTGTATAATCAATTTTCAAAGCATCTACATATCAAAAGAAAATCCAATAGACAAGGTAGGTTTGTATTTTATAGTTTTATTTATGCATTTAATGATTCCTCTTACATGTTTTATCTTGATGTCTTTTGTTTGAATTATAGACTAGGTTTTCAGCTAAATGTTTATATTTTAGTAAGTGCATATGAGATTGAGATTGAGATTATTAGGGGGTGGAACTTTTATTCCTTATGCAAATAAGTATGAATGCTTGTGTGAATATGGATGAATGTTTAGTCATGAGAATTCTTGTTGTTGACAAAAAGGAGGGATTACATGGAATGTTTAACCTTATTAAATTTTATTGTTAGATTATTTTATAAAAAAGTGTGCCCCTATTTAAATATGGACATGCATAGTTATATCACATATGGTGTAATGTTAATGCCAATGGTTTGTAAGGCCAATGGGCTCCTTTGTATACAAGTTGATATTTAAACCACTTTATAAATAAATGAATTTTTATATATGATTTAATATACCAATAAACAAATAATGTGCCATTTACCTTTAATCACTATCACAACAATGGGTACCCTACCAACTACTAGGCCCTCTTCCCTATTTGTAGTACCTTAACTTTGGTTTGAGGCATAATTAGGCTTTTTGAATTTTTATTAATATTTGGTCTAAAACACATAATTGGCATTATTCATACATAATTATTTATTTTAAACAACATCTAATTTTTAGGATTTTTTTATTCTTATATATTACATTACAATAATCCCTTTATTTTGTAGTGCCCTAAATACGGACTAATGATATTTGGAAATTATCCTTGTTATTTATCTTAGACCATTTCATTTTATGTACTCAATCGACTTATTTTTGTAATGTCCCCAAATGGACACTTTAACACTTCCAATGGATTTACCACAAATCTGATCTTAAAATGAACAATATAAAAAATATAAAGATGCAGATATAAATTAATAATAGAAAATGCGACTTGCCTACGGGATGAAATTTATCCAAAACTAAAGCAAAATCACTCTTTTATCATCAAAATCAGATTAATTGATTTTATTATTGAAAAGTACCATATTGGATCCAAATAGAAGGTTGAAATATTTATTAAAAATCTGCATTTGCACCCTTCAAAGAAACAACTGAAAATACCTATTAATTGGCCCAAAAATTACTAAAAGTGGTTGATCTAGTATCCAAAAATCTGATTTAAGAACAACAACTCATATCTGATCATAAACAAATCTATATCACTCCAAAGATCTCTCTATATGGTTTGAGTCACCATGAACAAGCTGGAAAATAAAGGGGCATCAAAACAACAATCATCCTCCTTAAAACCCTAGCCCAAATATGAAAATATATCCTTCATACACTACTGGAAAACACAATAGAAGAATATTTTTATTCTTCTTCCAATCCTCAAGAGGGTTTTTGTCCTCTAGAGCTAACTACAAAGGGTTTTCATCCTTTGGAGTTGTTATGAAAAACTTACAAGCTAACTCTAAAATTCAGAATTTTTCATAAAATAAAAGAGATTCCTTTCCAAGCAAGTCGACTTGCTTTTATAAAAAAATTGCTTTGTAGTCACCCATAACCACCAATCATGTCATTTTATCTCATTTAATTCTTTTTGGATTTTTTCCCCTTTCCTACATGGATCACATTTTCCTCTAGGGGGAAATTAAAACATAAAGTAACTTTCCTTTTATTTTTATTTAGTCATTAATAAATTAATATAAGTGCTTATGATAAAATTTCTTTTATGCACTTTATAATTAATTCATTAATACTAAGTTTCCCTTTTATTCACCTCTTATCCACCAGGAAACAAAATTGGGCTATGGGTCTTTGACTTGTTATTTTAGAGAAAGGGACATTTTGGTCCTCCCTTCCCCAAATTGCTTGCCCTCAAGCAAATTCAAACTTGGATGCTCCAAAATTGTTACACCTTCCCATGTAGCATCCTCAAGTGGTAGACCCTTCCATTGTACCAAATACTCTCTGATGACTCTATTCCTTAGCTTCCTTTCATGAACATCCATGATAGTTTTTGGTTCTAGCACCAATTTTCCCTCATCATCAAGAGGCAACTCCATGGAAGGAGTGATATGTTGTCCTAATGCCTTTTTGAGGCATGAAACATGAAAGACATTATGAATTTTGCTTTGTGCTGGAAGTTCTAGGTCATATGCAACATTCCCTACCTTCTTTATGACCTTGTAGGGACCATAAAACCTTGGTTTTAGCTTTTATGCTCCCTTCCCTTTGAGGGAAGATTGTCTATAGGGCTACAATCTCGGAAAACTATATCTCCCACCTCAAATGACCTTTCAACTCTTTGTTGACCTACATATAAATTCTGCTAATTTTAGGCATATAAAAGGTTGTCTTTGAGTGTTTTTATGATGTCTTAACTCTGTTGTACTAAATATCTATCCCTGAACTATACTACCTGGAATGACAACATCCAAAAAATAAAAAGCATCATAACTATATAAACGCCTTGAAGGTGACATACTAATAGACATTTGAGAATAAGTGTTATAGAAAAACTCCCCAAATACAACCATTTGATCCATGTTGATTGTTAACTGTCACAAAACTTCTTAAGTACCCTTCAATCTATTTTTTGACAATTTTGGTTTGCCCATCCATTTGAGGATGGTAGCTTGTACTAGGAGTCAACTTTGTACCTAAAAGAGTTCTCACCAAAAATAACTCAGAAATTTGTTATCCTTATCACTTACAATGTTCTTTGGTAGCCCATGAAGTCTGAAAACCTCCTTAAAAATTCCAACCACTAGTGGTCCATCAAACTTAGTGGGAAGAGGGAAAAAATTTCATACTTAGTCAATCTATCCACCACAACATAAATAACACTCTTACCTTGCACCGTGGGAAGACCGGTGATGAAATCCATAGAAATATTTTTCCAAATTTGATTTGGAATTGGTAGAGACTATAAAATACCTACTAAAAATTCATGTAAGACATTCCCTTATGTGTTGAATTACTTCCCCTTTGAGTACTTTCCAAATAAATTTTTCTCTAATCTGTTTGATGTCTTAAAGTAACCTGGATGGCCAGCCAAATGAGAATCATGCATAGCTTTTGAAATCTTATGTTTTACATTGGATTCTAAAACCAAATAGACTCTATTTTTGTAGAGTATGATGCCATCAATCACCTTGTACCTTTCATCTTCAATTTCCCCTTCTAGGACAACACTAGAAAACTTATTTTTTACATACTTTGTTATAATAACCCTCCAATCTGTTGCAATTTTTTTCATAAAACTATAATATGGTTTTCTTGACAATGCATCAGCTACTATATTATTCTTCCCTTTCATAAATTCAATTTCAAAATCAAAGGACTGAATTTTACTCACCCATTTTTGTTGTCTTTCATTCAAATCAGTTTGGTTGAGAAAATACCTCAAACTATTATGATTTGTCTTCACTACAAATTTTCCACAAACTAAATATTTCCTGAACTTCACCAATGCATGCATGATTTCCAAACAATCTTTATCATAAATAGAGTACTTTTGCTCAACATATTTGATATTTCTACTTTTAAATGCAATGGGATTCTTATTTTACATCAAAAAACCCCAATGCCATCCCCAAATGCATCACACTCAACAACAAAAGGAATTGAAAATTTTGGAACAGCAAGTGTCGGGCATGAACTCATTACCTTTTTGAGCTTTTCAAATGCTTGTTGGGTTGTTGGTGACCAGTTGAAAGCTCCATGCTTTGTCAAATTTGTCAAGGGGTTGAAAGTTTAAAATCCTTTCACAAATCTCTCGTAATAGCTACAAAGACCCAAGAATCCCCTTATTGAATCAATATGGTGGGAGGAGGACAATCCATAATATCTTGGATCTTGTGGTTATTACATCTACTCCTTTAGCATTGATGACATGTTCTAGATACAAATTTCCTCCATTCCAAACTCACATTTGGATAGTTTGGCAAAAATATTTTTTTCTCCAAAATGCCTAAGACCATGTCCAAGTTCCTCAAATGCTCTTTCCATGATTTTCTATACACCAAGATATCGTCAAAGAATACCAATAAAAATTTTTGCAATGCTCCTATAAACATGATTCATTCACAAATGAAATGTAGCAGGGAATTGGTTAACCCAAATGGCATCACTAGGAATTCAAAATGACCAAAATGACATCTAAAGGTTGTTTTATGAACATCTTCATCTCTTACCTTAATTTGATGATATCTGGATCTTAGATCAATCTTTGAAAAGAACACTACTCCATGCAACTCATCAAACAACTCATCAATCCTTGGTATTGGGTACCTATTTTTGATTGTCTTCTTATTCAATAATTTGTAGTCAACACACATCCTCATGGTCCTATCCTTCTTTTTCAAAAGAACAATTGAAGAAGCAAAAGGAATATAAATTTTCCATATGTGGCCCATGTTTAAAAACTCCTTAATCACCTTCTCTATTTATTCCTTAAAATCCCTTGGATGGTAGTAAGGAGAAGAAATAACCAGGGTTGAACTTGGTTCCAACTCAATAATATGTTGAAATCCTCTATTAGGAGGCAATCCATGAGGTAAATCTTTGAACACTTTATCATGTTTATCCAAAATAGACTGAATATCAACATGATAGGACTATTGAGATGAAAAAGAGGATGTGTTTCTTACCAAGCAATGTGCAGCCCATGCAATCTGCCCTCTTTTGAAGGACCTTTCCATACTCTTGGTTGTCACAACTTGTGGAGTACCATTTCTCATACCCTGCAAAATGACTTCCTTGTCTTGCACTTTGAATTTTAATTCCATGGTCTGATAATTTGAGTGAACTCACCCAAAGATTGCAACCATTGTACACCAAGGACTACATTTGTTTCACCAATAGCAATGACATAAAAATCATCACATATTGTATGCCTTCTTAGAGTGATCTCTAGTTGTGGAATATTGTTTGTGCTTGTAAGAGTATATCCATCTGCCAATGTCACATAGAAGCATTGGAAATATTCCACCTTCAATCCCATTCTTGTCACCAAGATATAATTAATGAAATTATAAGTATCCCTAACATTTATCCATGTTATGATTCTTTGTCCATGAAGAACACCTTTCACACAAAAACATAGTACTTAGGTGCTCCAGATAAAGTGGCCAATGTTCCATTTGTGGGAACCACTTCCTCCTCGTTTTTTTGCTTGCTTCTTCTTATTCATGATCAACACTTTCCTCTTCATATTCAACATCTGAAACCACTTAAATATAATGGGGTGTCCCTTTTTCAAGGCAATGATGGTTAGGTTTCAAAGGATCTCTACATGTGAAACATAAAATTTTCCTTATTAGCTCATTTTTAGCCTTTATTTCCTTATTGTTTTTAACCCAATATTTTACATCATATTTGTCATGAAAAGACTTACCTTATTGTCTAAAATTTGGTGTCTTTGGATCACTTTATGAATAACTCTTTGGTTGTCCAAAGAATCCATTTGGCTACCCCAAGGGTGCTATTTTTACTGTCTAAAAGGTATTGTTCATTATTGTCCAAACTACATATTTTTACCTTTTGGGACTTAAATTTCCAATTCCAATGAATTCTTAATAGATCCTTGTATAGATGAAGGACTAAAGGATTTGAATATGTATTTTAGTGGATCTCTTACACCTTCAATAAACAACAACACAAGTCTTCTTTCACTAATATTTGACACCATCCATATAAGCATTTAAAAATTAGAAATATACTTATCTAAAGATCTTTCTTACTTAAGTTGGACTAACTCTCTCAAATGCATATCCAGGTCTATCCTATCAAATCTCTTTGTCATAAATTGGCTGACTTCCTCAAGGGTGGTGATATAACCATGTCCTTGTGTGATTATTCCATAGTGCCACGATTCATGTGCAACTCCCTCCAAATGCAAAGTTACAAATTTGAGGGCTTATTATTCATACATTATATTTAATCAAATATATGTATCTAATTTCTATAACCAATCTCTAAAGGAACACTTATTTGAGTCATCATATAAAGTAAGAGTTACCTTACCTAACCTTTGATGTATGTATTTTCTTGGTTTATCTTATTGAACTCTTTTATTCCTTCTTGTTCCTTTGTTATTCTTCACTTAGAACTAGTCTCTCGAAGGATAACATCTCCCTCACTTTGTAACTAAGGGTTTCATACTCTTCACCTCACACCTCAATGTCATCAACATCATTTAGGGCTTCCTCCTCAACTGGTTATACCTCTCTTTAGATAAACTTGGCTTTGAATGTTTGATGCGAGGCTTGGTGAATTTCCTAATTGGTCCACTAGAGATTCCTTCACCATTGTTGGTTTCTAATTGATTTGTAGAAATATTATTCCCTTGTATAATCTTGGCCAAATATTTGATAGAATTGGTTAATGCTCTATGCATTTCCCTTTGAGATTCCCTCAATACATGATGCATATATCTTTGAATTTCTCTCATAAACTCTAAAATTCCTTTTAAATCCTTGTGAGAACTTCATGAATGTAGCTAAGCTCATCATTAGGAGGATTTGATTGATCATGTTCTTCCATTTTTACCTTCTTTGGAGTATTCCTTCTTTGATAGACTATAGGTGATTTCCCCAATTGCATTCAGATCTAATTTTCTCCTTGTCAGGATAGGAGAATAACAAATTTGATACCATTGTAATGTCTCCAAATGGACCCTTTAACACTACCAAAGGATTTACCACAAATCTGATCTTAAAATGAACAATATAAAAAATATAAAGATGCAAATATGAATTAATACCAGAAAATGTAACTTTCCTAAAGGATAAAATTTTTCCAAAATTGAAGAAAAGTCGCTCTTTTATCATTAAAAGAGGGTCAAGTGATTTTATTATTGAAAATACACTTGAAAAGTACCATATTAGATCCAAATAGAAGGCTAAAATATTTATTAAAAATCTGCAGCTGCAACCTTCATAGACAAAACAAGAAATACCATTTCCTTGGCTCAAAAATTACACAAAGTGGCTGATCTAGCATCCAAGATATGATTTACGAATAAAAAATTATATTTGATCATAAACAACTCTATATCGCTCCAAACAACTCTCTATATGGGGTGCTCCACCATGAACAAGTTGAAAATAAAGGGGGTCATAAAAAAATTATCCTCCTTCAAACCATAGCCCAAATATGCAATTATAGCCTTCATACACTGCTTTGAAAACACAATGGAAGAATATTTTTTTCTTCTTCTTCAAATCCTCAAAAGGGATTTCGCCCTCTAGATCTAATTACAAAGGGTTTTCATCCTTTGGAGTTGTTATGAAAAGCATACAAGCTCACACCAAAATTCATAATTTTTCATAAAATAAAAGAGATGCCTTTCTAAGAAATTCAACTTGCTTTTATAAAAAATCTTGGCTTTATAGCCACCCACAACCACCAATCATCTTATTTTCCCTCATTTAATTATTTTTGGATTGTTCCCCTCTCCTACATGGGTCACATTTTCCTCTAGGGAAAATTAAAAACATAAAGTAACTTTCCCTTTTATTTTTTTATTTAGTCATTAATAAATTAATATAAGTCCTTATGATAAAATTTATTTTTAATAAATTTATAATTAATTCATTAAGACTATGTTTCCTTTTTATTCACCCCTTAGCCATCAGAAAACAAAATTGGACTAAAGGTCTTTGAATTTTATTTTAGAGAAAGTGACATCATGCATCTTGTTCATTTTAGCACTCATTAGCCACTAGGTCACACTTGTTACTTAACTTTGACCCATAAAAACCCATTAAATTATATATAAATCACATCTTCAGACATATGATTGTCTTCTCCAGTGTTAGAACATTATTTAAATCTTTCCAAGACATAATCACTTGTTAAAAATGATATCGATCGATGGTTTTGTCATGAACAATGTTTTTGTCCTCCAATCATTTAACGATCACTTTTCCAAATGCACAAGTTAGCCAAATAATCATAGTGTCAATAAAATAGGAAAAAATTTCACAACAATCATATGTATAGAATAATCACCACACCCATTCAAATTCCCTCATCTCCCGCATCTCTCGGCTACCTAGATATCACAACAAAGGACCCAATTGTAAAACCACTCTTTGAAACACATTATCTAGTTATAAAATCATAATACGTCTTTCATAGCTTCCTATGTTATTATCACAAGAAAAAACCTATACCAAATATAATTGCTAGAGTGTTAGAGTTCCTTTTCGGGTCTTGATTTCTAAACACATTATTATTCGATATTTTCCACACATTCATAGGTGGGAGAACTACATCTTCTCGGGACTCTTCATATTATTACTATATAGGAATATCTCAACTTAGTAGTAGGTTGAGGAAGCTCAACCACTACAGACCTCCTTTTCAATTCCTTCAAGTGTAGAGGAAGCTAGGGTTTGAAGAAGAAGAAACCCTAAAATAGTTACGGAAGCGATATCACATACATACGATTACAAATATCAATCTAAAGACATATTTGAAAATTGTGTAATATTAAGAATTTATATCAATCCATCATAGGATAAATCCACCAAGGAAACTTCATCCAAAAAAAGTGAATTTATCTTTCATACAATGTCAGAATGCACACCCTAAGCCACATTTTCAATGAAATCTAACCGTAGACCCAAAAATTTTATTATGTTTGTCCCCCATCACGTGTTCACTCCCCTTCTTTGTCATCTCACACATACATATCTCTCTTCCTATTCAAATTCCCCTTTCCCTCCTAAATCCCATTTATTTGAATTTCCCACTTTCCTATCTTATCCCATCATCTATTTTATTTCCCCTAATTCACCCTTAATCCCATTTAATTAATCCCTAATCATATTTATTATCCTAATCACATCCCATTTATTATCCCTAGACCCTCATTTAATGTTTTTCCACCCTCCAACCACCTTTTATCCATCCCTAGGTTCCCACCTACCCTCATTTAATGCTTTCCTATCCCCCAACCACATTTTATCCTCCCTATGCAACCCTAACCCACCTAAACACCTTAAATCCATAATCTTCCCTCTTTAGGCCCCTTTGTATCAAGTTGGGAATCATCCCACTACCTAAATTGATGGTTTTCCACAGTCTCTAGTGAACCATTTAGATCACTATCAACCCTATAAATACATCCATGCCCCTTCTCCTCATAATGCAATTTTTAAGAGCTTGGGTCGTCTTGCAGGATTTTCTTTGTTTCTCTCTCATCTCTTGCCTCGGTATCCATCGACCCAACCCATTCATTATCGACCCAATCCAAATAAACTTTGTTTTTGTCCCCTACTTCATCGACATCTATCTTATAGCTTCCTTCAATAATCGGGCCTCTCTGTTTCTATTATACACTTGTGTAGGTACTCAAATCTCATCTTCATTGTACCATTTGCCATCGACCCAGCCTAGTCTCCATCAACCTTGTCTACGGTTAAAAAATCTATCAATTTTCTTGCATCCTTTTTTTCCATAGCTTTCCCATATCAGATCTAAGACCTCAGTATTTTAGAGCATGTTACAAACTTGTTTTCTATATTTTCTAATCCACTCTATTACGGTCACCATCAAATGTACTTCACATCGGTCTTAGGTTGCCATCAACTTTGATTAGGTTTGGTTTAATATAATTTTTTTAGAAAATTTACATCTTATCTTATCTAACACATTTTAGATCTCTATTTCAATTCAATTATCTACTGCATCATATCATTTATCCATTATCATTTTATCCTTATTTTCTATCAAAGTGGGTTGACATCCATCCTTAGGAAGTTATCACTTCTGGACCGGCATTGTTGGGAAACCCACCATCTTATATACTAATCCATTTTTGTGTTTAGTTTCTCTTCGTTGTGTAGGTCACTAGCTCATAACAAAGAGGATATTTTGTGATCGTATCTTCACCATCATCATCTTATCAAGAGGTAGCTTTAAACCCTCACATCATTTGGAGTTTCTTATTTTCTTGTATTCCTTTCCATTAACTTGAAACAAAAGTGAGAAAAAATGATCAACATTAACTTTCTAATGTTTGAATATATGATATACTAAATAAGACATGATTTAAGATTTTTAGATTTGTTTTATTTACTGTATTTCTTCTTCTAAAGAATAATTTATAGATTTAGTATTTATCATAATTAGGAAAACCCTATTTTCGATATTACATCTTAGTGAACCCACATATTTATTGTTACATGCATCATATGACTTCTACCTCACCCTTATGGTCTACATTAATAAATCTGATCAATATTAGCATAGATCCTCTTTGGGTTTTTCTTTAAACCTTTATATGTGTTGGTATATTCTATAACATTATAACAACTAATAAGAATTGAACATTCCTATTATGACACAAAATTAGCACCCTAATTTGATAATGGAATATCAATAATTTTGGGTAACATGGGAATGTCTCCAAGTGTGGGACCTTGAAATCTTGAGACAGCCCTCTAAATAAGGTTGGTTCACCTATTATAATGCTAACACTAATCCAATAACTTCAAAATGTAACTAAACTAAGTTGAAACTAATCATTCATAGGGACCAGAGTTAGAGATATGCATGGAAATGAAAACCTAAGATAAAAAAAGGGTTGATAACACCAAGAAAAGGGGGGTATACAATATCCATTGGGGAAAATTGAAGGAAAATATAGGAGAGGTCGACAAGTGTGACATAGGCCAAAACGCATTTTATCCTCCATTTCTCACATAAACACAACAAAAATGGAAACTATAAATGAGAAATACATGCACAACACACCACAACAATAATGGAGAGGAAAGAATGCAATGAAAAATAAGTTAGGTAGAAAAATAACCATAAAAATAGATTTTATTGCAATAAAAGTATGCACAAACCATTACAATTGAAGTGGAAGACACAAAAACACATTACGAGGTCCAATTTGGAGGTCTCGCAACCCATATCTTTCTGAACAATAGTTTGGCATGGTGTCCCTATAAATTGAGAGATTCCAATAGTATAAATGAATGATTTTGCCAAATATATAAATTAGGGGAGAGGGAAAGGGGGAAGATAGGTTAATTCCCCATTTTGAGCTCAACCACCAACAACATGCAATAAATCGCTACAAAATCACATGGGTGCCTATCAAATCAATTCCCCCATGTTATTTGACCTTAAGTACAAAGTAAAAGTGCCATTAAACAAAAAAATAGAGGCTAGAGTGTCTCGATCTCTGCATTTGCACCTCTAAACCCGTGTTTTCCCCTTTCACCCTCAAAATGACATCATTTTTGTGCTTTTGATGCCAAAATGAATCCCTCGATGAGATGGTGCCAACGCTACCAATTTTGTGTAATTTTTATCTTTGGATCAAAATTTATAGCCAAAAACCAACTCATGGTCATCCTAGGTGAATTTTTGGAGAAAAAGGGAACTTGGGAATGTTCCACATGGGCCTTGATTCACCACTTTAATCATTTTCCATTGGGTTTAGATAAATTAGGTTTTTATTGTACTAGTGGTATGGGATAATTTCTCCCTATGTGTCGAGTGGGGTTACTTTATCCACTTTACAGTGTTATCGAATATCCTGTGGGTGGTGAATTGTTGGAACAACATAACTATTCATCTTGTTCATGTAAATCCCGACTCATTCAACTACATTAACCCATCCCCCTGTCATATTTCTAGTGAATTCTCGAAACATGGGAGTGCTCCAATAGTTCCTATAACCCCGACTTACCTAAAAATACCCTTCCTTTCTTATGTGGAGAACACGACCGATTGACCAAGTCAAAAAATAAAGGAATAGTTCTAGAGGTTCCTAAAATGTTTGATTCACTCCGATGCAATGACCCTACACCTTAATTCATTCGATGTAGATAATCGGTGAAGGTGGGGAACATTTGAACAATTCCACAAGTGTTTGGAATATTTTATCAACCTAATGACTTACCCAACTTGAACCTTGCTAGTAATTGTGAGAAATCGGTGAAGTAAGGGAACAAAGCAAATTTTCCAAAGGTGTGAGAAATTTCTGATTTCATCGATTCCATAGTGTTTTACAAGTAGTGAGGATGGGTAGGAACTTAGGAATAAAGGAACTATTCCCTTAGTTCTAAAAATTTCGATTAACTCGATTCAACTCAAATTTGACCTTTTTTTTTTGCAAATTTAGCTAAATGTTGGACTCTTAGGCTTACTAAGAGGGAGAGTAATGCCCGACAGATGAAGATTTTCCCCAAAACTGAAAATTTCCCAAAAACATAATTTCTATCCACTTTTGCCAAGCTTTTCCTTGTTTTGACCAACTTGCACTACCTAAGTCCAAAAATGGGTTTGTGAGTTGTCAAAATATCATGGGGGTATTTTGGACAACAATTTGGAAACTCAGGGGTGTTATCTTCTTGCTAGATAAAAGATCAGTGGCCTTTTGAGCATCCATTGGGCATGGAGTCAATCTGAAAAACTTGAAAACTGATCTAAAACTTGAAATTCTTACTCCCGAACTAGTATGAAGCATTGTATGGACTTAGGGCTGATTTATAACTACTTGAAGTGCTCTTAGAAGCTAATTTCTTGGGATTTTTTATCATAACTTGCAAACTACCCCAAAATTTTGTTAAGGGGCATAAAGAACTCTTATTTGTAGTTGATTTTGAGGATTGAAAGAATGTACCTAGAGCATCCCCAAAACACCTTATTTCCACCATGAAACCTTCTTTGAATGGACTATGCAACAACAACAAAGGGACATAAAAACTATGTATAAACCTAGAAAATCATATATGCTCCAAGTGAAAGCATCCAAAGAGTGTGCAGACGCACTTGTTTTGCAATAAATAAACTTAATCTAAACTATAACTAAAGGAAAAGGAGGCTAAACAAATCAAATATTTGTTTGGGAGAAAATCTTCCCTTCCTTACAAAATCGGACCATGTGATCATTTTTACAACAAAAATGGTCTTTAATGAGAGTGGAAAATTGCCTTGGAATTGATTCCCCTTTTTCATAGCTTATAGTATCAATGGAAAAGAGAAATAATACATCCTCAAGTTGCTATGGATTTGGTTTTGTAGGTTTTGAAGCTAACATTTCACATCTTGATGATCTTCCTCATGCTCTAAATTAATCACGACTCGTGGCAACTCCATTTTTGGCTCCAAACAAGCTAGGTATCCGATTGAGCAGGCCTTCCTCTAAACTATTTGGATGGTCCTTACAGCTTTTCCTATCTTCCTTGCATTCCACTACATGAATAGGGATGGTATAATAATTTCTTCATTATCTTGGGTGTTTAAAAATAATTTGGACCTTGATTTGCTTGTTCTTACACAAACATCCTTGTTTCCATACTAACATACTAATTTTCCTCATCTTCCCCTTCAAACAAGAAATTTGAAAGGCCAAACTCACCATCTTGTTCATCATTAAGCATGTCTGAAATATGATTTGGTATTTATTTTATTCTTCAAACAATTCAGCCTCCTCCATAATGATTTCTAATCAGGTAAGGGTTCATCATTGTCTTCTTCATCCTCAATGACAAAGTTTAATAGATCGGACTCACCTTCAAGGTCCTCATGCAAACTATTTTGGAAAATTGGTCTAATTTCTCTCTTAGCAAGCTCTTCTTCATGATTTCCCCAAATATTATTATGTGAAAAGAGGAAAGGATTGATCTTTGTTTTTGTAATTTCTTGTTTTTTCGCAAGTTTAATGGAAGTTTTAGTAACAAAAAGCTCCATTTGATTAGTTGTAACATTAAGGATGATCTTGGAACATCATTGCAATTCTCCAAAAGTTAGCAATCTCTAAACATGTAGGAAAATGAGGGTCACCGCATTTGGTCAAAACATATTTCTCACTTAGAATCTCTTCTTCCACCATATGAAGATCCAAATAATCTTCATTTCGATTTCTTCCTTTGTTTGCTCGTTGGGGATTTCCTCCTCGACCTTGTGCTCCTTAACTTCAACCTTCTCCTTTTTATCTCATCCAACTCATCTTACATGTTAGGTTGATCAAGAAGAATAACATGAGGTCTTTTAGAGGATTGGTCTATTTCTTCATCCATTGTGTCCTCGGAATCAATCAATTACTCAATAAACACTTCACAAATACCAAGAATGGAACTCACCTTAAAAAAATGTTGTATGTAGAAGGTTGAATGATTTCTTCTTGATGAGATATTTGTTTGGTTTCAAAATATTGTCTCCAATCCTTTAAACGCATACATTGATGTTCCTTGTTTTGCTCTGCTTGATGTTATTTCCCACCGCCCCTCTAGGAATGCATGTACATATTTTTGTCTAGAAGGATGTAGAATAACCCCTTTTTCCATGAAAGGTTCAACATATTATTTATGAAGGAATGGGAAATAGTGAAACCAAGTAGTTAGGTACTTAGTTTGTTGGTTAATCTATAGTGCTTCATGGTTTAAAATTGGTTCTTTATGAGGTTTAGAAACATATAAATTTGATTTTTTTAAGTGAGGGGAGGATTGAGTTCTCGAGATGACTTACCATGGGTTAAAATGATGTAGGAATTGTGATATTTTCTTGTGGAATAGGGTGATCAATAGGTGAATCCTTGATAAATCTAAAAAGTTAAATCTTGGGCTTAAGTTGTGTAGGTTGGAAAGAAGGAATGAGAGGGCTATGTGATGGTAGTGAGGGATTTATCCATTAACAAGGTTCCCTAGAATTAGATTAGTGAGCATCCATTAACTCAACCCACATTGATATTTTAGGAGACAACTTAGTTCTAATATCCAACTTTTGTTGAGGGCTGAACCAGTTTGGCATAGGACTAGTCCATAGATAGGGCTTCCTAAAACCAATTTAAGTCATCTTCATCCTTGATCTACACCATGCTTGCCTTATCTTTTGAACCTCGACCTATAAATCATCTTTAGTTATAAAACTATCCCCAAAATCACCATACCCCTATTCTTTAACAACACCATGGTTATTTGAATAACTATATTGATTAGTGGGAGTTGGGTCATATGCAGATTCATCATGATAAGCCTCAAAAAAAAAAATTGTAAGGTAATTTTGGAAAGAAGAAGATGGAGGGGATGATACGCTCTTGAAACTAGGGATTCTAATGAGGAAATTAAGTCATGATTGAATAAATTCATGAAAAGAGGACTAAAATGATCGAATATGGTCTACTAATTAAGAAAAACAAGTTTGTTGGACTAGTGGAGTCACTAGATGTGTGTGGAAATGCCTACGGTTCTTTGGATATCACTAAGAACACATCAAGCTTGGTGAAATAATAGGAAATTATTTAGTGTATCTCAATGGGCATGCCAAAATTGTTATCGGTGAAGTCACCGAGGTGGCTAGAATGTTTGCAATAGAAAACTTGAAAAATAAGACCAAAATCTAAACAAAGTGTCCCACCAGGCATGTCGGTGTTAGAACATAATGATTAAATGGTCTGGCTAACCCTTAATGTATATGGGTCCATCACTAATATATAGGTTAATATTTAATAATATGAAATATTTCTATTTCTATTATTAAATATGCTAACCTAGGCATATACTTTAGGTTAAATATTTAATATCATGAAATGATTATATTTCTAATATTAAATATTATAAACCTAGGTGTATGTGTTAACCATTTTGGGTTGATAAGGTAGGTCGAGACATACTTGATCACCTTATATAAAAGGACTTTAGTTTCTCATTTGATATATTCGGGAAATATATCAAGGTGTGCAAATCAAGTGATTTGGTTTTACCCTTGTAAATAAGGTTTCAAAGGAGGAGGTGATCTTACTGGATGTAAAATAAGTTCTCTGAAGTAAAAGGTTATTTTCAAAGTGGTTTTTACCCTATTGGGGTTTTCCACTATAAATATTGTGTCACATGTGTTATTTATTTCCTATAAGTATTTCTTTATTTACTTATGTTATGATGTAATCTTTATTTAAATATTTATTATAACATTATGTAATATGTAAGTTGATTAAATCTGTATTTATTAGAATCCTTAAATTCTAACATGGTAACAAAGCGAGGTAAATTAAATAAATTAAGATCAAATGTTGTGTATTTTATTTATTTAATTTGTACGGGTTTTTTCAACCAACCCGAAAGGGTATTTAAAAGTATTCGGTCCCCTTCTTTTTTTCCCAATTCATTTTGCATTACATTTGTGCAATTAAACTCTCAATAAAAATTTAGAGTTTTTCAATTTTAAATCCCTAATTTTTTTAGGGTAGATGTAATATGATATGATTCTTACTTTCATTTACATTTTGTAAATTATATGGAATTAATGTTTGTTTAGAGATTGATGTGTGCACAAGTGAAAGGGGCTTCAAATATTTACCTGTGTGAAAGTCACATACAGAAAAAAAAGAATTTATTACTATATGAAATAATTTTCATGTTTTCTATAATTTCAAATGTTTGCAGGTTAAATATTTTGGAAGGTTAAATATTGGTAGTTATAGCCATATAAAAGTTTTAAAAATTTTAGCTTGTAAAGAATTCTATAAAATATTTTGCAATATTTCCATAGTTTTAAATGTGTGCAAGGTAAAATTAAGAGTAAATGAAGGGAGGAGACAAGGTTCATGAAAATAAGGATTTGAATTTATTTCATTGGTCGGGTGAAATTACTTGTCCCCTCTGTAAAATATGCACAGTTAATCTATACTCTCATAAATCTACTTGCACCTGGTAAAATTCTTTTAACCTAGTCTATGTCCTTTAAACCCCTTTAATAAGGGTTATGTGTTTTTTAATATAAAAACAATATACTATAGTTTATAATTTTTATGAACTATATGTTGTTTTTTATTTTCATTCTATAAATTATATATATATTTTTAAAAATGTATATATTTTTACATTATAAATTATAATAGGTTATTATAATGTGTTAAAATATAACCTCCCTAATATTATACAGAAGAAGAAATTCTAGAATTTCACATTTTGAAATACACAACAAGTTTTGGCTTCATTAAATTTGATGGTCAAATGACCATCACGGTAGACCAAACATAAGACAATATGATGGTCATTTAGACGTCAAATTTAAGCTCGTAGGTTCCAGGAAACTTTCATTGTGTTAAAATTGATGGTCAAATGACCGTCACAATAGACTAAAAAATAAGCCATTATGACGGTCATTTAGATGCGTCAAATTTAAGCTAGTCGATTTTTGTCTACATTAATTTTTTCAGAAATTTGAAGTTGTTATGCATTCTTAGGGGTCTCTTCTTCACTTCTATATGGTCGGAAATATTTTTATATAAATCTGGGGTATAATGCAGAGCCCTTTATATTGTGGGTTATTATTTTGATCATGGGAGGTTAATTAGTATGCATTGTAATGATAAAATTAGTTATGATCAAATAGTTTCTTTAGATCTATAAAATTTAGATCTGATTATATTAAAAGTGTTGTTTTTATTATCGATAAATATGTATCTAACTCTATGGTACATTATATTATAATGGGGTGTGTTTTACAAGTTTAGGAAAACAATGACATCCAACTATTTCTATCTTGACAAAACCTAAATCCTGAATGAAACCAACTACAACATTTGGGTCAAAATAAAATTTATGGTGAAAAAAATTTGGATGATTATTTTTGGATCTGAGGTTGCTCCCACCGGTTGTTGTCAAGCAACTGTAGATAACATGAATACATTCTTGCAACGAATGCAGGAGGCTCTTTCTATGATTCTATGTAATGTGAACAATGAGTACCTTCTACACATTGGTAATATCGAACATCCGAAAGAGGTATGGACATAACTAGAATCCATGCATGAAGGATACTTGGTATATCAAGGATAGTAATGAGAGTAAAATAGCTAAAGGAATTCAAATAAATGTTCTGTATATTTTTGATGATTTCTCTTCTGCATCTTGTTTTATATCTCAAAGTTTGAATAATTTAAAACTATGGCATGAAAGGTTAGGACATGTTAATTATCGAAGCTTATATGAAATGTATAGATATAGTCTAGTGAAAGGTTTACATGTGTTGTCTTCTTCTCTTAAAGTTACTTTATTAAATGTTTCTAAATGATGGTTTTGATTCTGATTTAGTAAATGGTCATGATGATGTTTTGATGCTATAGATGTTTCAAAACTCTTATCTTCCTAGATAAGAAATTAAATTGGGCTCAATCTATGTTAGAAAACTCAAATCCTATTAACCTTAGGAAAATGACCAAAAGTCATCATATGTACCATGCATTAATTACCTTGTATGAACCTAATCCGTGAAGTATTATAGGGTCTAGGTGGATATACAAAGTAAAATATAATGGTGATGGTAGTATTAACAAACATAAAACTAGACTTATTGCTAGAGGTTTCACTCAAAAACTTGGTATTGATTATGTTGAGACATTTTCTGTAGCTAAAATGAGTACTGTTATTAGGGCCTTATTTGCAATTGTCACTCAATTTGGGTGGGAAATCTACCAAATGGATAAGAAAAATACTTTTTTGAATTACGATTTAAAAGAAGAACTTTACATGTTTCAACCTAAAGGATTTGAAGAAACTAGTAAAGAAAACTATGTTTATAAGTTGAGAAATCCTTGTATGGTTTAAAACAAGCTCTTAGAGCTTGGTATGCGAAAATTATTTCCTTCTTTAAACTGTTAGGTTTTGTTAATTGTTCTTCTAACAATGATATATTCACTAAGTAATAAGGCTCGCATATTATCATTATATGTATATATGTTGATGATTTGCTTATGTCTGGTGAAAATTCTAATTTAACTCATAGGATTAAAGGAAATTGAATCAATACTTTGAAATGAGTGAGTTAGGTTTCTCACATCATGTTATTTGTATGATTGTGTTTCATTCTATTGTTATTTTCAAAACACAATATGCAACCATTATATTGAAAAAGTTTCTTATGATTGATTCTAAACCATTTTCTACTTCAATGGAAGTTAGAATAAATATTGATCATAAATCAGTATATAAAAAAGGTTGATCCTATTTTATATATGTTGTTAGTTGATAGTTTGATTTATCTAACTATAACTAGATCATATATTTCATATACAAAAGGAATTACTTTAAGGTTTATACAGGAACATTTTTTAGAGATCATTACAATCTTGCAAAAAGAATTTTTAGATATTTGAAAGGAACAATCAATTATGAGTTGCATTATAATAAGAATGAAAATGCTATCTTATATGGATTTTATGATTCTAACCATATTGATGTTGTGTTATAAAATATACTGGATATGTGTTCAATTTTTGGTGTAGGAACCATTACTTGGAACAACAAATACAATCAACAGTCTCCATTTTTTCTACTGAGGTAGAGAAGTACAATGGAAGAAGTAAAGAAGCCATGTGGCTACAACGGTTGTTGGTAGAGATACACATGGAAGCTAAAGGAAGTATTTCTCTTCTATGTGGTGGTCAGAGTTGTATTACTCTTGATTAAGAATCTAGTTTAACATTAGAGGATAAATAACATTGAGATACATATACGCTTCACCCATGAGAAGGTGCAAAGTGATGAGATAAATCTCAAGTTCATGTTGACTGAAGAGCATGTTGCTGACATCTTCACAAATTCCCTGAGTGCTACAAAGTTTTGTCACTTTCGTGAAAAGCTTGGATTGTCGGAGTTTCCATTGAGGGGAGTGTGCATGACAATTTCACCTCTTAATGGAACTTGGTTTTTGTAAAAATACCTTTGAGCATATGTAAAAGACCTTTGGGAAAGTGTAAAAATACCTTCGGGCAAGTGTAAAAAGACCTTCAGGCATATATACCTCCTCGGCTTCTTTTTTAGAAAGAAGTGTAGAAAGATTTTAAAGGTTGTCTTCAGTAAAATCTTTAGTGCTATTGAGTTTACTGGTAAACATCCAGTACAAGCATATTGTTAAGGAGGTCCTTGGTTTTAAAAGGCTCATATATGCTTGGGTTCAATAACTTTTATGAGAACATGTAAAACTCACAAATCATACTTAGCCACTGATCATGGGATGATATTTGGGATTCCAAATCCTTTTATACCAAAAGGTAATTTGAGTATGATGAAGGTGTTATAATTCCTTCAACCAATATGCTAGCCTAAAACCTTTATGGTTTAAGGATTATAAATCTTGTAGTGTATCATAGGGCAGGGTAATCTATTGGCATATGTTATGTTATCCCACTTAACATTAATGGGGAGTGTTGGAACATAATGATTAAGTGGTCTAACCAACCCTTAATGTATATGGGTTCATCACTAATATATAGGTTAATATTTAATAATATGAAATATTTATATTTCTATTATTAAATATGCTAACCTATGTATTTCCTTTAGGTTATATATTTAATATCATGAAATGATTATATTTCTAATATTAAATATTATAAACCTAGGTTTATGTGTTAACCATTTTAGGTTTGAAAAGGTGGGTTAGGGGACATACCCGATCACCTTATATAAAAAGATTTTAGGCCCTCATTTGATATATTCGGGAATATATCAAAGGTGTGCAAATCAAGTGATTTGGTTTTACCCTTGTTAAATAAGGTTTCAAAGGAGGAGGTGATCTTACTTTGGATGTAAAATAAGTTCTCTAAAGTAAAAGGTTATTTTCAAAGTGGTTTTTACCCTATTGGGATTTTCCACTATAAATATTGTGTCATCTATGTTATTTATTTACTTATGTTATGATGTAATCTATATTTAAATATTTATTATAACATTATGTAATATATAAGTTGATTAAATCCGTATTTATTAGAATCTTCAAATTCTAATAGTCGAATTGTTATCACACAAAATTAGCACCATAGTTTTATCATGAAATATCGATACTTTTGGGTAGCATGGGAATGTCTCCAAGTGTAGAATCTTTCAGTTTTGAGACAAACCTCCAAATAAGGATGGTTCTTCTACCTATTCTAACGGTAACACTACTCCTACAACTTGAAAATGTAAACTAAACTAATCATAAACTAATCATTCATAAGTAAAAAGTTAAAGAGATGCATGGAAATTAAATCCTAAACTAAAAGGGGTGATAACACCAAGAAAAGGGGGATAGGCAGTCTCCATTAGGGAAAATAAAAGGAAAGTATAAAAGTAAAGGTTAGACAAGTGTGATATAGACCAAAACTATATTTCATCCTCCATTTCTCACACAAAACACAAAAAATTAGAACTTGAAAAGGAAAAATACATGGACAAACACCACAACAATGCAAAGAAAAATAATTTAGGGTAGATAAATAGCCACAAAACCAATTTTTATTGCAATAAATGTATGCACATACCATGACAATTAAAGTGGAAGACATAAGAACACATTGTAAAATTCTAAAATGGAGTTTTGTAACCCATATCTACATGGAACATTTTGGCTTGGTGCCCCTACAAATTTAGAGAGTCCAACATTAAAAATAAATGACTTTTCTTAATGTGTAGAAGGGAAGGGAAGAAAAGGAAGGGGGAAAGCAAGGAAACTCACCATTTTGAAATCAACCGCTAACAACATGCAATAAATCACTAAAAAATCACATGGGTGCCTATCAAATCCATCCCCCACATCCTTTGACCTTTATGATATAGTATGGGCCCAATTAAACAATAAATTTGGTGGTTGAAGTTCTTGAACTGTGCATTTTCACTTCCAAACCTGTTTTTCCTTTTCACCCTCAAAACTACATCATTTTTGCATTTTTAATGCCAAAATGAAGCCCTCGACAAGACGGTTCCAATTCCACCAAAATTGTGTAATTTGGAGATTTTGATCAAAGGTTATGGCCAAAAATCAAATTCCAGTCGGCCTAGGTGGATTTTTTTGGGGACCTTGTGAACTATAACACCCATGTTATGATTCATCCAAATTAAGGGATTTTTTTAAAACAAACCCTTAAATAAAATTAATGTCTTCAATGATTTCAGCTTGTAGAAATTGAATCCAACATAATTAAATGTTTACAATCCATCTGATAACAAATGATAACCATGTGCAATTGTAAGGGTCAACTAGATCTTCCCGATCTCCCTTAAATCACTCTAACTAAGTGTATATAACTTGTATACTTTTGCTTAAATATTTGGTAGGTTATGAGAATTATGTACAACTCCTAAGTGTTTACCTAGAAAAAATAGGTTATATTCCATATGGTATCCGAGACATGTTAGGGAATGGTGAAGATAATGTAATCAGCTATTTACATTACTTTGGCCAAAGATTCAAGCGTTGCATTGCAAGCTTAGTTTCATGACCACACACAAGTCAACAAAACTTGTCTTCCATCACCACACAACCATCTCTACATAGTTATCTAGATCTTATTTCATTTTTAAAAAATTAAGTTTTAGTTTTGAATAAGTAGAAACCATGACTCACCCTACTAATCGAAAAGATCCTATCAGTTCCACCTTAGATCTATATGGGAAAGATAGTGACCACGTAATGATTTTTTATTACATCCTCACTATCCTTCCCATAACCATCCTAAGTTGGCATGGCTAGAATACTATTGAGAGGAATAATGGGACATAATACCTATACTTTGTTTACAATTTTAGTTATCCATGAAAGATACGTAAATTAGTTCATCGTTACGACAGTTAAAATGTATCGTTACACAATATTGGTTTCTCGAGAGATGGTAATAGTAAGTCAAAATTACTATATTTTATTAGTACATGTTGTCACTTTGAAATGCACCCTTTGGAGAATGGTGTGATAACTCTCCTTTCAATTGACAAAATGGAAACACTCCTAGGATGTGGGTGACCTATATGTTGGAGTGAATCTCTAGAGAGGGTTGGTTCCCCTAGTGCAACACCTAAACTAATTCTATCTCTTAAGGATAACTCTATTATACTAACTGACTGAGAAAAGGGAGAATAAAGGAAATATAAAAAAAAACTAAAAGGGGTGATGCACAAGAAATTTTTGATAACTTTAGACTTATTTGGATCACACAGATGAAGCAAGGAAGCCATACACCTTATACAAAAACTATAAGTAATTGAGTCAAATTGAAATTTATTCACAAAAGGGCTTAGAATGAATTGTCACAAGATAAGAAGGGGCAATAAATGGCTCCACAAAAAAATCCTACAAACAACCTATTAAACACAATCTATGACCTGTAAATTGACACAAGACTGCATAAAGGTATGATAGATTTAACTGATAAAACAAGGATAAACAAGTATCACAAAATAAAATTAGTTAAAACAAAGTATGCACAAAATACATATTTTAGAAGGTAAAAACGCATCTCCTTTAATGATCTAAGAGGTGGAATAAGCACGTATAGCCACTCATGACGCTTGCCTTCTCACTCAAAAAAAAAGACCGAATTTCTCCATAAATATGAATTAAGAAGCAAACATAATTTTGCAATGTTTTCTCGAAGTTTTTATATAAACCCGAGAGAGAATTAGGGTGGGAAAAGCATAGGCATGCAAGTCTGACTTAAAAATATAATAAAAGAAATATAATTTATTTTCATGTTCAAAGTAACTCCTTATGAGTAAAATCATGCATTCTACCTTAACTTTATCCTTTTTTACTCAAAATAAATTGTCTCAAAAATAGATTTTCCTTTGTTTAACTTCTAGTGATTCAATAAAATCTATAATATTTTATTAAAATCATAAATGTACAACTATGATAAATGACACATAAATGAAGTATAAATATTAAATAATTTATTTACTAATTTAAAATGAAAGGGTAAGATACTTACCTGAATTGAACTTACCTCGCAGTGATCTGGGACTGAACAGAGTGATGAAATGGTGGAGCAGAGTGTCGCAATGATCTTCAAAAATAACAATAGAGGTAGATTTGGCGACTAGGGCACTGTGGGCACCACACCCCGTCTCGTAAAAAACTCAAAATCTTATTCTATATGGTCACTAGGAATTTGTAGTACCTCACCTTTTGTCATGTTAATGTCTCACTTGTTTCGTTGATGTCACCAAAAATGTGTAATGAATAATCACCTGCAAAACCCCAAACAAAACATCAATCCCTAAAAAAAAGGATAGAAATGAGGGGGTTGGACAAATCCTCATCTCAGTGAAATGGATAGACTTATGATTGAGCACTACACTACATCTCAGACCCAATGTAGTTCTATGTGCTTATGTGTGCAATAATGTGCCTAGGTTTCCCTAGTGCTAATGACGCAAAGATATCATGCAAGTAGCTAGATAAAATGCAAAATGGTGGATGGAATAGAATGAATACTCCCCTTCCTATGTAGTGTGTGATGTAGAATAGTGCCCAAATGCAGTCCCTTGCTCTATGTAGATAGCTAGCCCTTGATAGTAATAGTCTTCCCATAAGGTAGTATGTATGTTGTGTTTATATAGGGATATCTTGTTCAAATTTTGACACTAATGACCCGACATGTCGACTAGTACCTATGGAGATGAGAGGGAAAACCATAAAGACCGACCTCAAATGTATGAATCAAAATGAAGTGTTATGGGGACCGGGCACCTAGAAATTAGGTCCGAGCACCCCAATTTCCCTAATCCCTATCTAGGTTCCCTAGCTAAATAATAGTGATGAAACTGAGTAAGTACTGAAAGATAAGACTCCCTGAGACATCACCGGAACTATGTGAGTGAGTGACAAATGTGTGAGACAAATAACATCAAATACAAATAAGATAGATGACTAGAAAATGGAATGGGTCATCAGTGAATACTTTTCTTATGCAAGATCCATAAATTAAAACAACATACTTGGTGGCATAATAATATTAGTACGTGTGTGACTTTTTGACTACATATAGATGAACGAAACAAGATTTTATGCATGTTGTCTATTTTAAATCTTCTTACTTGGCCATTTTTATTATGTTACTTTTATTTTCCTCTCGTATGTATTGAATTCTTGAAATAAATGATGTCAAATTATAGGGCTAGTCAAGATCTTTCCAACGAGACCAATTTTATTGAATTTGGAGTTGTAGAACACAAGTTATGCCCTTATGAAGTTTTTTCTATCGTGATGCATAAGAAGATGACATGTCTCAGCTCTTAATTGGCTTGAGAAAATCCCCCTGCTTACATGTACGCTTAGTTTCACTTTTGAAATGTGAGCCAATAAAAATGTGCCACCTATGCTATAGACTTCACAATATCGAGCTCTCAAAAATTTGACTAAGATTTTTGAAACTCAAACCAATAGGAGAACACCACCTATTTTTGGCTTTAGCTCGATTAAGTTTTGTGAAATCCAAGCCAATAAAACAGCTCCATGTACTTTTGCAACTTACTTTAACTAACCACTGCAAATCATAGACCAATAAAATAGCTACACAAACTTTCCTTGGTGTCGGTATTTTTTTATACCTACTTGACAACTATAAAAACAAACGAATAGGAAAGCTCCATGTATCTTTGGTGTCAGTATTTTTCTTGAGGAACCTTGTTAGTTTGCGAAGCATGAACCTATAAAAACAACCCATGCATTTGTAATGGTGTTAGTTTGATTTGATCGTTGGCTCCACAGGGATGTTGCTATGTGTCCTTGACCCAAATCTTATAAATTGTAACTCATTTCTTGGCTTTGACATCTACCAGGGTCCATCGCTTATGAAAATAGCTGGAATGGAAACATGTGTCATTCCTCTACCCTTTGATCTTCACCACTTGTTGACCCTAACCTCGCCACCTATCTTGTTGACCATGTTGACCGCCCGAACCTGAAATTTTAATAAACCTGGTTTATTTCGCAACCTTAACATCTATCGAGTTAAAAACAATGAGGAGCCCAGAAAGCCCCCACATATCCTTTGTTTGAACCATTGATTTGCTGCCACATGCCCCACGTCTTGAACACTCGAAATTTTACATCCATTTGCACATCTTTCAGATTTTATTAAACCCACCAATGATTTTAACTTAGTCTCCCATGGATTTTGAATGCCAATGGCTAGCGCATTTGGGCAGTATAATTTGATGTCCATCTCGAATGTATTTTCTCTTTAAATATGGCTAAGTCCATTTTAAAAACATTGATTTGTGCTTTTTCAAATATGCTTCGTCCCTCGATGATTTCTAACAGACCTTTATAATTATAGTCTTCAACTCATGAAACTCATCCATGTAAGTCATTCCTAGGAACTCATTCTTGCTCAAATGTTTGCATGTATTTCCCAAAGCTTTGTCAAACTTAGAAATAAAGTTTTGAGTTTCCTTCTTTCACATGTGTAATAAATGTCAGCAATAACTCCTATCGAACCAACATAGCGTAGCATTCGATGTTAAGTATAGGTTTACTAGCCATTTCTCACATTGAGTTGATCGATTCAAACTTATTAAGGATAGTCTTTAAACTCACAAGTTCATCAATTAATACAACTAGTCCATATTATTTAATAAGGTATAATAATAACATTATCTTGTTTTCATTATATTGTTTTCCTTATTATTCTATGTTCTTTGATCACATATTTTTTCATCTCAAATGAATCAATAAAATCAACAATAAATGCATAACATAATATCAATTAATTTTATTTATACTCAACTATAAAACAACATATAAATACTTTCATATCTAGAAAAATATGTTACAAAACAACCAAGTACTTTATTCAAACTTAACAAGAGTAATTCATTATTTTCATAAATAAGGATATATAATTCATCATGATAGTATATTAGGCAAAATTCCATTAATCACTTGCAAAAATGATTCATTCAAGTTCACAAATAAATACAATAATCCTTATCATATTTTAAACAAATATCACATGATGTAATCATGCGTAAACAATTAAATCAGTCACTTCATGAATGCCATTCCTTCCTACAAATTGTAGGAGAGATAAAATGTATATATGGGTCAGTTTCAAAGAACTGGCATGAGTTTACTAACTCATATTCTTGTTGTATTTAAATGAAATAATAGAATATATTAAGGTTAACTTAACTTTTTTATTATTGGTAAAAGGTCTTTTGACTTGGATCCTACCCAGATTACAAAAGGCCCAAGCCTAGATATGTTAATGAATTACATAAGAATCTCAAAAACAAGATCATATGGAGGTTAGGACAAAGAAATAACATAATTGTAGCTCAACCACAACACAACCACAAAAAAACATCAGCAAAACATAGGAAAAACTACAACATAATTCTAAGAAGCACATAGCTAAAACATCATGAAGAGAAGTCACCCAAGTGAAACTATTTCATGACCTTGAAAAAATTATTCTTGATGTTGTCCAACTTTTATTGATGTCTTTGAAGATAGTGTCCTTCTTAGATTTTTCTTTGCCCTTGTTCTCCTCTAGATGTTGAGTGATGGAAGTGAGGAGATCAATATTTCCTTTAAGGATAGAAATGATGTCACATTGCTTTCTCCTGATATTTCCTTATTCTTTCTCAATGTTATAAATCCTCTTGTTGAGGTCCTCAAGCAGATTATCATTATTTTTGTCATTCTCAATTACAATTTTACATCCTCTAATTTTTTCTTTCAACTCTTTGCATTCCTTTCTGAGCCAATTTATCATGTCACTATGAAGATCAAATGTGGTTCTCAAATTCACGGAAGTGGATTTATAGGGCTTTGAATTCTAAGCACCCATGGCAAGAAGGCCAAGAGAAGCCTCTCCTTCTTAGTTTATTATTTTATTAATCAAGTTAACATAGCTGAAATCAAATAATATTCTTAGTTTATAATCAAATATATCTCATATATATATATATATATATATATATCTGAAATACTACTTCATATTGTATAGCATGTTTTACAAAAATACATGACCTCAAATGATAGACTAAACTTCTATCACAATTATTTATTACAATAATAAAAGAATAGAGTTTATATCAACATCCATCAATTTATTTTATACATTCCACAGAGAATAATATCAAAAACCTTCATCAAAACATAATTTTTATGTTCTAATTTTAATCATAAATTAACTCATCAACCAATTCTCATATTTACAATTGATTATAAATTAGAATGGTTCAACTATATTTTAAGTAATCAAAATAGTAATGTTTTTTAATTCCTTACTCAATGTTTATATTCCCGTAATAAATGCAAAATAAAATAATTATCATCAAAAATTTATATTGAAACCATACATTATCCAAGACTTTCTCAACCTTCATTCTTTTAAGCAAGAAGTCAAACAATCATACTTATAAGGAGCTATATCATTGATAGAGGAAAATTCCAATGATGAGTTAAATATAAAATATATATATATATATACAAACAACATCTACTTCACATTAGTTCTTTCAAACAACCCAGTTCCTAAGAGAGAGAGATTAGTTACTCATATATCCAAGAACTTAATCACAACAAAACCAAAACAACAATACCCATTAACAATCTAACTAATTTTGAGCTAAATGAAAAATATTTTCTCAACCATGCATCAAGAAATGTGATATCATAGATAAAGCAATAACAAGCTTGAAATGATCTAATCCCAATAATAATCAACCAAGTATAAGCTAAGTGATGCTCACAAGATCCAAAGAAAGGATAAAAGCGGCAATAAAAATAGCCTAGCTCAAAGAGATCTTTCACATTTTAAAATGAGTTTTATCTCAATCAAATAGTGAGCTCAAAATGGGCTAGATCAACTATCCATATTTTATTTAAACATTCCCAATCTTCCAACTTATACCCAAATTAAAATCACGCATTCATCTTCAACATACAATATCCCAAAACCAAACCATTCATTATTTCCATATTTCCAATAAGAATAAACAAGCCCAAAAAGACTACAAATACGAATCCCATATTTCCAAACAACCCTTGTCATTTTTAATATTTTTCCCTATTTTTCCTCTACAATTTTTCACATTAAACATGAAATCATTCTAGGTTTAAAACAAAAATACTTGCCAATGGGGTTTGGGTGGATCGGTTAAGATGGACGGTTGTGTCTAGATCCACCCAGGTTCAAATCCTGCTAGGTGCGATCCCTTCGGGGTGGTTATCGGTGGTGGCGGGTGTTGCATCACTAGTGGTTATGGCTGGTGGTTATTCTTAGTGGTGGAAGACTTTACATCATCGACATTGGCGTTCGTAGTGGCTGGTGGCTCTAAAAATGGTGGTGGTAGAAAATTGCATCGTCGATGTAGGCTCGATGATCGTGGTTTTTTGGATTAATTGTTATATCTGGTCTCAGGACATTGGTTATAATGGGTGGGGTCCCATCAAAACCCTCTGGTTCATAGCTCCGATCAAAAGTGTTTAATGATAAAAAAAATACTCAAGCATACATTTCCAAAACAAATTGATTAACAACAAGCTCTAATGAGCTGATTAAAATATACAATTTGCATGCATATTCCTCAAAATTCCAAACAAAGTACCTACCCAAAAAACCCATTTCCTTTCCAAGTTTTTCTCCTAGTTTTCATTGCAAACTTTCATAATAAAAATGAAGAATGGTTATAAAATTTAAACAACAATGAAACTCATACGTATTCCCATATTTCATAATAAAAACATAAAAGAATGAGAGTGTGAAAAACCCATGCCTGGTTCACGTTTGGTCTCTTCCAATTTTCCTTGAAATATGTAACTTGAATGCCCACAAAAAACTCCAGAAAATATCCTAGACAATGCTTTTAAATACAAACACTCCATTAAAAATAGCTTCACATTTGCATGCACATACAAGAAACAAATTTTCAAAAATATCTCCTTCAAAACCTCCATACAAATCTTCCCAACAGACCAAAACCAAACAACAATACCAAAAATGTGAATGGGGGAAAACTTGCATATTTTGGCTTCCAACAAAGCTATCGGTTCCTAAGGAACTGTCCACATTCCATTAGGAACTATCGAATGCCACGTAATGGCTTATTAAACCCAAAACCTCCCTCCAAACTTACCAACTAAATTTGCATGCAATATGAATGGTCCAAGACCATGTTACCAATCACCAAACATTAATAATGTTAAGTAGTCGATGACCATAAATTAATAAATAATGTAATATTGTCTAATACCAACTTTAGATCATTACACAATTTAAATGTGTTATGGTCTAATACCATTCACCATATAATTTAAACTTTGAACAATTTAATCACTTATTGGTCTACGAGCAAACCCTAAGCATTATAAACCTTAACCAATGCAATATAACCTTAAACAATGCTAAACATTCTTACGAATGTAAACAACGATGGAGTTCATACCAACCAAAACCATATAACAATGTAAATCTTAAGATGGTCAATGAGTAACCAATATCAACAATACCGCAAACAAATGATGGAGCACATATAGTTATAACTTACAAAACATAAAGATATATATGTTTATGTGTGTGTGTGTATAATATATATATATATATAAATTAATTCGATCAAATATTACCACTTGCGTTATGATATCAAATTGACACTTTGTTGCATTACCACGTTTTTGACGTTTATCATCGTAACTTAATCAACCAACAACCTTATGACGAAAAATACATTAAATATGGGGTGTGACATACTTCCCCTCTTAAAAGAATCATCGTCCCGATGATTTAAACTTAAACATTATCAAACATAACAATCAAAAGCAATCTTGACATCAACGTTAAAAGAAAAGTAGTTCATCTTTTCATAAAAAAATTATTTTTTTAGAATTTTTGTCAATCATAGTTCATAAAACTTTTAATCATTAAAGAATTCTCAATCATCTTTACTCCCTTTTCTCTCTCCCTAGGATTGGTTTAGATCATAATCCATTTTTCTGAATTTGGGATTGGGTTTACCTAAAAAGGATAAGCCTTTCATATTTGAGAAAATTTTGCTAAAACATGATGAGCTCTACAATAAAATATAGGAATGATGGGGAATTGAGGTTCACGGTGTTCCTATGTTCAAGTTGATCTTTAAACTTAGACATGTCAAAGCTAGTGGAATATCATGATTTACTAGCCAAAGAAGAGACCTATTGGAGACGAAATCTAAAGTCACTTGGCTCAAGGAGGGGAGAGGAACACAAAATTTTTCCATCTCACGGCCACTACTAGAGAAAAATTCTTGAGGATTCATGAAATCAAGAATCGAATGGGAATTTAAACTCCCACTCAAAGGATATTAAAAAGACCATGGTCAATTACTTTCAAGGCCTTTCTATTCAAGTCAAGGACCTTGATGAAGCTACTAGAAATAAAGCTCTGAACCTTTTTCAAATGGAGATCTCGGATCAGGACAACAAATACCTTGTGGCCATTCCTGGGGAGAAAGAAATCCATCTAGGCATCTTTGATATAAAGGGAGATAAAGCTCTAGGGCTAGATGGCTTTCTATATTTTTTCTTCCAACACATCCGGGAGGTTATTAAACGAGATGTTATGGTTTTTGTTTAAGATTTTTCCTCTCTAGTCACATGCTCATAAAAATTAATAGCATCTTTTTGTGTTTATCCCCAAAAATATTGGATTCAATGATCATAAGTATTTTGGACCTATCAATCTTTGCAATACGATTTACAAGTTGATCACTAAAATCTTGTCTTTTAGAATCAGGAATGTTCTCTCAAATTTTATTTCGCCTAACCAAGGAGCTTTCATTCTAGGAAGAAAAATTATTGATAGTGTCATTACCATTTATGAGGTCATTCACTCTATGGTAAAATTGGGAAGATTGGCCATGATGGTTAAGTTGGATATGCACAAATATTATGATAGGATTTCGTGGTCCTTTCTTTATCTTATTCTAGTAAAACTTGGGTTTGATATTCATTTTTTCAGAATGATAATGGCCTACATCACCATGAAAAAGTTCTCGGTTATTATTAATGGGACCCCAAAAGGCTTCTTTCAGGAGGGCAGAGGGCTTAGATAGGGAGACCCTCTCTCCCCCTTTCTTTACATTGTTATGACAAAGACCCTCAACAAACTCTGTGATGCGGCCTTAAATCAAAACCTCTTAAAAGGTCTCAAAATCACAAATGGTTTATTTCTTGTTTGCTTGAGCCAGTTTTTGGAGGATACTTTTCTTCTTGAGCAAGACTTGGTCATGGAAGCTAAAAACTATAAATCAGTGTTAAAATATTATGAGGTGGTCTCGGACAATTGGTCAATTTTAACAAAAGTGTTATCTTTTTCATCAATGTTCAAGGACAACAGTAAGAGAGATTGGCTAGAATTCTGGAGTGCAAAATAAATTCCTTTCTAGATACCTACCTAGCAATGCCCATTATTGATAAAAAAATGGACAGTTCTTGTTAGAACCTCCTCATTGATTGGGTTTATAGAAAACTATCCTCTTGGATAGGATCTCTTATGTCTCGACTGAAAATTATAACTCCTCTAAAGTTCCATCCAAGGTATTCCTATCTATGTTATGTCCCTTTTTAAGTTGTCAACAAAATTTATTTTATCTCTTAGAAGGATTCATAAAATATTCCTTTGGTTTTTGGTTGAGGACATCTCTAAATACCCTATGGTGGCATGGAATAAAGTTGCTAAACCGAAGTCTTTTGGGGTGTTTGGATTGAAAGATATTAATTTGATGAATGAATCCTCTGCTAGATAAATTTGGTTGGAGGATAACTAAGGAGGAATGATTATGGGTGGACATTATAAAAATATATATATTTGTGGAATGTTGAAATCTCAACACATTTTTCCTATCTAATGATCTTCCTTCTGTTCTGCCTTTTGGAATTCTTTTGTTTCCTCAAAGGACATTCTAGCTCAGGGTATTAGATGGAATGTGGGGAAAGGAGTTAGAATCAGATTTTAGAAAGAGAGATGGTTGGTATATTTTCCACTGGCTTCAAAAGAACCTTGGAAATATTTTCTTCCCTTTTTTGTTGCGGATGGGAGAATAATGATTCAGGATTATTGGGAAGGGAGGGATGAAGGTATCAAGTGGATTATAATCCTTCCACCTCCTAAATTTTAGGGATATCTTCAACCTTTTCATGATCTCAACCTCAAACTCTAAAATTTTCATATTCCATGGGCCCAACAAGAGGATACAATGGTCTGGAGGGAAGAGGATTCGGGGGAATTTTCGGTCAAATTTTCTTATAATTTAAACTTTAAACCTTTGGCCCAAAGATGGCTATGGAATAAAATATGGATTAAGAATCTTCTTCTTAAATTTAATATATTTTATTAGTTAACTGATCAAAATAAGATCCTTACTTGTGAGAATTTGAAAAAAAGAGGCATTATTATTCCTAGTAGGTACATTCTTTGTGGTCAGCAGGAGGAAAATGTGAACCATATGTTCATTGATTGTCCCTTTTCCTCAACGGTTCTTCATCATTTGGTTGGAATATTTAATCTTTAGTGGATTATGATGAAATTTACGGATGTTCGTTTCTCTCAATGGGTTTGTCCCTTAAAATTCCCTTTACTTGTGGTTGTTTGGGACATTGCTCTCCCTCATTTCCTTTGGTGCCTCTGGAAGGAAAGAAATGGGAGAATTTTTAGGGATCAGTTTTCTTTGGTAAAAAGGTTAGTGATCATATTTTGTCTTCTATTAAGGAGAATTTGAGAATTTTCAAGTGTAAGATTAAATCTCCTTGTCCTCAAGGAGAATCTATGGTTCTTAAACATTTCACCTTTAGTCCCCCTATTAATAAACAACTTCCACAAGTTCACACTAAATAGATTAAACCTGAAGTCAATTGGGTGAAGTGAAGTTTAATGGGGCTTGGAAAGGAAAACTGGGTGGTGGTGGTGGTGGTGGTGTGGTGGTATCCTTAGGGACCATGATGGGAGATGTTTAATGTCCTACACTAGCCCATAAGGAGTTCAATCAAACAATTATGTTGAAGCCATGGCCGCCTTCTAGGGAATCAAGTTGGTTAAAGAGAAAGGTTTCAAAAGAGTTCATATTGAAGGAGATTCCCTCTATATTATTCGCATTCTGAAGGGGGAAATGAACCACAATTGGCTCCTTAGGAATATTATTCATGACATTAAGGAATTTCTGAAAGTTCTTGATAATTTTGTTCTCCTTCATACCCTTAGGGGTGGTAATAAATGTGTTGATGTCCTTGCCAACATGGGAGTGTGTAGTAATGAGTTAAAGGTTTGGATGGAGGCTAGTGACTACCCCAACATGCCCAACACCCTGATTAATGATGAAAAAGGAATTCATTGATTTGAGAGGCCACTTCACCCCTCTCTCAACCTTGATTTATTTCATTCATGGTAGCACGAGGAGAAGGGTTCTCGACACGTGTGACCAGTTGGGAAATGTTGCTATTAATTTTTGGGAAAAAAGTTTTTATCGACTATCCTGTTACTAGTTTCCTGTTTCATTTTGAGATTAAGATCATGGGAGGAGGAATATTACGAGACAAACCATATTTTTTGATGCACTTAAGGAAAATCCATCACTCTAGCAGATTTTGAGAAAGGGTGGCTTCATAAATTTCATCTCTCGGCTTACGGGTTCGAGCCCCTTTCTAGTGATTTTTTTTTCTAGGGCCTAGGAGAATAGGTGGGTGGTGATTAGAGGGATGGAAATCCTAGTACCTGAGCATTCTATTATTGTGGCCTTGGGTATGGAGATGCATTTCATAAATATTTTTAAAGAAAAGATGCACAGGAGTCATGAGATTCAAAATTTCTTTACTGGTAATGAAAAATTCTATTTCTGGTAGATGGTATTACACATTATTACATTTTTGTATCTATAATATTGTGTGCTTGCATATTATGTGGTATATCACGCTTGAAGGTAAGTTTAGAAAAATATACACTCATCATTTTTGATGTTGAACATGTTTAGACATAATGTGGACATGAGCCTTTTGTTCTTCCTCTTCATGTATCTATCGACTTCCATTAAAGAGTTTAAGGATGGAAAGGTTGAGACCCCTCTGCATCATAGGCTTATCTTTATCCTTTTTAGACATGGTAAGCCTATCATTGCTATAGAGTTGTGGCATGGTTCACCTGATTTCAATAATAATTACACTTTGGCGAGTGTATGTCTAGGTTGCAGAGGATCAACTAGATTGATATTGAAGGGGAAAGGAAAGTTTTTGGGTGGAGGTGGTGACTCTTTTAGTCATGCGAGGGTGAATCTCTTCTAAAGGGAAAGAAAATTTGGTGACTAAGAATTGGGGTTTGGCTCTGAAAAGGTTAATATTTGTGTCTAGCAAGTTGAGAAGGATATGGAATCATTTGGAGGGGTTGGTTCGAAATTGGGCGATAATTTAATGGAGTATATCATGGCCTCAAATGATATTTGTAGAATTCATCACACTCTTAAAGATGATTTCAACTGTTTAAAGCAAGTGGTGGAGACTCTACAGGATAGATTGGAGCAAGGCAAAAGAGACGCAGGATTAATTTATGCCTTAGCAATTCTGATGATGAGGAATTAATGGAGGTTAAAAATTGTCCCTCAGCCAATCAGGGAGAAAATGGAAAGGGTCATGATAACCTAGATTTTGGATCACCTAGGCATTCAAAGGGTAAGCATAATGTGGGGTAGTATAAAGAATTCTGAATCGTGGGGTGACTGGTGGTGGCCTTTTTATTTTTTTGGGGTAGGAAGTTTCTCTCTATTTTGGGGGGCTTCGTTAGTTTTGTTATGGTTTTTTTGTTGTGGCCATGTTTTTGTTTGGGGCCGGTTGTTAGGTTAAGTCTGTTTAACCTACTATTACCCGTGTTTCTATTATGTTTCCTCCTAGTATCTTATCACGATGTATCTTTTGTAAGGCCCTTTGGAGCCATAATCCAACCTTATTACCTTATCTAATAAATAGTTCATAAAAATTGTATGTAATTAGCCTCATAACAACAAATATTTCCAAACAATTAGCAAAATAACTCAAATTTCCATTGCAATCATCATAAGTATCAAATAATATATCATAAATCCATAATAAATAATCAAGTAATTGTTTTTTCACTAAAATAGAAAAGGAAATGTAGTTTTCATTTCTTCCAAGTTTTCCCAAGTTGCGTTGTCCTCATAATATTGGTCCCATTGGACCTTGCATTGTGCAATATCATGATTTATGAGATATAACCTGTGGGTTTAGAACACTTGAATTGGTTCAACCACAACAATTCTCGGGTCATGAACCTGTAATGAATTTCAATTTATGACATGTGTTATATCTAAAACATATTTTTTAAGAAAAGAAATATGAAAAACATCATGCATTATGGACAATACAAGAGGTAATGCTATTATGTAGGCCACCAAACGTATTACTTCCAAAATTTCAAAAGGTCCCACATATTTAGGTGACAATTTGGCATATTTTCTAAATGAAATAGATCTCTTTTTGGGCTTTACCCAAAAAAATTCTCCTTGCTCAAATTTTTTTTCAACTCTTTTTAAATCATCGTAGCTTTTCTTCCTATTGACCTCTTATTTCAACCGCTCACAAATGAGATTTACTTGCTTCTCCATTTCAGTCAACATTTCTTGACCCACTACCTCTTTGTCCTTTGTGTTATCCCAACTAATAGGAGTTCTACACTTTCTCCCATACAACACTTCAAATGGAGACATTTCAGTGAAGAATGGTAAGTGTTATTATAGGAAAATTCAACCAATGAAAAATATTCCTCCCATTTGTATTGTTGATCCATGCAATACATTATGAGCATATCCTCCATAACTTGGTTAAATCTTTTATGTTTGACCATTTGTTTCAGATGGTATGTTGAACTAAAGTTCAATTTTGTTCCCAATGCCAAGTTTAAATTTTTCCAAAATTGAGAAGTTGTCCTAGGATCCATGTATGAAATGATCAATTTTGTAACTCCATGCAATCTAAATATTTCATGCACAAACCATTTTGCAAGTACTAGGGAATCATCCTTTATATTTCCCAGTATGAAGTGAGCTACTTTGGTTAGTTTTTCAACTACTACCAAAATCATGTCATGTTTGTTCTTGGATAATGGAAATCCTTGCACAAAATCCATGTTGATTACCTACCATTTATAATGCGGAATGTTATGAGGATACAACTGACCTACGGGACTTATATGATCTACCTTTACACATTGACATTCAAGAAAATGTGTAACATAATTCGTCATATCCTTCTTCATTCCTTTCCAAAAGTATTGTTGTTTTACATCAACCAATAGTTTTGTTACTCTGGGATGCTCAAATATGGAGCATCATGAAATTCCTTCATGACTTTCATTCTAAGATCATTTCCCAAAGGTACATAGACTTTGTTTTCATATTGCAAGACTCCTTCATTATCAAACTTAAAACCTTTATATCTCTTATCATTTGGATTTTTGCTAACACAATTTTCACATGTTGATAATACAAATCAGTTTGCAGTTGTTTCTTTACTTCTTCTTTAAATTGTGTTCTAAGGGTTACAATTGTGGAAATATGTCTCCTATGAATCAACGTATCATCTACATGGTTTTCCTTTCCTTTAATGTAACTAATTTCAAAATCATATTGGGACAAAAATCCAGCCACCTACATTGTCTTGTGTTTAAATTTGGCTGCGTAAAGATGTATTTCAGCCCCAAATGGTCTGTTTTCAATTCAAATGATTTTCCTAGCAGGTAATGCCTTAAAATTTGTAAGATATGAACTATGACAGAAAGTTCTAAGTAGTGGTGAGTATATTTATACTCATGCACCTTCAATTTTATACTCTCATAAGTAATTACATGATTGTTTTAAAGAAGTATTCCACCCAAACCTTCACTTGAGGCATCAATTACCATGGTGAAGCTTTCATTGGGATCCAAAACCTTCAAAACAGGTGTTGTTGTAAGTTTTTATTTTAGTATATTAAATGCATTTTCACACTTTTTAGTCCACACAAACTTCTTATCCTTTTTTTGTAATGAATTTATTTGTCTAACCGCTCTTAAGAAATATTTTGTGATTTTTTTGTAATAACTAGTTAGTCCCATGAAACTTCTTACTTCATATACATTTTTAAGGGTGCTCACCACTTAGTAATGGATTTAATTTTTGATGGGTCAACTAAGATCCCATATTTTTTATGATGTGCCCAAGATATTGCACCTCATTCATATAAAAAAAGACCATTTTAAAATCTCACCATATAGTTTCCTTTTTCTCTACACATATAACACTATTCTCGAGTGTTCATTGTGTTATTCTATGTTCTTAGAATAAATCAAAATATCATCAAGAATAATTAGCAAAAAAAATCATCTAAGTATTTTTGAAAAATATTATTCATAAGATTCATAAATGTAGTAGGTGCATTAGTGAGTCCAAAAGGTAAAACAATAAACTCGTAATGCCCATATCTTATTCTGAACATTATTTTATCGATGTCTTCATCCTTTATTCTTATTCGATTATAACGAGATCATAAATTGATATTTGAACAAAAATGCATCTCTCATCTGATTGAAAAGGTCATCAATTCTCGATAAAGGATATCTATTCTTTATTGTTGCCTTGTTAAGCATGCGATAATCAATGCATAGTCTTAATGTTCCATCTTTCTTCTTAATGGAAATGAACAATGTTCTCCAAGGAGACACACTCAGTCAAATCAATACTTTAGACAAAACTTCGTGAAGTTGTGCTTTAGTTCAACTAACTATGTTGTTTTCATTATGTATGGTGCTTTTGATATTGGTTTAGTTCCATGTTTGATGTCAATGGTAAAGTCAAACTCATGTTTAGGAGGAAGTATAGGTAATTCCTTTGAAAAGGCATCATGTACTCATGTAAGTAACAATGAAAATCCTCTAAACAATTCTTACCTTTCTCACTAAAATCAAAAAAATGGATTGCATACAACATACAACCTTTGTTTTTAGCTTTCTTAAGTTGCATTACGAAATTTTTCTAACTTCAAAACCTCTTTTTATGCCCTGAATGTTAGCTATTTTTGCATGTCATCTAGACATTCTATTCATTTTTGAAATAGTCTATTGTTTCCTTGTGTTTGGAAATCCAATTTAATCCTATAATAATGTCATAAGACCCTAAGGGAGTCACGTACAGGTCAAGTTCAATAGTAAAACTAGGTAATTCCAATGTTGTGTCAAACAAACATTGGTCTACCATATGAACAACATCATTCCCATATTGTACAGTCCATGTATTTTTCATATATTCAACTTTCTTAGATATTTTTCCAGCTAACTTACTAGAAATAAAGCACTTTAGATTGCACCGTGTCAAATAAAATAGTAACAGGAAGTCCATATAACTTACTTGGCACTTCAATAGGAGAGCATGTTCTCATCTTGGTAGTTAGCCATTGTAGCATGAATCCTTTTTTGTTGATTATTCCCTCATTCCTTTGGGGGTAGTTATTAGCATAGTGGTCATTGCACACATTTAAAACATTCAGCTATATGCCCTTTCTTTTCAATTTTTTTCATTAACTTGCTAGCACTATTCTTCCCATTTCTCCTTATATTTGCAGCAGTTTTAGCTATTGGATTATTTTTACTATCTTCATTTTTTTCCTTCCTTTTTCCACCATGTTTTTTTAAGAGCTAATGGTGCATGTGAGTTCTCTTTTTACACTCTTGTTACTCTTTTCATCTCTATGAGCTGAAATTTCTTGTAGTTTATGTTCTTTCCTAATGGATTTTTCGAACACTACTTCCATAGTAGATGGTACATACACATCTACTTCTCCTCCTATATTTGGGTTCAACCCATGATAAACTTATGAATTCTAAATTTTTCATCTTTTTGGTATTGTGGTACATATTTTAGTAACTTAGTGAAATGTTCCCAATATTCTACCACACTCAGTTTACCTTGAATTAGGTTCTGAAAATTAAAAAAGTCAAAGTATAATGAGGGCAACCAACATTGAAGAAGTAAAATTTGAATTATTCTCATGTGATGTTAGCAATTTCAACTCCTAACTCCATCTTGTGGTTATCCCACCAAGAGGATGCCTCATTGGAGAGCTGAAAAGCACCCCAAATTGCTTTGGTTTCTTCTAAAAAGTCCCTTATTTTGAAATAATTTTCCATCTCACTCAACTAGTTCTTAGCTCCATCCCCAAGGTTGTTCCATTAAACTTTGGTGGGTTGATCCACTTGATATCCCTTGATAGTTTAAACTAAGTGGCTCTTTTATTTATTGATTGATTTTTAGCATTAGGATATTATGCTTGTTCTTCCTTATATTCTACAAGTTATTCTACTTCGGGTTCTTCCTCTTCATTCTCACCCATAACCTACTACTCAAAGGAAGCTACCCAATTTGGGTGTCCTAAAGGACTGTTAGGATTTTATCTAGCTTTTGAGTTGTTGTATTTTCAGCCTCATTGTTTTCTCTTCTCCTAACCATTGTATCATGTTAATACAAGGATAAGATGTCCTATTAGCATTATGAACCCATTAATTCCAAGAGCTGATAAACCTTCAACTCTGATACCAAAATGTAACACCATGTTATGATTCATCCAAATTAAGGGATTTTTTTTGTAACAACAAACCCCTTAAATATAATTAATGCCTTCAATGATTTCAGCTTGCAACAATTTAATCTAGCATAATTAAATGTTTACAATCCATCTAATAACAAATGATAACCATGTGCAGTTGTAAGGGTCAACTAGATCTTCCCAATCTCCCTTAAATCACTCTAACCGAGTGTGTATAACTTGTATACTTTTGGTTAAACCTTTAGCAAGTTATGAGAACTATGTGTAACTCCTAAGTGTCTACCTAGAAAACATACAAGTTGTATTCCATCCAGTATCTGACACAATAAGTTAGGGGAATGGTGAATAGACAATGTAATTAACTAGTTACACTACTTTGGCCAAAGATTCAAGCTTGCTTTGCAAGCTTAGTTTCATGACCACACATAAGTTAATGAAACTTGTCTTGCATAATTTCACAACCATCTCTACACAATTATCTAGATCTTATTTTTTTGTTTAATTTTTTTTTTTTTTTAATAACTATAAACCATGACTCACCCTACTAATCAAAAGGATCCTATTAGTTCCACCTTATGATCCCTATGGGAAATATAGTGACCACGTAATGATTTTCTTCATTACATCCTCATTATCCTTCTTGTAGCCATCCTAAGATGGAAAGAGTAGATATTATTGAAAGTAACGATGGGACATAATACCTACACTTCATTTACACTTTTAGTTATCCATGAAAGATAAGTAAATAAGTTCATATTTACGATAGGTTATAATGTATTGTTACATGATATCGTTTCTTGAGATAAGGTAATAGTAACTCAATGAGTTACTATATTTTATTAGTACCTCTTTTCAAACTAATGTAACGTAGTATTCAACATTAATTATAGGTTTACTAACTATGTATCACATTGATTTGATTCATTCCTACTTATAAAGGATAGTCCTTAAACTCATAAATTCATCAATTAATACAATTAGTCCATATTATTTCATAAGGTACAATAATAACTTTATCATGTTTTGGTTATATAGTTGTTTTTATCATTCTATGTTCATCAATCAACATATTTTTTCATCTCAAATGAATCAATAAAATCGATAACATAATATCATAATATCAATTAACTTTATTTATACTCAGCTGTAAAACAACATATAAATACTTTCATATCCAGCAAAATAAAGTTACAAAACAACCAAGTATTTTATTTAAACTTAATAAGGATAATCCATTATTTTCATAAATAAGGATATACAATTCATCATGATAGTACATTAGGCAAAATTTCATTAATCACTTACAAAGATGATTCATTCACGTTAACAAATAAATACAACAATCCTTATCGGATTTTAAACAAATATCACATGATGTAATCATGCGTAAACAATCCAATCAGTCACTTCATGAATTTCATTCCTTCCTGCAAACTATAGGAGAGAGAAAATGTATATATGGGTCAGTTCAAAGAACTAGCATGAGTTTACTAACTCATATTCTTGTTGTATTTAAATGAAATAATAGAATATATTAAGGTTAATTAATGAAAACAAATAAACTTCCTAGTTTATTAATCAAATACCTATCTCATGCACATATGAAATACTACTTCATATTGTATAGCATGTTTTACAAACAATATATGAGCTCAAATAATGGACTAAACGTTTAGATAGTTTAAGTGACATACTATCACAATTATTTATTACAATAATCAAATAATAGAGTTTATATCAACATCCCTCAATTTATTTTATATATTCCGAAATAATAATATCAACAATGAAACCATCATCAAAACAAAATTATTGTGTTCTAATATTTAATCATAAACTAGCTCATCACCCAATTCATGTATTTACAATTGATTATAAATCAGAATAGTTCAACTATCTTTTAAGTAATCAAAATAGTATATGCTTTTTAATTCCTTAATGTTTTATGTTCTTATAATAAATGTAGAAGAAAATAATTAACATCAAAAATTTATAAGGAAACCATACATTATCCAATACTTACCCAACTTTCATTTTTTAAGCAAGAATTCAAATAGTCATACTTATAAGGAGCTATATCATTGGTAGCAGAAAATTCCAATGATGAGTATAATATCAAAAAAATTAATATACAAACATCATCTACTTCACAATGGTTCTTTCCAATAACTAAATCCCGAGAGAGAGAGAGAGAGAGAAGAAGTTACTCGGATATCCAATAACTTAATCACAACAAAACCAAAACAACAATCTCATAATGATCTAATACCCATTAACAATCTAACTTATTTTGAGCTAAATGCCAAAGATTCTCTCAACCATTTATCAAGAAAAGTGTTTACATAGATAAAGCAAAAACAAGCTCAATATGAGCTGAGCCCAAAAATAGTCAACCAATTACAAGCTATGTGATGATCACAAGATACAAAGAAGGGATGAAAATGCCAATAAAAAACAAGCCCAACTTAAAGAGAGCTTTCACAAGTTAAAAACAAGTTTTATCTCAATAAAATGGTGAGCTCAAAATGGGATAAATCACCTATCCATATTTTCTTTAAAAATTCCCAATCTTCCCACTTATACCAAAATTCAAAACACGCATGCATCTTTAACACACAAAATCCCAAAACCAAATCTTTCATTATTTCCATATTTCAAATAAGAATAAACAAACCCGGAATGACTACGAATATGAATCCCATATTTCAAACAACCCATATTGTTTTCAAGACCTTTCCCTATTTTTCCTCTATAAATTTTCACATTAAAACAAGAAATCATTCCAAATTTAAAACAACAAATACTTAGGCATACATTTCCAAGACAAATCGACTAATAACAAACTTTAACAAGCTGATTGAAATATACAATCTACATGCATATTCCTCAAAATTCCAAATAAAATAAATGACCCAAAAACTCATTTCCTTTCCAATTTTTTTCTCCTAATTTTCATTTCAAACTTGCATGATAAAAATTAAGGACATTTCCATATTTTAAATGACAATTAAACCAAAACGCTTTCCTAGATTTCATAATAAAAATAACAACAACAAAAGTGATAAAAACCCATTCCCGGTTCGTGTTTTCTCCCTTCCAAATTTCCCTAGAATCAGAACTCAAATGCCCACTAAAAAACTCCATAAAATATCCCAAATAATGATTTTAAATACAAACACACCATTAAAAATAGCTTCACAACAGGTTGCATGTGCAATCAAGAAATAGAATTTCAAAATATCTCCTTCAAAACCTCCATGTAAAGCTTCCCAACAAACCAAAACCAAACAACAATACAAAAATGGAAATTGGGGGAACCTTGAATGTTTTGGATTCCAAATAAATCTACCGGTTCCCAAGGAACTATCCACATTAATTTCCATTAATAATTATCGGTGCCATTATTAAACCCAAAACTTCACTCAAAACTTGCCAACTAAATTTCATGTAATATGAATGGTCCATGACCATGTTACCAATCACTAAACATTAATAATTCCAAGTGGTTGATGACCATAAATCAATAAATAATATAATATGGTCGAAGAAAAACTGTATCTTGTTAAAAAAATTAAATCCTTTATGGTCTAAGACCATTCACCATATAATTTAAACTTTAAAAACTTAATTGCATAGTGGTCTAAGACCAATCCCTAAGCATTATAAACCTTAACCAATGCAATATAACCTTAAACAATGCTAAACATCCTTAAATAATGAAAATATGGTGGATTTCATACCAACCAAAACCATACAACAATACAAACTGGAAGGTGGTTAATGAGTAACCAATATCGATAATACTACAAACAAATGATGGATCACATATAGTCATAACTTACAAAACATAAAGATATGTATGTTTATGTAAATATATGTAAATATATGTTTGTGTGTGTGTGTGACATAAACCTATATATATATAGACACACACACACACACACACAATGCACACACACACACACACACACACACACACACTGAAATGCGCACGCACGCGTGTGTGTGTGTATATATATATATATATATATAGGTTATATATACACACACACACACACACGTGTGTGTGTGTGTGTGTGTGTGTAACCTTAAACAATGCTAAACATCCTTAAATAATGCAAAAATGGTGGAGTTCATACCAACCAAAACCATACAACAATTGAAACTGGAAGGTTTTCAATGAGTAACCAATACCGATAATACTGCAAAAAAAATGATGGAGCACATATAGTCATAACTTACAAAACATAAAGATAGATTTGTTTATATAAAAATATATATAGGTTTATGTATACATACGCACACACATGTTTACACACACACACACATGTGTGTGTATGTTTACACACACACACACACATGTTATGTTTACACACACACACATATAATATAACATTATTAATTTATTCGATCAAATATTACCACTTGTGTTATGATATCATATTAACAATTTGTCACATTACCATGTTTTCGACATTTATCGTAGTAACTTAATCAACCAAAGAACCTTACGACTAAAAGTACATTAAATATGGGGTGTGATAGAACGTTCCACATGGGCTTTGATTCATGGATTTAATCATTTTTCCCTTGGGGTCGAGAAATTGGGTTGTTTGGGTACTAGTGGAATGGGATAATTGTTCCTTGTGTGTCAAGCGAGGCCAATTTATCTCCTTTACATTGTTATCAACTACGGCGGGTGGGAGGTGAGTTGTTGGAACAATGGAAATGTTCCACTTATGCGTGTAAATCCTAACTCACCCAACTACATTGCCTCATCCCCTATCAGCTTTTTGGTGAATGGTCGAATGTGGGAACATTCTTGTGGTGCCCTATAAGTGAAGTGAGGGAACAAAGGAAAAGTTCCAAAGGTGTGCGAAATGTGTGATTTCACCGACTCCATAATGTTTTGTGGACAATTTGGATGGGTGGGGAGCTTAGGGAACAAATGAACTATTCCTTCAATTCCAAAATGTCCGATTAGCCATATTCAACTCAATTTTGAGCCAAGTTTTTATAAAATTGGATAAGTGTTGTCTTATTAGGCTTACCAAGTGGAAGAGCAATACCTGGAAGATGATGGTTTTCCCCAAACTAAAACTTTCCCAAAAACATGATTTTTGTCCAATTTTTCCAAGTCTTTCCTTGTTTTGACCAACTTGCACCGACTAAGTATACAAATGGGTTTGTGAGTTTTCAAAATAGCTCAGGTGTATTTGGAAAACACTTCCATTAAACTTGATTTTAGTTTTAATTATAAGCATTATCTAAATCCTCTCTTAGTTGAATTGGTGGACCATTCTTAATGAACTTCTCAATAAAAGGAACAATTTCATTTGAATTCTAACACATATCACATGATGGGTATCATGGATGATTTTATAGGAAAAGATGTATTCTCTCAAGAAGAAGAAAAATTAATTAGATAGGTAACTACTTAAACATCCCCGATGACCTATATAACCAATCATGAATCAAGTAAATAAATGATTTACCAGCTACCCTCTTCATTATAGTATATATTACACAAAATACCTTAAGGTTTATTGATTATACCCTAAATAAATATATAAATTTGGGATGTTACAATGTGGTTCTTATTTATTTACAGGCATGAGGGTGCTACAATTTTTATATTCATATTACTTAATAAATAGTAACATATAAATCAAAAATATGGCACCCAAAGTAATTTACAAGATATAGCGATAAATATGATCACTCAAGACATAAGAGGAGAAGTGCACTTAGCTAATTGTAATAGCAAAGGTATGATCTAAAAGTGTAGAATGACTAAGAAGACTATAAATGTACTAGATGTGTTGTGTTTTTAAGTTGTTATTATAAATTGAGATAATATGGAAGTTTACGACATGTCCCAAAATGTGTTATGGTCTAGACTCAAGCTATATATTTTAGACATGGATGGAATGGCACATTGTAGCTTCGTATATGGATGTGAAACTTTGTGATGACCTTAACTCTAAAACTCTAGGTGTCACACATTTTTGAAACCCTCTATGTGATGCAAAACATTATCAAACCCTAACCATGAGCGGGTGTTTACACCTTAAATAAATATATGTTATGGCAAGTGCACAATGATAAATAGGATGTATGGGTTTGTAATAAGATATTATTCTAATTTAATTGATTCAACTTTAGTTGTTCATAACCAAATAACACATTAAATTTTTTAACAATAAGTAATAGCTCGAATACATAAGAGGAGAAAGAGACATGTGCATGTAAGAAGAGATAGGATTTGGATGTTTAGATAGATGGAAAAGGCATATCAAAGACTAGGAGTGCTTTTATGCAAGTTATAGAACTATAAAATGAGTAGGGGTAGGATTTTACAACTATTGTATGGTCCATACTGAAACTATATAGTCATGACCTAGATATGTACCATCATGAACCCTTTGATAGTCCTGGGTCTGAAACTACCCATGTACTTTATTTACCTAAAAATGACCTTCCTTGTATGTCTCTTTTAGTTGAAAAAATTTGGGATGACTTGTAATCACTTTAAACAAAGTGGAAACCATAGAAACCTACAAAATCCTTCATCAAAGCATTAAAAAACCAAAAGAAGGAAATATGTGTGTGTGGTAAGGATAGACTAATCTTAATGGTTAACCCCAATTGTTGAACCAATCCAAGTGTTGTACTACATGCCCTTGTTGCATGATCAATCCTCATGTAGTTCTCTTAGGTGCTTATGCAAGTGTGAGTGCAAACTAGCCAACCCCTTAGGGGTTCCCTCGTGTCTCTTGACACCAAGATAACAAGCTAATTATATAGTATAGAATGTACCCATTGCAGTAGTAGTGTGATGTGGTGTGCCTCAACTATGTGACCTAACCCTTTGTTCCTTGAAACCCTTTGCAATGCTTGGAGTGATTTTTCTCTTACTAAGACATGGATTTATGACCTTTTCATGCTTGGAAATGGAGGAAGCTAAACTCTTTTACCTAGTTAAGTGTTTTATCCCTTAATAGGGACTTCTCTAATTGATTTGTAGTTGATTTGGGTAGATTTAGGAGATCTTTGACTAATTTTTGGAATGATATTTGTAATAAGATAATGTAATAATTCTAGGTGAGTTATAAAGTGATATTGACATGCTTATATAGTTTTACGTAGATGAAATATTATAATAACGATGACCTAGGAAGATTGAATGACCTAATAAAGATATTCACATTGAAAATATATTTGGACAATGCAAAGGGGGTAGGACCATACAGGTTGGCCATGACCATATTCCACATCCTGGCCCTTTGTAAAATCTTGGATAGTACATATGTAAAGTGAAGTATAAATTTTTGGCACAAAGTACAAATATTATTTACTTCTTTGATTTGATAATATTCCTCAAATTGATGATAAAATAAAGCATAAAGATAAGTAAGTCATCAAAGTGCTAGAGAGATAGACTGATTAGATTCCAAATTTTATCGTTTGCCTTGAGGAGCATAGGAAAACTCGGAATTTTAAAAGGATGAGTTACTAAATTTTAGTGTCTACATTCCTCCCTTTAAGTATGTAATTGAAAATTACATGCTTAAAGAAAAAATATACCTAAGTATGTACACACACTTTATATTTTCTTGAGAATGATGCTTTGATGTGTTGGTGTTGGTGTGCTTCATAATGAAATTTGTGACATAAAGTGTAGTCAATTTATATGAGATAAAATGAACCACAACAAAAGATATAGATATTGTTTGTAACTTTCAACTTGTAAAATGTATGAAAAGGAGGTGGAAAACATGGAAGGAATATATCTATTTTTTTGGAGGGAGGTGATACAATTATTGTAATGCCTTAGAGAAGTGGAATTTTTGTTGAGATGCTACGGATTGGGGATGATCAATCCCCAATTTATGCCAAATGAGATATTAGATTGTTGTGTGCAACCCAACACTAAAGAGGGAGAAGAATAATTGAAGTCCCCTTTTTGAAACTTTGTAAAGAGAAAGGTTAACCTATGAAGAACTTAGCCACTTTGATTACTTACATATTTAAAACTAATGTTTTTTTACTTGCTACTATTCTAGAAAAAAATCTAATGAAACTTGAGAGTTGAATTACTTTAAAAGAGCTTAAATTGATTATTCTAACATTTATTTTTTTGAATATTAAGCAGAAATAAAATGCATGTGAAAATTACTTTGTGGAGCTACTATGAATATGTTAGATGAGAATGTTTTCAAAATTGAAACTTTAACATAGTTACTATTTTAGAATTTTGTTGAAATGAATAATGAACTAGTAAGGATTTTTTGTAAAATTATTGTTTTCATTGGTTTTGGATGGAATATCCTCTAGTGAGTTAAATAATAACTTGATAGCTTGTTGAAGTAACTAACTCTATGTTTATCCCGATGATGCATTAGGATACCTCTGCTTTTTAAAAGGGTAAAGATTTCACATCCCACTTTTGGGACCCCCAACATTGATGTTTGTGAGGTCATCATCATGTTGTGTTAATGGTTAAATGCCTCTAATGAGAGAAGAGGAAGGACATCATCCTATGAAGAACTTAGCTACTTTGACATCTTCCACAAAAACCATAGGTCATACCATTATAGATAGATCTAAGTCTATTTTTTTATTATTTTTATTTTTGAATAAGATAAAAACATGAAAGCAATGGAAATTTTCATGCCCCCCCTTAAGGTGTATTATTGCTACAACTAAATGTATAGATTCTAAAATGTGATAGGGGAGAAGGAGGCCCTTGCCCCCAAACCATGTTCTAACAACCGAGTTTGAATAATATAAAGGAAAATGAATAAATTACTTGGGCCCCTTGTATCATGCTATGAGTCGATTCATTTACATATAATAATGGATAAAAATCAAGTAAATATTTTAAAGAGTTTTTCTAAATTTAAAATTATAAATAATATTCACTTTATCTAGGAACATGCATCTTGGTTAAGACCGTACTAAGGTCTTGATAGTACTATAATATTTTGACCTTCTTTATATTCCACTACATTTTACTATTTTGCCTATTTTTTAGGATTTTAACCCTATTATAACCTAATCATGTATCTAAAACTTTTCTATTATGTATAATATATCACAAATGAATGCCCCTTCTCTTGATGGGCGTGTGATAAAATATTTAAGTGTGTGACTCAAATGAATAGATGTGTACCCAAGTGTAATAAGTCTAATAATCTGTATAGAATCACATATAAGAATGGAATGGTGGTAGCCATTGGGAACCTATACCTAAAATTGGGGTTGTATATGGTGGTGTAGAGACTCAAATTTGGTAATTTACACTTTGATGACACTTGATTTAATAATGCACTCTTGAAATGATAAATATCATCTCTTCATTCCTACTTAGCACTTTCTGAGGTTCATTTTTTGTCTTGTTTATCTTTTCACATTGAAATTTTGAAAAACTTTGAGAAGACAATACAAAAAATCTGTAGAAAAACTTTAGTTGACAAGCTCCAAACTTCATTTTACATGTTTTTGTCCCCGGTTAGGGTTGTAAAGTTTGATTAGGAATTTGAATCCGAACTCGACCAACCTGTAAAATTTTGGACTAAAATTTCCTACAACTATGATTTCAAATTAATATCTTTTGTGGGGTCTTATACTTCATCTAGGTCAGTATTTCTTGGATAAATCATTTACATGGCCCTATATAAACAAGAAAACATTACCTCATTTGCTAACTTGGGACTCTTAAGACAATGCACAAGAGCACTCACTTCATACACTTGTAAAAGGCATCCAAAGCTCCCTAAATCTCACAATAGTACATCTAAATTCATTAGGGAAGCACCCACATCAATTTTGAAGCTCCAAACTAAGTCAATATCATCATCTCTTTCTTTCAAAAAGACTCAAACGTCCTCTCTAAAAGTATTTTAAAAAGATCTAAAGCCAAAACAAGCATTTCCAAAGAATTTTCCAAATCTAGTTAATTTATTTATATATCACATGCTAATTGGAGCACAACATGCAATTTGAGGCCTCTTTGGAGTTGTGAAAACATAAACTATGCACAAGGGTTCCCACAATCCTTTTAATGTTTTTTTGCAAGATTCATAATATGTGGCTATGATTTGAGATGAAGATCATTCCCTTTAGGGAGATTTGAGACATGATCGACAAATAGGGTTTGACAAAAACAAACAAATCTAGGTAGACAATGAATATAGAAAGTTACAGAGGTAGATCAAGTTCAAGACCATATAGAAGGGGCTGGGCACCGCACGATAGGTCCTAGTAGAATAGTATGGTCCCGACCCAAGGTGTTTTACAATTACAATATCATTTATAAATCACTTCTAGGTTAAGATCTCCCTATTCTAGCATTGTACGATCCCAAAACATCCTAGAATCATATGTAGCAAGCTAAGTGCACTCATTCCTTTATATTTTCAAGTTCATATCTTGTATTACATGCTTTAGAACACTATTTTGATATTGTATGATTAATGTTAGAAGTTAATTAATCAAAATAGCCACATGTATCTAACCTACATCCATTTAGTGTAAATTTGACCTCACTAAATAAAATTTAGAATAAAACAAAACATCAGTCTTAATCTAAAAATGGTATAAACATTTTTGTGAACTTGTTTTTGATCAAACCCTTCACCTAATCTAGCATGTCTCGTAGTTATTTTAGTATTATGCTTATTGTTATATAAACCCTAGCTATCATAGGGTTTCATATTTTTTTGTCTATTCATATCCATGTATGATTTCCATCTATAATCTTCCCTAAATCTGATTTGCACAAATTTTCCTAGGGTTTCATAGTCGGTCCTACTCTTTGGGTCTCTTTTTAGGGCTCCTAATTATTGCATCACCTTTTGTTTCATATCTTGATAGAAATAGCTCTATTTTAAAATTACTTTGAGGTTATTCTTAATTTATAAATATTTAACGAAAACTTCTTTTTGTTTACCCTAATATTTAACACACTTTTTGTACATTCAAAATTACTATTTTTAGTATTTCGGGCATAATCAAAAATATACACTTTTGGAAAAAAATATTGGAGGATTTTATTTCACGTAATCGATTAAAAAGACATTTTTGTTTTTTAAATTTCAAATTCTATTTTGATATATGGTTGTTTTATTCATTTTACGATAGTCACCTTTTATGATAAATCACATTTTAGCTTACCTCCTCATTAATCTTGGGTCCCTCTGGGTGTGTAATCCTTCTCATTTTTCTAAGCTTGCTTCTTTTATTTTTGGTATTGTAATGAATTCTCTTCATCCTCTTGTTGACACTTTGAGACCCCTCTATATGTCCAAGTTATTATACATAAGGTTTTGGTTAATCATTTTCTTTTCACAAAGGATCAATCCTCAATATTTGTGACATCTCTTTCATCTATGCTTTCAATATATATTTTGTGGATCTCTATCCGTATAATTTGTATATCCATGTATTTGACAATATCCCTCACAAATTCTTTGGTTCTATCACTATTCCAATCACTATTGGCTTGAAGACATTCGATACTACTTCTTATGTACTCCCCAATGACCCTTCCTATAATATTCTCCTCGGGAAACCTTGGTTATATGCTACACACATTATCATCATACTCAATATTCTTCCCATATCTACGTCTATTGTTCTCATAGTTTTTGGCACATCTTATGTTCCCCTCTAAAATGTTACAATATCTATGGATTTTAAAACTGTCACTTAGAACAAATCTCAATATGTCTCTCATGATAGTATAATTTCTTATCTAAATGGTTGTCTCATTACTTCACCCTTATTGAGTGCATTATCTTTAATGAATTATACTACTTTCTCTTCATGTTTTCCACCTACAAGTTTATATTCTCATATGGCTATGTTTACTATTAGTCAATCTATAATGTTCACATATTTTAATACTACATTTTCACTTCTTATCATATTTTCTATCATTTCATTATAATTAATGATTTCTTGCTAATTAGATAACATTCCCCTTCATTTTAGTCAATTAACGAAACTCTATTAATTAACTAGCCTTCCCCATCTTAGATGCTAATTAATGGCATTTCGTTAGTTTTAATCCTCTTTTAATTATTAATGAAGTCTTTCAATCTTGTATTTAACTAATAAACCTTCTTATTAGTTAAATCCCCTTCAAACCCTTAAAATTATACTAATTTTCTTCTAAATTATCTCATAATGGCTTATTAAGCTTATTTGGGCCCATTAATTAATCCTATTTGATTAATTGAATCATCTCTAACTCCCATGAGTTGCTAATATCTAATTAATCTCTTCTAATCATACTTATCCCTTTCTAATTCTAAATTATCTTTATCCCACATTCACTAGGTTGCAAGTTTCTCCAAAACAGAAAGGTATATAAAGAACCTAGTGTACCTTATCCAAATTGACATCATGTCCTTGTAAGACATTAGCATATGATAAGAGCATTTCAATCTTGGAAAGATTATTGATCAAGAAACCATTTATATCATCTACTTGGCAAAGAGTAGTAAGAGAAGAACCATACATGGCAATCAAGCCATATTGGTGAGATCTCTTCCTCTTCCGTGGATATTTTTCTTTGATTGCACGTAGCTACGTTCACCTCACTAAAGGAGTACCTACAATCTAAAGCCCATCAAAAACATCAAAGGATGGTTTATATTTCATGTTTTTAATATTATATGCATTAGTTAAGATTTTCCTTTCAATGGCTTTATCATGATGTTTGTTAGATTAACTTTGTTATTAAGACTACTTGGTGTTAGTTTCTATTGATTATCTTAGATTCTTTACACATGCATACATATGGCACGCCCAATGGGACACTCCTTTGTCTCACGTTCAATCTTTAGTTTTTGTTAAGTTTTTTTGCATACTTTCCTCTTTTTAACACATATTGAAATAATTTATCTTTCTTAACTTGTTTTGTTTAGTTTGCATGTGTTGAGTCTTCCTATTATTTTTGTCTGAGCTTTACACAAAATAAACAATAAAACTTGGTAAATTGTATTCAATTGGGAAATTTTATTCATTGATAAATATTACATTATATAAGAAGATGATCTCCTTTATCCAAGGAGTCAACATCAATCACCAATCCCCTATATCTCTCAACCACTGCTAGAATCTCTCACCTATCCCACATATCTCTCTATCATCTCATATCCCTATTCTAATGGTGAGATTAACTCACATACATACAAATATGATATTAATATCTCACACTCACCTAACTATTACAACTATATTATTAATATGAGTTCTATAAACTCATTATTACAATATATTAATAATGTTACACAATATATTTGTAACACTTCCCGTAGTTATAAAGGAGGCGATGTGCGTTCAAAATTGGATCTTGAAGTGAAAATTTTAAGATTTCTTAATGTTTTCATTTTTATATTTTTCATCATTTTACATGTTAGTTTTGTCAATTTGTTGAAAATGTTAAGTTTTTGAGCATGTATGTTAATGTTTGATAGTGTTGAGTCTTCTTTACACATATTAAGGAGGTGGGTTGCTGTCAAAATGGGATCTTGATGAGAAAAATTTAAGATTTCTCCATGTTTTCATTTTTCATCATTTTACATGCTAGTTTTGTCAATTTGTTGAAAATGTTAAGTTTTTAAGCATGTATGTTAGTGTTTAGTAACGTTAAGTCTTCTTTGTACATATAAATGAGATGGTTTTCTATCAAAATTGAATCTTGGTTGGAAAAATTTAACCTTTTTGCAGATTTTTGGATGTTTTTTCCATTCTTTGAGTATAGGTTAAGTGCATACCCATGAGTATAAGAGCATATGTGCAACCTATCTTCTAGAGACCATAAATTTCTCTCTCGAACTCGAAATGACTCCATTATTTTGCAACGGAAAGGTCTTGAGGTGAACTATGCAATGAAAAAATAAATTTGGGATTTAGACTTACAGAAAATGCAAGGTTTACTTTATTATAAAATTGGTCATTTTTTTGCATGTTAGATTCATTTTAATTTGATCAACACCACGTATGCTCTTCTCTTGTGCTTTCAAGTAACCTTGAGAATCAAAAATGGATATGATTATGGATATTTTTCTAACATTATGGTTATCATTTTTTTAGAAATGGTGTTAGCATTTTAAATATTTGTTGGAAATCTCCTTTTTGTTATAAATTCATCAAAACCGTGTATGCTCTTCTCTTGCGCTTTTGAGTGATCTTGAGAATTAGAAATAGAAAAAAATGGATTTTTTCTAAAAAAATTGTTTTTATTTAGTAATATGGATAACACTTGATATTTTGATAGTTCACATGAAAAAACTAATCATTTGAGTTATTTAAAAATCAGTTTTTGTTATTTAAAATCAATTGGATCAAACGTCATGTATGCTCTTATCTTGCGCTTTCAAGTGATATTAAGAATTAAAATAAACCTTGATCTTCATTCTAACATGTTTTGTTACTTGGAAAAAATCATCATTTAAGTTGTTCAAAAATCAATTTTTCAAAAGCACTTAATGGTCATTGATTAAAGTTTTCCCATTTCTAATCAGTTGGATCAAATGTCACATATGCTCTTCTCTTGCACTTTTGAGTGATCTTGAGAATAAAAATGACCTTGATCCTCTTTTTAAACATTGTGGTTTGCATGGAAAAATATTGATCTCTTGAGTGTAGGACCTTTTGATTTTTAAAGAATAAAATCGAGACAAATACTTATACATTGTGTGTAGGTTGCCAAAGGTGTGCAAAACCACATTTTTAATCAAGATAAAAAACACACCATTCATTCACATTGTATTTATAGGTTCGGATAAGGGTTAAAACCCATCCACTTTAAAATATGGGAAGTAGCTTGGCATAAGCCATAAAACTCATTATGAGAATTACCACAGGAACCCCAAAGTATTCAACACATTGAGGAATCGGTTAATGAAATGGGAAGTGCCCCATCACCTACTTGACTAGAAAAACTGTGAGAAGTGTTAATTTTTTTACGTATGAGGCATCTTTCATTAATTTTATTGTGGGGTAATGGTCATTTATCTAGGATTTATTCTAGAAAATTGTACCTCTCTTAGAAAAATTATTGGTGAGTGTTGAGAAAAAAGCCTAGGGATCCATTTGGCATTGGGACCAACTTTACCATTATTCAAATCAAGTTTCAAAGAGCCATTACAAATAAATACTTCCCTGGAGTCAAAACCTTGTTTTTCGAACAAGGTGAGAGTCCATTGAAGTTACACCACGTATCTTTCAACACGAACAAAGTAAAATTTTGTCCTAGTTTCTACCTTGTTATCAAACAAGGTGAAACTCTGCCAAATTTGTGTCGTGTATTGTTCATCACTAATCATAAATTCCCTTATTCTTTTTTTTGGCATTATTGGTCAAAGGAAAACAACTCAAATTATTGCCAAAATTGTGTCAACCTCTTTTGTACCCACTTAAATTTATTTCTCTTTGCAAACTTGATTTAAGTGTTGAAAGAGTGTTGGTACACTTTTCACATTTTGGTGGTTGTCTTGAAACCAACATTGAGATGTCTCACTTGTAGAAATTATCTCACCTTGATCTCACTTTGCGTCATTACACTTCCCACATTATATATCAATCCATTTTTATACTTACATCTTGTTTTCTTAAACTTGATTTAAGTGTCCAAATTGTATTGTTACGTTGCTCGCATTGTATCGACCCATTGTTATACTTAAACCTTGTTTGTTTCTATAGACATTAAATCACACACTTTGGGTATCTATCTAGTCCTGATCACATACTAATATTCATATGATTCCTAATCAATAAAATTATTAATTGACCCATGTCTTTGGACATATTTGTTTGTTTTCTATTGCATCTGGAGGTCTTACACTCCTTCTAGCCCAATCTATATTTTCACGCTTTAGAATTTTGCATCCTGACACTAATGCCTAGCCAAGATGCCGGCTTCAGTGCCCCATCCCCTCTAGGTGCCCCTAACCTCTTTGTACTTTTATCACATATTTTGGGTCCTTTCTATCCATTTGGGAATCTTATCTTTTTGGTAGTTAGCCTTTTGAGTTAATTATGAAATTCAAGAAAGGGAATCATATAAATATAAAGTTATGTGATCATAATAAAGGACCAAGCTCTAAGCATATACTATCACCACCTAAGGTTGCATTCACAAACATCTAAAGAGAATCATTGCATCCATCTAGCTTCATTGAAGCGATAAGGGTTGGTTATTCTACATACACTTCATAGGAGGGGAAGTTCATTTTTCCATGCACACATATATTTACATATTTTACATCTAGCAATTTCTCGTTATCAAGTACGACTAACACAAGAGCCACCTAGGGCATGATCTCTTCACACACACACATAGAACTACATTGGGTCTAAGATGTAGTACAATGCTTAGTCATAAGTTCACTTTGTTGACATTTGAGGACATTTTGACCCCTATTTTTCAATATTTTATTTTTAGGATTTGATGTGTTTTGGTGTTTTACAGGTCATATCTTTATTGCAAGTTATCAACGACATTTGCGGGCTTGGTGGTACATACGGCGATAGAAAAAAATCATTATGACAACTCGCGACCCTATGAATATCATTTTCTAAGCATCTGTGTGGACTCGGGTGCCCAGATAGGGATCCTAGTGTTTAGGTGCCCTAAGATCGCCCCTAGAAACCCTAGTCCAACCTTCCTCTGCACTTCTACATTTTTAGCTTAGTTACGACCTCTTGTGTTCCAGTTTTACCAGTCTTCCACCTTCACACACTTCTAGGAATATTGTGAAATTTTATAAGTATTATAACTCTCCATTGTACTTAGGGTTTCAATTCATATTGTGTATTGCTTGTGTCACTGTCACTTTTGTACTTTACTGATTTATTTATCGATGTGACTCTGAAATAGCCTATATGGGGTTTAAACAAAAACTTTATTTTTGTTAAACCACTTTCAAACTTGATTTGAGTGTTGAAAATGGTTTTTACATTACTCACCTTGTGTTAATCCCTTTTTAATACTTACATCTTGTTGTCTTAAACTTGATATAAGTATTGAAATTGTATTGTTACACTGCTCACATTTGTATCAACCATTTTCAATACTTAAAGCTTGTTTGTATTAAACTTGATTTAAGTGTATAATTTATGTTGTTATGTTATCAAAATCACTTCAACCCCCTTTTAATACTTAAATATTTTTGTTCAAAACTCAATTTAAATATTGAAATTGTGTTGTTATCTTATCAAATAAATTTTGAGACAATTTGAACAATAGGAATAATTTCCTTTGTGGTAGTTCCTTTTTCTAGGAATTTCACATATTTTCCTTGGTTACTTTCATTATACATTTCATACTCTTGGAAAATTTTCCTTTGCAACCATTACACTACTAAATTTTAATCAACCATTTTGACTTTCACACTTGTAACTTATTTTCCAAACCTTGCTTGATTGTCAAAATTGCATCGTTATGTTACATGTCTTCCTTAGATTTAATTTGGAAAATCACACAAGAACACTCACATTTGTAAAATTTCTATTTGGTCATCGTTACGCTTCCCGAATTGACATGAAACTTCCTTCCATTTTAAGGAGTTCAATCAAATAATCTAGGTCTAGGAATTTGGACCCAACAATGCCAAATATGATTAACTATCACGTGGTTCCTCACACTTATGATAATAGGGAACCTATTTTTTTACATTCACATAAAAATACGACCATCATGACTAAACATTGATTGGTTCTTCGTACTAAGGAACACATGCTATTTTCCACTTCCCCACAACCTAGGTCTAGGCATTCACATCAAACGATGCCCATCATGACTAAACATTGATTGGTTCTTCATGCTAGGAACCCATTTTTTATCCACTTCCCCACCTTCATATTTTAATCCACGGTATGATTAAAATTCTTCTAGCATGTACTAGTATGATTTTAATGCTTCTAGTCAGTGGTATTATTCTAATGCTTCTAGTTCTTGTATGATTATGATTCTCCTAATAATTTATATCCTTCTAATCCTTTTCATCAAGCATATTCTCCTAATTATTCTAATCCATGCTATTTTTCTGATTCCCCTTAGTCTCTTGAGCCTCATCCAATCAAATTTATTCTAAGGAATAATCAATTGCCTCAATGAATTTTTCCTCCTTTAAGGATTTATGTCACCAAAAATTCTTCCAATCATTCATCTAATTCATCTCATGAGTCGCGGTCCTCCCTTTCTCTACAGGACCCCCTTTATTTGTCACCTCAACAATTTCTTCCACCTTTGAATATATATGCAATTAAAAATTCCTCTAATCAATCATCCAAGTCAACCCCTACATCATAATCCATTGAATTTGTACATGATCCTCTTTATCTACCTACACTACATTGTCTTATAGGAAAACCTACACCAACATATTCCAAATCCACATCTTTCTGAACTCATGAGACATTCAAATCCAAATTTACATTGTCTCTTGAGTTATCTTCTTCTATCAATAAAAATCCAATCTCTCTTCGGCCTTCGAGCCCTTTCAACTATAGCTTACTATATCATTATTGATCTTCTAAAGAATGAATTTTACATCCACATCAAACACTTCACAAGAAAAAATGTGCTAATATATATTTTCAAAGCACTGTCCAATTCCTTTGTGGGAGATATAAGTTCAAACCTTTCCATAATCTTCATCATCAAACATCTTATAAATATTCAACACTTGTTAGACCCCTTTCTTCCAATCAACCTACTATTGTCGATCAACAATGACCCATATTGATCAATTTCTTTCAAAATGAAAAAGAAATCAATGAATTCATGGGGCTACACAATGGCATTCCTCTAGAGGATCACAAGAAAGTATTATATTTTAACCTCGATGCATCTAAGTATTTTGGGGAATAGGTTGAGTCCTTTGGTCAAAAAATAGAGGAAGAATCTAAGATTATCAAACAAGAACATCCTCTTATTCTTCCATCTTTGTATTTACCATTACATAGAGAAATGATGGGGTCTATCCTAGATTTCCCTCCTATCTTATTATCACCCAATCATTCCTTATTTATCATAACTCCCTCAATCACAATCTCTCATTGGGTCACCTTAGGGTATCCCTTCATCTCTTCTATATGTGGGCCACCTCCAGTAGTATTTCTTCATCTTCTTTTGTGGGTCACCTCCGGGTATCCCTTCATCTTCTTCTATATGTGGGCCACCTCCTAGTATCTCTTCATCTTCTATTTGTGGGTCACCTCCAAGTAGCCCATCATCTTCTATTCTTGGGCCACATCCTAGTAGCCCATTATCTTATTTTTGGGTAACCTCTAGGTAGACCATTCTCTTCTATACTTTGGCCACATCCTAGTATCCCTCCATCTTCTATCTATGGGACACCTTTGGGTATCCCATCATCTTTTATACATGGGACACATCCTAGTAGCCCCTCATCTTCTATCTACAAGACACCTTTAAGTATCCCTTTATTGTTTATACTTGGGCCACGCCATAGTATCCCTTGATCTTATATCTATGGGACACATCCATTTAGCCCATTTTTTTCTATCTACTGGGCACCTTCGGGTAGTCTATCATCTTTTATTTTTGTTCCACCTCTCATTGGCATATTTCCTTCAATCCATATACCATATCCTTGGCATCCATCATATCATCCTTCTATCAACAACTGTGGCAATCCCACCATCATTCCTAATACTCCTATCATCAATCCCAAATATCCACTTTCTTCTCCCACTTCTCGGACCAAAAAAATCACACATTAGCTTATATGAAACCTAAACAATTTCTTCATCAAGCTAAGATCAAAAATATGAAGAGCTCCAAAGCTCCACGCAAATCAAACACCTAGAAATCTAATTTACAAACGTGATTAAAAATGCACACCAATGTCAATGCAAAGTATGGCATAAATTACAAAACTCTATGCAGGGAACTCAAGCTCCCACATACAAAATCCATGTTTCAAGATAATTCACAGTCACTTATCGAGTATGATCTCACCATGATCATCAAGATTGGATATAATATCACTCTTGATAAGAAAAATATCCTAGTCTCCCTCATCAAATAAATCACAAACATTGTTGTTGGATCCTATCATGTGGAGTGACATTGTTGGTCCCAACTTCCCAATCATTCATCTTCATCATCTTCTCCCTTCATGGTTTTCCCTTCACAAAATCTTAAAAATTAAAACATTAAAAAATCTTTAAAAACATAAAACATTACAAAAAAATAAAAATAAAATGTACAAACACACGACATTGCAATCAAGTATTACATACACATGGATGTTCTTTCCTTTCTTTTCATCTTCCTCTGTAAATCTCCCACCATGTTTATCCCTTTGATGATATTTTGGTTAGTTTATTTGCACTCATTGTGTGGCATTTATCTCTATTGTATATGTTTGACCTTGGTCTTTCATTACCTTGGTAAATTAAAGAATGACTAGCCTCTTAGAGATCCTGTCACTATCATACATTTAATAAACTTGTTGCGAAGACCTTTGGGCGTATTTGTTGACACTAGACAATATTGTCATCGTAATCACTTCCACATCCTTTCATCAATCCATTAGTGGTTCTTAACCCCTTATCAAAACAATCGATAGATCTAAAATAAGTTTTCAAAAATAAAAAAATCAAAAATCTAAGTTATATATAACTCTCTCTTAGGGTATTTCTAGTATCTCTTCCGGGGCTATGGACATTTGGATGGCAAAGAGAGCAATGTTGTGACTAGAATCAAATACATCTCCATCAGGATATGGATTTCTGATGGCAGCGGAGCAATGTACGGATCTCTTTCCACCCTTCATTCACCAATCAAATTTCTAAATCAATTATTCCTACATGTTGGCTAGTGTGTCTTCACATATTTCCTCTTTAAATATTCCCTTCAAGAAGTAATTTATCTCCACGTGCACATGGTGGATCTCGATGAGAAAATAGGGCTAAAATGTTACCAAGTGTTGTTTGGATCTTATTCAAATGCTTGTTTTGGTCCATACTTTATCTCATTATTTGTGCCTTTAGCTCATCATCTTTTCATCCTCAATCATCTAGCTACATTTTCCATATCCTTCTATAGCATTCACGCTTTTATTTTTCCTCATTCAAAACATCCATGTGTATAATATTTCCTTTTTACCATGTTTATGGGAAACATTATCCCTTCTTTCAATAAAACAATCGTCTACTTATTTCTATCATCGATTTCTTGGCCACCTTACACCTGGGGCATGCTTTCTTCTTCTTGGAACTTTCTTTGGCTTGAGTTCATCATCGTATTGAACCTAACCCTCCTAGACTTGATTCGATTATCTTCTTCTTGTATATAGGCATGGTAGTCACCCTTGTATATTCTAACCTCTCACTTTGGGGAATCTTGACACTTGGTTCTTCCCTGTACATAGCTTCGGAAAACCTTCAAAATCCAAAAAAATCATTAAAACCTTCAAAATCCAAAACATTGGTAAAACATCAAAAAACCAAAACATTGGTAAAATCCTTCAAACAAATCCAAAACATTGGTAAAATCCTTCAAAAAATCCAAAAAAATTGGTAAAATATTCAAAAATCCAAAAATATTGGTAAAACCTTCAAAATCCAAAAACATTGGTAAAGCATCAACACATCCTAAACATTCACAAAACACAACATCCTCAAACTCAAAAACTATCCTACAAAACATCTTACTTTAGTGATTTCTTGTTCTAGCACGCGACATGCAGATCATCTTGATCTTCCTTCATTAATAAAGCTATTTTTCTTGATATTTATGTCTTCCTTGCATATATCATTGTTTGGGGAAGTTTCATAGTACACATTACTTTTTCATAGGACTTTTATGTCCTTCTTTTATTCCCCTTTCATGTATCCTTGCTTGGGGAACCATTTTAACCCTTGTTGTATAACTCAAACATTTGGGAACTGAAGATGGATAACAAAAACATTGGTGCAACTTTCTTAAATGTTGTTTGTTTGAGTATGCTTATTTATCTACTTGTTTAATTTCTCATATTACATTGCTTTATGTATTTTTCTTTGATTTAGTCCTTTAGCAATGAACAAAAATCAATATTATGGCTCTTTATGTCATTTTACACTTTTTTTGTATGCTTATATCAAATAAATAGTTACTTCGAGCCAGATGGTATGTCATCTACTGTCGCAATCTTCCCATTCTCCATCTATCTTCTCATTTCCATTCTAACTAAATTTCTACCTATCATTTTCCAATTCTTCCCCCTCCCTTTCTTCTTCCACTTGAGGCATGGGATCCTACTCTTTTTATTGATTCTAACAATGGCCAACCAAGCCCAATTTGAATCCCCTTCATTGTTATGAGTTTTTCTTCCACAATATCTCGACGTAATAGGGATCGCCATCCCCCACCCTCCTTTGTTTCTTCCACACATAGAAGCCATGGGTTCTAACTTAATCAATCAATTTGAAAAATGGCCTACTAGGCTCAATTCAAATCTTTGTCTCTACAAATGTCTTATTTTTTTGTTGTGATATTTTTTTCTTCTTTTTGAGTGTCAATCAACCTCTTCTATCACCCCATCAACACTTGAGGGGGAATCCTCCATCCTACTAATTTTTCTTCCACCCTTACCAAATTTAATTGTCTGTAAGTGTCTACTATCTTTTAAATGGCGTCATTTGCACTACACCACATCAAAGAGGGGCAAATGTAGACACCTAAATCTGACTATGTAATTTTAATACTAAAATTACACTTATTATCCTATTTTCTATCATTTCATTATAATTAGTGATTTCTCACTAATTAGCTAACATTCCCCTTCAATTTGGTCAATTAACGACACTTTATAATTTAACTAGACTTCCCCCATCTTGGATGCCAATTAACGACACTTTGTTAGTTATAATCCTCTTTTAATTAATTAATTAACCATTATTAATTAATTAATCCTTTTAATCTTGTATTTAACTAATAAACCTTATTATTAGTTAAATCCCCCTTTCAAACCCTTCAAATTCTACTAATTTCCTTCTAAATCATCTCTAAATGGATTCTTAAGCTTATTTTGGCCTATTAATTAATCCTAGTTGATTAATTAAATCACCTCCAACTCCCATGAGTTGCTAATATCTAATTAATCTCTTCTAATCATACTTATCCCTTTCTAATTCTACATTCCCTTTATCCCACATTCACTAGGTTGCAAGTTTCTCCAAAATTGGAAAGTTATATAAAGAACCTAGTACACCTTGTCCAAATTTACACCATGTCCTTGTAAGACATTAGCATATGATAAGAGCATTTCAATCTTGGAAATCTTATTGATCAAGAAACCATTTCTATATTCTACTTGGAAAAGAGTAGTAAGAGAAGAACTATACATGGAAATCAAGCCATATATGTAAGATCACTTCCTCTTCCATGGATATTTTCCTTTGATCGCACGCAGCTAAGTTCGGCTCACAAAAGGAGTACCTACAATCTAAAGCCCATCAAAAACATCAAAGTATGGCTTACATTTCATGTTTTTAATATTAGATACAGTAGTTAATTTTTTTCTTTTTAATGGATTTATCATGATGTTTGTTAGATTATCTTTGTTATTGAGACTACTTGGTGTTAGTTTTTATTGATTATCTTATCTTCTTTAAACATGCATATAGGGGAAAACCCTATCCCCCTTCCTAATGTTATACCAATTATGGATTGTACACATAATACTTTGCACATGCTTAAGTCCATGTCTCATGCTATACAAAAGGCTACCATTATCTCTTTTAAGCTTACTTCTAATGCAATTGATACACTTCTCTATGTTATCTTGGTCATGACTTTTATAAATGGCATCACTCATGATAATCTTACATATGTACTTTGTGCATACCTTGGTATGTTTCTATTGATCCTAAGGCTACTACACCACCTCTTGTACTTTTGGATGGCCTTGTGTCTCTCCCTCTTTTTGAGGTTGATATAGGCTACCCTCATAACAGTGAGGTTCTTGTGTATTTCCTATATTATCATATTCCTCTTACTAATACATTGTACCTTATTCCATACATAGTTTAATCTTTTTTTCTCTAAAGGATTTTCCCTCATACTCCTATTCAAATATAAACTAAGTCACACATGGATTCTTGTAGATCTAGTCCACCTTTCTCTCCTCCCAATGTTTCTATGACACACACACTTGAGCCACATTTTATGGCACAACTAAGGCCTAGGCCTCCATTTTCTTATGAAATTTCTCAACCTCTTTAGAAGGTTCTCATCAAATAGATTTTTTTCTACCCATATTTTATGTACATAGATATGCATTATAATAATACATAAACATTCAAATATTTGTAAAAATACAAAATCAGGACTTGTGCATCTTACTGGAGTTGTTCGTACCTTACATTATACATGTTGTATCTCACTTTAGTTTGATAAATGACATGTTTTCTTCTTATACACACATGTGCTCACTTGGTATATTGAGTTGGATGTAAATCACACAAATTGATACATGCTTATAGGAGTCCGAACAAGTAAACAAAATGGTCATTAATATAAAAATGGGAACATAAGAATTTGTGCCGATTACCATGCATTGAATGATGTATGTCTGGTAGATCCATTCCCAAAACCTTTTACAAAGGATATTCTAGAAAGAGTGACAGAAGATAAATCTACAAGTTTACATATGGGTTTTCAAGGTACCACCAAAGTAATATAATTAAAGAGGATCACACAAAAACAACCTTTGTAAATGAATGGGGGTCCTTCACTTATATAATAATGTCATTTAGACTATAAAATTTGTGAGTGGTTTTCTCGTGCATTGTTTAGCAGTTCCATTTGAATATTTCATCCTAAAATTGTGTACAAGTATATGGATGATTGGACAATCTATGGATTGGTTAAGGACCATTGTTAATGTTTGTGCCTTATGTTTGAGCACTATTGACAAATACAAATCTCGTTGAACCTAAAGAAGTGCATGTTTTCAACTCCTTTTAGGACATTTTTAGGAAACATAATTTATAAATATGAGTTGCTTGTTGATTTAGTGAAGATAGCCATAATTCTATAACTAGAGACCACAACAACGTAAAGGGACATGTGTGAATTCATTAGACATTGTAGATACTATCTGAATTCCATCTAATTTTATATGAAAGATAGATGCACATATGGAGAAAAATATGAAAAATTAAGGATCAACAAAAGGTATTTAATGAGTTAAAAGAGTGGCTTTTAAGTTTTCCTATATTACGATTCTCTTATTGTAATAAACCCTTCCATGAATATGTTAGGGTAAAATTTAAGGATCCCTCCAAAAAACCATAGAAACTATTTGGTAAATTTTCAAAACCATTTTCGAAAGTATGGCGAATCACATGAAATTTTATTTTATGGGGTTGGTGAATTTTTTGCAAAATTAAGGGAAAAGGTTGTTGGGGCTACACCAATAAAATTTTGCATGCTACCAACTAGTAACATCATACATGCTACCGAATAATAGCACACAATATCTTACCAACTGGTAGCATACAATATGCTATAGCTAATAGCACATAGGATGTTCTTGGTGACAACATTATGTATGCTACTAACCGGTATCATACTTGGTGATGTTGGATAGTAGCATATCATATACTACCGCTTGGTAACATATTGTGTGTTGTCGGACGGTAGTATACAAAATGCTACTAGTCAAGAGCACACATGGTGTTACTTGACGACAACATGTTTGGTGTTGCCGGTAGATATCATGGTTGGTGTTTTTGGCTAGTAGTATTATAGTTGTTACCTATTTATGGCACCAAATATGTTATCGACGGTAACACCAAACATGCTACAAGTTGGTGGCACCAAGTATGCTACCGGTCGGTGGCATCAAACATATTACCACCTAGTAACACAAAACATGCTACCAAATAGTGGTATACCTCCAAAATTCCTATCTATAAACAACCATAAAGTTATTTTCACTTTACACAATCGCTCAACCAAACTACAAGAGCCTCCAACAAATGATAAAAAAACCTCAATCATCAATGAAAACCAACCGGACCATACATCCATTCCATAATAAGTATTTATTTCATTTGTTACAAAAATTCCAAGAAGTAAGTTCATCATCAAATTTCCCATGATCCCACCAATTAAAATCCATATGTTTTTGTTTAAGATTCTTGCCTTTCTACAACTCTACACCCTTATATCATATCCCAATTCATTTTCACAATGGATTGAAGCCACAAGTTTCATAGGGCTAGTTTATATGCCCCAATTTCCAACAGACACAAAAACACTCAACTACCTTCTAACCAACTATAACAGTTCCTCTTGTAATTTTCATATTCAACTCCCATCACACACACTATCCTTTGGAATGTCCCTTGAAGAAATTGAGAGTTTAACAAGACTACTACATAAATATTTCAATCTTGTCACAATGAAGGATAGTTTGACAAATGAAGATATAAATTATTTACATTCTCACTTAAAATTATCTATTGAAGCGAGTTATTGGTAAGTTTTTAATAAATTGTTGTCATGTAAATGTGCAACATTGAAATTGACAATTTTTTAGCACGAAAACTATACCCCTATGTCAAAATTTTCATGTTTTATCATTCCCAGGAACCCCAAGTCAAATTCGTCAATCTGGTCACCCCCTAGGTGATTTTAGGGAGTTCTGAAAAGATGCTATCTACAAGCAGTTGTGGGAAGGGCTATCACTAGCCTTCCCAAGACTGGATCAACCCCCCTGGAGCAGAACAGAAGGGAAAATTCAACATGGAGGTGAATTGAATACCTTGTAACATCATGGAAATTATTTTGGGAGGTTTGGGGAAGATTTTAAATACTTGGGGCAGTCTAAGTGAAAACAAGGTGCACAAGCCTAGGCAGTTCACAAGCCTAAAACAGTTGTTGGGCTTCAAAAGAATATTTTGGGAGCTCCGGATGGAATTATAAGTCAAAAAACATCAACAAAAAGATCATTACAATACCTACATTATTTTGAAACAATATTTTTCACAACACCTTTTTGAATAGGATTGGCGGGCGTTTTCTTAGGTATAAGTAGAGTCTCAAAATAAAATCCAATTTTTAGGGATATTATTACTGACTAAAGAAATAATACCCCCACCATTGGATCCAAAATTCAATTTCCAGTCATTATCATATAAAATTTTACCAATAAATTTCACCAGAGCTCAAGTTATCATCGTTCCAAGTTACCCTCTCAAAGGCAATTCAGGACTTAGTCATTTTTGGGAGGACACGTGTCAGCACTAGGAGCCTAGTAGGATTTTATATCCCTGAATTACCTAAGGTCAAGTACACAAACCATTTAAAAATTCTCCCAGCCCCCATGTGACCTCTTAGACCCTCATGTGACCTCTAGACTTGATAGTTCAGCCCCCAGGTGCATTTTTGGAGCATCCATTCCTTGTCGTCGGATCAAGTGCCACGTGTCAACTCCAGGACCACCGTGGAAACTAATGTCCCTTATTTTCCTGAGGTGAGGGACATCAGACCTTGAAATATGTTCCCATCCTCCTATGGGAATCCTTTTGAACATCTGTGTGACCGGCTTTTAGCCCCAGGTGCATTTTTGGAGCATTCATTCCCTGTCGTCGAATCAAGTGCCACGTGTCAACCCCAAGACCACTGTGGAAACTGATGTCCCTTATGTACCTAAGGTGAGGGACATCATACATGGAAAAAATTTCTTTTCCCCCTATGGGAGTCTTTTGGACACCCATGTGACCGACTTTCAGCCCCCAGGTACATTTTTCAAGCAAATCCCTTGTCGTCGGATCAAGGACACATGGCATCACCTTGACCACCATGGAAATTTATGTCCCTCATGTCCCTAGGTCAAGGAAATCAGGGACACAAAATTTTCCAAGCCCCCATGTGCATTTATTTGAAAATTTAAATCCAGCACTTAGTCGTTTCTTCCCCTTCATTTCTTCTTCACAAATTCATACCTTGCCATGGCTCCGTGAATGATTGTCTAGACACCCGGTCCATGAAAGTTTCTCCAAACCAGCTCCTCCATGGCCACATAAACTCTCCACACCATGAATTCATAGTAATATGCAAACCTCAAACAAAAATGGAGCAAATTATGAAGAACGAAGAAAAATGGAGATTTTTCACCAGATATCTACGAAGCCACCCATCAAAAACTCATCATATATTGCAAAGTAAAAGTCGAATCGAGATGCCATATTTTGCATAATTTCACATTTTTCAATAAAATCAAGATTTAACAAACAAGAGGTCAAATGGTTCCCAGAATCATTTGCTCCAACAAAATCCTCACTTCGTTCACCGGCTCACATTAGTCAGATTTCCCATCACTCCGGCAATGAAAACAAACTAAATTCTTACACATGTGCTCCAAATAAAAACCTATTGCAATGGAGTTATTTTCATCTCAAATGGAGACAAAAACCATACCTAAAAAGTTCAAGCTCCATTAATGGCTGCCATGGTAGCTCCGTGCCCGAAGCCACTGCCAGGTCAAATTTTCAAAAATTATTTTCAATCATTCTAGTTGGCAAAACTATGTGAAATTCGGAGGGTGTGATCATAACAACAAGACAAGTACAAAAAGTATGTTCCATCACAAATCAAGCACTAGAAACACACTTTCTAAAAATAGTAAGTTTTCCTATATAGACTTGTTATGTTTGGAAAGTCATCATCAAAAGAAGCTGAGACAAAGGCAATGGGAATTGAAGATCACAAGGAAGCCAAAATGAGTGTTCGAGTAGAAAATAGTGAAAATGACCACTTACTAAAAATAGTAAGTCCCTTATATGGGTGCTTACTAAAAATAGTAAGTCACCCCAAAGAAGCACTGAGGCAAGGGTAGGGTGTGCAGTATCAAATGAGGGAGTTCATCACATCACGATGGTCGAGAAGAGGAAAAAATCACCTCTCACTAAAAATAGTATATCATACACAAGCTGGGAGTTGCGGTCATCAGTGGAATAGTTCACTCAACTTGGCAAGCATTCACGAGTTGATTTGAAGGAGATTCACAATGTGCAAGGGATTCAAAGATTCAAAGTTTCACTGCATTTGGAGCTTTCCATCAATGAGGATCAATGGACTTCATTGGAAATGAAATCTCCTCTTCTTCTTCTCTCTCTCTTTCTCTCTCCTCTTCCCCCAACTTTCTCTCACTTTCCAATATTCTAATTTCATGTTGGGATTGCACTTTTTCATATGTCCTAATGTTCCTAATGTAATAAGTCACCTTTATGTTATAAAAAGGGACTTAAAAGTTTCCTAGGAAGTTGAAAAGTTTTAAGTTGTGTGAGGACATATGAAAAGGCATTGGGGGTAGATGAAGAGTCATATTCTACTCTATAAATTGTAACACCATTCCCATTTCAAAGGGTTGGTGATTGATCTTGTAAACTCAAGAGTGCATTGTACCTAGAGAAAGCAAAGGAGATAGCCATTTTCTTCTACTTTCCTCCACTCTCAAATTTCTTCTATTCCCACACTATGTACAACTTGTGTTTAAGCATCAATACAAGAAGAAGGAGTTTCTAGCTTTCTTTGACTAAGGGATTTCTTGATACTTTGTGTTTATAGAATTCTATTTGGTCTTGTTACCATTTGCAGGGTTGTTTCCTCTTAATTTAGTGCATGTGATGAAGTTTCTAACTAGTATGTGTGTAGGAATCTGATTTTCTACCTACAACATTAGTTCTCCTACCTCAATTCTCACTCCCTTTCCAACTTTCAGACAAAATCTTCCCTAGCAAGAGATTGCTAGCTTTTCTGCAGAGCGTTAATGGAGTGCCCATGTTGGATCCCCAGTCAAAGGCCACCATAGAAACCCACATTTTCTTGCACATGCATATATGGCGATTCTTGCAGGTTAAGTAGAGGGACTTAGATTCGCAGAGCGTTGGCAAGAAATCCACAAGTTTGTCCACATGAAAAAATTTCTCGCCAACATAAACATATTATTGTTTACATCATTTTTATTTTATGAATTTTGATTTTGTGTTTTATTAAATATTTATCAATTTTGTGTCTCCTTACATTTACAGATTTCCCTAAATCCTTCAAAAAGGGGAATTCCCCTCAAGGATTTTAGTAACCCATTTCTGCAAGCTATGGTTCAATTTTTCTAGGCCAAAATTATTTTGCAAGGTCAATATACAGATATTCCATACTTTGGGCCTTGGTTTATATCATGTACACCCTTAGTGGACAAAAATATGATTAGTGCACTTTCTTATCCTCCAAGATAAGAAATGACCTAAGTAACATTCTTATGAATAAAATGGATTTTATTAGTTCCATAAATTTTATTCTTACATTATATTATGAATCTCTATACAATTTACACAACACCCCTTCTCCTACCACACTCCACATAAAGCTAACAAATATGTCTTTAACAATTGAACATGAGGTGAGTCCCAAATTTATGATTATTTGCTTCTTAATAATTATCATTAATTTTCTTAATATTTTATATATTATATTTGATATTAATAGTCTATTCACTATTGAATTATAATAAGGGATAGCTACTACAGCTACATCCCAAAGAGAGGATACTATAAGAGGAAATTTCCCACTAGATTATGGAGATTCAATTAATGTTTCAAAGGATCAGGAGACCGAGGAAACCACTCCAAAATTAAGAACTTCTCAAGTGAAATGGATGAGGAGTTCCTTAACTCCTCATCCAATTGACATGTCCACCATGCCACTAATCACAGGTATTTATTATTTATATATTTCAATATGTTTTAAAGTATATATAATTTCATAGAAATATATATTAAACATTTATAACTTGTTTACATTCCTTTTCTACAAAACCTCTAATAATGCATGTTTATATCCTAGGTACGTGCTTGTCCAACGAGTAATGAGTATAAATTTGAAGAAACACAGTATCAAGAAATATCTTTATCACCTCAAGGTATGTATCCCATTTAAGTTGTAATTTTAATTTATTTTTAGTTTGTTATATTTTTTAAATAAAGAAAACTGATAAATTTAAATTGTTAATGGTTAATTACGTTTAGATCACAACTACTAGTACCACTCCCAGATATTTTCACTCTACTCCTCAACAACAACCACAACAACTACAACATGCCCCATCTGCATCTCAACTACAATCTATGTAAAAAAGTAATTTTTAATCATAAATTATATATAATTTTTTATTATTCCATTCTTATTATGTTTGTCATTTCAATTTTCTCGTGTAATTTACAATTGATTATTGCAGTGCCTCCTCCACCTCCAAATACATTTGTTACTTTGAGGAGAAATATGCCACCACCTCCACTACCATAGAAAAATTTCAGGACTAGGGGCAATGGGAAACATATTTCATTTCATGCTCCAACTTCAAGTAGGGGTACCCTGAATTTTGCAATTGAGTTTCCAACTTTTTCATTGGGAAATGTTCCAAGTGCACAGGAGGTGTTTCTATATTGAATGAAATTTATTTGGATGAGGAATATCTTGGGATTGAAAGTGGGGTTCAAGCCCATGGAAATTTCAATCTACAAGATATGATTCATGGGTTAAGGAAACCTTCTCCAGTAAGAGAACAAATATCAAGCACACATTCTCTAGGAGAAATTGCCTTAACAGATGATGAAAAAACAAGTTTTTCACTTGAAAGTATTTTGGATGACAATTGTCTAGCCATTGTTAATGATATTTTAATAAAGGATATTGAACAATTAAAATTGTGGGAGTTTAGGGATAAATTTTTGATAAAATAAATAAATTCTTGATTTAACAACCACTCCCAAAGACATTTATTGTATTCTTCGGTTCAAAATGAACCAATGAAACTTGATATTTTGTTGAATCAGGATATATCTAGTATTGTGTCTTTTATAAATGCTTATAATGATGATGTGTTAGATATAATGTTGAACAAAATTGAGAATTTAAATGCAGAAGCACAAGCCTACCATAATATGTGGTCAAGACAAGGGCCTTGTAGTTATTGTGAATGTGGAAAGGGATAAGGCATTGGTAAGTTTTAATAAATTTCAAATATGATTTACAATTTTTTAAAATTCAATTTATTATTATTATTATATTTGATTGTTAAAGTGGGTTGAAGGGGCATTTGAAATACCAGAATTTGAAGAATGAGGCAACAATGTTTGATGTGCATTTGAAAAGTGCAAGGAAAAGTTTAATTACAACAATTGATTTGAAGCAAAAGCTTGTTACTTTAAACAAGTAGAATAATACCTTAAGAAGGATCATAAAGGAGCATGGAATGGATCTTGAAATATTTTTGAAGAAGAAAAAAGAAGAGGATCCAACGTTATTGTGTGATTTTGATGCATCAAATCCAGAATGTGAAATACTTTCAAATATCAATGTAGCCGCGAAGGATCTTGTTCAATCGGGTGTTTTAAAAGAAGGTTCTGGTGTAGAGGAGATAGTAACACAAATGAAAGACTCTACTTCTTAAGGATGAAGCTACATATGAAATTGTAAAATTTGACATTTGAAAATCTAGTTGTAAAATAGTTTGGTATTCATATTATAAATATATATAATTTTATGGTAATTTTAATCTTCTTCATTATATGAAAATATTAAGAGTTTCAATCTATGTTGTGTTGTACTTGTATTATATTCATGTGTAAGTTCTCCAAATAAAATCATAATGTGATTAGAATATTCAATTATGTTTGATATTACATAATACATTATTGATTATTATCATTTTCAAACACTTTCTATCAACTGAAGTTGGATTTATTTTTAATGCAATAATATGCTAGGATATTATTCTAATTTAAAAGACATAGAAAAATAAGTATCACATTTCTCGATTAAAACTCTAAACAATAAAGTTACAACACTGAAAATATTATTCAATAAATAACATGCATATATAACAAATAACAAGTTACATACTTATAATATGATATAAATTTTATTTCTAGAAATAATGTGTCCATACATACATATTTAGTCAATATTGGATAGCTCAAACAATTCTTGACTATTTAGGTCTTCAAAACTCAAATTGTTATCTAATATTTCATTTTTATTTTCAGTCACAGTTTTGATGTTTATTTCTTCTTTGTTAGCCCTATATTAGAATTATAGACCCCTCTCCTTTCTGCAAGATAATTCCATACTTCCATTACTCTTTCATAAGGAAATGTGTCCACATCATATCATGAAACATACAATCTCAAACAAGTCTCAAGATTTTTATCCAGTATATTTTGATATTTTGATTTAACAAACATTAATGTGCTAAAGTATCTTTTGTCTTCAATTGATCCTAATATCATTATTTGACACAATTCATACAATCAAAAATATTCACTAATTCTTTCATGTAGGATGCTACTAGGATACAAATTTTTCCATAGTCGTGTAATTGCACCATTATCTATTGGTTCACTTAGTAAGTCATATTGTTTGACCATTGTGATGTCAAAATGAGTTGATTGACATGAAAGTAATTCCTTTTGAAGAAGACCCTTAATTTGAACTTCGTTACATTCTACTAATTTTCCAAAATGCTTAATGAGAGTACCCATGTGTCTTTTATATGAATCACTTATAGCTTTCTTACCTGCTGTAGGATTCCAAAATATAGGATTGACCACTCCCATGGCCTCAAGAATCTCATCCCTTTTAAAGCATTCTTTGATCTCATTGGATAAGCATTGTGAAATTTTCTTCAATTTGATCCTTATTTGAGATATAAGACCTTCGTATAAATTGTGTTACAAGTACTTCTTCAATGTATGTTCCAACAATATCCACTTTTTTTTAGAAAGTGTGCATTTGAATCTCATTCCCATTTACAAGGATACAAATATGACCAATATTGAATCTAAAATAGCTTTTAGGATCCTTTAAATTTGTTATAGTTTTCCAACTACTAAATACATGTCCTTGAAAACATTTATAATAGTTTTATGAAAAATTTAGTGTTTTTCATACCTATTTTCTCAATCTAATGAAGTCGATTATATAAATGGATCTTTCTTGAGCATGTTTTGTTAAGGAATTGATTTCATTCAACATGGGTAGAATCCCACAAAGTGTAAACAATGTTTCCAAATTTGTTAAGTAGTAAAGCATATATTTTTCCTTGTCAACATGCATACGTAAACATGAAACTAGCTAACAATGGATATTCATTAAAAATTTTGCATGCAGGCTCATACATAGAAATCCATCTTGTATCAACATATTTAAGAAGTTTTTTACCATTTGTCACTCTAATTGTAAATTTCTGAAACTATAGAAATATTTTGGACTGCTTGACATATACACATGTAATTCACGAATAAGATCTTCAAAAAAATTCAATATTTTCAAATGTGTTAACTATCTTGTATGCAAGATTCATCCTATGAGCCATGCAATGAATTGGAATCATATAAGGGGCAACTGATGTTTGTAGGTGAACACATAGACCACTTATATGACCCTGCATTACTAATGCACTATTAACACCAACACATACAAGCTTTGTAGCTATTGAATAATCATCCATCCCAGTTATATCCTTCAAATTAGATATAACCAATTTGCAAAGATTTTCAACATTACAATTTTCTTCATTTTATGAACAACTAGAAGATGAGGTTGCCTTGTGTGGTTCTCAAAAGTATAAACATGCATGCAAACCCAAGATGTGTTGTCCATTGTTGTAACCTCATCAATGGAAAGGGAGATAAAACTTGCATTCTTGACTTTCTCTTTCAAATCCTCCTTTTCAATCATTGTAAGACATTTTTCCATTTCCCAAGCACTGTTATCTAACCAATGTGATTATGGAAGGTTAGGAAACCCATTAAACTTAAACAATTTCTTAAATTCTGAAAAATCTAAAATAGGTTTGCCCATTTTAAGAATGAAGAATATAGTTGAAAACTATGTGTTTTTGCCTTAAGATTGTCATTTAGAGATTTTCAAATTTTTACATTAATTGTTCCTCCTTTCTCCATAAGATTTCGACAATGTTTCTGCTCATTTTCATACTCCTCCACATATCTTACATGCATGCACTCTTTCGTAGTTTTCCATCTATGTGTCTTTGTTATTTTTCCATCATTTTCCTTAATTGTCACATATACTTTGCCACAATGTTTCTCAATTGTGTCTAATTTTAGTTGCATTTTATGTTATTTTCCTAATTTCCAACCACAAATTGTACATCTACATTCTTTTGGAGTATCATTACCATTTTCTGCTCTCTGAAGTTTAATGAATGGATATTTTTTTGCCTAGTCTACCTTAAAATACCTTCCAATTGTCCAGGTAGTTTTCTTCCTTCGCACAAATTTATTTTTTTGAAGAGTACTGTGAATATCGTCTTCTACTTGAATATTTTCATTAGAACATTCATCTATTAGAGGCATTTGGTAGTGAGGATTATCTTCCACTCTACGCATGTCATCATCAATTATATCTTCATCTACTAAAATGTTAATTATTTCTTTAGGGGATATGTTTTGGTTAATTATTTCATGTGGAATACAATTAATAGTAGGGGTTTCTATATTCAAACATGAAAAAGGTTTGATTATGACAAAGATATTAATTTTTTAAACTAAACTGAAAAAAAAAAAAAAAAAAAGTTAATGATAATATGTTACTGTGTTAATGTTTGTAGTGGATGCAAGTTGGGTCCTCATTTTTTTGTTGGTTGAAATAATTTAATATGCTACTTTTTCTTTTGAATTGATCTTCCTTGTTTTCATTATTCACAGATTCCATTGTACTTATCTAAGTGTAATTTTCAAATAGGTCAGTTTTTTGAGGAGTATTTAAAAATTACAAATGGAAGGTGAAACATAAGTGTTTGAATCTTAGCACTACATCACTTTTTGGCGAGTACATAGTGCTACGAGCGGTAGCATGTGCAATGCTACCAATCGAGTAGTATAGTGTATGTTACCATCCATAGAATAGTATATGTTATTGACTAGTAGCATACACAATGCTATCGGTTAGTATCATTGTTCATGTTACCCAGACGGCATTATTATGACCAATAGTATACACATGCTATCGGACCATAGCATTGTGTATGCTTACTGAATGGTGGCCTTGTTAATGCTTATTATTGAGATCATAAACAATGCTACCAATCAAGATCATATAGAGTGCTATTAGCTAGTACCTTTTTTATTTGTGTCTTTTTAAAACAAATGCAATACAATACCATAACAATTAAAAATACCTTAATGCAGGGTTGTAATATCCAATCGATCTTGATCTTTAAAGTAGAAAGGAACTGCGAGAATATTTAATAGTCATAATTTGCATACAAAATTATATATATGTAATTAGTCTATATAGGAAGGTGAATATGACAAATTTCAATTTTGCACTAAAGGTGATTTGAATTAAAATAGTTAGTTATTGGTGTAAATTCGGGTGAACTGACCCCTAAAATTAACTTGTACCTAGAAAATTTAGGCGACCGGTCCTAATTCCTAACCTAAAAATTCACCAAATTCAAATTTTAAAAACTAGAATATTCACGAATTAATAGATATTTACCACTAAAATTCACCTAAATACATGTGGATGCATCAAAAATACTTGTGCATCCAAGGAAGAAAATTTAGATTATCTAATCCTCTTCACAACCTAGAAGTTGATAGATGTAGAATAAAATTAACAACTAGAGAGAGAGGATTTCAATAGTAAAGGTTCTCCAAACTCAAGGTCTTAGGCTATTGGTGAGTTCTGAGTAGTTTGTAATCACCAGCCCAAGCTCCATTCCCATTGAGTTCATTGGATGTTTTCAATAAGTGGTCGTGGGGACACCTTGAGGTAGGGGTCAAACTTCTCCATATGGACCAAGTGGAACATAGCAAGGCACTCCAAATATGGATCTCTCGATGGACATTAAGGAGCCAAGCCCACCCCTATGTCCCACTTAGAGAAAGTGCTCCTCCATCACTCCAAAATCATTACTCTAGTACAATCAAAGTGTTTTCCTTCCAAAGTTTTACAATTCCAAATAAAATATCTTGAAGGAGGGTATCAAATAGTAAACGAAAAATATTGAGATGAGCTCGCACCCATGCCTATTTTCCTCTATTGTTTTCCTACATTGTCTCATGCGAGGGATTTCCCTCATTATGGTGGATCCCAAAGGCCCGTGCCCTAAGGGCTCTGGGTTTGATGCTTATTGGTCCCCCTGTCGAGGCCACCGGGTGTCTGCATGATCACCACCGACCCTCTTGTCCTCTTTTGTTAGGTTGTCTCTGTCTCTAAATTCTAAGATGAAGGATGGAAATTTGTTCGTGTCCATTTCCCTACAATTATGAATGTTGTTTTTGTCAACAAAGAGCTTTCCTTAATTATAAAACTTGTTGGGTCACGCTCCCATTAGTTGACATCAAAAATGCACTTGCATCAAATGGGATCCTAGTGAATCCTTCTCGATGGTTATGTTTACCGTTGTCTATTTTTACACCCTTGAGAAAATTGAACAACTTGAAGAGTCACGGGCTAGGAATGAAGGTCACATAATGGTTTAAGCATACCATGGAGATGAAATAAAAGCCACGGGGTGAAAGAAACAAATCCTCGAGATGTTTCAAATTCCATAGAGTAAAGGAAAAAACTAGAAAGAGGTTGTGGATGTTCTAGCAAGCCACAATACCTTTGAAAGCGAAAGACACGGGTAAAGAAGATCAATAAGTGCGCGAGATGTTGACATAAACTATGCGATAAATGGATAGACCACGGGTCAAGTGAAGGGGAAAATAGATCTGCGGATAGTAACAAAAGCCACGCTACATCGAGTGTCATGGAATTAAGCGGAATTAAGAATATGGAACCATGGAGGTCAAAATCCGCACAATAGAGCCATATATTAAGGGAAAACAACGAGTCTTACATTGGGAGTTGAAATTGATATAAATTTAGAATCTAATGATCGGATCTTTGTAAATTTGATATTATTAAAGAAATCTTGTCTTCCCCATGGAATAAGATTGGATTTTCTGAATCAGGTAGGTGGTAGGTGGGCGAAGTGAAGGAAGACATCTCTAGCACATAAAAGGTATATTCCGGATGGCTCAACCACCAAAATTAAATGCAGTATGGGAATTGTTCCTTCTTTAGCAAGGTAAATGGCATGGGGAAACATAATTTGTAGAGATGATCAGATCTTTTTAGAAAATTAAATGAAGGTGGTTGGCTAGTGGAAGGGGAATTTGAATTTCCCTCTCTTTTCTTCTTCTCTCCTTCTTTTTTTATATATTGAAAATCGATGCCTTGTTTTAATGTTTGATACTTTAGAAATACGAGGGCATCATTTTATGTTGCACGAATGTTACGAGAGAAGCATGCCTTGGGCTATATCTTTGTAAATGTTTTGCACCTTCCTCTTATATCATGATGACTTGTGCATGATCTTTAAGCAATAAATTTGTTTGGTTTTGTGGCTTGTTTCAGCCTCATCTATTGTTTTATTGCATTATGTTGCCTCTCATTCATTTGTAGGTGTGTTATATGCATTATTTCATAGGATTGTGTCTAGTTTGCATCGTGAAAGTGGAACCTTGAATGCAATTTTGGTTTGTGGCTTTAGTTTTGGTCCTCCTCATCATCATTCTCTCCCATTTTCACTCTTGCTTAAGTATTCATCCCCTTATTTTTGGTTTTATCACCTTATCTAGTTTAGGTTTATGTTTTATGCATCTCCTTCTCACCTTGGTCCCTTGGAAAGTTAGAGTAGAGCTAGATAGTTGCATTTCAATTCCTAGGAGTAGTTTAGCATTAGGAATAAGTAGAGGAAGTCAGCCTTCTCTAGAGGTTTGTCTCAGTTTGAGTCCCACAACTTGGAGACAGTCCCATGTTGTCTCAAATCCTAAATTGTCTATGATTCAGGCATAGGTGCATATTTGAGCTCCAATAGTTTTGGCACACCCGGTGGGAGCTTGAAATTAATATTTTTAGTTTTATCAAGTTTTGATGTGTATCTTGGTAAAGCTCTAGCCTTTGGAGGCTTTGCGAATAACATATGGTGATTCATTTGAAATATCTACTAGTTTTAGCAATACTAGTAATCTAATTTTCCCTAATTCAAGAGAAGAATCCAAACACGGTCGAGAACAAGAGAAGAATGTGTATTTGAGTATTTTTAGTTATCCCCAGGTAGAGGCAAAAGAGAAGACATAGGTTCAAATATCCCCATCTCCTCCAAATCAAACTCTTTCAAAACCTCCTCCTGGCAGGCCCTTTCGGTAGTCAACAAGAGTTCTCAAACCTACCGAATGGATCATCCACAAAAAAATCCATTTGTAAACTTCACATGTAGCAATATTCTTAACTTGAATGCTCAGAATCTTATTCTAGTAGCATCCTTGAAGAATATCCCATACTTCACTAGAGAAAACTACACCACTCCAATTGACCACATTTAAGATATTGCAAATGTTTGTGTTATCCATGAGATTGTTGAGATGGATGTGGCAATAAAACTTTTAGCTTCATCACTTAAAGGAAAATATTTACAATGGTTCAGAAGCCTAGGGGCAGGAACAATTCAAAACTGGGATCAGTTGTGCATAGCCATTTGTGACCAGTTTGGAGAAAGAGCAAACAACTTATCTCTTTTAGAGTAGTTAACTACAATCAAGAGAGCACCTAATGAGAAAATGGCAAATTTCAATTTCATATTCCAGAGAACTTGGGACAAAATTCCATTTCTTGTGATACCTGAAAGGTGCCTTTATTTACTTCTTAAAATCTCTTAACTCTGATATATTTGTTATGATATAATCTATGGGAGGAAAAACTCTACCAATTGCCTATGTAATTGCAATCAGAGCTGAAAATAGTCTAATACAAGTTGGGAAATTAGCTCCTAGACCACCCATGTCATTGTATCTTGAACTACCTAAAGTTTCTCAACCTTTTATTGCTCATATCCATGAGCCAAATCATGACCTATTACTTCCACCTCACAAACTCTTGCCTAGAAAAAGAGGATGAAGAAATGAAGGCTTTGATTAGAAACTTGACAAACAAATTTATATCCCTAGAGAAACAGCAATCCCAATCCTATAAGAATTATCAAAATCAAGGGAAACCTTCTAATCAAGGATATCAACCATGGAGAAATCAATATCCTAATAAAAGATATGCATAGAACCAAAGAATAACAGGATGGCGTGTAAAATGCTCCTCTTCCATTAGCAATAATCCCTCCTCCACAAGCACTTCTTGCTCCTAGTTCAAGCCAGGATTTAGTTCTTGTATAAAACAACATGGCATAAGAAACAAAGTGGTGTTTTCCATGTAACTCTGCCACATAACCAACTTGGTTGTGAAAGGGAAATGCATCTTCAAGAATACATGGTCCAGGATCTTCCAGTCAACAGGAACCGCACTAGAGGCACCAAATCCAACCATGGAAGCAAGTCAAGAGACCAACAATGATACTAACCTAATGTTCTTTGGAGCTGAATATTTTTACGCAATCAACCAAATAGCAAGAAGTTTTAACAGACCATCAATCAGCATTGTTGATAATACTCGACATAAGAAAATGATGTTGGAGTTAAAATCTTCACCTTTCGTGGATCAAGCCAATGCCGCGGGTAGGGAAAAGGAAGCCACGGTGAACAAAAGCAAGCTGCCTGAGCTTCTAGTTAAAGCTGCGGCCAAGGAGGATACTCTTTAGTTAAAGTCACTACAATCAAATGTCACCACAATAGAGAAAAGAAAGTAGCATGCCGCAGATGTAGAAATCCATGGGTCTTCCTTTTAACATTGTTGAGAAAATGAAGAAGACCAATGTCAATGTCTCAATGTGGGATGTGCTTGTTATTCCATCATAGCGATATCTCTTGTGTGAATCCCTCAAGCAACTTCCTCCCACAAATCCAATAATATAAAAGGCTCATGTCGTGGTTCATGTCTATCAAGAAAAGAATGATCAAGTAAGTAAAAATATCAAAACCCCACCCTTTTATATGTCGATAATTGTGGGTAAATACCTAGTTCATAACTATATGATTGATTCAGGGCTATTACCTCTATAATGCCCAATAAAATAGTTGATATCTTAGGTCTCAAATACAGTCCTGTGTCTAGGGGAGTTCTACAACTTGATGGATCAATTGTGAATTTCCTAGGCATAATAAAAGACCTTGAGTTGACATTTCATGTCTACCTAAGCCTCACCATAACCCATGACATTTCATTCATTGATTTACCTCTTATTTTTACCATCAATTTATATAGAGATTTCACTACTAAGGTGAGTGGCTATTTATCCTCAGATTGGAATCACATTCTTCTAAAAACAAGATATGGTACCTAATTCACAATACAATTTGAGCCCATCTTCTCTTAACATATTAATTCATACAACCCTTCTCCAATCTAATGAAATCACTTGATACAAGAGGGACATAAGAAAGACTCAACTCTTGAGGAGTAGGTTATCCATCCTTCCATGCCTAATTTGTTGCAAGATGAATGGGCTAAGAGAGGCCATAGGTTTGATCCTTATGATGAAGAACTTAAAACCTTTGAGACTAGTCTGGTAACTTACTGCATTCTCCAAGAGGAATCTATCATACCCATGGCATTCAAACAAGAAGAGAAAATGTTTCTAGACTATGGCGAGATGTTCTTTGATGGTTCAAGAAGCAAAAATGGAGTTGGGGCAGGTGTTGTGCTTATTTCTCCAAAAATTAAAAGTTCTTCTTCACTCACAAATTGAAATTTTCATGTTCTAATAATGTGGTAGAGTATGAAGCATTAGTGCATGGTCCATTAATCACGAAAAAGAGGAAAATCAAGAGTTACAGGTCTTTAGAGACACTTTGAATTAATAATTCATGAAGTCATCGGCACATGTGCGACAAAGAACAAGATGTTAAGGCCTATAAACACGGGGTTTGGGACTTGCTATAAATTTTTGATGCTATCAACCTACAAGTTGTAGCCAAAAAGTTGAACAAAGACGCAGACCAAATGGCAGCCCTTGGATCTCAATTCTCACTTGTTGAGGATTTGATCAAAGGGAATGCCCAACATATCAAAATGGTGGTTAGGCCATCTATTCTAGAAAACCAAGCCTAGCTAGCAAGTATTTGACAATGATGAAAAAATTGTGCAGTTCATCCAAAATGAGGTAGATTTCTCCTCAAAGATGCAAGCTAATTTACAAGAGTATATGGGGATCAGATTATTCAACTAAGAACAAATAATTTTCCAAAGGGATTAGTCATGTTGGAGCATATTTTTAGTCTAGATGATGAGTTCAAAGGAATGGAAAAGAATATGGTGGAAAAGTAAGAAGATTTTCAGCCAATTTTAATTGCTCCAGAAAAGAACTTCTACTTGGAAAGGTATGTGATGCAAATGAAAGGAAAGATTTTATTTCCTTATGTCAAAGGTTTAGTGATGTGTTTTCATGGGATTATGAAGATTTAAAAGAATTCAATCCAGATATAGTCTAGCATTCCATTGATCTTGATCCCAATATCAAGCCAATTAGATAGAAACAAATGTCGATCCAACCCCAAAATTGAACCCCTCATGAAAAGGAGCTCTCCAAAATTATTGAGGCCAAGATAATTTTTCCAATCAAACATTCTACTTGGGTGGAAAATCTGGTTCTGATAAGGAATAAAAATGGTGAAATACAAATTTACATGGACTTTCAAGATTTGAACAAGGCCTCTCTCAAGGATCATTATCCCTTGCCTTCCATGGAACAAATTTTGCAGATAGTAATAGGAGCAGAAAGGTTTTTAATGCTTAATGGATATTCTAGTTTTAACTAGATCAAAGTGAAAGAAGAAGATCAGTATAAGACTACATTCACTACCAAATGGGGAATGTTTGCTTATGAAAATATGCTTTTTGGATTATCAAACGCAGGTGCTACCTTAAAAGAGTAATGTATATTGCTTTCAAATGGTATATCAATTAGTTCATCTTGGTTTACCTAGATGACATTACTTATTTTCTCCAAGTAGAGCACGAGATCACATGAAGCACTTAGAGAAAGTATTTGAAAGATGTAGGGAGTTTGGTGTATCTCTTAATCCTAAGAAATGCAATTTTATAGTCACTAAGGGCAAGCTCTTAGGGCATGTTATCTCAAAAGAAGGAATTTCCATTGACCCAAAAAGAATTGTAGCTATCATGGCTCTTTCCTTGCCATCTCACAAGAAGGCATTACAGTATTTCCTTGGAAATATCAACTTTGTTAGGCACTTCATTCCTAACTTCACGGGTTTTATAAGACCTATTACCCTCATGCTCAAGAAGGATGCAACATTCAAATGGACAAATGGAAGGGAAGGAAAGCTTTGAAAAGATAAAACAAGAAATTTCTCAAGCCCCAACATTGATTAATCCAGATTATACTAAGGATTTCATTCTTTATGCTCATGGGGTAGAATCGATCATAGTCACATTTTTGACACAGCTCAATGATCAAGGAATGGTGTAGCCTATAGTGTTCTTCATTCAAATGCTGAAGAATTATGAGCTCAAATACAACCACATTGAAAAACAAGTGTTTTCCATTATGAGAGCCTTGAAGAAATTCAAAATTATGATTGTTGCTAGTCATGTAAAGGTTTTAGTATCACATTCTAGCATTAGAGACTTCATTATGGGAGCAGAGATCAACAAGAAATGAGTTGGATGGGTAACTAAGATCATGGAGTATGATGTGACCATTAAGGATACAAAATTAGTGAGGGGAAGAGCATTGTGTGAATAGTTAGCCTTGATGTTGTCAAACCCCAAGAGACCACCCTCATAAATGAAATATCCTCAAATGATGAGTTTCGCATGATGTTGAGTGGCAATAAGATGAGATAAATGTATTCAATGATCACAGTTGGATTGTTGATATGACTGAGTTCTTGTCTACTAGTGCATACCCTGGTTTGAACAAAGAAAAGAGGAGACATATGAGGCTGCAATCTATTCCTTATGCATTGATTAGCGGTGTATTGTTCAAAAGAAACATTGATGGAGTGCTTTACTCGGTATATTGAAGGTGAGCAATGTGACAAGGTTTTGACCGAGTTCCATGATGGTTTTTCGGGAGGAAATTTCTCTGCTAAAGATACAACCATGAAGATTATAAAAGCAAGTTATTTCTAGCCTATGTTGTTCACGGATACTCACAGGTGGGTTAGGAAATGCAAATAATGTGCACTCTTCATTGGAAAGAAAATATTGGCATCCCTACCACTTCATCCAATTCAATAAGATCATCCATTTACACAATGGGGTCTTGACTTCATTGGTATGATCAATCCTCCATCTAGTGTTAGTCATAAATGGGTTCTCACAACCATAGACTATTTCACCAGGTGGACTGAGGCCACGCCATTGAAGGAAGCCACTAAATTATTCATCCTATAATTCTTGAAGAAATTGTTACAAGGTTTGGCATCCCTTAGACCATAATTTATGATAATGCTAAGGCTTTTCTAGGATCTAAGATTTCTAATTGGGCTTTGGGACTTGGGATTTATCTAAAAACTTCTTCCAATTATTACCCCCAAGGTAATGGATTGGAAGAGTCTACTAACAAGAACCTGATCATAATCATGAAGAGGACAATGGACATCAATCAAAGATAGTGGCACACAAAGGTAAAAATGCTCTTTGGGTGGACAAGATAAAAATGAAGAAAGTAATTGGCACTTTTCCCTACAAACTGATATATGGTAAGAAAGCAAGATTGTCATTGTCACTTTAGAGTCACCTTCATTTGAGTTGGCTCAAGCACTTGAATTTGAAGGTGCAAATCAAAGGGAAATCAAAATAGTGAAAATTGATGGAACTAGAGGAAAACAAGAATGTCATCATGGTCAGGATGGAACAACATCAGGCATTAACCAAATAGTGGTTTGACAAAATAATCTAGAAATCATAATTTCAATGTGGGAGATCAAGTTCTAAAGTGGGATGTAGATCGAGCTAAACCAGGGAGACAATCAAATATTATATGTTATTTGGAGTGGATCATACATCATCATTGTCTACAAGGAAGCTAACTCATTCAAGTTGTTTGATCTTGATGGGAACATGTTTCAAATCCTAGTTATTGGGATTCATCTCAAACCTTCTCATTAAGTTTTTCATATATCTTGTATTTAGTAGATTAGAATTTCATTTCCTCTAAGTGCTTTCAGCACATTGCATTGTTTGTAGTGTAGTTTTCTTTCCCTAAGTTATTTGCATAGTTTTTGGTTTAGAGATGTCCTTATGTACATTTTCATCATGTTCTCAATATCTTTTTGAAGGAGGCTCAAAATATCAAGGATTAGGTACAGTTAACTCGAGAAAATCAAATGCAGAGAAACTAAATTAGACTTAAGAAATTTCAAGTTGACTTCATGCCCAATGGATGTTAAGGTTATCAATCATCTCATCTATTACGCAGATGGCCCCTATAAGTCACCAAAAATGTTGTTTATTTTTGTACCCTTGCAAAAATTGAAAACTTGAAGATTCGTGGGTGGGAGGGAATGAAGGTCGCGGAAGGGTTTAAGCATATTGTAGAGATCAAACAAAATCAGCATGGGGTGAAAGAAACAAGTTCGTGGATGTTTTGAATGTCACGAGTAAAGGAAAAAACTAGAAAGAGGTCACAAATGTTCTAGAAAGCCATAATACACTGAAGCATAAATCCATAGGTAAAAGTAGATCAAGAAGTTCACAAATGTTGACATAAACCACACAATAAGTGGATTGACCACTTTAAATCAAGTGAATGGGAAAATAGATCTATGGATAGTAACAAAAGTTGCACTACATCGAGTGTCACGGAATTAAGCGGAATTAAGAAGATGGAACCGCAGAGGTCAAAAGCCACACAATAGAGTCACATATCAAGGGAAAACAATAATCTTCCATGGGGATTTGAAATTGATATAAATTTAGAATCTGATGATTGGATCTTTGTAAATCTGATATTATTGAAGAAATATTGTCTTCCCCATGGAATAAGATTGGATTTTTTGAATCAGGTAGGTGGTAGGTGGGCAAAGTAAAGGAAGACATCTCCAAAGCACATAAAAGGTCTATTCCAGATGGCTCAACCACCAAAATTAAATGTAGTATGGGTGGTGTTCCTTCTTCAACAAGGTAAATGGCATGGGGAGGTAGAATTTGTAGAGATAATTAGATATTTTCAAAAATTAAATGAAGTTGGTCGGCTGGTGGAAGGAGAATTCAAATTTTCCTCTCTTTTCTTCTTCTCTTCTTCTTCTATTTTTCTATATATTGTAAAGTGATGCCTTGTTTTAATGTTGGATACTTTGGGAATATGAGGGCATCATTTTATGTTGCACAAATGTTCTAAGAGTCACATGCCTTGGGCTATATCTTTAAATTTTTACATCTTCCTCATGTATCGTGATTATCTATGCATGATATTTAAGTAATAAAATATTTTAGTTTTGTGGCTCATTTCTACCTTAGCTATTGTTTTATTACATTCTCTTTCCTCTCATTCATTTACAGGTGTGTTATATGTGTTATTTCAAAGGTCTGTGTCTATTGTGCATCGTGAAAGTGGAATCTGAATGCAATTTTGATGTCTGTGGCTTTCGTTTTGGTCCTCCTCATCATCGTTCTCTCCCATTTTCACTCTTGCTTGAGTATTCATCCCCTTATTTTTGTGTTATCACCTTCTCTAGTTTAGGTTTATGTTTTATACATCTCCTTCTCACCTTGGTCCCTTGGAAAGTTAGAGTAGAGCTAGATAGTTGCATTTCAATTCCTAGGAGTAGTTTAGAATTAAGAGTAAGCAGAGGAAGTTGGCCTTCTTCGGAGGTCTATCTTAGTTTGAGTCCCACAACTTAGAGACAGTCCCATGTTGTCTCAAATCCTGAATTGTCTATGATTTAGGCACGAGTGCATATTTGAGCTCAAACATTTACCAATGGCTTCATCTTGTTCTCTTTTGATCTGAAAGAAGATTTCTCTCATGTTCTGCTCAATGGTCTATGTTTTTTTTTGCAAAGGTTTCTATCCTCACAAATGGTCCCAAATATTCAACACCTTCACTAAAATGATGAATGAAGCTTTGATTCGGCTTCACTTCCTACACCTTCCCCTAGATTTCTAGGAGAAACCAGTTATTAAGGGCATTGTTGATTCTTTGGGGAAACTAATTTTGTGAACGCCACAAAAAAATCTAAATCTCACCCGATTCATGCCATATTATGCATCATTACATATGTAAGTAAACCTCTCCCTTCATCTATTGATCAGATTTAAAGCTTTGTCTTATAGGTTTTCCCTTTGAATATAAACATATCCCTCAAATGTGTTATACTTGTAAAGGTATGGGTCACCATGATTTTCCCTGACCCTCCTTTCTTGGGGATAATTCAAAACTGATTTCTAAGAAGAACCCCTCTATTTTCTCTCCTAGTGGTAAGGGAAAGGGTGTTCTTAAGCTCACCCCAGAGGTCTACACCTCAAATCCTTTTGCTACTCTTTATGTGGATGAATCCCTATCCTATCTTCTTTGGATCTGGTTTTGATCCCACTTCACCCTACCCCTCAGCTACTTCTCTCCTCTCCTCTTTGGTGCCCCTCCTCCCCTTCTCCTTCATTTCCCTTGGAATATGGTGAGATTCCTTCTGAGCCTTGTACTTTGCCTAATCTCATTATTACTTCTTGTGCTCCCTCCCCCTCTCTTAGCTCCTCCCTCTCAATTCCAGCAGCCCCCACCCTTGACCATGCTAGAAATAAATCTTGTACCCATCCTCATGATGACCCCACCATAGATTAACTAGAAGCATTATCAACAATGTCAATCTTGGGTCCACCAAACTTAAAGGAAAACATGAAAACTCCTTTAAGATGCACCAAGAAGTTAACCAAAGAGTGAACAATGGCACGCAGCCTTTCTAACAATTTTTGGTATCCCCAAGCAAAGAGTTTCAAAATGAAATTTTTGTCTTGGAACATCATAGGCATTAATGCTTCACAAAAAGTTAGAAACTTCAAAGAAGTTATCTTGATGCACAAACCTAGTATTATTATGTTGCAAGAGACAAATTTGAAGGAAGATAAAAAAATATTCACAAACTTTTTCCCAAAGCTTATTTTGTTGATCAAAATTCTTCCAGGAACTCAAGTGGTCTATGTATTCTTTGGGAACCTTCAATGTTTTATGGGAACACATATTCAAATATAGCTCCTTTATGGTGGTTTTCTTCCAAGAGATAGGGTCAAACTTTGGATGGATTTCCATAAATCTCTATGCTCCTAACTCTAGTCGTTAAGAGAACAATTCTAGCAAGACATCCTAGCTATAGTATAAAAGTGGGGTTCTCTGCCCTAGTTTATTGTGGGAGATTTTAATACCCCCATGTTCAATGAAAAAAAACAAGAAGGCATTTATGTGATTTTGAGAAAGATGGAGACCATCCAAAATCTTGTCAATTTTGGCCCTCTTATCAACTTGGAGCTCTACAGTAATAAATTCACTTGGTCAAACAAAAGATTGGGAAAAAATCATATACAAATGAGACTCGATAGAATGATGGGATCTTTAGAATGGATTTCTCACTTCAAATAGTAATCCCTTCAAGCTCTCCTAAAATTATCCTCGGATCACTCTCCCTTACTACTCAATGTGGCCAAAGATGGAGGTTTTCTTCCCCTACTTTTGATTGTAGTTGACTTGGTTGGTTCATCATGCTCTTCATGATTTCATTGCCAATCGGTGGTCGAAGTTAAAGGTTATGCTATGTTATGCTTTCTTAAGAATATTGTTGAGGTTAAAAGACATCGTAAGATATGGAAGGTTACATCTTACGCAATATCAAGGAGAGAAAACAATCTCAAGCGGATCTTGTTGAAGTGGCCAAGGAGATTGAAGTCAAGGGTAAGCTCTCATATTTTCAATCTTTAGAACTAGCCTCCTTAGAAAATATCCATAATACTATCAAAGAGGAAGAGACTTCTGGAGAAAATATCTAGATCCCGTTGGCTCAAGGAAGTGATAGGAACACAAAATTCTTCCACTTAACTACTCAAAAGCACAAAACTTGAAAGAATATCAAGTTGAGTTGGTCTAAGCAAATGGGGTGTTCATCATAAAGGAAAATTACATCATAGAAGAAGTTTCCTCCTGCCGCTTTCGCTTCTAGGTTATGTGGAAGATGGCTCCTTAGATAAAATGGAAGAAATGTTGGCCTTTATTCCAAAGTTTGTCACTAGTAAGATAGACATCTCCGTCAACCACCCTTTTGAGATGGAGGAGATGAATAAATTTGTCTTCAATATGAATGGAGAAAAATCCCTGTGGCCCGATGATTTTCCTACTACTTTTTTCAACACTTCTAGAATAATATCAAGCATGACCTTCTTCTAGTTGTCAAAGAATTCTAAAACAAACATGTCCTTCTCAAATAATGTAACTCCACCTTCGTCACCCTTTCCCCTAAGTCTACGGAAGCAAAAATATTGTCCGATATTAGACTAATAAGTCTATGTAATACCTCCTACAAAATCATCACCAAAATGATGGTTAATAGACTTAAACCCTTCATTTCTAAAGGTCAATTTGGCTAAGTGTTGCATCTCCTTCCTCAACACTCCCCCTAGGCCTCGAGAGAAATATTACGAAATATTTGAATGTAAAATTGTCGATGTTCTTGTCCTCCAATCTAGGTCTTCCTCTTCAAAGGTAAACAGGGAAAGGGACTTTAGAACTCTATGCTAGAAATATTTCAAAGGAAACTCATTGGTTGGAAGGGTTCACTCCTAAGCCAAGAAGGAAAACTTCAACTTGTTAAATCCACCCTCCAAAGTATGTCAATATATTATCTCTCTCTCTCTTAAAAATCCCTCAATGGTGGCCTCAAAAATCAAACAAATATAAAAAAATTCCTCTAGTCGAGCTCAAAAGAGAAGAAAATGACTCACCTTTTTTCCTTAGACTCAGTTTGTAAGCCAAAACTACTGGGACACCTTATTCTAAGAAGAATTAGTGATATGAATAAATATCTACTCGTAAAATTGGGATTGGGCTTGGTGATGGGATCTAGTGATCCATTGGCCACGCTCCTAAAGGAAATTTACTTAAGACTTGACTCTAAATTCCTCCATGATAACCAATTTCACCTTGGATTGACTATATGGAATTCTATCATTGGATGTAGGGACTTTATTTGTAAATGTGTCAAATGGTGCCTAGGGGATGGTAATAAAATTGACTTCTAGAATGACTGGTGGATCTCGAATCAGTCACTTTCTAAGGACCTTGTCGGCTCCTTATCATGCCTCATATGTCTTTCCTGGTGGGCATCTCGGTTGTAAACTACATTGACAGAGATCTTCCTCCTCCCGGATGGTGGTTTCCTAATTGGTAAGGTTGCGATCACAACTAAGTTCGGTTAATTTATTTCCTGGAGTAACTCCTATCTACCATGCATATTGGATTTTACCCTTACGCTAATAAGGTTGTCTATCCTTTGACATATTTCATCTCCTTCTCTGTCGCTTCATTGTACAACTCCCTTTTCTACATCACAAATTAAATTCCCTCTCAAGCACTTCTAGCATGTTCATATCATTCCCAAGATTGGTATGTTTGTTTGGCTCATTTAGAAGGACATTACACTTATTGGTGCTAATCTGCAACGAATAAGCTACTCTCTCCCTTCTCAATGAAAATTATGCTTTAAAATGTTAAAGATCAAGTTATCATCTTTTAGTTCAATGCCATTTCTCTTCTAGAATATGGTCCTATATTCTAAATAGTTTTGGGATTCTATAAACCTTTATGGGTTCTATATAGGACACTTTTGAACAATGCTCTTATCCCTTCTAGAACTTGGGCCTCTCTTTGGCTTGGAAATATCTTCTACCCCATGTTTTCTCGAGGTCTATGAAAGGAAAGAAATAAGTGCATCTTCCAAGACTCTTCTCGGATAGAGAACATTTTTGGCATCTATATCATCATCTCTCTTTAGGAAACCCTTAACTCTTCTCGGTGTAGATTAGGCGGTTCCAAGATTGATCTCCTTATCGCATTAATGTAAAAATATCTCTCTTATAATTTTGTTTCAAGAAAATTTGATGTTTTTAAAGCTACTACACATGCGAAAAATCCTCTGACGTGTGGTGGAAATTAAATGTGGACGGTGCCTCAAGAGGGAATAATGGCCCCTCGGGTTGTGGGGGTGTATTGAGGGACCATCAAGGAAAAATTTTAGTAGATTTTGTTACACCTTTGGGTTTCGGTAATAACCATAGAGCGGAAGCATTAGCCATCCTCAAAGGTATGGAATTGGCTAGGATTTTAGGTCCCACAAAGATCATCATTGAGAGTGACTTACTAAATCTCATCAAAATTCTAAAATATATCAATCCCCCTCCTGACCATCGACAACATCGTTCAGGATGTCAAAGCCATGAAGAAATATTTTACTGAAGTTAGGTTTTAACAAATTTATAGGGAAGGGAATGACGAAATCTATAAGTACCAATATAGATTTGAGAGGAGCACATTGAAACACCCCTGGAATAAGGTAATGTGATGCTTAATGGGTTTCTTTACCATTGATGGTTATTACAAATTCATTCATGGAATTCACTTGTTTCTCCTTGCCCATTTCTTCCATGGAAGATTGGTGAAAATCCCCGCCTTCCTCTTGAACTCTTTGGTGGATTCTATTGACCGGTGCTAGGAAAAGAGATTTCCATATTCTTAATCGGGGTCTTCTCTATCTTATTTTCACCAAATCTTCTCTTGTCGTCCTCATTCCATGCTACTGGTTGTTCTTCCTAAGGGGAAGTGAAAATTTTCTCCCTCCCCTCACCGGTGTCTTCCTCCGATGTGCCTCACAATGTGTTTCATCTCCCCTCGACTTCTTACCCATGTAAATCTCGTCACTGTGTCATTTTATTCACTATAGCTCAGACAATGCCCTTGAAATCCTCTCACCTCTTTTGTCTGCATCTTTGTTTCCTATTAAACCCTTGACTTTGTAGTTATTATCTCCCCCTTTCCCCTTATATTCCACCCATCTCACCATGTTCTCTTAAGTCTCCCCTACCTTGTCTCCCCCACTTTCATTTGACCTGTGTAGTTTCATGTATCTACCTCGACTCCTTCGTATTCATCTCCTTCTACTTTTTAATATGGATATCAATTCACTTGATGATTTTGTTGATAATTATGGTGGATTGGACCCGGATGCTCTGTCAATCCCAAAACTTTGGACAACCAGTCTTATGCTTTTAATCTAGCCCCAACCACTCACTTGCGATGGACCATATTGTAGAGGAAGATGACCCCTACACCCGGGCTATCAACCTTATCCTTAGCAAAATACATCATTTGTTTTTTATCATTAATAACTAGAAAGATTACATTGATATCCTTAAAGATGTAATTGATAACTTTTGTGAGGAGATCAAGTGCTTTATTGGCATTTTGGTTAATTTTACTCGCTATAACTCGAGAGGCTGATATGGAAGCAACCAATATCCTTCATGATATTTGAAATATGTAGTTGGTTTCCTTTTTTTCCTCTTTTTGTATCCTCTTGTTGGATCTTTTTGTACAAGGATTAGGATCCTTCCAAAATCTTAACTTTTACCCAATGTAAAAAAAATAGTATATGTGCTCTAAAAATTTAGATAGTAACTTCTTGCAATACCCTTTGTCTTTTACACCAATCATATGGTGCTAAAACATAAGGTAAATAAAATATTATTGCATGGGCACATATGCAAGGGGATAATATTATCTCAAGAATTCTAATTCTCGAGAGGTAGTAAAGAAAGAAAAGAATAATGCAGGGGCCTTGTCATTTATCTTGCATAACTAATGGAGAAGAGGCAAATACAATTGAAGATGGAATACATGATGTGTATTTGTTCCAAATAAAAATTGCATCAAAATAACTTAGTGATATAATGTACTCCTTGAAAATGGAATTACATTGGATAGATGAAATATGTAGCCATATAAATAATTAGATGTCAAGGATGCACCATATCGGAGCCATTAGTGGAGTGCTTTACAAAATGGGATGAGATGAAGTACTAAGGCATTGTGTGCTAGAAAAATAAAGCTTGCGGAAATGCGTGATGGAATAACAGTGGTAATTATGTTGTTGATGTAACCACATGCAAGATTTTAGCAGAGGGATATGGTGGAGAAACCTATTCCACAATGCAAAGGAGTATATGTGTAAATGTGATATTTTGCAATGTAATTGTAAGCCAAATAAAAGATGTGTTATGCCTTTGTATCCAATATTTGCACAATAACCCTTCAAAAAATAGGCTACTAACTTTGTGGGGCCAATAAATGTTATTGTGCATAGGAGTGGAACACACTACATCATCACAGAAATGGATTATTTTACAATATGAGTTGAAGTCATGCCAATAAAAGACTGTACATAACAGCCACAATAACAAGGTTCATTTGGTAGAATATCATATATAGGTATGGGTTCCCTTTAGGCCTTACAAGGGACCGGGGACATTTCATTAATGAAATGGTATGTATACTTTTATCATAATTTATGGTCACACACCATAAGACCAACTCATATCATCCACAAGTGAACGGGATGGTAGAAGCCTTGATAATCTATTTAGTAATACATTGAAAAAGATATGGAATGTGGATAGAAAATATTGGGATTGTAAGGTGTTGTTTGTTCCATGGGAATACAAGACCACATATAAAAAAATTAAATAAAGTGATTTCCTTATAATTAGTGGTCGATTAGAAGTAGTACTACCTATTGCAAACATGGTTGATGAGCCATCACTAGCAGAGTGTCATACTAAAATATTACAATTAGATGAAATAAGAGTGCACACAAGATGGAGCCAAGGGGTGGAGAAAGCACACCAAAAGGATATATATATATATATATATATATATATATATATATATATATATATATAAAGAGTAAAAATTAACTATAGGTGCATGAGTGTTTACTTGATGACTCAAAGTTCATGCAACACCCTAGGAAACTTTAGATGTATTGACTAAGGCCCTACAAAATACATGACATATTTCATATCATGGCATGTAAGTTGAAGGACTTAAATAGGGAATTTCTAACAAATCACTTCAATGGGAGTATTCTTAAACGGTACTTCTAGTGAGGATCCCGTATATAATAAACAAGGCGTATGCAATCAAGATAGGTATTGTTTCAATTTATAGATAGATTCTTTCATGCACTTAGGATAATATGCTTTCAAGTATTGTTTTTTTAAATGTGTATGTTTTGTGCAAGAATAAAATCCTTATGATATTTTTAAGAATATTGTTCTCAAAAGTGAAGCACAAATAAGCACTATAATAATCTATTTGTTTTCTTATAAGTCCTTGATATAAACAAACGTGTGGAGGACCATACTAGTAGTTTACTTGGGGAGGATAAAATATGATTACTCAATAAGCTTCAAAACTCTCATGAAATAAAAGTACACTAATGTGCACAGTGTGGAAGTGATCAGTGCACTGGAGAGAGTGAAGGTTGAAGCCAAAATTCAAAAATATGTGGAAAATAGATGCACCAATGAAGGCCCCATGTTTTATATTGGGGATTTCTATAAGTGAAGAGTAGAAAGTTTTGGAGGGTAGAAAAACTAATGTAGCTTGTAGAAGGTTACAAAAATAGTGAAATTTATGTTCTCCGTGTATCACAAATCGGAAAGGGAAGAAAAAATAATGATCTCGAGGCTTGGGGTATTTTTGCACGTATAAAGGTGAGGAATAAGGGTCTTGGTATATGACCACACACCAAAAAAATGGAGTGTCATTTTAGTATGGGGTACGTAAGAAAATGGTAGGGAATGTCCACTAGAAATTAACAAAGTGCTTAGAACTTACAAACTTTTTGGGTAGGGAAAATAGTGTGTTTGGTGCATAATAATTGATAAGGCACGAAACAATATGGTTAATTGTGAACAAATTATGAATTGAAAAACATGATAAGCAATGGTGCATAAAGACAAAACAAAGGGGAATTGAGTGCACAAAAATATGGAAGTGGAAATGATAAATTGTTTTTAGGAAATTTATTATAAGAAAAATGTTGTGTTAGTATGCAACTTATAAACTAAGAAATAAATTGATTTAAATCCTAAACTAACACTACTATTTACCTACCTCAGATTGAGAAATGATAGAAAGAGGGAGAAGATCATATACCTGCACTTACCTACAAGTGAAATCCTCCTCTTTGATAGCTTGGATTTTCTCCTTGGATGAAAGTCAAGATGCTTCATATTTGTGGACTGATTTTGGCAGCACTTCCCCTTGATAAAATGATGATTTTTCTTGATTAGATGATATGGATATTGATAGCTTTCTTGGAGATTTTGACAGCATAAGCTTACAATTGTTCTAAGGTGGTGTGCATGGAAGGTGGCATCACTATTTATAGATGGAGGATGGATAAATCAAGGGTTGGGATTGATCCATGTAGGATATGGATCAATGGTTGAAAATGCATGAGAGTGAAGAATTATCTAGAATTAGAGAATTCTAGATTTTGGAAGAATCCTCCATTGAATTAAAAATTCAATGGAGGAGGGGAAATATTTGAATTTTTGAATTAAAAAAGGGGAAAATGGAGAGGCTTATAGAAATAGAAGCCTCTAGATTTGGAGGGGTATTTAGTTTGTGGTTAGGTGAAGTTAATCATGTTTAATGAGGGGGATTAGATGGAGAGGCTAGGTGTAGAGTAGGCATGGAGTAGGTGGTAGGTGGGTGGTAATTTTAAATTCTTAGAAAATAGTTAATAGGGATTAGTTAGTGGGATTATGGGAATATTAATAATGTATTAATATTACTAAGGGTAGGATGGGATTTTGGAATGGATAATAGAAATAGTTGGAATATAATAATTAATTAAATAATTAATTATTATATGGTTAGTGATAGGATTAATAATGTAAAATGAATGTATTATTTGCTAAATGATTATGTTGACATTTTACATGTCTAAATTTTTCCCCTCTTTGAAGTGTTATTGTGGAGCAATGACAGTTCAAAGAAAAAAAAGGAGATAGGATAGATGGTGAGGTGATGCCCCCTCGAGGGGTTAGGCGGGAGGAATGAGTTGGGTAACCTCTCGAAAAGAGGAAAGGCCCAAGTTAGTAGATGAGAGATGAGTAGAGGATGAGAAGAAGATGAGAAGAGAGGATTAGAATATTAGACTATTAGGATGAGAGGATTAGAAGATGAGAAGATTGGGATGAGAGGATGAGAAGTTTAGAAGATATGAAAGAGGATTAGAGGAATAAGAGATATTTTATTTTTGATTAGGGATGCCCCAACCAAGGGGTGAAGATTTAGGATTTTGATTATAGGATACCCCAATCATGATGTATTATAAGGGGGAGATTGAGGATTTGGACTTGAGGATGCTAGATTTGAAGATGCCTTGGTCAAGGGGTGAGGATTTTCAATGTTGGATTTGAAGATTTGGGATTTGGATTTGAAGATATTATATTTGAGGATGATTTATTTGATTTAAAGGATTCAAAGATTGAGGATGTTTACATGCGAGAATAAGGATTAGTTTTTGGATCAAATATGCCCCATCTAGGGGGGGATTTTGGATATTAGATTTGAGATGATAAAATTTAGACGGGGGTATTGATTGGTTAATATTGGATAGGAGGATGAGGAGGTTAAACATTTAACTAGACGATGATGAGGATTAGGTGTGGATGATGATAAAGTTAAAATATGATGATAAAAGGGGGTGTGCTACCATAAATTTCCCACTATGATCATCATTAGAAACAATGATTAATGATATGGCATAAAGCAAGATACACCAAGGTATTGAGACCATGATGATTGAATTGCCAAATGCCCTTGTCCTCATATCATTGGACAGATTAATGGAAAAAAAGATGGTCCTCATATCATTGGACCATGTGAAAGAAATAAAAGAGGCCTCATATCATTGGCTGAAATAGTAAAAAAAGATGATCCTGGTATCGCTGCACCAAAAGAAAAAGAATCAAAAGAGGCCTCATATCATCAATCAGAAGGCAAACAAGTAAAAACACAGACACATGACATTTTTCGTACTTTTGGAATGGTTTAAGGTGGATTTTTTAATTTGTTTTTATGATTTTTTAATGTTTTACTATTTTTATGATTTTTTTAATTTTTACAATTTTTGGATTTTTTTACGATTTTTTGGATTTTTAGGATTTTTTTAATTTTTATGATTTTCTAATTTTTTTACAATTTTAGGTGATAGGGAGGAAATTTAATGAAGGTAGGAAGAAACAGGACAAAAAGGATAAACAAGGTGAGAGAACGAGCTCCCGTAAGTTTGTAAGGCAATGTGGCGGGTATAAAAGAGTTCATGGGGTCCACAAGACAAAGTCATTTTCACCGCGCATAGTTTGAAAATGAGAGCTTTGAGAGAACATGATGGCATATGAGAGGATTGCAAATCATCGGGTGGATGCAACGAGGGTGTACCATCGATCAAGAGCTTCCAAGGCACCGGTGAGTACCTTGTTATTAATTATGTTTTTGTATTTTTGCATTTTTCGATGTTTTTTTAGAGTTTTTAGTGAGGTTTTAGGTGGCTAGGGTTTGAATCGGTGCATATGCACCAAAAATAGTGCATATGTGAGAAAAAAAATAGCACATATGTGGTGTTTGAATTGGGTTTAGCACATTTGCTAATGGGTATTTATGGTTTAGCGCATTTGCACATGTGGGGATTAGGTTAAGAGAATTTGCACTAGTTGGGGATTAGTTTTAGTGCATTTGCATTGGGTGGGGATTATGTTTAGTGCATATGATGAAGATGGGGATTAGTGGATTTAGGTTTAGTGCATTTTGAATTAGTGGATTTATGGTTTTAGCGCATTTACGAATTGGTGGGTTTAGTTTTAGTGCATTCACGAGAGAATTGGCATTAGGTTTAGCACATATTATATAGAGTAGTGAATTTGGGGTTAGGATAGCATGAATAATAATGTATTTGTATAAAATAGCATTTATGTTATGGTAATGGGTATTAGGTGATAATGTGGGATTAGGTAAGGTGGTTAAGGGAGGGGAATAATTATAAATGGGGTGTATAAGCGGAATGATGAGAGGTAGGGGCTAATGTAGGTTGTGTGATGTGTGCGGTTGAGTTGGAGGTTGTTTAGGTGAGTCATCATCGATGATCGGCTACCTTGACACATTTATTAGAGAGTGTAGATTTAGAGGCGGAGGAGGAGAGGAGGCATTATTGTTACATGTAGTGGGTCTCCTTCACATGGCAAGGATACCTTACATGTGGGCGGATCAAGGGTTCTTACAATTGGCATTGGCGAGATATGGAACTCGAGACAAGTACCTTTTGGTTTCTAACGAGGAGATGACAATGACATTAGAGGATGTCTACCATATTTATTGACTATCATTAGAGGGGGAGTTGTGCTTTATGGCATAGTTTTAGATCTAGATGTAGGTTGCAATTGTTGACTGATGTGGAGGATGCACCCTGTCAAGGGATGCAGATAGACTTAGGTCTATATTTCGAGAGAGGGATACATGGAGTGTGTACTGCTGCTACTATGTTCGTTGATTTGTTGCATTTTATTCCCATATGGTGGAGGATGAGGGTTCGATATCGGGTTTACGGATGTGGTATATTTGATATGGCGAGGATGAGATGGTGTTTGCATGAGCTCCAAAGAGTAATGACACGATTATATCGTGATCTACACATAGTATCCTACGAGGAGAGATTATTAGAGTAGGGATTTTATTACAGATATGGTGTTATGATCATATTGTTGTGGGGATACCTATCGGGACCCAAGAGCACCTTTGTATGGTTAGGGAGCCTTCAGTATATGGTTGGCGTATGATTAGAGGTAGGTAGGAGCACTTGGGTGAGGTGGGTTAGTATAGGTGGCGCATTGATGACCTACAGTGCAAGTGATATTACCTAATGGCCATATCGGTAGTATGAGGTATGGGAAGGAGATCGAGACATGTGAGCGGGTCCACTCATTATTTTGTTGGGGTCAGCCCTATATAGTGGAGCGATACCACTTGGATCGTGTATTATGGCTATTTGGTGTAGTGTAAGGTATTCATGTAGGTTGTCACGTGTTTTCTTGGACTATACGAGAGGTGAGGGAGTGGGGTGTTATGATTCTTGTAGCAGTGGTGAGAGCCAGTTTAGATGATGTACTAGTTATTCCATGGGAACAATTACTAGTATTGGCATATCCAGGGACCGTATAAGGATATGATGAGTGGTGGGTGGGTATTAGGCTAGCGATATTGACACAACCACTTGGTGGGATGAGGTTTTTGCACGGTCAGTGATAGGTGCCTAGAGGGATGCCATAGGAGCAATTAGTGGTTGTACATAAACCACAGGTACATGTGTAGAAGGAGGCACAGAGGGCTTTAGCTATGATTATATTAGGGGGAGTTCCAAGTTAGCAGCTAGCAGCGCATTCACTAGTACAAAGCCTAGAGAGGCGGGATGTGGATCTTATGGAGGTGGAAGATACGACAGGGGCCATTACATGTGTGGTTTTTCCATCATGACAGATATAGCATGACCATCTAGGATAGGGGATCAAGAGAAGGAGGATTTGATGGAGTAGGGAATGGTGGGGCTGATGGATCAAGGGTAGGTGGATCAAGGGATGGGGGTTCTAATCTATAGGCACGGATAAATATGTTAGAGAGGGAGGCTTGTGCGTGAGCTATAGAGATATTAGGATTGTGGGCTAAAGGTGTAGCTCATGTGAGAGATGTACATGGTTTGAAATGAGTAGCGAGTGTGTTGACAGTGGTTGTGAGACAGAGGGAGGTATATATTACTCAATTGGAGGGGGAGTTTTTCGGATAGAGTAGGAGTGGGATCAAATTATATGCCACTAGGAGAGATATCATGTGCGAGAGGATGCTTATAGGGTGAGATACAACCCATTAGATACTGATAAAAAGGTTAGTGAGACACCGAGTGGCTCATGGCGATAGGAGTAGTAGTGACCCTAGTACCCCACAGAGATCATGATAGATGGGTCCCTCATTTATAGTATAATCACAAAGAAGTAGTACCAGCCTTGATGGCGGAGATGCGTTATTATGAGGATATTATGATACATGAGTGGCCAGATGATGTACGTTACGCAGATCATGTAGCTCGGAGAGAGTAGGAGAGGGATCGAGACAGAGATTGGGATAGAGATCTCGGGGAGATCAAGATAAGCCACAACCTCCACCAAGTGGAGCAGAGAGAGACACTGGTAGCTCCGCTTAGTGATGAGCACCATTATGTTATATTTTATGTATTTTGTCGGATATTTGATGACCATCATGGTCACATTTTGATATATATATATATGTAGATTATTTGAGAGGTATTATTATCATATTTTGGTTGTGGTGCATGATGACGATGTATTATTTCATGTATATGTGATGGGATATTTTACGATGACCAGTATGATTATATTTTTGACAAATATGTATATGGTTGATTATCATTTTTGTATGAGGTGCATATCATGGGACATTGTGTACTGACTAGGATGGTTATATGTTTGATTTATATTGATGATGTAGGATGTATTTTATGAGGATGCATTTGATATTTTTTTTCTATGTTGTTGTTTAGATGATGTTGATGTTTATTGATTAGGTGATGTGATGTGACTTTATGTTGCTGATGTGATGGGATGGATCTGATGATAATTTAATATTTTATTTTATGGCGTTGTTGATGATGTGTAATGATATAATAATTATCATGATGAACTTGTAAAATGTGATGTGATGATAGTATTTAGATGATTTGATTGATAATAATGTTATGTTATCATGAATGGTATATGGATGCGATGATGTTTATTTATATTTCTTATATGATATGATGATGTCTTTAATATGTATATGTGTATGACTATGTGATGAGATTTGGGATGCCAGCTTAGTTTATTATGGTTAATTATAGTGAGGGTGATGTAGTTTGATGATGGGTGGTGTTTATTTGTAATGAATTAATATTGTTAGAGGATTGTATTGATGATGAGAAAATGTGGATGGGATCATGAGTATTGTGTATTGTTGTTGTGGTTAGGATGGCATATGATGTGTAGGATGTGATTTATCATGATAATTTATTTATGATGTGATGTGTTGGATGTTATCTCATGTTAGTGATGGATATGATGATGTAGTTAGTGAGGTATGGTTGTGATGGGTAGTACTTGTTATTGATGAGTTGATATTGTTAGATGGTTTTAGTATTGATTATGGATTATGGATGAGATGATGATTTTTCTAGATGTAGGTTATGTTTTAGGTCATGGATGGTGATGTGTGAATAAATGGATGTGTGATGATAGGTGGATGGTAGTGTATTTGTCTATATTATTGACATAATAATGGTATTTTTGTATGAGATAGATGCTAAGTGTTTTCAAATTTGTACAAATATTCACAACATAAACCATTGTGTTAAATGAGGTAGGATTGCAGAGAGAAAAATGAAGTGGTTTGTGAAGGGGATAAGGAGTAGTAGGATGTAGATGGGGGATGGAGAGAAATGAAGGCCTCAAGATCTTACAAGGGTTACATTTCTTGACATTTGACTTATATTCCTCGAAAAGTTGTGTCCTAGGATATAATTGTGGATAATGCAACTTTAGTTACGATCAAGGGATATATTCCTAATCATGACATATCCTTTGCTTTATAGGAAAGATCAGAAGAAGTATGGATGTAGAGAATGGATGAAAATGTGAATAGGGATAAAAGGGATGTAGTGATGAAGGGTTGCTTTCCCCATGTGTTTAATTGTGTGTTGTAGAGTGCTAGTAGACATAGGACCTAATTTACCATAGCGTTGGAAACTAGTTTTCACCATGGTACTTGCCCAAGGCACCACCGAAGTGGTTTTCACCATTGGATGGATTATTTTTATTATTGTTTTTAGCTTTTTATGGATTTTTTATTTTTTTAATAATCTATATTTAGGCATGGAAGTAACGGAGATGCATGATATTCATGGGCTCATCCAAATCATACCCATATGGAGTAGCAATCTTATAGGCACCGATCCAAAATTGGCTATGATGACATATGGTATAAGCTAGTTAGATTCAAGTTTTCCTTCTTTTCCCAATTTACATTAGTATTGCACTGGTTTTCCTTGAGGACTAGGTCACCGACTTCAAACTCGTAATATTTTATGCGCTTGCTATAATGTCTGCGGAGGTAATTTTGGTAGGATTTGAGATGGTCCAAGGCTTGAATGCATTTCTCATCGATAATTTCAAGTTCTTGAAGGTGATGGACACAATAGTATTCATCATCAATGAGGTGTTGGAGGGAAATGCATAAGGATGGGAGTTTGATCTCAATGGGAAAAATTACTTCAGTACCAAAAATAAGGGAGTATGGAGTGGCACCGGTGGGAGTGTGGATGGAGGTGTGATAGGCCCACAAGGCGGGATATATTTGCATGTGTCAATCTCATCCTGCTTGATTCACAATTTTTCCAAGAATGCACTTTAGCATTTTGTTAGATGCTTCGATTGGCCATTTCCTTATGGATAATAGGGAGTGGAAAACTTGAGTTTAATGTGGAATTGGTCACAAAGTTCACAGACTTCTTGATTTTTGAAGGATTTTCCATTGTCCGTGATGAGAGTGGATGGAATATTGTAGTGGAAAATGATGTGGTTAAGGATAAATTTAGATATTTTTTTTCGGTGACATAGGTGAGCAGCATGGCTTCGACCCATTTAGTGAAGTATTTTGTTGCAGTAATAATGAACTTGTGACCATCAAATGAAGTGGGATTTAATTTTCCCATGAGATCGAGACCCTAGGTAGAAAAAGGCCATGGGGTAGTGATGGGTTATAAGGCTTGGGATGGTGCATGGATAAGGTCGGCATGTTTTGACATGGGACACATTTGTGGACATATGAACATGCATATTTTTCCATGTTGGGACAATAATAACTGATTCGTAGAAGCTTTTAGCTAGGGCCATACCACTAGTGTGAGAACCAAAAATTCTCGCGCGAACTTCTTGAAGTGTTGATTCATCCTCTTGGGAATTTAGACATCGTAATAAAGTTTCATCAAAGCTTCTACAATATAGGGTGTCACCAAGGATAATGAAATGAGAGGCATGTTTGATGAAGGATTTGTGATGGCTACGAGGTAAGCTAGGTGGAAGGGTATGGTCATGGAGGTAGGTATATATATCATTATATCGGGAGAGTTGGGACCAACAACCTCACATACCATCTCGAACTCAGGAACTTTGTAGGTTGGGACCATTATTTGTTCAACCAAAAACTGTGAATTAAATGCATCATAGGGCATGTCTAGGAGGGAGGCGATGGTAGCCATAACATCCACTAATTTGTTACTCGTATTTAGGGACCCGTTTGAACTGAATATGCTAGAAATAATCCTTGAAACTTTTGACCATTCTTTTGTAAGGAATTAATTTATCATCCTTGGTGGCATATTCATCATTAACTTGTTTAATGATTAACTATGAATCACCAAAGACATTGATATGCTTGATATTCCATTAAATGGCCATCTTTAAACCGCAATGAGTGCTTCATATTCAACTATGTTGTTGGTACAAGGGAAGCAAGCGAAAGCTTTAGGAATTAGGTCACCTTGAGGAGTAATAAATAAAATGCCTACTCCCAAGCCATGATGTGTGAAAGATCCATCAAAGTATAATGTCCATGTATCTGATCTCTGCAATTGTACATATGGATTCATCTAGAAACCAAGTGGTGAGTGGTGTAGAATCATGGATTGGAGCTTCTCAACTGGTCGGCTAGAACTTGTCCTTTGATAGATTTCTAATTAACATATTCAATGTCAAATTCACTCAAAAGCATAATCCATTTAGCCATTCGTATATGTTAAAAATATTGGATAAAATTTAGAATCCAAAAGCAAACCAATTGATTCCTAAATATAATCTAGTGAACAATACCTCAGATATAACAATGGATTGAAAAGAGGAGAGAGATTATACCTACACTTACCTACAAGATTGCAAACTCCTCCTTTGATGTGTTGAATTTTCTCTTGGATTGCTTGATTAATTTCTCTTGGATTGCTTCATATTTGTGTGGAAAAACTTGGGCAACACCTCCTTTGCTTGCATTGGATTTCTTAATGAAGATCAATAAATGAATGATGATAGATTGTGGATGAATGATGAATTTGATTAGGTGATTGAAGATAAAATGGCATAATTTTGTTATGGATTTCCAAGATGTTCCAAGCTTTCTCTCATGGAGAATGAGAGTTCAATTTATAGTTTTTGGGTGGAGGATTCAATGGCTAAGATGAAGCCATGTTGGATTAAGATCAAGGAGTGGAGGATTCATGTGAGGATGGAGGATTCTAGAGTTGGATAATTCTAGAATCTGAAAGAAGATTCAATGGGGGTGAGAGGTTTATTTGAATTTTTAAATAGAGGGAATATTAGAGAGGCTTCTAGAAATAGAAGCCTCTATATTTAGAGGTGTGAGGATGTGATTAGATTAATATTAAATTATGTTAAATAAATATGATTATGGATGTGATTGTATGGAAAGGCTAGGTGTAGGGATGTGTGGATTAGGTGGTAGGTGAGATGTAGGAATATTAAATTCTAGAAATTTAATGGCGATTAATATAGGATAATATGATATAATAATGGATTAATGAGATTAATGATAAAATGGGATGTAATAAAGAAATAAAAGGATTAATGACAAATGATAAATGATAAAATAAAAGGGAAATATGATAAAATTAATTAATTAATAATAATCAATCTTATGATTAATTATTATATGGATGATGTTGGGATAATTATGGGACAAAATTGGTCATAATTAATCATATTCACATTTTAGATGTCTACATTTTTCCCTCTTTGAAGTGTTATTGCAGAGCAATGATAGTTCAAAGAAAAGAAAAGAAAAGAAAAGAATATGTTAGGATGGTGATATGATGGCCCCTCGAGGGGTTAGGCGGGGAAGGAATTAGTTGGGTAACCACCCGAAAAGAGGAGAAACCTAAGTTAGTAGATGAGAGATGATTAGAGGATGAGAATATTTGAGGATTAGAATATTAGGATTAGAGGATTATAAGTTATAAGGATTCATAGGATTAGGATTCGAGGATTAGAGGATTAGAATATTTGAGGATTTTGGAGTAGAGGGTTAGGTAAGATTATTAGAGGAGTATAAGAGTAGAATATTAGGGGATATTGGATGTTGGAGTAGAAGATGCCCGAATCAGTGATGTATGACAAGGGTGAAGATTTAGCATGATGGATTAGAGAATTCCCCAATCAAGGGGCTAGGTGTTGAGCATTTTATATTTGAGGATGTTTGATTTTGAATATGTTAGATTTTGAGATGCGGGGGTAGGATTTGAATAGTTGAGGATGTTGGATTAGAAGATGTTAGATTTTGAGATGCCCCAGTCAAGGGGGTAGGATTTGAATAGTTGAGGATGTTGGATTGGAAGATGTTAATAAGGATTGGGTTTGATGATCAGGTTTAACTAATGATAGGATGTTAGAAGATGCCCCAGCCAAGGGGTGAGGATTTGGAATGTTTGATGTGAGATGATAAGATTTGGATGTGGATATTGATTGATTGATAAATTATTGATTAGATAGATGGATGATGAGGTTAGATGGTTAGTGAGTTGATGATGAATATTAGAATAAAATATGATGATATAAGGGGTATTATACCATAAAGTTCCCATTGTTATCATCATTAGCAAAAAGTGATTAATGTGGCATAAAGAAAGATACCCAGGTATAAAGACCTTGATGACGTAAATTCTAAATGCCCTTGTCCTCATATCATTGGACATGATTAATGCAAAAAAATAAGGTCCTCATATCATTGGACCAATGGAAAAAGAAAAAGAAACAAAAGGGGCCTCATATCATCGGCCAAAATGTAAATGCATACAAGCAAGTGAACACACATAAACAAAAACACATATAATGCATTTTATATTTTTTTATAAATGTTTTCATTTTGGGATGTTTGATTTTTAGATTTTGGATTTATGATGTTTAGATTATTTGACATTGGATTTTGGATGTTTGGAATTTTGATGTTTTGATTTTTAGATTTTCGGATTCTTGGATGTTTTGATTTTTATATGTTAGATTTTGGATGTTGGATTTGGAGATTTTGGATTTTGGATTTTTTTATTTTTAGATTTTGGATGTTGGATTTTGGAGATGTTGGATTTTTATTTATTTTTTTGGATTTTTGATTTTTGGATGAGTGATGGTGGATGGAAAGGTATGTAAGGTGGGATGTGACTTTCTCCTATAAGTCCCAAAGTGTGGTTGGGTAGGATGAAAGGGAAATATTAAAGGAAATTGGATAGGTTGGAGAGGAGAGGGATTGGTTGATAGGTTAGGATTTGTGGGATGTGGGATGGGAGATCAATAGATAGGATGCAGGATGTGGTATAGATAAGATGGGGGATATAGAAGATGAAAATATATTCCCCCAAGTATAGGGGGATGGATTCGAGATAGATGTGGTGTGCCCCCAAGTGTAAAGTAGGGTGGCGTGTGTGGATGGATGGATGGGTTCAATTTGCCCCCAGGTGTAGGGTAGGATGGGAAGTGAGGGGTATCTAAAATGGAGGATTCCCTCAATGGATGATAGTAAGGTTGCCCCCAGTCATGATGATGATAGTTTAAAAGGGACATGAGGAGGATGGGATGAAAATGAAAGGGATCATCGTCTGCCCATGGATGTTCGATCCAAAAGGATGTGGATGTGATGGATGGAATAATATAAGTGATGAACAAAAGATGAGCCTAATGGCACATGTTGTAAGGAAAGAGTGGACTAAAACAAAAGTGTGACCAAGGTCTAAACAATACACGTAATATATGAGTCGTATGTCTCTATGGGATCAAATTGTGTGATATTGTGATGGTTAATTACCACTTGAAGTGAAGACTTAATGGGTAGTATATGAGGACAAACTAGCCAATGTAGAGGGAGTTATTAAGTCAATTATGTTGATGGAAGTTGAATGGAAGGATAAGTCATGCATTGCTCCGCTGCCAACCAGGCGTCCATAGCCCCAACGGAGATACATTTGTTTCTTGTCACAACTTTTCTCTACTACCAGCCAGGGTCCATAACCTTAGTAGAGTTGCTGGAAACACCCCTAGAGAGATTCTTGAGGTGGATTTTATTGGATATTTTTAACTTCGATATAATTTTTACTTTTTCATATTTATATTTTTGTGCATAAATGATCTATGCTCTTGAGAAATCTCAAGGGGTTAAGAATCACTAGTGGCTTAATGGGGGATGGAAATGAGTGTGGTGATGACATTGGATAGAGTTTCAAAAGATGCACCCAAGGTTCTTCACCACAAGTTGATTAAGTGTGTTAAAGTGTGTGGATCTCTAGGAGGGAAATTGTGCTTGAATGTTGGAGGTAATGATATACCAAGGTCACATGATTGTAATAGGCATTATTGTCTTACAACATGTGTGAGTAAGCTTATCAACTGTTCAAATGAATGGATTAGAAGAGGATATAAATGGATGTGATGATAAGAATTAATTATATGCAAATGGATTTGGATGTTGGATGGAAGGAGGATGGGTGGGAAGCAAAGAACATCCATGTGCGACAAATAAATTATGTGTTGAATCAATGTTTAGGTGTTTGGTATTTATAGGGGGATTAAATGATTAATGATTGGGTTGAGTGGCTAGTATGGTAGGATCAATAAGAGGAGTGGTAGAAATGGGTTGTGATGGAGTAGTGGGAGGGACGTTGGTAGTTTTAGGTTTATACCCTAAGCCTAAATGACCTGGATTTTGATGAAGGGAGATGGGTTCGTGAATGCCTTGTTCATGGATGCCTAAGCCTTTGCCTCAATGTTTCATATTAACAAACATATTTTTGGCTATAGGATATGAAGTGGATGGGGAAGATGATGCCATGTGGTCATCATGAGATTGGGGGTTGTAATTTTGTCATCCGCTAAGAGGTCGACTTAACAAAGGATGGGAGGTGAGATTTATTTTGGTTTTTAAATCGGTGAGGGATGTTTGGATGTACAATGAGATTTAGATGGTTGACAATGTTTGGATTTAGAGTTTAATTTGGATTGTAAACAATGGTTAGGGAAAGGATTGGGATGAAAATTTGGTGGATAGAGAGGTACAAGGATAAGAATTCCTTGGTTAATGAGATTTTGGACATAAGACCTAAATTTCATGCAATGATTGATTGAATGTCCATGGGTGTGATGGAAGTCACAATAATAGTGTTCTCGATACCAAGATGGTTTGGGAAGGTTTTTATCGTGTGATTTGATTGGGGGATGGATGATCATGTTGAATGTTTTTAGACGATGGAAGATAGTGGTCAAGGATTCTCCTAAAGGAGTGAAGTGGTTTGGGTTAAATGATTTTGGGGAGTGGGAAGTAAAGGTGTAAGATTGGGTGAATAATGAGATGTGTTGGTTGATTTAGATTTTGAGTTGAATTAGATTGTGTTGGCTTAGAATATGAAGGGGATGGATTAGGCCTGGGGTCGAAGTGGATGGCTCTAGCTTTGAGGTCGAAGTAGATGTAGTTAACGTTGGACCGGTTTGAGTATGTGGTTTTGAGGTAGATGGTTTTAGATTAGGATCGGATGGTTTAGTATTAGTAGATGTGGATGAAGGAGATGGGGTAGATTTAGATGAAAGGGATGGTTGTGATATGGGGGTCACATTAGATTTTGGTGATGTTGGGGATGAAGGAGATTTGGGAGATGGATGTGGTGTAGGAACCACATTAGAGTTGGTCAATTTAAGGGATGAAGTAGATGAAGGTTGCGTAGGAGTCTCATTAGATTGGGTAGGAGATGGGGTGGTGAGAGGATTAGTCATGGATTGGTATTGGATTTTTTAGGTTTGGAATTTAGTGACTTAGAAGTCACTTTAGATGTTTTAGGATTGGGGGATGGTGGATTTGAAAAAGGATTAGAGGATAGGATATTGTTAGATTTAGGCGATGAAGGGGTTAAGATAGGATTAGGTGTGATGTTATTTTTTCCCATCTAATAATCATAATGTTAATTAAATATTGTAATGGTTATTTTCCTAGTTTATAACTTATTTATTTAAGTATTTTATAATATAGTAAATAATTCTTGTTAAAGTAATAAACAGTTGATATCTAATTAATGTATAGATTAGCATTCAAAACACATACGTAATGCAAAGTAAGGTCCTTAGAGTTTCCACAATAGAAAGACTTGTTTCGGACTATGGTTGTCTAGGGTGACTTTTGAAGCACTGGAGCTCTCTTTTAGAGGTCCTTCAATCAAATAAACCGATAGCCCTGTCAAGAACCTCCGTGGTGTACATTGTACCCTTGGGTGGATATACATTGTATACCCCCTTCCCAAAAGTGCACCACTAACTCCCAAGCCTTACACAATCTTCTATGTTGGATCTTACAACACATATAAATATATCCCTTTTCAATAGTCTACCATTTTATTTATATTTTCCAAGAGGTGGTTACCAATAATCACATATCTTCCTTACATATTTAATATTGCTTCATTATAATTAATTAAACAAATCATATATTATATCCTTGAGCACACATTTTTATGTATCTCCCCATAAAATTCCTACATCACGTGTAGGGTTTTCAACCAACACACCCGTTCAAAATAACCTTTATAAATTAATTGCATCTACCCATAATAGGATTCATATTATTATTATTTTTAATCCCTCATTTAAAAGGAGTTCGAGAAAACTCTTATAACTCTTTTATTTCCCCTATTTTAAAGGGGTTTCTAAGTACATATCCTCCCACCCTATTTTAAAGGGTTCTTTTATATTTTTCCTTAGAATTAATCTTTGTGAAATAAATTTAAACTTAATTTTATATATTTTCTCTTGATTAAATAACTTTATAATAACTATTTTCTTTTCAAATTAAATAATATTCTATGTTTGTTTTTGGGTAATTTGTCACGTAACATTAGGTGTGGATGAATAGGATGGGGGTGGCATAAGATCCACAATAGATGGTTTAGTATTTATGGTAGAAGGGGATGAGGGTGACTTATGAGTCATTGTGGATGAGATAGTTTTGACAAGATTGGGCTTAGGTGATGGAGGGGATGAAATAGGCTTAGAGGCTAAATTTGATGGTGGATTAGGGATTGTGAGACAATCTAGGAGAAAGTCCGTAGGATTGGATTGGGATGATGAAGATGATGAGGATGGAGGACTAAGATGAGATGTGGGAGATGATGATTGTGGATGAAGTTGTTAGGTTGTTTTGGATATATGAATAGGACTCGATGATAGGTTTTATGATGATTGGATTTAGGGGTTATGGTTTTGGATGATGATGGATTATTTGCATGAGTTTTGATGTGAGGAAGGTTTAGGTCATGATGATTGATAGGATTTTGGAGGTTGGGGTTTTTATGGTTGTGTGGGCTTGGGATTGGTGGCTAGATTAGCAAGGACATAAAGGAGGTCCTCTGGGTCTAGGTAAAAGTTAGTGATATGGTCAAAGTTGTAGAAATTGGCTTGTTGGGATAGTGATTTATGTTGTTTAGGTTGAGGTTTGGATGGATGGTGTTGGTTGGGGTGAGGGGATGATGGTTTAGGGGTTGATTGGTTGATTGAAGATTGATTGAAGATCAAGATCATTTTTTGGTTAATTTGTTGAATGGTTTTAAGGAGGTTAGGATCAACGTGGGATGGTTGGTTTGGATGGTGGGGAGAGGATTGGTTAAATTAGGATGTTAAGTTTGAGATTTTTTTAATGTGTTAGATGGTGTGTGGGACTTCATGATTAAAGTGAGATTGTTGACTTGGGTGGGTGGGGGATGATGGGATAGCTTGATTGATGGATTTATAAAATAGGTAGGGGTTTGGATGGTGGTTTAGAAAATATGGGGATTGAGGATTAAAGGACATTGTTAGGTAGGATGTGTGGGGATTAGTTTTTATTAGGATTGTGGATTAAGGATAGTGATAGGATTAGGATTGGTATCGTGTGATTAAGGATGGATGAATATGACAATGTTTGATTGATTAAGATTTTAATGAGATAGGGTAGTTAAAGGTATTAAAAAACAAGAAAAAAACATGTAACACACACCCTAACTATTCTAGTGGGATCGCAATCAATCTATAGCCCGCTTTCAATACCACACACCAATGATGGTGCCACAATTAGCTCTCCACCTATGTATCAATGTGGGGTCAGCTAGTGAGTAATCTTGGGAGTGCGGCTTCCTTGCACTATAGCTCAATATGTGGCCAAGAGGTTTCCTAGTCTAGGATGCACGAGCTCACTAGGGGAGTTCCCGATATCCCTTGCAGTACGTGGGACCCAAGTTTGTGTTACAAGAATGTTGTCTAAGGCCTGGGTTTTGAGATGTGGAATCCCCTCACTTCATGTCACTCTTAAAACAAGAAAGTGCTTAGCTAATAATGACAGTTGTCCAAGAATTTGTATGCCTCACTGGAATAAAGGGTGTGTCTACACATGTGGAGATGAAGCCCAAAGTCACGAGACCCCTAGGACTACGGAAAGTGTGTGGATATCACTTTCACATCACGTTTCCCCTACAAAATAAAAATGGGGAGGCTAACCGCTTTTAATCCTTAAGATTGTCCTAGGACGTGAGAGGAAAGCATATACGGTTTCACCTTTGGGATGAACAAGAAACAAAGTAAAACACAAAAAGGATGATAAATTGGTGTCCCCAAGATTTCACCCCGAAATCTGGGACTGCCCCTTTTAAAAAAAATTATTTTTTCGAGTAATGGATCATTTTGTGTTTGTTTTTCCTATAATTGTTTACATTATTCTAAGGTATCCCTAGAGAGTCATAAAATCCAAATTCCCCAAATACCCACATGTTAAAACTCACTCTATCTCTTCGTCAGGATTTGTCTGAGAGAATTTTATTTATTTATTTATTAAATAAATAAATTTATTTTAAAAATAGATTGAGCTAAAATTGGAGGATTTAGGTTATATAAATCACTTCATCCCATCATTATTACCATAGAACATTCACTCGGGGGAAGAATTTTTTGACAAATTAGCTAATTGGAGAAATTTTTCAAGCCATTGCCTCTGAAATCTTTGGTTTTGTTTTATTTCTTTTTGTCTGTGTTTTGGTTTGTTTTCTCCGTAGAAATTCCCATATCCTATTCATTTCTTATCAAACCTTTTTCTCAAGACTAGGGTTTTGAAAATCTTTCCGGTATTTTTAATTACTAATCATGCTAAAGGTGATCGAACTCAAGATTCTTTCAGAGATTGCAAGAAGATGCTTGGTCTAAAAAGGTGCAAAAATGGATTTTATGAAACTAAGTAAAATATTTCCATCAATGCGTAGATCTCAAGAAAATATGCACTTTTAGAGAAAATGACACCTAAAATGGAGCCACGAAATGAAATTTATGGCACTTGCAAGTTTTTGTTACTACATCTTCCCAGACCCTTTCCAAAAATGGAAAAATTTATTCTATCCTTCTAATTATTTTTCATGCAAATCTAGAAGCTTTTTTCATGCAAGTCACACTTTTTGGGAAGAAGCTTTCTTCCATACAAGTCACAATTTTTGGAAGGATAGTTTTAAGTGTTAGTGGGAGTTTTGGCGTTGCTTAGAAGGTTGTTTTTCCCATCATTAAAGTCAAATCACTTAATTTGTCAATGGAAATTTTGGTGGTGGAAGGAAGGTGGGAATTTTGGTGCTTCCTGGAAGGTTGTTTTTCCCATCATTAAAGTCAAATCACTTAAGCTGCCAATGGGAATTTTGTGGTAGAAGGAAGGTGGGAATTTATGCCTTCCTAGAAGGGTAAAAATTCCCATTGCTTTGCCTTCTTATTTTTAACATGACTTCTAGCCAAAAAGTGCAACCCATTCTGGCATGGCTAAATGCCTAAAAGCTGACTTTTTAAATTGTCAAGAAGCATCCAGTTTTGGTGCCTAGGGTTGGAAAGACTTTATTTTTATTATTTTGGATATCTGCATGTTGATGTGAGTGCACAAGTGAATAAAATAATATTTTTAACTTGTTTGGCATGCAAGAAAAGTCTAAAAATAGAGGGCAACAGACTTTATAATCAAATTTTGGTGAAGGAATTAAGCATTCATGCCATGGATTCCATGTTTTTCTGAATTATTTGCAGGAATACTTCATTGGTGCTCATATTGGTGAAAAGAAGGAAAATTCAATGTCATATACATTGAATATATCTTCATAATCATAAGGAGAAATTACAGGTTCTACATAAATAGATTCAACTCTTATATTTGCAAGGTCTTCTGACATAAATAAAAAAGAAGATCTCAAAAAAAGGTTGATTCAGGCACAATTAAGGGTGATGAGTTTTTTCTAAATTATTTACGGTAAGCATTTTACTGGTGCACATACTAGAGAAGAACTACAAAATATTCAAGGATAAGAGGGAAGACAGGTCAGAGGCAACACCCACAAGAAAAATCATAGTCAGCTACTTCCAGATCCATTTTGGTGAGAATCAAAGGAAATGATTCAACAACATATGGGAGAAAAAGGCATCTCAGATTCAAGGTAGAGATATCATTCAAATCATTCATTGCTAAAGTGAATGAAGTAGAAGTGCAATACAAGGTTAGATCAACATGCAAAGTATGGAAGAAGAACAAGACTGAGAGTGTTGCAGCTTTCTTCTAATTTCTTCTCCTCTTTCTTCTTCTTTCTCTTATTTTCTCCAAAAATTAATTGAGTAATCAATTAAATTGTAAAACTTAAGTGATTGGTTTAAAATCCGTTACTTCAAGTTACTTAGAAGAAGTCAATTACTTAGAAATAGGTGGCAGACATGCAAAATAGAAGGTTCTATTTTTAGTTATAAATCATGCATGTCATGCAAAGAGGAATTCCAAGAGGAAGATTTCCAGTTGCTTCCCTTTTTCATAGCTTCCACATGTGGCAATTCATTAAAAAAGTTTCCTATTTGTAATTTCCCTCTATACACTATAAATAGAGGAAGAGCCTATAGGTTAAAGGATCACAATTTTTTAATCAACATTCTTGAGTTCCAGACTTTGTGTTGCAGCCCTTGATGTCATTTTTGTGAAAGCTGAGGAATTGAATAAAGGCATATTTTTGGAGAACTTTGTGTCCACGGTGCATTTGCTTCTTACTTCTGTGTGGATCTTTAGATAAACTTTATGTTATCTGAGATTTAGATTAGAAGCTTTTCTTTTCCTTTACTTTTGAATATTGTGATATCTACTTGTTTATTTAATCCATGTGTATGAAACCAACTCTATAAACTATTGGTTGAATTACATATCTTCCTTTCTTCTTTCCTAAATTCCATTATTTCCCCCTTCTACAAATACTTCATAAACAACTGCTTACTTGCTGTAGAATTGCTTAGTTATGGTTCATGAGCTTTGTAATTAAAGTAAAACCCCATAAATAGTTATTAGGATTCATACCCACTACATTGATAAACATCTTACATGGGAGCCTCACCATTAAATGAGGGAGATTTATCTCATGATTGCCTAGGTTTTTAGCTATGCAAAAAATCTAGCCAACATAAATGCAAGATAAAAGATGATGAAATGAAATGATAAAGATTAGTAGTTTGATGATTGGGTCTTCAAGAGGAGGCCATACAAAACAAAGGTTAGTAGTTTGATTTTTAAACCCAATATCTTGGACTAAATGAACTCGCAAAGCAAAAGCATTGGTATTTTCATAATGATTTTTATCTTTGGTAAGCGTAGGAAGATGCATGCAAAGTGTTAGTAGTTTGGAATAAGAAAATATAACTCAATGTGTAGTTAAAATGAAAATATTTAGGAAAATGAAAACCATGAATAAATTATCTTCCAAAATACTAAATTAACACTTTGAATGCATAGATATTTTCAATACGTTTCCGAGAAAAAAAATGGATTCATTTCAATTTCGGGGTCAAAAGTTATGGATTTTGGAAGGTAGGAAAAAAAAAAAAAAAAAAAGCGCCAATTCAAGACATATGAGCCACTTTGCCTACAAATGCACCATTTTACCTACAATTGTGCTACTTTATCTATAAATGTGTTATTATATCAAAAATGGCAATTTTGGGGTTTTAAAGGTTAAACAAAAGCACCGATATAAACACATATGCACTAATTTAGGAACAAATGTGTTGTTAACATGACAAATGCGTTGTTTATAGGAAAAATGTGTTGTTTACAAGACAAATGAGCTGAAATGGATGACTGTTACAAAAATTTAAAATTTTAGGGTGCAAACCTCAATGAAAAATTCCCAAATTTGAACAAATTTTTTTATAACATAAAATGCTACTAAAATCAAATAAGATGTTGGGGGGTAAGCCCCACGGTGGGTGCCAAAATGTATATGTTAAAAAATTGGATAAAAGTTAGAAACCAAAAGCAACCCAATTGGTTCCTAAATCTAATATAATGAACAATACCTCATATAAAGCAATGGATTGAAAAAGGAGAGAGATTATACCTGCACATACCTACAAGATTACAAACTCCTCCTTTTATGTGTTGGATTTTCTATTGGATTACTTGATTAATTTCTCTTGGATTGCTTCAGATTTGTGTGGACAAACTTGGGCAGCACCTCCCCTTTGCTTGCATTGGATTGCTTGATGAAGATCAATGGATGAATGATGATAGATTGTGATGAATGATGGATTTGATTGGGTGATTGAAGATAAAAATGGCATAAGTTTGTTATGGATTTCCAAGATGTTCCAAGCTTTCTCTCATGGAGGATGAGATTTCAATTTATAGTTTTGGGTGGAGGATTCAATGGCTAAGATGAAGCCATGTTGGATTGAGATCAAGGGTGGAGGATTCATGTGAGGATGGAGGATTCTAGAGTTGGAGGATTCTAGAATTTGAAAGAAGATTCAATGGAGGGTGAGAGGTTTATTTGAATTTTTAAATGGAGGGAAGTTTAGAGAGGCTTTTAGAAATAGAAGCCTCTAGATTTAGAGGTGTGAGGATGTGATTAGATTAATATTAGATTAGGTTAAATAAATATGATTAAAGATGTTATTTAATGGAAAGGCTAGATGTAGGGATGTGTAGAGTGGGTGGTAGGTGATATGTAGGAATATTAAATTCCTAGAAATTATTAATGGGGATTAAAATAGGATAATAGGATATAATAGTGGGTTAATGAGATTAATAATAAAAATAGGATGTAATAATGAAATAAAAGGATTAATGATAAATGATAAATGATGATAAAATTATAAAGGGGGAAATATGAAAAAATGGATTAATTAATAATAATTAATCTTGTGATAAATTATTATATGGATAATGTTGGGATATTTGTGGAAAAGATTGGTCATAATTAAGCATGTCGACATTTTAGATGTTTACAACTATGAGGTAAGGAAACATGCATGAAAATAAAAGTGCATAAGGAAATGGGCATGGCCTAAGAATATAAGCTACTTATTGTATCTAGAGGTGCAAGATGGAAACAACATAGGTCCACAAAGTTCACGATGCACACATGCAAGTGGGTGAGTCATTAATTCAAGTTTACATTGAGGAAAAGGCATGACATACAAAGAATGGGTAACAATTGTCAACTACTTGGTATTAAATGTAGTTGGTGAAGAAGTGAGATTTTACATATACAAACAAAGTAAATGTGGCCCTAAATACTTATTTGGAGGGGTATAAAAGGAGGAGGAGAACTCATTTCAAAGTTACATTACATTCAAATGAGTGAGAGCTCCAGTTATAACAACTATAAATGAGATAAAAATTGATTCAAAGCACATAAAAGTAAAGACATTTATTCCTTTAGAAAAAAATTTAAGCTATTACAAGTGATGGGAGGGATAAAAAAGGTATAAAAGTAGTGGAATTGACAAGTTATTGTAGAATAAATAGGTTATTCAAAATCTTCAAAGTACTCTTAGGCTTGTCACAAATATGGAGGTTAAAGATTTCCCGATATAAATGAGTAAATTTAGCGCTTTGAAATGTCCCAAAGTGAATCAAGGAGGGTTTTGAACCAAGTTCAAAATAAGGATGATACAGGATGAGACACGTGAGATTAAGGATGCACACCAGTCAAGTTATTCAAATGAAACTAGTTCAAGTAGTTCAAAGGAATCAATATGGGGAGAGGGACTGGATAGTACCATCATCATGGAGCTTGAAGAATAAGAAGAGTGGTTGATAGTAGAGGAACTAGAGGAATTTGAATCCAAAGTTAAAGCTAGTAATTACACTTGAATAAAGAAGAAGGGCACAAAAAACCGTGATATTTATCGGGATGGAAAAAGATAAGAACAAAGTTATCATGCCTCTACCACCTTTAAACCTAGAGATGAAATACCCAAAAATGTTTTGGAAGGAGAAAGTTAGAAGACCAAAGTGCAGATTTGTAAGATAATAGATTTTAACCATTGCAATCTTGGATCAAGGGCACTTTTCACACGACTATCTTCAACAAGCAGACAAGATGACCACCGAAAGATATATTATTTTTATTATAGCATGAAGCGTATACTAGAAAACTTCGGGGTCTTATAGCTCTATGAACTACCCTATTTTAAAGCAAGCCAATAGAGTTGGTACAATATTTAATCTCATGCATATATGAAGGGTATTTCTACTTCATAAGCACATGCATGAGAATAATTTCCATATTTATCAATGAGGTGACCTAGTTGTTCAATAGTGGGGATGATTTGGAGTTAGAGCTATGCGAATGATGATGAGATAGAAAAAATGTCGATCTCTGAAATATAAGAAAGAAGGGTCCATCTTTCTTATTTTTAACACTTAAGACCCAAGGAAAAGGGTTGCATGCATACATTTTGACCTCAAAGTTGGATGGCATGGAAAGGTGAGTGGAGATTAACAAGAAATTTTTATTTATTTCCCACATAATGGCCAAGGGGACATGTTATAACCTCTCTTAGTTTATAGTATGAAGTATTTACCAAGATGTAAAAATTCACATGGAAATAGAGGTAAGTTTATCTAGGGTGCATACCTCCTTTTGTTAGTCTTTAACAAGATAGGTGTGCCGAAAGGGAGTGGGCAGCCAATGTGGGTATATCCTGTGGAGAATAAAAATTATCGACCGAGTGATATAAGGAGTTTTGATCCAAAATGGATCTGGAAATACCCAATTTTACGTATTCTCTATATTCGATACTTACAAAGGTGCATATTCTCGGCATATTATTTCTTCGAAGATGGTCTAGTCAAGTTAAGGGTGATACGAGCACCTTGAAATGACATCCGTGGGACATCATTGTTCTATTATGGAATTTTCATATGATGGTGATGCAACCACCCCAACATTTACGTAAGTGCCACTCTTCAAAAAGCAATTGTCACAAGAACCACCCCAAAGGTTACTCAACCACCGGTTATAGGAACGAATGGTTTCGCAACTACCAATATGTGGATAACAATAGTCTTATCCCCGACAATGCCAAATAGGAATTTAAATAGTTACAAATGTTTGGACTTCCCAGTAAATTTCATTTCATCTTTCCCTCCATTTGTGGGTAGAGAAATTATAAATACAATTTTTTGAAGTATTCTAACAAGTGATTTTGAGTGAATTCAAGTGTGAAAAAGAGGAGTTGGAGTTATTTCTTATTTTGTTCATTAAGAGTGAGTTTTACATTATTGAGAATTTATAAGCAAGCAAATACAATTAGGAGTGTGAATCCTTCTTGAAGGCCAATTATTGGCAGTACTTTGTATTTTGGAGAATTACATAGTGAGAGGGAAGCAATTTGCTTACCCACTAGATTTTTTCCCACCTTGGGTTTCTCTAGGATAAATTCTTGTGTCTCCTTTGCATTTTATTTCTCAATTTACAGATATAGTTGTGATTGTTTCATGCACATTATATTGGTTAAAAGGAACTTAGTCAATTTTCATTCAATTATCACTAAACATGATCTATTAATTGTTGAAAAGAGGTAGTTTACGGATCAATTTCTTAGCCCCCATCACCTTGAATAATTCATATAAGGTCGACTCAATAACTGGATAATACATTAGATGGATTTCTTTGAAAAAGGTAGGTGAGTACTGCAAAATTTACAGTAGTAGTAGGAGGGGTAGATTTTGTTGTGATGCGAAGAATACTTTTGACACGCTTTAAGATGAAGGATGGAAGCCTATCTCCTTGGGCTAAGTTTCCCTTTGCCTTCATAATGGAATATTTCATGAAATATGTTAATAATATTAGGGATGTGAAGAATTTGAAAGATTATGTACTTGTAAATTGATGCAAATACACACACCCTTCACATCAAATATAAGTATGCGGTAAGATCCTCGTATGTGGAACCACAAGAAATATATATATATATAAATTGACCTTGTGGATATAATAGTAGTAATAAACCAAATAGTAAGGTTTTTCTACTACATAAAGCCAAAAACAATAATACAATTCACTCATAGGAGATTAAGAAGGAAAATGATGAGATTCAAGTCCCTCAAAAAATGAAGACAAAAACTCCCAAAAAGGGGAAGAGAACATGGACATTGCGATTCCTCCAACAAGTCATAAATAATGTGTAGAAGGTGGGGAGGAAGAAGAGGAGCAAGATAGGGATAATTTCCCTCTTATAAGAAGGATAAGATGAAGCTAAATAAAGTGGGAAATTTTGCACCTAGTCTAGAGTCAACAAGTAGTACAGGGGTTAGAGGAGGGCCCAATTAATTGAAAAGGTTCCTATCCCCATACCATGATAAGAAGGTGGAGAGTACTAGATATATAACTAGGTTACCGTGTAGTTCTAATGAGGATAATCGAGTCAAGGGGAAGATGAGACAAAGCTAAAGGAAAAACCCATCTTCTTGTCTTCTACTCTTTTCTTCTGGGAGAGTCGAGTTGAGGAGAGTAGAGAGGATTGTTTCCCAAAAAAAAATAAAAATATTCTCTACTCTCCTCGACTCCACTTGACTCTCCCGATAAGGATAATATAATACCAAGATAAGAAATGTATTTAACTATCTCATTTTTTTCCCTCAACTCAAAGATAGGGGAGAGAGGCAAGGCCTCTCCTCCAAGGCCCGATCCTCTCTCTCCCCGGGTTCTTTAGAGCGACCCTAAAGACCCTTGTCCCCTAAATCTTGAAACTATAATGTTCCAAAGTACTTCCTTATTATTTTGGGTCCAATCAACAATATAACACCCTACTCCTCAACCTAAGATAATCCTTAATGGATTTGTTGAGGAAGGGTGTCCCATGATCATTAGTAAATAAGGAACCTTGGGTCTTCATATACCCCCATTGTCATATAGAAAAATGATAGCCTATATGAAGACCAACAAGATCCTATTGATAGAACCCTTGGGCACTATGCCCATGACGGTGTTGATACTATCACCCCTAGGGTAAATTAAGGCGGGGCCTATGTCTTTTCTTCTATTTGTGAGAATCAACCCTCGAATGGGGAACCTCTCTTCTCCTAACTGGAAAGAGAGGTCTCATCTTTTATGCTTCTAGAGGAAATGATGTGTTGCGTGGTCGAAAAAAAGACACACACACTTTAGAGGAGAAGGAAGCAGATCCCATCATGTTAGCCATTGTTACTCCTCCAAGGGCACCTTGCCCAATAGAAATTACCACGTACATGGAATTTAGCATAGACATGGAAAAATTCCTAAGAATTTTTACAAAAATATTTTCACCTACAAAGACACCTTTAGAAATCATTAATGTCGAAGATGAAGGTGAGAAAGAAAAATTTGGTGAGGAAGAGGAAAACATGCATGAGGAGAAGAAAAAACATGATGAAGAAGAGGAGGTGATGGAATATATGGGTAGGGATAATTTTAGTGGCAAATATCCATAATATGGTGAATATTCTATTTTTGAAAAATTTGAAAAGGAGAACTGTTGTATATATCTTTCCCCAGGTAGATATAGACAAGCAGAAGAATATAGAAATCAAAGAAGCTCAAATCCCTGACATTTATCACCTTGGCGCACGGAAATGGCACATGAAATGGATGTCGATAGGGGTAAAGGATGCCCTTGGTGCACGGAAATGGTGCATGACAATGAGTGTCGACAGGGTAAAGGATGCACCCTTGGCGCACGGAAATGGCGCATGACAATGAGTGTCGACAGGGTAAAGGATGTGCCCTTGGCACACAGAAATGGCGCATGACAATGAGTGTCGATAGGGTAAAGGATGTGCCCTTAGCACACGGAAATGGCACATGACAATGAGTGTCAACAGCACACCCTTGGCGCCGGAAATGGCGCATGACAATGAGTGTCGATAGGTAAAGGATGCGCCCTTGGCGCACGGAAATGGCGCATGAAATGGATGTCGACAGGGTAAAGGATGCGCCCTTGGCACACGAAATGGCACATGACACAGAATGTCAACAAGGCAAAAGTTTCACCTTGGCACACATAAGAGGATGTTGACACACACATGGATGTGCCTATGGTACACCTTCAGGAGGTGCAACATTTTGAGCGCTGACAGGAAGCAGACCCTGGCGCAGATATTCAGATGGCCATAACTTTTGACTGGGAGCTCGGATTCATGCAAGGTTGGACTTTTCGGAAAGCTTATGAGGTCCTCTGTCCAACTACGATTAGATATATTTAATTGGGTGAGAAAAAATTCTTAAAAATGCAAAATACAGTTCGCCACTTTTGGGTTCGCTGGGGTTCTCACCTACCATCATAATGAGATGAATTAAATACAACCTAGAGGTGGTTGGGGTAGTTTTGGATTTTCTCTCTCTTCCCTCTCTCATTCTTCCTATAAATTGTAAGGAGGGGCTTCTTTCTAAAGGTTGGACATTTCTGTTTTGCCCCTCCCTTCTTCTCTTTGGCAGGTGAACTTGTGGAGTTAAAACCTCCCATTTGAAACTGTAATGCAACCTTGCCTCTTGGCATTTTGCAGTGTGTTGTATCAATCTTTGGAGAAAATTAATGCATGTCTGTGGATGATTCTCAACCCTCTCTTATATTCATTTGCATCCTCCTGATCTTTCACTATGAATCTAGCTATCTGTGCATGATCTTGCATTGCATTTTAATGGTCTGTGTTTATTGGCAAGATAGGTGTTCTTCATTCCTCGGTGCATCACCTTTGTAGTTTAGGTTTTATTTTATGCATTTTCTTACCCTGTCTCCTTGGCAAGTTAGATTAGGTTTTTAGTAAACCCTCTGCATTTTCTACGTGTGCATCTGAACAGAGGAATAGGAACCGGCCTTCATCCGGAGAGCTTTTCCGTTTTCGCAATGTCCCACACTTGGGAAAAGCTCCATGTTATGCAATCGTACTGAGAGTCTCAACCCATCGTGTTGCAGACATTCAGGGGTGCTGCGATTCGACATCAACAAGAACTTTTGGCACGGGTCGTGGCTTTATTCACCTAAAAATTGCAATTTAATTTTTTTAAAGGTCGGCTTCACCTAACCTTGAAACTATCCCCTATATAATCCTAGATTATTCGCGGGTAGAACACTCCTAGCTCACTCATACCACCTCAGGGGCATATGTATTATCAAGTACGATAAATGTGCGATAGGAGGCGGAGGCTACGAAGCTTGCGATAGAGATTTTGTTGACTCACGACAAGGAAAGTTTGTTGACACATGACAGGAGAGTTTGTTGGCGCGCGATAGGGAGATTTTGTTGATGTGTGATAGGGAGAGTTTTTGACGTGTGATAGGTAGAGTATGTTGACGCGTGATAGGATTTGGGAGGAAGCAGACACGCTATAGAGAGTTTTTGATGCGTAACTAGAGGGCGGAGGTTGCACACGCGCAACAGGATATTTGTTGTCGTGCGACAACAAACTTGTTGTTAGCATGACAACAAACTTCCTATCGAGTGTCAACAAGGTTGTTGTTACGTGATAGCAAACTTTCTGTCACATGCCAATAACCTTGTTGATGCACGTCGCTGAGGGTGTTGTCCCTCATTGACAAAGACACCCTCACCGACACACGTTAACAAGGTTGTTGACGCGTGATAGCAAGTTTTCTATCGTGCGAAAACAACCTTGTTGACACACGACAGGAGGTTTGTTTTCACACAACAACAAGTTTGTTGTCACATGACAGCAAATATCCTATCGCGTGTCTATAGCCTTCTATCACACCACTTGAAAATTAGGTGAAAAATTTACATACAACCCCAAAAAATTCACCTTCCCATGAAACCAGTTCTAGGGATATTCACCAGGTATTTTCCACCTCTAATTTCCAAGAGGTCTCTTAAAATAAACCCTATATATGGGTGTCGATGATGAATAATAAGATACATAATACCACATAGACAAAGGAAAGGGTATGCAAAGAAGAGGATGAAGAAATGAAGTTCGGTGAAAAATAAAATTTATAGTCTATTTGGTCAAGGTTCTAAAAAGATAAAACCAAAGATAAATTGTTCTAATTTAATTACCTAAAGGATACACTCATGAAAACAATAAAAAAAAGCATTATCCTTTACACTGGATACTTGAATAGATGCGCCCAAATCTTAAATACCTTACTCTAGATTGCATAAAGTTTCTAGATGACATCAAGAAGGGATTGGGAGTGGATATAATGAACACTTTCTAGATGTCAAAAACACAAGTGAGGATGCACTCCTAAAAAATTGTTGGAGAGGTTGTCTAAAAACCTCACCAATAACACTAACAACCTCTTATAAAGGGTAAGAGTGCGGGAGATAACTAAGGAGCTCCAAGAGACAAATTAAAATCTGGAGTTCATTTATTTAAGGATCACTAGAAGCTAATCAAAAACATATGTGTGATGACTTTATCGTCATTAATGAACCTCGGTTGGCTAAGGCACTACCTGAGATCAAGGGGGAATCATGGATAAGTTAGAAAAATTGGCCAACATGATCCTAAAGTTGATGGAAGTAGAAGGGGATAACCACACACAACCAAGAAAGGAAGAGAAGGGAAAATCAAGAGCTCTCTATGTAGAAAAATTGAAGAATTGCATGCACTTGGTCTCGAGCTTGAAGAAATGGTTATGTATGTAGATAAATTGGTCAAGGTTTTCTTAATAAATCCAATATTATTGACGTGTGGATGTTCCTTGTGGTCCAAAAATAAAATGCCTTTGAAATGCAAGTGTATGACAATGACACAAACAAGGTTAGCCACAACAAACACGTGTAAGACATTGAAAACCTAGAAGATGATATTAACATCAAAAGGATAAGACCAATCAATGGTTGGGAGAGCTAATAAACTTAACTTCCAATGAAGAGGGTGTGCTTGCAGTGAAAAATATTGACGTAGGGAAAACCTTGCAAAAATTTTAAGTTGAGGCATATGAGCCTAATAAGAGTGTCAAATCCCTAAAGGACCTCACTAGGCATGCTAAAAATATGGCCCCCTTATTCCAAAGGCCTTAGATAAATGGAAAGTGTGTGTAAATATAATACGGGAGGAGGTTTTAGAATTATTTAAAGAAGTAGATAAAGGGTACTTAAGGGCGGGAAATGGGTTTAGTGTGGAGTGATGTTGAGCCCCTAAATTAAGTTCCATTCACTTAATTAAGTTCCATATTGGGAAAACATTTTTATTCTTTCCTATTCTTTAGAGTACACACATTTGGGGGAAGAAGAATGCAAGGCTACACACAAGTTTTGGGATAAGAAAAGGAAAAATCCATGTGCAAATATATGACATGCGAAATTTTTGATGCACAGATATAATGGAAAGAGAGCCGATGCGAGATAATTGGGCTTGAAAAGGAGCTACATATGTGAGAAAATTTATTGCACCAAGGAAAAAATGGGCCAAATTAGAAAATTAAATACATATATTGACATGTGTATGTTAAGGAAGAAAATGTGACACACTAAAAGTAATTGGGTCTTGAAATATAGATTCCAAGAATAGCCCAAAGAACTTGTAAAGAAAAGGAGTGAAGATCTAGAGTGATAAGACTTTCATGTGGTAAAGAGAGACCACCATGAAAGTTAATAAGATAAGATATAGTGATGTGTGGCATAAATACCACCTCTATGTAATAGTTAGTTGTTAAAAATAGAACCCAAGAGCTAGTTATAACTCTTGTTCGACTAGTGAAGGAAAAGTCCCCGCTAGTATATATACTCCTTAAGGGATCATTGTAAAAACAAAAATCATCAGTAGATATAGATAGAGAACTTTTATGAGAGGTACAATTTGATTATCAATATGGTGTAAAGTATTATGGAGCTATTTTTCACGTGAGTATGTGTTTATTACTTGTCTTTGTTGTTATAGTTTGAATGTTTATGCTTTTACTGTATTATCTATGCAACCACTTCATATCAACATGCTAAACATGATGGGGACTAGAACTCTCTCATGCCTTGGGTGAGCATTCTAAGGTGTGATAGGTTGGTGCAAGCTGATAATATTGTTTTGTGCATGCCATAGTGATAAAGGTTTACACACATCTTAGTATGAGACAATGGTGAAACTAGATACACAATATTTTAGTAACAGGACTATTTACTTTCACGTCTAAATTCTAACACATTGGCTAGGGACATATAAGATACATGAGATGTTTGACACCATGGGAAACTTTAGACGCATTGTCTAGGGCCCTATGAGATACATGAGATCTTTCCTACTAGGGTATGTAAGTTGAAAGAATTAAATGGAGAATTTATACTAAATGTTTACGCCCTAATTAAATCTATGTTATGGAAAATAGACAATAATAAAGAGGATGTAAGGGTTTATAATAAGGATTATTTTAATTTAATTAATTCACCATTAGTTATACATAACTAGAATAACACAATAACACTTGCAACCATAGTTAAAATAATAAGTATTAGCTCAAATGCACAAGAGAAGAAAGATTTAGTTGTATAGGTTAGAAGAGAGAGAATATTGATGTGTAGATATGTGGAAAAGGTAGATCAAAGAATAAGATTGCTTCGGTTTAAGTTTTAGAACTAGAACTAAGTAGGAGTAGAATAGTATAATTAATGTATAGTCTAGATTGGAACTATATGGTCATGACATGGATTTATATGATATTAGACCCTTTAGAAGTATGGGTCCTGAAATTTTCTTTTGCTTCATTTACTTGGAAATTATTTTCATTGTGTGTCACTCTTACTCACACAACTTTGGGATGACTTGTAATTACCTGCAATAATGTGGAAACCCTATAAACTAGTAGAATCCTTCATTAGAGCATTATAAAACCAAAAGGAGAAAACATAAGCATGTGGTTAGGCTATACTACCCATTATATTCAACATCTATAAACCAATCTAAGTGTTACACTACATGCCCTCCTTTTAGGATCAAGCCTCATGTATTTCTCCTAGGTGCTTTCACAAGTGTGAGTGTAAACTATCCAACCCCTTAGGGGTGTCCTCGTGTATCTTGAAACCAAGATAGTGGGCTAACCGTATGGTATTGAATGTACCCAACATGGTAGTAGTGTGATGTAGTGTGTCTCAACTATGTGACCTAGCCCTTTGTTCCTCAAACCCTTTATCGATGTTTGGAGTGACTTTTCTCTTGCTAAAACATGGCTCTGTGACCTTTTCATGTTTGGAAATAGAGGAAGGTGGATGCTTTATCTGGTTGAGTGCTTTAAACATGTAGTATGGACTTATCTACTTAATTTTCAGATAATTTGGGTAGATTTAAAAGACACTCAAGTGATTTTGGAATGATATTTACAATAGGATCTTGTAAGAGTGTCAAGTGAGTTATAAAGTGATATTGAATTGCTTATATAGTCTTCCATAATTGAACTATTCTAACAAGGATGACCATAGGAAGATTAAATGACCTGATAAATAAATTCATATAAAAAATAGATCAAGGGAATGAAAAGGGGTGGGACAATACAGTCATCCAATCTTGGACCTCACATCCTCGACCTTTATATTGTCTTGAAATAGGAGATGTAAAGTGAAACAAAAAGTTATCACATGAAGCACATAGATTTTTACTTCTTTGATTTGATATTATTCCTTGAATTAATGATAGAGCAAAGTGTAAATATAAGCTAGTCATGGAAGAACTAGAGAGATAGATTGACTGGATTCTAAATGTGATCATTTTTCTTAATAAGGGTGTATAGTCAAACTTGGCATTACAAAAGGATGAGTTACTTGAATTTTATTTTTGCACTTTCCCCCTTTAATTTTGTAATTAAAATTTTCATGCCTAAATGAAAAAATAATTGAGTGTACACACATACTTTGTCTTCACTTGATAGTGATTCTCCGACGTATTCATATTGGCTACTATTGTGATTAATTACTATTTCTGAATTTTTGTTAGAGAAGAGTGTGCATATGGTAAATTCATGAAAGACATAAAGATGTATATTAATTGGGTTATGAATGTGAGCATTTATCTTAGTAAGGGTTCATAGTCAAACTTGACTTTACAAAAGGATAGGTTACCAAATTTAAGTGTCTACAATGTGGACACCCCTATAAAAAAGTTAGTGTTTAGGTTGAAGTGCCCCTATGTTGCCTTTGTAAGCAATACTTCGATAAGAACTAGAACCAAACATAATTATCCACCTAACATGTGATATCTATATGGATGCAATTACTTTGAGAACTTGATCTTCAAACAATGAGAGAGAATGGCTTGACACACTTAAGCTTGGATTTTTTGACTTGAAATATCTATAGAATGGGAATAATATCTCTTGAACATAGTTTGGCTAGCTTCATACCTATGTATGGGATGTTCCTAGGTTTTGCTACTACTTTGAAGGAGTTTAGGATAGATTGGAGTGTTTTCATAATGTGTTTTACAATAAGTGCTCTTAAATTTGCTAGATGAGTGCTGGTGGTGTAAATACGTGACTTGAACTTACTTTTGTAAGATAAAGGTAAAGGGGTAGTTTTGAAAAGCCCTTAACCCTTTTACATCACACAAAAAGATAAATAAAATCCATAATCATAATGGAACCAAAATAAAAAACAAAAGCACAAAATAAATACGTTGAGAGTTTGCAAACAACTATTAACAAACTTTCAACAAACTTGTAACAAAACAAACTAATTATCAAAGGATTTCACAAGATCCTCCAATTCCTTATAAATAAATTTTATATATTCATTAATCTTCCCCTTTTCCTTTTTCTCCTCACATCCTTTCCTTTCAATGCTCTTTTTTACCTTTTACTTACTTGTTTCCTCATTTCCTTATCCATTTTCATGCATCTCTCAACATGAATGTGGTAATAGTATTGTTCTTGATTTCGATTTATTAATTTCCATGAGTTTTTGTATTGCTTAGCTCTATTTTTTCTGATCCTTTTCCAACTTGTCAAGTTTCTTCTTGAGTTGAGAGACTTTATTTTGTATTTTTTATATATATGGTTCCTTGTTTCTTCTCCCACTATAACTAATTTATTGAATTATCATCCGTGTAAGTTTTCATCCTCCATTTGTATACATTTCAAGATGTTGTGTTGGATTGTAGCATTGATCTCTAACAAGTCAATTATTTTTTCAAACTCCTTATTTTTTCCACTCTTACTACTTTTTTTTCCATTACTCGGGGATTTTGTTACCCCAAAGTATGTCCTTACTAACAAAGGAGCCTTATATATTAGTGTGATGAGTGGTTTTCATCGGGGTTTATTCATCTATTTTGCTCTTGCTCATGACATCCATACTAGTTTGAGGGAGGTTTTGACATACATTATTTGGTTTGCCACTAACTTTAGGTATTTTGACGATAACTTTTCCAGGCCCCTCCCCTTTGTCTTTACCCAAAGTCTCCACATTTTCATTCTCTTTAACTACAACCTCAAGAACCATACCACAAGTGAGTTCTTTGGATTTGGATTTTAAATACAAGATAATAAGAAGGACTTGAAATTAATTTTATAAGCATTCTTAAGTTTAATTTCACATTCGTGGATGACCTATGGGATGTGAACCGACCCATGAAAAGTTATCATATTAGAAAACTAACTATTAGGTGGTGGGATATAAAACGGTTTGGTTTTTTCCTATCCAAATGGTCCCATATATGTAGTTTGTGGTTTTTGTATCTGTGTGGAATTGGTTCCTTTGAATATTATATTGTTGTGGAATAATGTGATTCTTTTGTTGAGCAACCGATCAATGTGGATATATGAGAAATTCATGGAAGAGGGATAATGATAAGTCACCTAGGATTGGAATGTGCACACAAGTCATGATTTAGGTACAAAGCCAAATTTTTCATGCTTTAAGTGTAAAATGAAAATTACATATTTAAAGGAAAATAAACATGAGATGGAACACACACTTTGTATTTTCTTAAATTTTTTATTCTATTTGAGTGTTGGCATGCTCCATAATGAAAATTTCAACACAAAGTGTGTTCAATGTTCATACAAGAATTTTTATTTGTAGCCCAAATTTATAAAATATATTTGTAACTTTTAAGATTTAATTTGTAAGTAGTAATATAAAGAGGCAAGAACATGGAATGAATACACCTATTCCTTTTCCGAGGAAGAAGCTCCCAAATTTGTTGCATTTGGAGACCGGATTTGAATTGAGATTCTTAAGTATTTTGGGTGATTAGTCCTTAATTTTATTAAAGTAGATGTCAAAGTTACAAATACATTGAGTTTTGTTTGACCCAAAATTGAAAGGTGTCATAGGAATTTTTCCTAAGAACCTCAAAAGAAGGAATGTTGCCGTAAATTTTTCTATTCAACCCAATATCTTCTAACAAAAATAAGAAGAAGTTTGCCATAATTTGTCTAGTTATCTTGATATCTTCAAATCCCATGGACCACACTACTATAAATGGATTTGGGTCCAAGTGTAAAATAACAAAAATTCAAAAGGAAATGACTAGTCTCATGCACCTACTATGTGATGTAACTATGAGTCTCAACTATGCAATGTTGAATATAGAAAAAGGATAAGAAGGTCCATACCCCAATACATTATATTGAAACAATTTATGAGTCATGTAATGGTGAAAAGGAATAAAGTGTTCAAACCCCCCACATTATGTACTAAAATATAGTAGACCCTACCCTGAACTAAGTAATTTGTTCCTAAACCTATATCAAAAACATGTAATTGTATATGAGAATTTATTTTTAATAATTTGCCCCAAGATGAAAATGTCCATCTTGGACCATAATGTTTGAAAATTTCATCCCTATTAGATGGTTTTGTCCTTGTGTAAAATTTACTCATGTTTTGTGTTTGATTTTATTTCTAGGTATTTTTACCTAATGTCATTTTATTCCTAAGTTCTAAAAAAAATTGTGTGTTTGATTTGTAAATAAATACGTGTGATAAACCCCACTAAATTCCCCCTCTTTTGAGGTAAGTTAGATGTGCAAATAGAACACTCGACTCAAAATCAAAGATAACTATTCATGTCAAATATATCTAATAGTTCGTGTTGGATCACATGGAGGGATATTATAAGTGGCCACCTTTGATATCCTTTTTCTTGTAAGGGTGTGCATGATATAAACCATGGCACACAAATATGGCAAACATACAAACAAACAACAATCATATAGAAAACATATACATAAACCAAATAATTACAAATGAAATGAAACATACATGTAATCTAGCATACAAGTACACAAGTGATGTCACATATGTTAGTCAAAACATAGGCCAAGAGGTCATGATAAAGGGACATGAAAAAGTTTCACATTCACAACATGCATAAGAAATAGGCTATAGAAGTTACAAACAAAGGTCATCAATGTGTTACAAATTCAATCATAACAAAGGCTATATGCCACATACATGAATACAAGCATACAAACAATCAAACAAGTGAATACAATAATAGACAATAGCCTAGAGGGGACATTGATCAAGATAAGATAGTGTAGCAAAAAAGACACATGTGTTAGCCATATTAGTTTGAAAATATCATATTGCACAATATAAGAAATTGAGCATAATGAGGAAGTGAAAGTAATCAGTATTCAAATAAAAACACCGAATAGTGTAGGATATGTCCCCATATTAGGAAGGCCACTAGGAAATACTTAGGCCAACACCTATCATCGCGTATAATCGTGCATGTGTCCTACATGAAGCTCAAATAACTTGTGAACACATGTGGGTAGAGATTATATAGAAAATATGTTATCCGTATGATTAAACCAAAAAAAAATTATAAATGCCTAGTTGTCAAGTAATTGATAAAACAATAATAAACAACTAATAGATATGATACGATGTAAATAATAAATCATACAAAGTAGAAACCCTAAGTGTAATGAAGAGTTAGATCACTTAGTTGATTTCGTAAATATTCCCAGAGGTGTGCGAATGGGAAGACCTGACAAACTAAAGTGTTGGTTGTCATAACCAAGCCTAGAAAAATGTAGAAGAGCATGAGAAGTAGGGACCGGGTGCTGCTGGACCGATACTATGGAAATTGGGCACTAAGATCCCTCCCAGGTGCCGGGGTCTACGTAGGAGTTGCGAAGATTAATTTTGTAGGATCACTAAAAACCCTTGCTACTTATCACTATAATGTCACATAATGATCGCTGGTATCGCTAATAACCTCCAATAAAAAAAGACAACCCATAAAAACCCTCAAAAGTGCATCAAATACCAAAAATAAAATAATGCAAATGAGGTGTCGATTATCCTTAGCTATCAAACAAGTGATCTTATGACTAAGCACTACACTACATCTCAGACCCAATGTAGTTCTATGTGTGTGTGTGTGGAATTTTTCCCTAGGTGGCTCTTGTGCATTTCGCACTTGATAGCGAGCAAGTAACTAGATGTAAAAGATGTAGATAGATGTGAGCATGGAAAAATTAACTTCCCTCCTATTAAGTTTATGTAGAATAATCAAAGGCTTTGTCCATTGGATGAAGCTAGATGGATGCAATGATGCTCTTTAGATTTTTGTGAATGTAACCTTATGTGGTGATAGTAGATGCTTAGAGTTTGGTTCCTTAATTTGATCCCATAACATTGTATTTATATTCTTCCCTTGTTTGAATTTCATAATTAATCACTAAAAGGCCGACCCCTAAGAGATAAGGATGCCTAACAACTAGAAAGGACCCAAAAGGAGTGCTTTAGATACAAAGAGGTCTAGGGTGCCCAGGGCACTAGCATCTTGGGCCGGTGCTGGTGTCCAAATCCGTAAAAAGGTGAAGTATCAAAGGTCAGACTGGGCGGTAGGGTGTGTAAGGCCAAGAAGGATACCAAAGAGGAACCTACGAGGCCAAAGATAGTGATCAATTAGTACTTTTCTCCCTTAGAAACATATGAATACAATGTATGTGATTAGTACCTATAAATGTACCCAAGTGCATGATTTAGTGTCTACATTTTCCCTAATTTACGTTGGTGAGAGAAAGCTTGATAATATAAAGTAGATAGAGATGTGTACATGATAACCATGTAGATTGATGATGAAGAGTGTGCCGAGGAGACAAAAGATCGTGGAGTGATAAAAAGTGAAGTGTGGAAGCTAGAGAAGAGGAAGTAAAAAGTGATGATGATGACCCTAGGGTGAAATCATATGCGTAGATGTCGTGGTGTACCTATTGTTTACATCATGGTTGAAGTGTGATTGATGTGAATTGATGTTGACTATTGTTTCCCATAAGGGCGTACCTGCAAAAGAGAATAATGAACAAGTAGTCGAATACATGGTTATAAAAAAATTGATCAAAATGTATGGAATGCATGTAAAAAGTGCGTAAAATGCTAAAAAAATATAAAAAGAACATGTACATCTGATTCGTGATGAGTGAAAGAGATAGAAAGGATCCTGAAGATGTTGTAGAAGAATAATTTTTTTGGGTGATCTCATGTCAGTTGTGTTGAATGTGATTTTTTCAGGTGATCAAATCCAATCCATTCTAATCCTAAAGTAAAAACACCACCACTACGAGATGGTGTGTACAAATCCAATCCAGTCTAATCCAATGCAAAAGTAGAAAAGAAGGTGTAATGCATACATGTTGAGTGCTAAGGATTGTAATTGTCCTATAAAAGCCATTGTGTAAACTATTGTGAATTGTGCCAAACTGAGAAAACTATGTATCTCCCCCTAGTCTTAGGCACCCAAGAAGGGATAGAAGCACTTAGGTGCCCAAGTATGATTCTAGGTGCTAGTGTATGTGCTAAAGTAAGGACCCAAGTCTGATTTTGAGCCATGTCTAAGACTATAGATAGTGTTGTCTCTATGCTTGAAATGTGTTTAACCGTGTTTGTGTCTTGTTGAATGGGGTGACGGATTCACACAATAGATGCCCCCTCATTTGGGGTGCATGCGACGTCACTAGAGGATGCAACCCAAAAGAAGACCCCATGTTGAATTGATATTCGTATGTAGAAGGGAATGTGCTTGGTAGAAACTAAGGCACATGTAAACAGTGGCTAGAAGAAAAGTGTTAGTGTAAACAAGCATGTATATAGAAAAACAATGTAAGCTAACAAGCAAGAAGACAATGTAAACTATGAAAAGTGGGTTATAAACATGGGACATCACTCGCAATTTCACAAGACAATTAAGGAGTGGCCAAAATCATACAGTGTGCACACAAGATAAATCATAGGGAGAAGCCCACAAATAATGGAATACAATGGAAAATAAGAGTAAGCAAAACATCGACAACCATGGTGGCAAAATGTTCTTAAAGGAAAATGTTTCACATGAAGCACCCATTAGCATGTTAGAAAGATATAGAGTATGTCAAAGCATGTAAGATACAATATGGTAGTGTGCTAGTAGAAATAATAGAAGTAATATGAAATGAAACAATAAAACCCGAAAGTAGATCAATAGAGCGTGAAGTGTAGATTATAGAGTATGATGCGTAGATGATGGAAAGATTGAATGAGACGCTGGAAAATATTGATTGTGAAACGCGAAGCGTGAATTGTAGAGTAAGATAGCATTGTGTGCTAGAAAGATTGAATGAGATGTTGGCAAGAGTGATTGTGAAGACCAAGCATTGAAATGTAGAATGATGCAAGTGTGATGAGGTGAGGTTCAATTCATATTTAGACCCTCAGCAATTGAGTATGAACCACGATACTAGAGTGTGTCATTGGGTAGTGAAAATATGTGCTATAAATGTTTAATCATGAAGCGTAGAATGTAGAATACAGTAGTATAATACGCAAATAGAATGTGCTAGAATGATGTAGATTGAAACTGTAAATTGAGAATGCCGCACGAGAAAGATGTGTTGTGAATGTGTCAAGTGTGAGAATGTGTAGTGTGTAGCGCCAAATGTGTAGAATGTGTATAATGTGTAGAATGCGCAGGTGTAGAAAATGCAAAGTGTGGGTGATGTAAGAAGAATATTTTGTAGATGCCCAATGTATGAAGAGTGTACCGTGTGAGGTTCATGTATCTAGTATTCCCTCAACCATCAAGCGTGAACCTTAGCATAAGAGTGTTTCATAGGGTATTTATGATATAAGTAGTGTACCGAATTACATGGGATGAATGCTTAGAGATGTGAAGTAGGATATATAGAGTGCAATAAAATATAACTAATGATGTTAGAGGGGGGGAATAGTAAGCATGATGCCCCCAAATCATATGAGTATGTGTAAACTATCCAATAAAAGTGAAGGGCAAGGGTTCTCCACTCGATGTATGAGGAGTTGAAGATGTGTGAACATGCTCTAAAGGTGGTGGTGAATACCTATATGAAGGAGACCGCAAAGGTGATGTACATCTAGAAGTAGGAGACTAAGGTGGTGTGCACCGAGATGAAGGAGACCTAGGATATGATGAACACTTGGGAAAAGAAATCATATGAGGTGATGTGCACCTAGATAGAGGATATTGATGAGGTGATGTGCACCTAGATGGAGGAGGCATATAAGGTGATGTACACCTAGATGGAGGAATTTTCCAAAAATGGGCCTAACAGAGACCTATAAGGGCACGAGTATGTTACACATGAGTAGGAGAGCTAGGAGCATATGGTGTTTTATATGTCGAGGTCCAGGTGGATTGAGATGCTTGAGAGTGAGGGCCACCTCAAGAGGATGCTAAGACTATGGTGTTCATAGAGGGATACCTCGAATAGTGGTAACCCAGATTGTTATTTATGAAATTAAGACACAAGTGAGGCATAGAAATAATTGCTTGAGCAACCATGATCCATGGAAAGCCTAAGAGCATGTCACAATTTGTGATGCTAGGTGTCACAAGGAAAGGCACAAGCATGGTGAGGACCAACAATGACTGGAAGCTTGACATAGCCATAAGATCTAGGAACTGGATATAAGATCTATAAGAGTGGGTAGATGATAGCAACAAGAAGTGTAATAAAGCATGGGTTTTGTGAGAATGATGGATCATAGTATTATCGATAGCAAGAGATCCAATAAAGGCAATCGATGTGCAAATAATCAGTGGAGAATGTAGCATGGCAATCGTAATCGAGAGAATGCAATGAGACATGAAGATGAATCAACATGAGCAATTAGAAAATTTAGAGGTCCTTATGAAGGAGGAGGGACAGCGTGGTACACATGATTTGTTGAAGATTCAGTAGCTTTATTTTCATGGTTTAGAAGAGGATTGTTGAATATTTTAAGCTTTTAATTTTTATTAGTCCAGGTGGGGAAGGCTGATGGCTCAAGAAGCTTAATTGATTGTTGTCAATAATATCTTGAATGATATTTCATAATTTGAAACAAAAACCAATGGAATGTCCCACATATTGGTGATAATTGCATCGAAATTTTCATCATAGTTGCGTCCCTTACAACGAGATGGATCCAAAGTGAGTAGAGGGGGAAGTATAATAAGATTTCTCTCAATGAGTTGTGGCAATAGAATATGTGGATCACATGTGATCTTAGTGAATTTACGTTTAGATTGTTGCCATTTAAGCTTCTCAGGAGGAGATACAACATTAATAGTGACTTTTTCTTCAATTACTTTTACAGATGGTTTGAAAGGAGCCTAAACTTGTTAGATGACAAAGTAGCCTGATCTTAATATTTAAGTTTTCCCATAGTAAGAAGCCTTCTTTCATGCAGCTTAAGATTTTGGAAAATATGATCAAATGAAGGAGAGGTATTGAAGATGACACTCTCTTGTAGTGGTGGTAAGAGACTCTAAACATACAGATCTTGTAATTCTGAGTCAACAAGCACATTATTCATCCTAGCTAGGTCATTCTTGTAATGTAAGACATAATCCACTAGGTTCTTGTTAGATCATTACTTTACTTGTGCTAATTCGAGCATATGATATCTTTGAGCCAATGTTGATTGAGAAGTGGGCAAGGAAAGCATCAGCTAAATGCATAAAAGATGTTATCGAATGAACAAGTAGACCATGGAACCAACGCATAGCATAATCTTGGAGACTGCGAGGAAAGAGCTTTGGTAATAGAGTGTGATCATCTGCATAGTCTAGACATGCTACATGAAATTCATGAAGATGCTCTTAAGGTGGCCTTTGAAAGTTGGAAGCTTAGGAGTTATGAAATTTGGAGGAGTGCATATGTGGAAATAGTGGGTGTGAAAGGAGTATGAAGGAGCAAAGTGGAATCAAGAGATGGAGTTGTGCAAGAAGTAACAATTTCAAGTTGGTGAATTTGAGTTTGTACATCTTAATATAGAGAATTCAAATAAGGGGTTGAAAGGAACGATAACTAGATCATACCAAGCCAAGAACACAGATGCTAATCAAACACCACGATCTATAAGATGAAAGCAATTCGCCAAAATAACTTTACATAAATCCTTTGTAAATAAATGAGAAGCAATATCATATATTATTATGGAACTCAATGCAATACATTGAGAATGGGCCTTGCTTAAATAGGCAAGGAATAACAATCTAAGAACCAATCAAGGTCATAGATCAAGCCATAAATCAAGGAAATAACTAGTCATCAAAGAACTAGTCAAGACCATAGATTTAGGAGAGAACTAGACATCAAGGATCTAGTCAATACCATAGATCAAGGAAAGAACTAGTCAATACCATAGATCAAGGAAAGAACTATACCTAACAACTAGATAATATCTCCTAATATCTAAATAAGATAAAAGAAATATCCACACACATAAGTGGGTGAGGATAAATACAATAAAGGTAAATAAAGTACCTAGGTGAACATGAGCTAAGGTAAATACCTACTCTAACAAGGGTGTTATGAGATGAGTCATGTTATGTCATAGCATAATAGCATGAATGACGGGAGCAATGGTAGCAAGAATAGAAGTTAGAATTGTAAGGGTTGAGTGGAGGCCATGGAAGCTGAAGAAGAAGCTATAGGGGTGCCAAGCGACATCCCGAGAGTTTGAGACAAAGATCACAAGTATTTTTAGCTATGATTAGAGCATGAATAATATGTAGAATATGTTCATGGTTGTCACGTAAAGCTTTGTAAAAAATTTGCAGCTTTTCTAATTGTCCTTGATCGACATTAGTATTTTCATCATATGAGTGCTCATTGTCAGATGCTTCGATATCATGAAGAGGAACCTTTTGAGCGTTGGAAAAATGGTTTTCAAGTTCAGCCATTGATGTAGGAATTTCAGCCATGGATTTTGAAACCCTACGAGTAGAAGGAGGAAGCTCTAGATGCTCAAAAGACCCAAACTGACCACTACGGGTAATGGGCATAAGAAGGAGGATTCAAAAGATGGGTTCACTAAATGATTTAACAAAAATATAGCTTTTTAATAAAATCCTAATTACAGAGTAACTAATAAAACAATAATAAATAACTGCTAGATATGATATGACACAAGCAATAAAGCATATAAAGTAGAAACCCTAAGTGCAATGAAGAGTTAGATCACTTAGCTGATTTCACAAATATTCCCGGAGGTGTGCGAAGTGGAAGACAGATGAACCGAAGTGTGAGATATTTTAACCGAGCCCAAAAAAATGTGTAAGTGCAATAGAAGTAGGGACTAGGGTACGTGGGTTACTTATGGTGCTTGGGTGCTAGGATCCTCTCTAAGTGTTAGGTCTCATGCAGGGATCTCCTGGAGATGAATTTCACGGGGTTGTTGAGTCATCTAAACCATTGCTTCATGTCACTATAATTTTGCACAAGGATCACCAATTTTTCTAATAACCTACAATAAAGAATACCACCTACAAAAACCCTCAAAATCACATCAAATCCCAAAAAGAAAATAATGCAAATGAGGATCGGATGTCCTCAGTTGTCAAACAAGTGATCTTACAACTGAGTGTTACACTACATCTCAAACCCAATGTAGTTCTATGTGTGTGTGTGGAATTGTTCCCTAGGTGGATCTTGTGTGTGTCGCACTTGATAGCGAAAGCAAGTAGCTAGATGTAAAAGATGTAGATAGATGTGTGCATGGAAAAATGAACTTCCCCTCCTATGAAGTGTATGCAAAATAACTAGCCCTTATCCCTTGGATGAAGCTAGATGGATGTAATGATGCTCTTTAGATGCTTGTGAATGTAACCTTAGGTGGTGATAGTAGATGCTTAGAGCTTGGTCCTTTAATTTGATCCCATAACATTGTATTTATATGATTCCCTTGTTTGAATTTCATAATTGATCACTAAAAGGCCAACCCCTAAGAGATAAGGATGCCCAACAGCTAGAAAGGACCCAAAAGGAGTGAGTAAGATACAAAGAGGTCTAGGGGCATGGGTGTTGGTGTCCGAAGCCGAGAAAAGGTGAAGTATTGAAGGTCATACTGGGTAGTAGGGTGTGTAAGGCCAAGAAGGATACTAGAGAGGAACCTAAGAGGCCAAAGATAGTGATCAATTAGATTTTCTCCCTTAGGAAACATATGAATACAATGCATGTGATTAGGACCTAGAAATGTACCCAAGTGCATGATTTAGTGTCTACACCATCAAAATTGGTGACAAAAACATATGTAAAGTGGAAATCTAGCAAATTAAGTCATATATAGGTTTTGATTTTGTATTTTAAAAATATTTGAATTCCTTTTGTATTTATTTGATTATTTTAATGTTTTTATTTATTAAATATTTGTATTAAAATTAAGGGTAACACAAGAGCTACCCTATGACAATGTCAATAGGGAGATGGGAGGACCCATCCAAAAAAGGAGGCTTGGACCTCAAATAATCCACTTGTGTAGGGGGTAGGATAGACCTTACGAAGTTTGTGTTTTATAACATACTTTGGAGCCATAGGATGTGTAATAAGAGACCTAAGAGGAGATCTGCAAGGGATAGACTTGTTAGAGGTAACATGTTTAGGTCGACAAGATTTGGTGTGCTAACTTGTTGGGAAATAAGATCCAATGCAAAACCAAACAAACCAAATGAGAAACTCGGATATATCTAGAATGGAAAAGATGAATGATAATCATGAATTATAAACCAACTTAGAAGTAAAAATTATAGCATAAAAGAATATACACATGTTTATCTTGGGAAAAACATTTCGAGTAAAAACCCAACAACAAATATCTTTCTTATTACACTTAATCTAAACCAATAATACAATAATATTTGAATAAGACTCTATTATGAGTATTCCAATGGTCCATGAAAAAAAACTTTGCATAACTACAATACTTGCTTATAATGCCTTACGATAGTTATCACACGGCGTGCTCAAGACACAATGTACATTAAACCATATCCTTCATCCTAGGTCCAATTATTATCTATAACAAACAACAATGGCAATTATTTATCACAATCAATTTCTATAATTAACTCCTATGAATCAATGTGATTAAAAACAAAAGGTATGCTTTAGAACAATCCTATGATTATACTAATAGAGAATCCTAATATCCCTTCTATCCATAGCCTAATCATCCTTAAGCATATCACTCTACACCTAAAATATTCTAACAAATGCTTGACAATGCATAACTATCACTATGTATAGCCGTCTCTATCCATAATTGTCAACATCTAATGTTATGCAACTCTATGCAAATAATAAAGTAACTACCACAATGTTATCACTACACACCTATAATCCCACAATGTTATCACTACACACCTATACCTTTAAAGCATATTCCATAATTCCCAGTACTCACATACTTGCACACATGTTTATATCAGTATTACACATTTATTAACAACTACTACATTGTACACTAGTTCTACACAACAACCATTAAAGAATATTCTCTACATAATAAAACCACTACACAATATACCTTACGTAATGTCATACAAAGTAAAAAATTCCCAACATTCTCCCACTTATTGTACATTTTGCATTGTGAGATCATGAACTTGTTACTCAATAGACTCAAACTATTATGTCCATATTACCGCATTAGATAAAATTCTCAAAAGTATCTCCCTTAATGAATTTTCAACATTCATATTCGTCTCCACCTTTTTAGTAACTCCTTCTTTTCCTCCATCATTTCCATTATAAAATAAAATCACATATCAATGTTCTTAGTGCATGCAAGATAATCGAGGTTCTTTACTAGACAAATCATACTTTACGAGCTGCAATTTAGCCATATCATTCCTTAGATGAATCCAATTTAGAACACAATCTATGAAGTTGCACTACTTTCATTCTTGTGTGATTAGATACTGTATACTTTGCTTATGTGGTGGAAATTTCAACACTTGATTGATGCTTTATCATCCAACTTATCACTCCACTAAGTAAGTTGAAAATGTATCCACTTGCAGATCTTAAAAATCCATATAAAAACTTGCCTAGTGTAGACATAAAATATATGCACTTGGGTACATTTCTAGGTCCTAAAACATACTAATGTATATGTGATTCCTAAATAAGAAAACTAGTGGTTAACAACTCCTTTTGGCATTTTGGTTGTTTTATCTCTTACACTTTACTGGCTTTACACACCTTACAACTTGCTAGCACTTAACCGATTTATCTTTTGATGGCCTCAAACACTAATGCCCAGCTTAAGAAAGAAATCGCCTGAGATGCTCCTATCCATCTTGTGCACTCCTATCCTTCTCTTACTTATTCTTACTCTTTTGGGTCTCTTTCACTTCTTGGTCAACTTTTAACACTTTAGGTCAGCCTTTCACTTTTCAATTATGAAATTCAAATAATGGAATCATATATATACTTAATTACTTCTTCTAAATCAAGGGGCAAGCATTATAATCATTATTTAACACCACCTAAGCTTTCACAAAGGCACAAGAGCATTACAAGGATACATCTAACACATTCATACAAGGTACAAGGGATGCATCAATATGTATACATGACATAGGAGGGGATTTCATTCTATTTCATCACACACATCTTGCATACTTGATACAATCTACATCTATCCCATTATCATCGTGAAACTTGTGCAAGGGAAACCTAGGGCATCATTTCACACACAAGCATGGAAAACTACATGGATTTTGAGATGTGGTGCATCATTCGCTTTGTAATTTCACTCTTCGGGTGACCACTCGGGTTACGTTGACTCCACATTCTACATCATGTTTATTATATTTGATGTGGTTTTGGACAAGGTAGACATTTACTTTGCAAGTTATAGGTGCGATTGGAACCCTAACAACAAAGTCAAAGTGATAAAGTGAATATTGGAGCGAAGACCTTCCGACCCATAAAAATCTAGAACCTGAGCATCTAAGCAAACACTAGTGCCCATATCAGACACTAACACCTAGGACACTCATGTCCTCCTGTGAGAACTTCTATCCTACATATATTTATACTTACAAATCTTCTCCAAGGCCTTTATGACATTGTTACCATCCTGTTTCAAGAGTAGATACACACCAAATCACTCCCGGATCACATAGAATTAGGTAAGTCATCTTTCCTCCTTCATTTACGTAGGATTTTACATTGTTGAATGCTTATTGTTTGTGAATGTTGTACATAATTACCAAAATATCATTTATCACAATAAGTTACTCCAAAATAAAGGTTTAATTCAAATTAGATTAAATCATTTGGTGAACCCAATTGATCAAAATAAATTTTTATCGACCAATATCTTACTCATTCTATACATCTACCATGGTTTCTAGACGACTACCCTCGATATTGATTTTATGCAAGTTCATACCCAACACCCTTCTTACTTAAACCCTCTAATGTTTTACCCCCTATTACTCCTAATAACACAACCAATCAATCCATTTTCAAGTCAATTCAAGCTTTACACATTTTTTTCAAGATAAATTTCAAGCTATGGAAACCATGATTACATCCCTCACAGCTAAAATCCAACATCTCAAGGATGCTTCTCATGCCCATGCTAGTTATTCTTCTACACCTCATCTTGATCCCATGTCTACTACATGTGCTCATATAAGCGAGGTCAAGGTCTTACCACAACAAACACCTCTCAAGTTTGATCAAAATGCTAGGAAACATGATATTCTCTTTAAGATCCTTAATCACCAGTTAATTACCTTACCACCTACTCATTACTACCCTCCTTATTGCTTACAAACTACAAAGGTCACCCATTTTGTAATTATCATAGAATTAATGGACATCATGACAATGATTTTTATGCTTTAGAATGAAGAATCAGATAACTTGAGCATCAAGGCTTTATTTCATTTTCTACACAACATTCTATTACATGCTCATCTCTAATTACCAAACCCCAATGGGTTCCCAAATATGATCCCTCTATGTATAGTGAGCATCACACCATACTTACTAATGTTCCTTCTTTGGTAATTCAAGAGCCACCTATCCAACCTAGTATCATACCACCTTTAGAAGTACCTACCCCATTACCTCCTCCTATTGTGTCATCTGCAGTGTTACCAATCACAAAATGTAACCACTATTAAAATAAGAACAACCAATTCCCCCGCCACAAGCTAATATCACTCACCAACCTCCTAATTTTAAACTTATAATTCCTTTTAATCCAAATAATGACTATGTCGATGACTGGGACTGGATAAAGCTTACGATGTTGATGAACCATTTGATATGTCAGATGAGCATTTGCACACATTAGATTTCAATCCTAGTAATGTTTTTGACTCTGATTCTGATGTTGGTCATACCCTTGATTCTACATATTATTGTGATGACCATAAAATTTCCTATGACACATTTCCACATATGCCATCATTATCGCATAGATCCGCATGACTCACACACTTTGGGGTATCACACTTTCTCCCCCACTCCATCATTATTGGTTGTCTCTATTGTCTACTCATAGTTTGTTTACTACACTTCACACTCTATGCTTCATGTCTACCTTTCTGAGCACTATCAAATCTTCGATACACACATTGTATCATCATTACCCGATGACGAACTCTTGTTCTATGGTTCATACTTAATTGTTGAGGGAAATTCCTAAATGAACCTCATCTCACACACATTACATTGGGGAAACGTGGCCCCTCTCATCTACACATTTTACATATCGCATCACACCATCACATGCACATGACATTTGCACATCTTGGTTGTCTTTACTCTTGTTAGCTCATACTACTTACATGTTACACTTAGTTTCTTTTGTTAGTTGGATACTTGGTATGTCATTATATTTTTCTATACACACATGTGCGTTCATGTGGTCTCTTAAGGTGAATGCAGACTTCTACATATTATTACATGATGCATGATGCTCGACACTACTCTTTACCAGTCCCGCCAAGGCTCTTGGGGCATCTACCTTTGTTACTCTCATACTCCACACATCACAGTCCCATCATTTAAATATTTACTACTTCTTAGCACTATCACTTACTTTTCACTTATCTATACATGCTTTGACATACTATTTATCTTTCTAACATGCTAATGGGTGCTTCATGTGTAGCATTTTCCTTACAAGATTCTATACAACCATGGTTATCTGTTACTTCTTATTTTCTATTGTTTGTGGGCTATGCCCTATGTATTATTTTATCATTGTTTAATATTGGTTGTTTTAACCTTGATTGTCTTGTGACATTGTGAGCGATGTCCCATGTATGTAACCCACTTTTATTAGTACCTCTTGTATTCGCAGCTTGCTTATTTTATCGTATTCTATTACTTCGCTAGTTATTTTTACACTAAAACTTGTTTCTAGCCTATATTATTTGCATGTGCCTTGGTTTCCACCATGCACATCCCCTTCCCTTCTGCAGTGTATCCAATCTCATATATGTATATCGCTTTGAGTTTCTCTCATTTGGGCTGCCACCTCCTATATTCGTCACATGCACCCCAAACAAGGGGGCATCCATTGGATGAACAAATCACCCTTTCGAAACCTAGAGCTCTATAACAAAACAACATAGTACAAAAATGGAAAAGGAACACATTTACAGAGTGGTCTAGAATCAAACTTGGATCAAAAACATAAATTAAACACTAGCGTCCAATAGAAGACAAGAACGGTGGGCGTTTGTGTCCCATTTAGGTGCTTGTGTCCTAGGAAAAAATAGATAGTTTTTCAGTTCATCGAAGTTTCCAGTGGAGGTTACAATACGATCTATAATATAATGCACTTTCCTTCAATTATAAAATTCATTCAATCAATAAAATTTGGTTATAATTGGCTATAAATCGGTTACAAATTGAGACGTGACAATCTACATTGACACTTATCATTTGAGAAGTGTCATCGATGGAGATAAAAACAAACCTCTTTCCCCTAACACTCTTCTCTTAGCGTGAGATCGCCAAAAAAACTCACTTTTGGCATGAGATCACCCAAAACTTCATCCTTAAGCGGCATGACGCTCAAATCTATGGCTCGACATTTTCTTGGTTGGGAATTGATCACCCCCAACCCCATTCAACAACATCTCTAAAGAAAATAGGATAAATTTCTATCCTATACTCTCTCACACATCATGTGCACTCATAATTTAGCTACTACTAATTATAGACACATAATCTATGCACTTAGGTACATTTCTAGGTCCTAAAGCATACTAATGTATACATGATTCCTAAGAAAGAAAAATAGTGGTTGACAAATCCTTCTAGGATTTTTGCTTATCTCTTGCACTTTACTAGCCTTACACATCTTACAGCCTTGTCGAGATTTCTTTACTGATTTATGTTTTATGGCATCGACACTAGCACCCGCCAGGGACAAAAGGGCCCAAGCGCTCTTGTCCCTCCTTAGCGCTCCTAACCCTCTCTATCCTTTTCTTACCCTTTTGGGTCTCTTTTACTTCTTGGTCATATTTTAGTACTTTGGGTTGGCCTTTCAGTTGTCAATTATGAAATTCAAACAAGGGAATCATATATATACTTAGTTACTTCTTCTAAATCAAGGGCCAAGCACTATAAGCATTATCTATCATCACCTAAGCTTGCATCAAGGCACAAGAGTATACATTTAGCAAATCCATATAAGGGACAAGGGCTACATCACTCTACATACACAACATAGGAGGGGAAGTTCATTTTATTTCATCTCACACATTTACATACTTGGATCAATCTAGATCTATCCCGCTATCATAGTATAACTTGCACAAGGGCGCTTAGGGTATCATTACATATACATACACACACAACTACATAGATTCTAAGATGTAGTGCAGTTCTTGGTTGTAAGATCACTCTTCGGGTGACTTCAGGATCAGTCTGACTCCCCAATCTACATCTTCTTTATTAAGTTTGATGTGGTTTGTGGGCATGTGCAACTAGCTATCTATTTTGCAAGTTACAAGTATAGTCGGGGACATTGGTGCAAAGATAGAGCGACAAAATAGGATCAACATCGAAGCTTTACCAACCCAAAAAGGCCAAAACCTAAGTATCTCAATGGAAACTAGAGCCCAAATTAGTCACTAGCACCCAGGCGCTCCTGTCCTCCTATGAGTGTTTATATCCTATGTAGTTTTGAGTTCCAAAACTCTCAATGATCCTTAATGACACACTTTCAAGTTTGTTCCAGTAATTTCTCATCTCATATCACTTCCAGATCACTCAAAAATCAGCTAAGTCACCTACTCCATCTATACTGGTTAGGGTTTCATATCATTACATGTTTATTTCTTGTGTCTTATTGTAGTTTATCACTTGTATATCATTAGTTATAGTAGTTACTCTGAAATAATATTTAATTCAATTTAGATTAAATCATTTGGTGAACCTGATCGATCAAACCCTACCTTCTAAATATGCATTGAATTCTCTCTCCTTCTTAATTTATGGACCAATCCTCTTACCCATCCTATGCACCCACCAGGGGTTCTAGAATGGCTTCCACCATTTCTAATTTTATGTAAGTCTATACCCAACATTCTCCCTACTTTAAGTACTCCCATGTTTGACCCAACTATTAATGTGGTCACCACTTGATGCAATAGGCATCTAGTGACTCCACCTGTCTCTATTCCACCCCTATTACCTCCATAACCCCTACCAACACTTCTAAAGGTTATGATATCATTGAGAAACTAAAGAATACAGTGGCCAAAATCTCTCTTTACGATCTTTTACGCCATGCACTAGATTTTCGTCATACATTAGAGGTTTCCCTCCATTCTATCCACATTGTAAGTGAAAATTCCCATGTTGCCTTCACCCATCTTATTTAATCCCTCAAGAACCTACTACATGCATATCCTTCAGTAATGAGGATATCCCTCCTACTACTTGTTGGTGATCCTTCCTCACCTTTGCTTATCACAACTACTATTGGTTCCCACTATATCAAGCACATACTAATTGACAATGGCTCCATTATAAATCTATGTTCCCTCTCATTACTCATGCAATTACAAATTCTTGATAGTTTGATCACCAAATCCTCTACCCTTGTCTATGGCTATGATTCTACTACTCGCACATGCATAGAACTATCACCTTACCTTTAAAAGTTGGACCCAAAACCCTTCCCACTTTGTTCTCTATCATTGATATATCATTTTAGTTCAATTAATTACTTGGTAAACCATGGACCCATGTCATACATGTTGTTCCTTTTCTTGTTCATCGACGTGTTAAATTCATACCACGATGGATATGCACAATCTATTTCCGTTGAACCTAACCCATTCAATTTCTTTTATATAGACCCGGTCACTTTCATGCCTATACGTCTGTCAGCATCTTATTCCATACCATAATATCAGTACATATGATGTCGGTCAATATAGTTCTTCCACTACTTCTTCTACCTCCACATGCATCCCTTCCATCCCTACACATACCATTGATCTTATATCACCCACCATATCTCCCTCTATCACTACCACTATCCCACCTATCATTACTTCTCTCACCCTACATCCACCTCCACTCCCCTTAATATCCTTGATAATGTTATCCAACAAGAGCATTGATGATTTTGATGATGAGGTCAATGTCGTAGAGCTTATTGATGAAAAATTGTGCAACCTCAATATTACTCCTCTTCGTAGATGAATCATACTTCCAAGACACTTTTGTTGCTATTGGCCCGGTGAGTATCAATTTAAGGAACCTCCTCCCTCTACTACATTCATGAATCCTTTCCAACAAACTATACATACATTGGACCTTGTTCCACTTACTTCATCTCCCCAAGTCATCTCTAGTCTGCAGCTCGATCCATTCACATGCACTTTATTCATACATGACTCTTATTGGCCTCATATTCCATTCAACCCCACTTTCCCTAACATTGTTTGCACACATGAAGGCTTAGCACAATTAGGATTCACACTTGCTGATCTCCTCCCCCCTCATTCTCCCCACCTCTATCAAGATATGTACTCATTATTGTTTCCTATGGACTTCATGTCTTCCATCTATTTGTCTTCCTTGCACGTACACATCATTCCTCTTCACTCACACTTGAACAATCTTGGCTCGAATATATTGGTGGCACCCTTAACCCCAATCATATTACCATTACCTTTCTTATGCCTTTTATCCACATCTCTATTTGCAATGATTTATTCCTTGGATATACCCAAAACCTAACTCATTGGTATGCACATGATTTTCTACAACCTCGTTTTACCGATGAAGTATGCTATGAACATGTATAATTTACACCACACAGGATCTTTCTATGATAAACTACATATTATCACATACTATGTCTCTAACCCAAATCCTATCGCTTATAACCCCGACACTGATGACCTCCTTGGTGATTTTACTTGACTTCTCACCTTTCGCACTTGGGGGCATCACACTTTCTCCCCCTCCATCACTATTGGTTATCTCTAGTATCTACTTATATTTTTTTACTAAATTTTACAATTTGCACTTGATGTCTATATTTCTAAGAATTTTCACATCTCTGGTACACACATTATATCGTCCTTATTTGATGGCGCACTCTAGTTCCATGGTTCATACTTGATTGTTGAGTTTCACATTCATACATGAACCTCACATCATCTACACTTCATGCTCTATGCTTCACGATAAATCTTTTCAAACATTCTGACATCTCTGTACACACACAATGTATTGTCATTACCTGATGACGTACTCTAGTTCCACAGTTCATACTTGATCGTTGAGGCTTCCATTCTTATACGAACCTCACATCATCTACAATTCATGCTCGTGCTTCAAGATAATTTTTTAAACATTCTCACATCTCTCGTACACACAATGTATATCATCATTACACGATGACGGACTCTAGTTCCCTAGTTTCATACTTGAGTTAAGGGTCTCATTCTTACATGAACCTCACATCATAAACACTTCACACTCTATGTTTCACAATAAATATTTTCAAACACTCTCACATCTCAGGTACACACATTGTACCATCATTACCTGATGATGTACTCTAGTTCCACGGTTCATACTTAACTATTGAGGGTCCCATTATTACATGAACCTCACATCATCTACACTTCATGATCTATGCTTCATGATATATATTTTTTATCATCTACTCTTAATTGTATACAACACCTTCATTACCCAATGACACACTTTTGTTATATGGTTCATACTTGATTGTTGAGGAAGCAGGTCCTAAATGTACCTCATCTCACACACATATGTTAGGGGAAACATGGCCCTCGTCTCTCTTCACATCTTGCATATAACAACACACCATCACACTCACATAACATTTGCACATCTTGGTTGCATTTATTCTTGTTTTCTTATATTATTCACATGTTACACTTGGTTTCCTCTGCTAGTTCGATACTTAGTATGTCATTATATTTTACTATACACACATGCACATTCACTCGGTATCTTGAGCTGAATGCAAGAATTTTCACATATTCTTACACAATGCATGATGCTCAACACTAATCTTTAGTAGTCCCATTGAGGCTTCTTGGGGCATTTACCTTTGTTACTCTCTACTACACATCACAAGTTATATCGCTTTAGTACTTACTATTTCTAGTCACTATCACTTTATTCTTCATTGTTATATATTTTCTTTGACATACTACTTATATTTCTAACATGCTAACAAGTGCTTCATGTGTAGCATTTGCCTTAAGGATCAATATAACCATGGTTATCTATTATTGTTTGCCATTGTTTATAGGCTATTCCCTATGTCATGTTTGATCATTGTTTGCTTATGGCTGCTTCGGCCCTAATTGTCTTGTGACATTGTGAGCGATGTCTCATGTATACAACCCGCTAATTGTGGTCCATCTTGTCTCCATACTTGTTTGCTACATTATTTTTATTGCATGTTTTTTTACTCTAACACTTGTTACTAACCTATCTTGGTTGCATGTTCTTGGTTTCTACCATGCACATCCCCTACCCCTTGCAGGTATCCACTCTCGATATGAATATCGAAGTCATCGCATGTACCCCAAATAAGGGGGCATCTATTAGGTGAACAAATCACCCTTCCAAAGAACTTAGAGCTCCATAAAAACATAGCATAGTATAGAAATAACATAGGAACACGCTTATAAAGTGGTCCGTAATCACACTTAGATCACAAATACAGAGCGCAGACACTAGCGCCCGGTACTTGAAAGTAGCGGTGAGCACTTGTGTCCCCACGCTCACTTGTGTCCTAGGGAAAAATAATCAATTTCTCAATTCAACATAGTTTCTAGTAGTTTACAGTATAGTTCTTGATTAGTAGGCACTTGCCTCTAGTTACAAAATTCAAACGATCAATTACAACATGTTACAAATCGGGATGTGTCATCTCGCAATGGTACTTATTTGGGAAGTGTCATGAAAGGAGAGAAAAATATACCTCTCCCAAACACTCTTCTCTTGTACGAGATCACCCAAAAAACTTGTTCTTGGCATGATATCACCCAAAAACTCACTCTTGGCATGAGATCACCCAAAAACCTCACCATCGGCAACAAGGAATTCAAATCCAACAATATCTCTAAAGAACAACAAGACAACTCTTTATGCTTTACTCTCTTACACATAAGGTCCATCCTTATACACAACAAGAAATAGCTCACAACAACAAACACAAGCTCCAACAACATCCTACTATGCATACACTTCACCCCTAGGGTATACTTCCCTTTCCTAGTTTCCACGCTTCACATCACGATCACTTCACGCTTCACTTATCCACTCGACATGCTATCGGCTACACTCTTCTCTACATGATTACAAGGTACACATATTCTATTTACTTTATGCTATCAAGTATTCACTCAACAACATAAAGTGGGGGCAAATGTAAACACAAAATATATGCACTTGGGTACATTTCTAGGTCCTAAAGCATACTAATGTATACATGATTCCTAAGTAAGAAAAATAGTGGTTAACAATTCCTTTTGGGCCTTTTTCTTTATATCTTATACTTTTTAGGCCTTACACATCTTACACCTTTTTTACCAACTTTATTGATTTATATTTTATGGCCTCATACACTAGCGCCCAATTAGGACAGAAGCACCTAGACATTCATGTCCCTCCTAGGTGATCCTAACCCTCTCTATCCTTTTCTTACCCTTTTGGGTCCCTTTTACTTATTATCCATCTATTAGTACTTTGGATTGGCCTTTCAAATGTCAATTACGAAATTCAAACAAGGGAATCATATATATACTTAGTACTTCTTCTAAAACAGGGGCCAAACATTATAAGCATTTTCCATCATCACCTAAGCTTGTATCAAGGCACAATAACATTTAAAAATTATACATCTAGTAAATCCATATAAGGTACAAGGGATTCATCACTCTACATACACAAAATAGGAGGGGAAGTTCATTTTATTCCATCTCACACATTTGCATACTTAGAGAATTTTAGATCTAGCCCACTATCGTAGTGCAAATTACACAAGGTAAAACTAGGGAATCATTACACACACACACACACACACACACACACACACACACATAGAGAACTACATGGTTTCTAATATGTTTTGTAGTGCTTGTTCATAAGATCACTCTTTGGGTGACCGCTAGGGTCGGTCCAACTCCCCATTTTGTATCATCTTTATTAGGTTTGATGTGGTTTGTGGGCATGTGTTGCTAGATATCTATTTTGCAGGTTATAATTACATCGGCATTATTGGAGTGAAACTAGAGTGACAAAAGAGGATCAACAACAAAGCTCTTTCAACCAAAAAAAGGCCAAAACTTGAGTATTTAAGTTTACACTAGTTCGCTCATGTCTTCCCGTGGCGCTTATGTCTCGTGAGTGGTCATTGGTGTTTTCATTGATGTCAAGTCACACTCATGGAAAAGTAGTGAATGGTGAATTAAGGCTTTGTAAGAGGCATGAAAGATGATTAGTAGTGTCTTCTCGGTGGTTTAGTGAGAAATCAAATTGGTTTTAATGTGTTACGAGGCTTGGTTTGTGAGGCGAGTCCAGTGGAAGCATGGAAAAGGTTGGAATGCTTGGATCAAAGGTTCTATAGGTCAGATATGATGGTATTATCATGGTCAATATCTTTCACAGTAAGTTCCAAGTCATTTGGTGGGAGTCACAGTTCTAACTGGCTCATTTAGGCATGTTTCTAGAGCCTGATGAGGTGTGGAAGCTTGGTATAGGTCATGAAAATATCATGTGAGCATGGGAGAAGCCTATGAATGTTGTCTAGGGCATGTATGAGCAACAGCAAGGTGTATTTTAGCTCCTGGAGGTAGATTTCAAAATTTCACCAAAGTTGGCCTTGAGAACTAGCAGTGTAGTTTGATGAAAATGAGATAGGTTTGAATATTATAGGAATATTTATGAAAAATTGTCTCATGGATCATGTAGAGGGGTAATCTATGGTGTTTAATGCCAAATTTCATCATTTTCTGAAAATTTATGTGAAAGTTATGCTAGTTTTTCTAAACTTGGCTCCTCGAGAAGTGCATAATAAGTTGCTTGGCTTATTAGCACTCAAGAAAAAAATATGGAGCCTTCTTCAGATAAATCTTAAAATTAATTTTTATATAGAAATTGAATACTAAAGTGTATCAAAAATTTTCAGGAAAAATAGATAAGTATCAAAAAATATATGAGCATTTTTCAAACAGCTTATTTCTTTTCTCGTGTCTATTTCTCGATGTATTGAGTTGAAATGAGTCATTTGTGGTGTTCCTGTCAAATTTTGTGAATTGGTGCATATGTTTAGAGTTCAATGAGGTTCTCACCATGTCATATTGGTTACTAGAATGAAATTCAAGCATAGTAATTCTAGAAGATCCGTCTCGGTTTTGCAAGGACAATCTCAATCAATCAAGTGATCTAAAGGTACACCGGGTTCGATGCTCAATATTATTATTTGTGATAGAAATTTGTCTTAATATATTTAAATGGACATTTTTGAGGTTAATTCAATTCTTAATTGATCATTGTAGTGAGTTTTAAAGCACAAATTTGTTATCTCCACACCGCCTTGTGTTGCCTTGTTAAGAAAATAGTGTTCAAGGGTATGTTTGAGACATCCCTTATTTGAAACCTATCTCTCTCTTTCTCAAAGACCTTGAATGTAATCATCATGTTCCTCTTGAATTCTAGATGACAAGTGTAAGGGTTCAAATTTGTAATCTAAGACAAAAATAAGAAGCAAAGTGTGTTAATCTAGAGGTCATTATCAGTTGTGTAAGACAATAAACAAAGTGTGACCAAAACACAGAACAAGTCTAAGTTGCATCTTATCATATAAGGGGTTTAAACCTTCTTGTAAGTAGTAGCTTACAAAAGATTAGTTATGCTGATTAAATTCTAGGGAGTTGTAGCTTCCTTGCAAGTTGTAGCTTGCAGAAGGTTAGTAGTTGTTGACTGAATTATCTTGGGGTTGTAACCTCAAAATTTGAGTTACAACTCAACTTGAAATCATTGTAACACATAGGACAAATTTTCCAAAGCTAGTTCTCTAATTTTTGTGGGTTTTCTCCCTTTTTGGGTTTCCCACATAAAACATTGTGTATTTTCTCTCTTTCATTTACTTGTGTATGGTTGCATATGCTTTTATTAACAAGTTTTATGAAGGATAAGTATGTGGAAAAGATTAATAAGACATTGATTCACCCCCTCTCAATGTCCTAGTTTCCAACAATTGGTATCAGAGCGACATGTATCGAGTTTGAAAGTCACCCAAGTAAGGTTGGGGGGATTTTTGGCATGTGTGTCCAGTGCTCCCAAGTGAGTTTAGTGACATGGACTGTTGCCTCTCTTGGATCCTAACTCTAGTGATTATAGCAGAGATTAATGCCGATAGGTTTTGGTCTAATGGAAATTGTGGTCCAACAATTGGTATCAGATCCTGGTACTCTTGAATCAATTATAACAACTTGGAGTAGGTCCTTCCTAAATCACAAGCATGGTTATTAAAGTTATTATTGGTAGAAGTTCAAGAGAAAAATATATTAGTGAGGATGAAATTTCAGATGAAGAGGAAGCAAGGTAAATCTTGAAGCAAAATTGATAAGTGCTTTGGATGAACTAAATATCAAAGGAAAAATAACAAGAAATTAAAGGCTAAGATGAAAGAGTATGAATATCAGATTAAGCTTCTTGAGGAGAGGAAAAATCAGAAATATGAAGAGGGAGTCAAAGATCTTGAGGCATAATTGGAGCTAGTTTCAGCATCTCTTAGAGACAAAGAGAAAGAACATCTCAAAATTAGTACAGAGCTGAAATATCATGTTGAAACAGTGACAAAAGCTTTACATGCCAAAGAAGACACCTACATGAGATATGAAGAAGATTTGATATCTTTGAGAGCTAAATTAGAGGAAGCAACAGAGACTAAATATGTATAATAAGTTAGAAAAGAGCTTTGAGGCTCTAAATGAAATGTTGGATAAGAAAAAGGAAGCAAATGACAAAATTGGACTAGGCTTCATTAAGGAGCCTATAAAGAAGGATGAAGATGACAAAGCTGGTTCAAGTGGATAGTCAAACATGAAGACAACTAAGTGGAAAAATTCAAGAAGGCCTAAACCTATTAGGAAACCTAATGCTTTCAGGTATGAAAGAAATTTTAATGGATATTGTTATTCATGTTATGGTTTTGGACATAGAGCTAGGGAATGCATGAAGAATTTTGACAGAGAACACCCATGGAGAAGTCAGTAAACTGATTATGAAAAGAATATATTGTGTTTCAACTGTTAAGAAAAAGGGAATATTATTAGAACTATTTAGAAGAACCTTCAAGTCATTTTTGGCATAAAGAATGCTTAAGAGGCATGAATATGTTAGTGTGCTACAACTGCAACAAATTTGGACACTATGCTAAAAGGTGTCATGAGTTCAAGGCTGCAAATTATGATAGGAATGATAATTCACATCAAGCAAGAGGAAAAAGTAATGTCATGTGTTATACTTGTCACAATTTTGGGCATTTTTCAAAGCAATGTTATTACCATGAGAAATCCAAGTACAACAACAGGTACTATACTTTCAGAGGGCAAGATAAGAAGGCATCCAATATGAAGATTAGTCCTAGAAATGAGACTAAGTCAGCCATGGTTAAAACATCTCCTAAAAAGAAGAAAACTAAATGGATATACAAGGTCAAGGAAGCAAACCCAAGAGTTGAGGAAGAAAAGAAGGACAAGAAAATATGTTGGGCAAATGATGCAAGCTTAAGTAAGACACCAAGAGTTGATGATCAAGCCAAGAAGAGTGAAAAGAATCCAAGGACCAGTCATGAAGAACACTCACCTATAGTCAGGAGAAGACAAGGAAATGAAACATATCATACATGTTTGACAAGAAGGGAAGTCTCAGGAAATGAAGTTAGAACACCCCATAGTTTATCAAAGAAGATAGCTTCACGGAGAGAGAGAGAGAAAGAGTGAGTCATCAAGCCTCTTTGATGACTTCCTATTGTTTTGAAAGAGTCTATCAAGAATAGAGTGCCTTCTCTAGGATTCTAGAAGGCATACTCTCTTTGAAAGAAGCATTGATGTGTACCTAAGAAGAATCATCATCAATAGGTGCTCAAGCTGCAAATATATCACCAATGAAAAGGTATGCTTAGTCTATTCTTATCTTAAAAGTATGTTTGGTGTGGTTAAATTGTGTCAAGCTCTTGAAATTCTAAGTCTAATCTATTTATAAGGTCTATCTCTTATATTGTCTTCCTTATTCTTTAAAGCTCCGGATCATGAAAGAAGTGGTCTTAGTTATTCATGTCTACCATGAGTGCATGTGAGTCAAATGATTGTTCCTATAATTGGAAGTGTATATGTATGTCTGTTGCAAGTCTGATTATGTCTTGTGAAAAGTGTCATTACTTAGTGAAGTGTATAAGTAAATATTGTGTGCACACAAGGAATCAAATTCTACATAGATGAGACATTGTGTCCAATCCTTGAATCATAGGAGAAGAAAAAGTAAACTTGTCAAAGTCCAAATACAAACAAGTGAGGTAAATGTCAAAGTCATTCATGTTTTGTCAAGTCTCAAGGAGGTACTCAAATTGTATATCTCTAGCCTCAAAGAAAATCACACCAATAGATTGTGATAATTTCATCAGTGATGAAGGTGAGGCCATGTGAAGTCATTGTCCTTTCTTATCTTCCATGTTGTAAATTGATGCTCGACCTCAAGAGGTCTTGCAATAAATATGAAAATAAGTTGTCTCGGGTTTTTAAGTGTGTTATATTCCTTGAAGGCTTGTGGTTAATCAAAGAGCTCACAGAGTTACACACAGTAAAGTGTTGTAGGCATGAAAATTAAAGAGCTACCTCAAAAAATCATAACAAGAAAATCGATCTCATTCAAATTTAAAGCAAATGAGAAAAAGATGCGAAGCTAATGAAACCAAAAGGATGTTGAAGTGATTGTGTTTGTGCTCATAATTTTATGGCAATGTGCTAGTTGAAAAAACAAACCTCCACCAATTTTGGAAATGACGTGATCATTGTTTGACAAAGATTTGGCTACCTCATTTTGAGCATCATAACAAATATAATCAGTCTTAGAAGTTACCTTGAATAGGGTATATGAGATCAAGTAACAAGTTTTGAAGGTTAGCAAACCATATTTTACAAGGTAAATGATGCAAAATCTGCATTCTTAGTTAAATTCTAATTGTACAAGCCTAGGGGGAGTAAAGACATGAGGTTTGAACATTATGACGAAGGGGAGATCCACGGTCATTGGTAGTCGCGCATTCAAGTTACTCAAAAAAATGCACTAAAAGGAAGATGCTTCAGGGTTGGACAAGGATGTTCAAAACAAAGGTTGATTTCTAAAGTATAAGTAAGTTTGTGCAAGAAAATAAATGCATGAGGAACTAGGAAGGTTATTATCCTAAAGGAATCAATGCATACTCTAAGTTAACATCTACATAATGAGAAGGAGGGAGATCAAGGTTATGGTTTCTTACTTCAAGTCTCAAACAAGAATGTAATATATTTGGGAAAGTTACATGAGTGTTCTCCTCGGGTGCATAGTACAGATTTACATAGATGAAGAAAGAGCACCAAAATGACTAGGTTTGTGCAAGATAAGGTGAATGAAGAATGAATATTGAATGAGGAAAGTAAGCTATTAGGCATGATGTTTCAATAATAGAATAATTCAGATGATGCTTTCTTCTAAGATCCTAATTACTCTCTCAAGGGGGAGTGAAGAGAAGAGTTTCATTTTGATGAGATCAAGTGAATATGATGAGAAATCAAGAAGCTATGCAAGGTAAGGTTCTGAGACAGGTAATTTGGCTTCAAAGGTGAAGTGCTTGTGTCTAGGGAGATCTTGGTTTGGTCAAGAAGAGGTCACTTAAGGTTGGTATAGGAGCTAAGAAAAGAAAAAACACGGCCCTAGGGGGAGCTTGTGGACAAGTACGTTTGTTTTTTTCCATGCATCATTGTATTTAGTTTTCATTTTTTCATGTCAAGTGGCCAAGAACCCTTTGTCATAAATGTCAAAGGGGGAGAGAGTGTTGTCAGAAACCAGAAAGAGTGATGTGAGCTGATGTGTGTTTGCCATCAAAGGTTTCTAAGTATGTTGCCATCAATGACCACATAAAAGGGGGAGATTGTTGAACCCTGGTCATTGGTGTTGTCATTTATGTCAAGTGGCATTGATGGAAAATTAGTGAATGGTGAAGTGAGGCTCTATAAAAGGCATGAAGGTTGATTGGTAGTTCCTTCTCAGTGGTTTAGTGAGAAATTAGATTGGTTTTAGTGTGTTGTAGGCTTGGTTTGTGAGGCAGGAGTCCAATGGAAGCATGGAAAAGGTTGGCATGCTTGGCTCAGAGGTTCTACAAGTTAGATATGATGGTATTAGCATGTTCAAGAGCTTTCATAGTAAGTTCCAGGTCAATTGGTGGGTTGAGTCACTAGGTTATGTCAAATGGATCATTTAGGCATGTTTCTAGAGCTTGATGAGGTGTGGAAGCTTGGTATAGGTCATGACAAGATGATGTGAGCATGGGAGGAGCCTAAGAATGTTGTATATGGCATGTATGAGCAACAACAAGGTGTAGTTTACTCCTAGAGGTAGATTTCAAAATTTCACCAAAGTTGGCCTTTGAGAACTAAAGGTGAGTGTAATTTGATGCAAAATGGGATAGGTTTGAAGAGTAAATGCATATTTATGATGGATGAGATCATGGATCATGTATAGGGGTGAGTTTTGGTGCTTCATGCCAAATTTCATCAAGTTCTGAAAAGGTATGTGAAATTTATGCTAGTTTTTCTAAAACTAGTTCTTTGAGAAGTGCATAATAAGATGCCTCGCTTCTTAGCACTTTTCGAAATAAAAAAAGAAGTGGCTATGGAGCCTTCTTCAGATAAATCATAGAATTAATTTTTGCAAATAACTCCAATACTAGAGTGTAGTAAAAAATTTTAGACAAAATAGATAAGTATCGTAGAGACGATATGATCATTTTTCTGACAACTTATTTCTCTTCTCAAGTCTGTTTCTTGAAGTATTGAGTTGAAATGAGTCATTTGTGGTGTTCTGTCAAATTTGTGAAGTGGTGTATATGTTCAAAGTTCAATGAGCTCCTCACCATGTCATAGTGGTTACTAGCATGAAATTAAAGAATAGTCTTTCTAGAAGATCCATCTTAGTTTTGTAAGGACGGTCTCATTCAATCTGATTAACTAAAAATTAATTTAAAATGGGGGAAATGTAATAATAGTTAATATAATGTAGGAGGACATAAATTTTGTAAATAAATGCACAAAAATTAATATGAAGTGACTAAAATGATTAAAATTATTGAAGTAGTAGAAATAAAAGCCTAATATGCAAGAAGAAAGGTAAGGAATAAACTCAGTTGATTATGGATGATTATCGTAGGGTGTCGCAGTCTAATAGGAAAATATAGAAGCTAGAACCACCGAATGCATTTGCAGAGGTCTTGAAAAGAGTCGATCTGGAAGATCTGAGTAGACTACAATGCCCGGAGACCAACACATGTATCTTTCTTAAAGGGGTGCCTCGGTTCTTTGGTTCCTAGTATGGTAGAATAGGCACCCTGGTCTCTAAAAAAAGCTCGAACCTGGTTCTTTCTAGGTCGGAAGATGTTTCGAGAGTTGATGAGCTTAACCTCACCATGACCTTCCTATCATATTGGATTCATTCAATCCAGAACTACATCAAATGTGTTGAATATAGCAAGATGAAGTTGAAGACCTACAAGAGACAAGAGAAGTATCAAAACCCTAAAAAAATAAAAGATGCAAATGAATGGGTGGACCGACCACAACTTCTACCCACAATGTGTATATGAGCATAAGACCATCTTTTGTCTGCTTTGAGTCTCCCTCGAGTCACGCAGAGTGAGCTTACTAAACTAAGCGTTGCACTAAATTTTAGACCCAAATGTAGTTCTAGTGTGTGTGTGCATGTCGTGCCCTAGGTGCTCTTGTGTCAATCACACTTTTTGAAGTAGCGAGAAATAACTAAATGTAGAAAATGTAATAATATGTGTGCATGGAATAAAATAGAATCTATCCCCCTATGAAGTGTGTGTTGATGCAGATCTTCTAGCCTTGGTGCATGGAAGTATGTGGATGAAAGTGATGTAATTGATGCAACTCTAGATGGAGTGATAGTAGTAAGTGACGTTATGACCCTCATTATGGTCTCATAACTTTATATTTATAGGGTTCTCTTGCTCTAATTTTGTAATTAATCCCGACATGGCCGACTAGGAAAAAGATAAGGATGAAAAATGGTTAGAAAGAGACCAAAAAGAGGTGGGAAAATAAAAAAGGATCGGGGCACCCTAGGTGGGACCAGGGCACCTCGGGGCACCCCATTACAGAGCATGGGCACCCGTTTTAAGCAAAAATGATGGTAAATTGCCGAAATAGTTGGGAATGTATATAGAAATGTGGGGGAGTGGTGAAATAAAAGATATAACAAGATGGCCAAAAGGTGGAATTAATTATTACTTTATTCACTTAAGAACTTTCTAAATAATAGAATGAGATCGAGCTAAATAATGCCTAAAGTGCATTATTTTGTGACTACACAATCATGTGATCTAAAGGTACACCATGGTTGAGTTCTCAAAATGGTTTCTTGTGATGGAAATTTGTCTTACTCTCTTAAAATGGACATATTTGAGGTTGATGAAATTCTTGATTGACCCTTGTAGTGAGTTGTAAAAAGCACAAAATTGTTGTCTCCACATTTCCATGTGTTGCCTTGTTAAGAAAACAATGTTCAAGTGTATGTTTGAGATATCCCTTCTTTGAAACATATCTCTCTCTTTCTCAAAGACCTTGAATGTGATAATCATACTCCTCTTGAAGTCCAGGATGACAAGTGTAAGGATTAAAATGTGCCATCTAATACAAAGAAGAAGAAGATGAAGTGTGTGCATCTTATAACAGTCATAATGTTGATTGTACCCCTATGAGCTTGATGAAACCTTCATGTTATTATGAAATGTTGGTCTTCAAATGTGGTGTTAGTGGTCCAAAAGGTCAATATCACCTCATTAATCCCTCAAGACAAACCAAGTCTCAAAGCATGATACCTAAAGTTCCTCTTTGTGCTCGAGAATGAAATAATCACGGTTTGTTGAAGTGACGTGTTTGATTTTAAAACTTCTAGGAATAAATTGAGAAGATTTAAACCTTATATTTAATTGGATAAGATGGGTATTCCTTCTACAAAGCCAAAAAAAAGTAAAATCCTTTGTTTTCATCAATAAAATCATGAGTTCATAGTCCTTGGGTGTATAATGTGCCAAAACCTTAAAACTAGGGTTTGTGAAATTCAAATGCTCAAAACTCTAATATCAACCAGCGAAAATCCCTAGAATTATGAGAACATGTTTGCATGATGGTCGTGATCAAGATTTCTCAAGTATTATATTGTTTCTTCCATGCCTCAAGGAGAATTTTGTGACAGTTTATTCGAAGTCAACCCTTCTTCCTCTGCATAGTGCTTTGGCACAAACAACAAAGGAAAATTTCATTATAAAATCATCCTAGAATCATTTGTAATCTTTCCAAAAGATAACACATAGCTCAATTCATTCATGAATTTCCATAGAAAATTTTGAGAGCTCCATTTTTGTGACAATGCGGTTGTGAAGTTAACTCCTATATTGTGCGAGACAGTATACCTCTCCAAAATGTAAATTTTGTTGTAAAAGGTGATCCAAATCTTCTTGTACAGCTCTTAAGAGAAAATAAAGGTATTAGGGACATCAAAGAAGTGATTTCCATGTTTTGAAAGATTGAAAGGTCATAACAAGATATAAAGTATAGCTCAAAACAGGGATAAGGTGTTGTGATAAGGTGTTGTTTGTATTCACATGAATTTGGAGATTCATAAGTCGAGTTTGTTTGTAGAAAATTATTCCTTTGAGAAGCTTAAAATCCTTAAACAAATAAAAATGTGTGTTTTCTCATCTTGCTCGAGACCCGAAGGTGAAAATCCTTTCTTGAGTCAAACAAAGTAGTCTATAAGACATGAAAATAAAGAGACAAAAGTTGAAGAGTGGATTATATGTTGAATACTTGAGGGAGCTTGAGTGACTTTTGAAAATGTCTTGAACAAAACAAGTGAAGAAATATGTTGAGTGAATTAATTTGTTTCAATGTGCATACAACTAACTAGTGATAACTTGAAGAGACAGTTTTTCATGAAGAGTGCTCGTGTAAGAAGATTGAAGGGTGGTGAAAGGGTGTAATAAAGCGTGGAAAGAGCATTAAATATAATGAATTGCATTATAGCGTAATAGAATAATATTAAATTATATTCATGAAATGAAAATGGTTAATAAAAGGTGTTGATGCAAGGTATATGGAGAGTTGTATAGTAGGTGAAAGGTTTAGTAACAAAGAGCCTAATGTCTTGTATAAAAGAAGAAGAAGAATTAACATAAATGCAATTGAGACATAAGATAAGAAAACTTAATTTGAACCAAAAGTAAGTATAGGTGTATATGATATGACAGTCAGGAAGGTATAAACTATACATGACGGTGAAATGATAGAAATCGGTGCAAGTGTATAAAGTTGCATGGAAGAGAAATAAGGAGATGGAAAGTTGTGGATAAGTTTTGGTTGCCTAAACTGAACTAGCATGTACATAAGACATAGTTGTACAATTGAGTGAAGGATTAAGAGCATAAGATAAATCTTTTAAGAACTACAAAACAAGGTATAAGTTTTAAAGAGTTAGGAATGTGAGGTTTGACCCAAACATAAGGAGATCATGTTAGGAAGATTTTCCTTAATATACAATCAAATAAGAACATACAAATCTAGGTGAACAAGAACATCCTTGAAGTTTCAAAAATAGGTAAGTGAATTCAAGAACTTGAAAATCATGACTAGGAGTAGATAGATCAAAGACCAAAAGGTGATATAGAATAAGAAGAAATCAAGATTAGTGGTTGAGTCGATAATATGCAGTTCATATGCAAAGTGAGTGTTCAATAAGATATATCAAGAGAGTACAATAAGGAAGTCTAGAGGGTGAAAATAGTAGGTTGAAGGTCTATGGTGTGACGAGAATTTGTGAGTAAAAGTAGCCTTGTATGGTAGAGACTGGATGAAGTCATATGATCAGAAGAAAGTGCATCAGGAGCAGAGTTGTGAAGTAGAAAAGATGAAGAAAAGTGTTATAATCTAGAGATCATTATCAGTTGTGTAATATAGTAAACAAAGTGTGACCAAAACACACAACAGTCTAAGTTGCAGCTTAGCATATAGGGGGTAGAAGCCTCCTTGTAAGTAGTAGCTTATAGAAGATCAGTTATAGCTGATTGAATTCTAGGGAGTTGTAGTTTCCTTACAAGTTGTAGAAGCTTGCAAAGGTCAGTTTTTGTTGGTGAATTGCCTTGGGGTTGTAGCCTCAAAAGTTGAGTTACACTCAACTTGAAATCATAGTAACTCATACGGCAAATTGTCCAAAACTAGTTCTCTAATTTCTATGGGTTTTCTCCCATTTTGGGTTTCCCACCTAAAACATTGTGTATTGTCTCTCTTTCATTTGCTTGTGTATGGTTTCATATGTTTTTTTAACAATTTTTGTGAAGGAGAAATATGTTGAAAAGTTTAATAAGACATTGATTCACCCCCTCTCAATTTCCTAGTTTCCAACAATAGGATCACATAGAATGATAGATTGGTGGCCACCTTTGATAACTTATACCTATAAAAGGAATTGTACATGTTGCTAACCATGACATATAGAAAAATCAATATGCAATAAATAAAAAACAAGAATATATGTGTAAAGTAACTATTAATGGAAAATAAAAACAACAATCATGTCCTAATCCATAATGGAGGAAGTATAAATACATCATCGCAATAGTTAACATATCATGAACAATAATAGATACAATAATGTAAAGTCACGTAAGTCATAGAATGTGAAAACGAGTCATATGTAGGTATAGAGCTACAATTATGGGACACTCATGGTGTTACAAGACAATCAAAGTAGGAGGAAAAGTGTGTCATATTTAGAAAACAAGTGCATATATGCAAGTTAGGCATGGAGCCACAAACATGGGACACCCACAATGTCACAAGACAAGCAAAACCCTTAGGTAGTATAAATAAAATAGTCAATACCATCATATTATATAATACAATTAAGTAAATCCATGTAGTGAGAAATCAAGGAGTGAATCCACATAAACAAGTAGTGACAATATCATAGGAATCGAGTGTAACAAACAATAATAGTAATAACAAAGATAATAAGATAAGTTAACATTGCACAAGACATGTGTTAGTCTTGTTGATCCAATAGGTAGTAATAAACACATGTACATAATAAAACGTGACGAGAAAGGTGTAAAGTAACATATACTTTGAAACAAAAGCACCTATATATCATGGAGGGATACCCCAATGCGAGTATTTTAAGGAACCAATTGGGATCCTATCATCGTGTGGCAATATGTGAATGTTCTCGCATCAAGCTCAAGATACTACATAAACACATGTGTTTAAAGAATAGAAATGTTATCTATTAAAATAATGTGACAAACAACATGTATAAAGAAACAAACTAGCCAATCCAATTAAAATGTGTCCTAGTTTTGTATTTTATTTATTTGTGTTTGAATGTTTTTGCAATGTTCTTAATATAGGTATGTACAAGAAATGGGATAACAAAAGAGCTACCCAATAAATTCCTCATGGAGAGGCATATTACAAGAAGCAAGTGGAGGGGGTGTGATCCTACAAGTTTCATAAAAGATGAAGGATGTTCATGTATGATTTGTGTATAATTCTAGTATGTATCATAGGAGATCTATGATAGGAAGACTCACAAGAGGTAATATACGTAGAAGATCAATTCAAAGGTTAAGTGATTTATGAACCGCCTCTTTTTAACAATAAATAGATCTTATTCTAGTGATAATTGAATAGAAAATGAATAATTCCTTTTAACTAATATAATGTGCACGAATCATTCAATACTAGATTGTAAATTGAGAGATAGAAGACAAAGGAGACACACAATTTATCCTAGAGAAACCCAATGTGGGAAAAACTCTCATGGGTAAGCAAATTTCTTCCCTTTCACTATGTAATTCTCCAAAATACAAAGATACTGCCAAATATTGGCCTTCAAGAAGGATTAAAACTCCTCCTAATTGTATTTTCTTGTTTACAATCCTCAACAATGAAGAACTCACTCTCAATGAAAAAAATAAGAAAGAAATCCAACTCGTCCTCTTTGCTCACACTTGAATTCACTCAAAATCACTTGCTCTAATGAATAATTGAACTTGTATTTATATTTTTTCTACCCACAGATGCAGGGAAATGTGAAACGAACCGATCTAGGAATTCTAAGAATTTACAACTACTCGAATTCTTGTTTTGGCATCGTCAGGGACAAGATCGCCAAAGTGACCACGAGTGGTAGTTACATAATTGCCTTGGCGGCAAGCAACAACCACTCTATGATGAGAAATAGTTACGTAACCATGAGGGAAGTTCCATCACCATCTCCTAAAAATATCCAAAACATAATAACGATGGCCTTCTCGATGTCATTCAAAGGTGTCCAAATCACCATCACTTCGACTATACCATCTCCAAAACAAATGATATGCACAACAAGTGTCAAATAAGGAGAATATATAGAATTAGGTATTTTAAATCTATTTTTGGATTGTACCTCCCCAATTTGAGGCTTTTAAGTCCCTAAAATCTTCAAGGACTAATGAGGAAAGGAAATTTCTTCACCACATCTTCTTTAGAATACCACTTGGACTTAGTGGGAAATTGGCCTTTCAACCCAATCAAACACATGTCCTACACTTCTCTCTATGTTGTCCTCTCTTTTCACTGCAATACCACATCTTCCTCCAATTCCAACTGAATGTATGGAGCAAGATCATAAATATATGATAGTAACACCCCTCTTCTTCTTCATCCAACATGAAGGGCTCGAAGAGATGTAAATTTTCAACATTCACTACTTGAGTAAATCCTCATATAGGGAGGTAAATCCAAGCAAAATGCATTCTTACCCACTTGTTTCAAATTCTCAAATGGGCCATATCGAAGAGGCTTAAGTTTCTTATCTTTTCCCTATATCATTTATCTTCTCAATTACAACCATACCTTGTCTCCAACAAGGAAAGAATGCTCAATCCTATGTTGATCATGCCACGCTTTGTACTTGGCTTGTGACTCTATCAACCTCTCTTGTACCTAGAGGTATATCTGCTAAATTTTCTCAATGAATTTCTCATCTTTGTGGACTTCTAGTTCCACTTTTCCATTGTCTTTGTATGGTAATCTCAAAACAACATCAAAAGCTCTCTTAGGAAAATAACCAAAACATGTTTCAAAAGGAGTCTTACTGGTAGAAGCATGAACTTACATGTTATAAGAATGTTGGATATATACCAAGTTCTCATCCTAAGTCCTCGAATGTTTTCTTTTGTACCCCTCAAGAGTTAAACCAAGGTACAATTTACCACTTTTGTTTTCCCATCTATCTACGGATGAAAAGTAGTAGACCTCTTCATCTTAGTATCCATCTTTTCCCACAAAGTAGACTAAAACTTTCCTATGAACCGTGAGTCCCTATCTGACACAATAGAATTAGGAAAACCAAAATGAACCCACATATTAGCAAAAATAATTTAGTTGCATCAAGTATCCTTGATGGTCTTCCTATAAGAAATGATAATACTGATTTTGTTAAATTGTTCTACAACCACAAAAATGTAATCATGACATTTCTTGGAAGTAGGAAAACCACCATCAAAATCCATGGAGATGATTTTCCATGGTCAGGAAGGAAATAGTAATGACATATATAACCCCAAATTCTTGTTATTAGGATTACTTTTACTACATAAAACACAACCCATGATGAATTTAACAACTTATGCTTACATGTTTGGCCAATAAACATACCTATGTAAATGTACGCTACAATCTCGGTCACACCAAAGTGATCGGTTGCCTTAAAAGTGTGTTCTTCCCTCATCAGTTGAACTCTTTCCCCCTTAGGCACGCAAAGTTTCTCATTCTTGTAGAGCAACCCATCCCGGAAGCAGTATTCTCCCCTAGGTGCAAATCCCTCGCTTGGAGGTTTTTGCTGAAAGATCTCTCTAAAATCTAGATCTTGCTATAGCCTTCTAGATGTGCTTCACACAAAAAAGGCTTGAGAAGAGCTAACGTGTCCATAGCCAAAATTAAACGAGGTCCTGGATAACATATCGGCTAAGTTGTTAGTCACATCTTTTTTATATTTTATAATCAAATGGAACTAGTGTAAAAAAACCCATCCATTTATAATGTCTAATTTGGTGAAGTTTATTCTAATCTTGCAAATATTGAAGAGGTTGGTGATCCATGTGTATGATAATTTTTTTACCCATTAGATAATGATTTTATTTCTCAAGTGCTTGCATAAGATCATATAATTCCTTATCATATGTACAATAATTCAGAATTGCACTATGAAATAATTCAGAATGATAACATATGGGCCTACCTCTATGGAGTAGGACAACCCCTATAACATAGTCATTGGCATCGGTTTCCACTTCGAAAGGTAGTTGTAAGTAAGGTAATTCTAAAAATGGAGTGTGACTAATGTTGTATTTAAATGACTCAAAATCATTATGTTATTTCTTATCCAAATCAAAAGCCTTGCCCCTTATTGTCACTGAATGTAGTGACACTTTGCTATGGATGAGAATTTCTTGATGAACTTCCTCAAATACTAAACTACACCAACAAAGCTCTTGGTCTCGATCAAACTCGATGGTGTAGGCCAATTCAGAATGGCCTCTATCTTAGATGTATCAATCCTCAACTTTCCATCTCCAACCACTTGTCTCGAAAATATAACCAAATGTTGAGAAAACTTGCACTTCTTCTCATTCAACACTAGTTGGTTCTCCTTAAGAACTTTCAAAACTTGATGCAAATGGTTAATATGCTCTTCAAAAGTTTTTCTAAAAACCAAAATGTCATCCAAGTACACAATGACAAAGGAATCAATAAATGGCCTCATTACCTCATTCATCAACCTCATGAAGGTATCGGTGCATTACATATCCCAAATGGTAATACCAACCATTCATATAACCCTTTCCTAGTCTTGAACATTGTTTTCCATATGTCCTCTTCCTTAATCATACTTGGTGATACCCAAATTTCAAATCAAGCTTATTAAAATATTTAGCATGTTGTAATTGATACAACAAATCATCAATGTGAGGAAGAGGGTACCTATTCTTGATGATTATTTTATTCAAAGATCTATAATCAACACACATTCTCCATGAACCATCTTTCTCAGGTATTAAAACAATAAGAGAACCACATTGAGAAGTGTTAGGATGGATTATAACTTGTTTGATCAAAGACCACCGTTATTGTTTTACCTCATCAATGTCTTTCAAAGACTACCTATATAATCCCAAGTTTGGAAGAAAACTATCAGGTAGCAAGTGTATCTCATGCTTAATTGGCCTAACTAGGGTAGCCAGTGAGGCTCTTGGAAAACCTCCATGAACTGTTGAACCAAATCTTTTATTTGTATCTGCTCCTTGTTAGAAAAAATGGTACAAGTGGTTTTAAATGCAATAACCTCATCTTTTAGCTTATCCTTGAAAATAAGTAATGTAAATTTCCCACTGGCATTAATTAGTTTTGGAAGCCGGTGACATTTTACAAAGAGATCTTTGAGTCTTCTCAGAAGGTTTAAATTATGTATCGAAAAGAGCATCCACCTTATTTTTCTTCACTTTGACTTTTACATGAAACAACTTAGTTAGTTCCTTTTCTAGAATGACACAGTTACTACCCAAACATACCTCTCTACTGATGGAGGTACACCACATAGTATCGTTCACCTCTTCACTACAAAATACTTCCTCTCCTTGGAGGGTAGTAATGGCCTTCTTTTTATTCTTCCTATTTTTGAATGGATGTAATTCTAGGTGGAGCTTCCAAAATTTTCCTCGAAATGAGTGTCGACATCACAATGCTCACAATGAACTTTAGTATCCTTCTTAGAAATGAAAGTAGCATTTTTCTTACCTTTCCCTTTTCCTTTCTCCTTTTACTTAGTGTTACCTTGTTTTCTCAAAGCATGTTGAGAGGTAGATGAACTCTTCTTCTTGTCCATCTCTAAATAGTGGGCTTGAGAACAAGCCTCATCTACATCCACTAGCTTGGTTAGGAGAATGTAGACACAAAATCACACACTTTGAGTCATTAACATTTACAAAGAGATCTTTGAGTCTTCAAAGGTTTAAATTATGTATCGAAAAGAGCATCCACCTTATTTTTCTTCACTTTGACTTTTACATGAAACAACTTAGTTAGTTCCTTTTCTAGAATACACATTACTACCCAAACATACCTCTCTACCGATGGAGGTACACCACATAGTATCGTTTCACCTCTTCACTACAAAATACTTCCTCTCCTCGGAGGGTAGTAATGGCCTTCTTTTTATTCTTCCTATTTTTGAATGGATGTAATTCTAGGTGGAGCTTCCAAAATTTTCCTCGAAATGAGTGTCGACATCACAATGCTCACAATGAACTTTAGTATCCTTCTTAGAAATGAAAGTAGCATTTTTCTTACCTTTCCCTTTTCCTTTCTCCTTCTACTTAGTGTTACCTTGTTTTCTCAAAGCATGTTGAGAGGTAGATGAACTCTTCTTCTTGTCCGTCTCTAAATAGTGGGATTGAGAACAAGCTTCATCTACATCCACGAGCTTGGTTAGGAGAATGTAGACACAAAATCACACACTTTGAGTCATTATCTAGTCTTGATCACATACTACTATTTACATGATTCCTAAGTAAGAAAAGTACTAATTAGCCCATGTTTTGGCCATATTTTATTACTTTCCATTTTTACTTTCGCTATTGCATCTTTATTGGCCCATACTACCTTTTTGTACTTTAGTTTTCCCTTTCTGGACTCGGTGCCCAAGCAGATGCCAACGTCAGGTGCCCTCGTCCCCTTTGGGTGCCCTAGTCCTCTTTGTACTTTGGTCACACTTTTTGGGTCCTTTTTGTCGTTTGAGCATCTTATATTTCGTAGTCAAGCTTTCAAGGTTAATTACGAAATTCAAACAAAGGAATCATATAAATATAAAGTTATGTGATCATAATAAGGGACCAAGCACTAAGCACTAGCTATCACCACCTAAGGTTGCATCCATCAAAGGCATCTATAGCTCCATTTGCATCCATCTAGCTCTATCATAAGGAACATAAGGTTGGTTCATCTGCATCATACTTCATAAGAGGGGAGTCTATTGTTTCCATGCACACATTATTTACATTCTACATCTAGTTACTTGCTCATTACTCACAAAGTGCAACTAGCACAAGAGCAACCTAGGGCATAATTACGCACACACACACCTAGAACTACATTGGGTCTAAGATGTAGTGCAACACTCAGTGATAAGTCCATCAATTTGGTAGTTGAGGACAGTCCAACCCCTTCATATGAATCTTTCTTTTTTAGAGTTTTGATGCTTTGCTTGGGATTTTTCAAGATATTATTTTATTCTAGATTTATAGTGACATCCGACAAAGTTCAATGACATACACATGACAAGAAGCAAACAAGAAGCAAAGCTCTAAGACCTCTCGTTAGAACTAGGTTCCAAAGAAATTTCTATAAACCGTGAGTGCCCCAATCCCTTTTTCGAGGCACCCTAGTCCCAAACCAAATCACTCAAATCTATATTTTCTCAAGCTCTGTGTGATGGTCTCCCATTCCTATTCAACCGGTCTCCACTATGACATAGTCTGCGACCTCTACAAATCAGCTAAGGCTCTTCTAACCCTTTTTACACATTAGGGTTTCTACACTTCATTGTTAGTTTACTTGGGTTATTTCCTTTATTTATTTATTCGTTATTTACTACAAAATTACATTAGATTAGGCTAATATATTACATTTTAGCATAATCATTTTGGTGAACCCGATATTGAAACCCTCTTTCCACTTAGGGCTTCTCTTCTCTTATTACTATGGCTCAATCTTCTAAAGAATTTATTGATGCCCATCTTAAATCCCTCAATGATCATATCATTGAGAATCCCCAAGATCTAGACTTGCTTTTATATGTTGCTCATGAGGAGGCTACAAACCTTGTGGAGCTTAATGCTTATGCCACTATTCCCACCACCGTTGTTACTCAACCACTTGTTTCTACTCTTCCACCTATTTCCACCATTCTATTTTTGTCCCTACTCCTATTAATCACTATACTCCACCTCTTGTTTATCATACGTGGTAGGATCCTTCTCGTTGGCACTCAAGATCTAACATCCCTCTATAATGACCTTCAAGCACAAATTCACAAGTATCGAAGGCTACTTCTCGTGCATCTCCATCTTTGGATTCCACTCTATTACTACATACTCCATTCACACCCGTTATATCCACTTATTCACTTCCACCAAATTTTTTCACCCCTAAACTACCTATTTTCAATGGCCATGGTGACCCACAAGAGCATCTCCAAGCATTCCATGTGGCTTGTCTAGATTTTACGGATGATCACATTCTCCTAGCTAAGATCTTTCCTTGTAGTCTTCATGATTATGCAATGCATTGGTTCTATGACCTACCTATTCACTCGGTAACATCTTTTACGCATATGGTCGATGCTTTTCTCACTCACTTATCTATCAACATCGGCTCCAAGATCTCTTATGCTCAACTCACACAACTAAAACAAGGATCTAATGAACACTTAGCGGACTATGTTTTGCAATACAAACACAACTTAGCTAAGATGTCTAATGTGCTCGCCAACTCTGAGCTTTAGGATTTATTCATTCAAAGTCTCCTACCGTATCTTTAGGAAAGTGTTCTCTTTGAGACATCTCCCTCATTTGACCAACTATGTCATACTCTTAAGCTTTGTGAAACCAAGCTTTTATCCATCAACAAGCTTAAGTATTAAGAACAAATATCATCTTCTACACATTTTCAAAGCAAGTCAACATTTAAACCATTGCCTACAAAACCTACTGATGCAAAAATCATTGTCAACATGGTAGCCACTACCAAAGAGCTTCAATCACAATCACCTCAAATAAGCACATACACCAAATTCCCTATTGCCCCACATCTCATATTACAACAACTTCTTGAGAGAAATCTTATCACGCTTCCTCCACCACTTGAATTAGACCCATCACAACCAAAAGGAAGAAATTATAATGAGAACTTTCGATGCGACTATCACCAATGTGTGGGACACTCTAAAAACAAGTGTCTCAACTTTGTATGCACCATTCAAGACCTTATTGATAAGCAATGAACTTGAGTTTCTAGAGCCTAAAAACTCTACATTAGTCAACGAAAATCATAAACTCAAAATATTTAATAACTCACCTCCACAACATGACAAGAAAACCGTTGATTCATCAGCTAATCATACATATCGCGTAGTGCCTCCTCCTACATCAGGGCCCTTGATTTCTTGGTGGCTAATAATGACATTACTCCATCTATTATCTCTTTCTCTGATCATGATTATCATGCCACATTCTCTTCTAATCACTTACATATTAGTGCCTCTATCGATCTGGTCTCTATCAATAATACTAAGGTTGACCCATCTTGGCCCATCAATGCATGTTCTATTCCACTCCTCATCGCTATTGGCTATCCACTATCACAAATTTCATATCCGATGAACAATTCATATGGTGTTGTCAAACTTCATGTTATGGTAGGTCCTCTCACTATGCTTGTACCCTTTCTTGTGGGACAAGTAGTTGACAAGTGTGACATGCTCTTAGGCCTCAACTGGATTCATAGGTCTCAATCTATCATCTTCATGAATCATTTGCATCTAAAATTCATGAATAACAATCAATCAAGTCATTTCTATCGATGGTGTACCTACATTTACTCCATGGTCTAATGTGCCACTACCTTTAGAACCTAAAGCACCATCGGCTCCTAGTTCACCTACTCACATGCAACCTACATGGTCTCATCGCTCTATTAGTCCAACAAAGAAATATAGGCCCATTCCTCAGGCAGTTACTGTAACTCATTGTAGATCACCACCATGTTTTATTCCACGTACGTGTCCATCACCATTGCGATCTACTACACATAGGTCTCCATCCCTACACATTTTTTACACTGTGGTATACATCATATACTCATCCATCACATGCACATAGGATTCACTCACCTGTGTAGTGTTTATCTACTATACCACCACTCCTAGAGCATGATCACATGCTTTTGTCACCACAATCATTAAGTAGAGGACTTTCATCTTTTACTTTCATCGAATAGTTCACTCACCACTACACACTTGGGGGCATCGTGCATTCTCCCTAATAGACAACCCACACCTCTTGACACATGCTACATCCATAGCATCGACATTACCCGATGATGCACTCTTGTGCTTCGGTTTACACTTGATTGTTGAGGGCATCCTATACACATGAACCTCACACACTGCACAATAGACACCACACATCATCACACATCTTACATACATACATCCTACATCTTACATCTTACATCTTACATCTTATATGCATCTACACATCTTATATCATCTACACATCTTACATTATATACTATATATCCTACATTACACACTACACATTACACATGACGATTTCTCATCCTCACATCTACTACACATATTACACATTTTACACATCTACTTATACGCACTTTGCACTCATTACCCGATGATGCACTCAGTCTCACATCCATACTTTGGTGCTGAGGGTATAAAAATCAAATGGACCTCATCACGCTCCCACATTCAACCATTCAAACTCTTTCTCATACAACATTCCTAGACTAGTGATATACACCATATGTTGCATCATCATTTCTCCTAAAGCATCCTTTAGTGATATATGCTTTAGCTAAATCGTCACTTCTTCCGTTATCTTGTTGTGATATACACTTTAGGATAAATCATCAACTTCTTTTGTTATCTTGTTGTGATATATGCTTTAGGATAAATCATCACACATTATCACACCTCATCTATAGGTCGTATATCATCACATCATGCTACACACAACACATAGTTCAACCATTTCCCGATGACGCACTCTCGTTTATGGTTCATTCTTGACTACTGAGGGGGCATAATAAATGAACCTCACTGCATACAATTCCATTCACTTAGGGGGTATGCAACTCCTATCATTCACTCTACATTCCATTCCATCCATCCACAAAATATTACATATCTTGGTTGTATTTATTCTTTCTTACATTTACTTGTACATGTTCACTTTATTACATATGCTAGATATATATCTTGCATGTAATCATCATTATCATACACACATGTGTGCTCACTTGATTTCTAGTTATGATTGCAAATTATACATGGGCTATTACACGCAACATGGATGTTTGACGCAATACCCGTACCAATCCCACAAATGCTCTCGGGGCATTCACTTTTGTCCACTACATGTGTTATTATTTCATATTATATTTAGTACTTTACTTTATCGGCTTACACATGTATTGACATACTTTTATCTTTCTAACATGTTAATGGGTGTTTCATGTGCAACATTTGTTTTGCAGGATTATTTTCCACCATAATTATTTATTACATTGTTTGTACTTGTTTGCCATTGTATGTCATTATATACATGATTTGTCATTTGTCTTGTGTGCACACTTATTTTTTTGTGGCCACTATGGCCTTGATTTTCTTACAACATCATGAGTAGTGTCCCATGTTTTCAACCCGCTTTTCACGGTCTACATTATCTTCTTGTGTGTTTTAGCTTACACATTGTTTATCTAGGTTACACTTCATCTTATACATGCATGTTTGTCTTTGCTTGTACTAACACTTGTCTTTCAACCACTTGTTTACATGTGCATTGGTTTTTACCAAGCACATTCCCTTCCCCATGTAGGGCATAATTTCAGTTTCAGTGGTTGGTCCTCTTTTGGGCTACATCCTCCTACAACGACATCGTATGCACCCCCAAAGAGGGGGCATCATTTGGGTGAATCAGTCACCCCATACAAAGTATATACATCACAAGATCACTTGCATACAGGATAACACAATTTAGGGCTCAGAATCAGATTTAGATCCTTAATACAATAGTGCCTTTCCTAGAGCACCTATAACCAGGGGTAGTTACACAGTGATTGGGTTCAACACAGTCTACATAACTCATACACAACGACTTTTACAGGAAGGTTGTCCTTAACACATGCATTGGTACACATCATCTATAGTGGTGTTTTATTCCTAGGAGTAGTTAGAGGATAGAGGATAACACCAGATCTTCCTCTTTACACTACTTCTATTGGCATCGATCACCCAAAACCAGGACAATACAAAGATCTCTATATTAAAGGTTGAAGGATAAATCATACTTTCCTCCCTATACTTCTTCAGCCAGTGGCATGAGATCACCCAAAAACTCACACTTCATCAATAGGATCCTTTCTACACTCTTTCCTCTTCACAGATCAGGTGCACATGTTCCTTTTTCACATTTTTAGCATTTCCTTTTACATACTTCATTGCTTTTTATATGTATACATGTGTATTTGACTACTTGATCATCTTCTCTTTTGCGCAGTCCATCCACATGGGAAGAAAATCGTCAACAACATCACACACATCGACATCGACAACACGTACATCACGCACATTGACATATATACACATGTTTTTCCGCCTAGGTTCATTTTCATCACCTTTTTACATTTTGGCATATTTAGTCTCCACACTCCATCTTTTTATCACTCCACGCTTTTTCTAGTCCCTCGACACACTTTCTACATCAATCTACATGGATATCAGGTACACATCTCTATCTACTTTATGTTACCGAGCATTCTACTCACCAACATAAAGTGGGGGCAAATGTAGACACAAAATCACACACTTTGAGTCATTATCTAGTCTCAATCACATACTACTATTTGCATGATTCCTAAGTAATAAAAGTACTAATTAACCCATGTCTTTGGCCATATTTTGTTGCTTTCTATTGTTACTTTTGGTCTTACACCTTTATTAGCCTAGTCTATCTTTTCATACTTCAATTTTACCCTTTCGGACTTGGGCACCCACTAGGATGCCAAAGACTAAGCACCCTTATCCCCTCTGGGTGCCCCAATCCTCTTTGTACTTTGGTCACACTTTTTGGGTCCTTTATGGCCGTTTGAGCATCTTATCTTTTTGGTAGTTGGCCTTTTCTGGTAAACTAAAATGGAAATATGAGGGCCTAATTTAGTTTAATCTAATGTTATGCAAAAAACTAAAATGATATGCTAAATAAATAAATAAAAGAAAATGACCCAAAAGAAAGTAAGTAAATAAAATATGAAACCCTAATGTGAAAAAAATAGGAAGGGTTAGAAAGAGCTTAGTTGATTCGATGATGCTCGTGGGACTATGTCACAGAGAATTAATAAATAAAAACCTAGGAGGAGGAAGACTAATTGACACACAGGGCTTAGAAAAAGTTTAGATCCAAGATGTCTCGAGTAGACTGGGGTGCCTGGAAGGATGGGGCACTGGGAATGCCTTATGGTCGATATCTGGGGCACCCTATGGTCTATGCAGGAGAGGTCCAGAGATGAAACCAAATTTGTAGGGTCACTAAGTGAAAGCCTTCACTTCATGTGCATATATTTCATTGAACTTCATTTCCTCCGTCGTATACTTTTGATGTCGATGTCTAAATCAATGATGAAGAAAATACCTACAAAACCCCAAACCAAGCATCAAAACCCTAAAAAAAGATGCATATGAAGGGGTTGGACTGTCCTCAGTGGCCATAATGGTGGACTTACTAACTGAGTGTTGCACTACATTTCAGACCCAAATGTAGTTCTGTGTGTGTGTGTGTGCAAATTGTGCCCTAGGTGCTCTTGTGTCACTCGTCACACTTTGTGAAGTAGCGAGCAATAACTAGATGTAGAAATGTAAATAAATGGTGGATGGAATAAAATAAACTTCCCTCCTATGTAGTGTGATGCAGATGAACCAACCTTGTCCCTTGTGATGGAGCTAGATGGATGCAAATGGAGCTCTAGATGCCTTGATGGATGTAACCTTAGGTGATGATAGTAGTGCCTAGTGTTTGGTCCCTCATTATGGTCTCATAACTTTATATTTATATGGTTCTCTTGATCTAATTTCATAATTAACCCCAAAAGGCCAACCACTAAAAATATGGAAAGCTCAAATGGCTAGAAAGTGCCCAAAAGATGGAGGTAAAGTAAGAAAAGGATCAGGGTGCCCCCAAATGGGACCAGGGCACCTGGGTGCCCCCTAAGATTGGGCCTAGGCACCCCCAGTAGGGAAAAAATGACAAAATGATAAAAGTGACTGGGTGAGTACATGCGGGAGGTCGTAGTGATGACAAAAAAGAAAAGTAAAATGGCCAAAGGACATGGGTTAATTAGTACTTTCTTCACTCAAAAACCATATGAATAGTAGTATGAGACCAGGACTAAATAATACCCAAAGTGCATGATTTTGTGTCTACATTTTCCCCACTTTATGTTGGTGAGTGGAACACTTGGTAACATAAAGTAGATAGAGATGCATACTTGATGTCCATGTAGAGTGATGTAGAAAGCATGTGCCAAAGGACTAGAAAAGCATGGAGTGACAAAAATGATGAGCATGGAACTAAAGATGCAAAAGAGAAAAAAAAAAAGTGATGAGAGTGAACCTAGGGTGGAAATGCGTGTGTAGTTGTCAATGTGTGTGTGATGTACCTGCATGTTAGTATGAGGTGTGTGCTTGCCACAAAATTGTTGTTGTTGACACCTTTATTGTTGTTGTTGTTGTTGTTTTTTTCTTCTCATACGAATGAACCTATAAAGGAGAAGATGATCAAGTAGTCAAATACACATGTATATGTGTAAAAATGTACATGTATATAGTAAAAAAAATGTAAATGAAAGTATGAAAAAAATGTAAAAAAAGGAACATGTGCACCTGATCCGTGATGAGAGAAAAGGGTGTAGAAAGAGATATCCTGTAACTACAAGTTTTTTGGGTGATCTCACGCCATTGTGGCCAAAGAAGTGTAGGGAGAAAGTTACATTATTCTCCAACCTATAACTACTTCCCTAAGAATGTATGAAGAGATCTTTGTATTGCTTTAGTTTTTTTGGGTGATCCAACACCATTGGCCAAGTAGTGTAGGGAGGAAATCCATTGTATCCTCTAACTTGTAACTACTCCCCAAAATGCTAAGGACAACCATGTCCTGTAAAATTCCGATGTGTATGGGTTCATAGACTAGTCTAAACCCACTCATTGTATAACCCACAATGTCAAGGATGGAAAAACTAAACTGAAATATACTAGTAGAGAAGTGTTGTGTAGTGTGTAAAACCCCAAATGATGCCCCCTCTTTGGGGCACATGCGACATCACGAATAGGAGGATGCGGCCCCAAAAGAGGACCAACCACATAAATTGTGCCCTACGTAGGGGAAGGGAATGCACTTGGTAGAAACCAAGGTGCACACAAACAAGTGGCTAGAAACAAGTGTTAGTATGAACAAACATGCATGTAGAAAACAAGTGTAAGCTACACAAAATGTAGAAGCTAAGAAAAAAAAAATGTAAACACCCAAGAAGAAAATCATAGACCACAAAAAGTGGGTTGCAAACATGGGACATCACTCATGATGTCACAAGACACTCAAGGCCATAATGGCCACATACAAAAAACAAGTGTGCACACAAAAAAAGGGCAAATGCCCATGTATACAAGAGCAAACAAAGAAAAGTAAGTAAGTAAAAAAAAAATAATATCCATGGAAGCAAGTAATCCTATGAAAAAAAATGTTGCACATGAAGCACCCATTAGCATGTTAGAAAGATAACTAGTATGTCAAAAGCATGTATAACCAAGTAATGTAAAGTGCTAAGTACAAAATGAAACAATAACACATGTAAGAGATGAATGTGGATGCCCCAACAACCATTGTAGGATTGGTAGAGGCGAGCATCCATGTTGTGTGTAAGAGACTTATATCTGCATCACAACTAGAGAAAGATGTGAACACACATGTGTGTATGGTAAAGATAATGACATACAAGAGATCTATCTAGCATGTGTAATAAAGTGAACATATACAAGAAAAAATGCAAGCAAGAGTAAAAGCAAACCAAGATATGCAACATGTTGTGGATGGATGGAATGGAATGCAAGATGGATGATAGGATCACATGCCCCCCAAGTGAATGGAGTTGTATGCAATGAGGTTCATTTAGTTTTCCCCCTCAGCAATCAAGAATGAACCATAAATGAGAGTGCATCATCGGAAATGGTCAAGTGTGTGTTGTGTCTAACACACTTGTGATGAGTGTGTGTATGTGTGTGATGATGATATGTGACCTAGAGATGAAGTGTGTGTGTGACCCTATAGCCAAGCGTATATCATGAAAAAGATGATCATAGTGAGAGGAGTGATGATTTAGCCTAAAGCGTATATCACTACAAGATGAATAGAGGGAGTGGTGATGTAGCCTAAAGCATATACCACTACAAGATGAAGGAATAGGTGACCATTTAGCCTATAGCATATGTCACTAACCTAGGAATGTTTGCATGATAGAAGGTCGAATGATGAACATGTGTAGTATGATAAGGTCCATTTGATTTGTAAACCCTCGGCAGTCGAGTATGGACCGAGGAACTAGAGTGCATCATAGGGTAGTGAGTGCAAAGCGTGTAGAAGAATATGTAGTATGTGTGATGATAATGAAATGACCATGTGATGTGTAAAATGTAAATAATATGTGATGTATGTGTAGAATGTAATGCAATGCAAGATGTGTAGATAGACTAATAGTGTGAAATGTGTGTTATGTGTAGTATGTAGATGATGAGTAGAATGTGATGATAGACTCAAGAAAATAGATAGTGTGACATGATATATGATGATAGATAATAATATGATGTATGATGTGTAAATGTGCAAAATGATATGAAAATGATGTAAATGAAATGTAGAATGTAAGATATATAAGATGTAAGAGATGTGTGAGATGAAATAATGTAGAATGTGTGTATGTGTACGTGTGTGTGTGGGGTTCATGTGTAGTATGCCCTCAATAGTCAAGTGTGAACCAAAGCACAAGAGTGTGTCATCGGGTAATGGTGATGCTAAAATGTGTAGATGAAGTATGCCTATGCTAGGATATTGATGTATGATAATGCAAAAATGAGAGATGATGTTGATGCTAAGATGAATGGGGGGATGTGTGTGGATGTTATGCCCCCCAAGTGTGTGGTGGTGAATATAGTCATGTGACATTATCTAAAAGATCATCATTGTCGGGATCAAAGCTTACCGAACTATCATTAGAGAAACATGATAAGCAATAGAATGAGGTGGATCATATAAAGAACCATTGCAATGTAATGTAGATACTCATGGCATACTCTTCATCAGTGAAGGGTACTGGTGGATAGTGTGTGCATACCAACGAGAAATATTCAGAGCATAAGTTGGAGATGAGTCATTACCTATGGAGACACTATCGAATGAATGGCATAGGAAATGTGAGAGAAGTGTGGTTTATGTCTAAAGTACCACCAATATAGTCAAGCCAAGATTTCCCAAGTGTCAGTGGAGAAGTGCGAGGAGCACGGGCAAAAAAGATCATCAAATGAAACACACAAAGGCCATAAGTGGCCATAATGTGACAATAGCCATGATAAAGATGAGGTGAGTGAATTGGGGTAAGATATCATTAAGTGTTAAACCAAGTCTAGTTAAGCCCTCAAGTGTGAAAATAGTATATGAGGAAGTATGATCAATTGGAATGTTATGCCAAAAGGAGTTGTTGATGAGAAGTGTGCATGTGAAAGGAGGTGACGTGAAGATGCAGACTGCGTGGTAGAAGATGAAACAGTCTCGATAATGTTTAACAGATCCTTGATAAAGTATCATAGCATTGGTAGAAGGAGGTGTCTTGAATTTATATTCACCCAGGCCATCGACCACAAATGTGTCTTCAAAGTAGGAGTCATCTACATCAATAGGTGTGAAATTTAGTTGACCTAATGCTTCATCGGTGAGTTCGATAAATTGACTTCATCATCAGAGTCCTTTGAATCATCGGTGTTAACATCATCATGTTGTGTAGCATTATCAAGTATGTTAGTAGGTGACATAACAATGTGGAGAAATAGAAGGTGCCTTGATAGGTGGAGAAGGAACACTTATAGGAGCTGATATTGTAGGTGAAATAATAGTTGTAGTGTGAGTAGAAATAGTTGGAGTATTTGTAGTGGTAAAGAAGATGAAAGCACTAGACTGACCAATGTCATATGTGTCAAGGCTATATGGAATACATTGTGAAGGTGGGATGGGCATAACAAGTAATAATAGGGTCTATGTGACAATATTTGAATGGCTCTAGATCTGCGGTGATAGTATGTTCATAGCCATCATGCAAAAATTTGACACATTGGTGAATAGTAGATGGAACTGCTTGCATTACGTGAATCCAAGGTCTACCTAACAAGATATTGAATTGAAATGAGGCATCTATAACATAGAAGTTAGTGAGAATAGTCTTAGGCCCAACCCTAATATGTAATGAAATAGTTCCTAAACATGTACGAGTGGTAGAGTCATAGCCTCGATGATAGTAGAATTCTAGAAATGAGATTATCACTAATACCCAATTGCTTTTAAAAGAGAATAAACACATAAGTTGATAGATGATCCATTATCAATAAGTACTCATTTAATGCAAGTGGTGCTAATAACATGGTAATAATGAGAAAAGGCGCACATGGATTACTTTTAGCAAAAGGTGATATATCCTCATCAGTGAAAGATATGGCATGTGGTAAAATTGTGAAGAGACTGTATGAGATGTGTAAAGGCTACCACCGAGTTATCACTTTCTATGTGAATGACACAAAGGGATGATTTCTAGTGTTTGGTGATAATCAGGTGCATTACACAATAAGTCATAAAGAGAAATCTTAGTGGCATATTTTTAAGTTGTTCAATGATGTCATAGCCCTTAGAAGCAGTAGGAGGAGAAGTTGTCAAAAGTAATGGGTGGAGGAATAGAAGAAGTGGGTGGAGTCATAGGAGGATTAAGATGAGTACGATGAGTAGTAACTACATTAATAGATGGATCAGCCCTAGGCATAACAAAGTGAGGAGGATGTTGAGTACGCACACACATGAAATCAACAACAATAGTAATGTAACTATACCAAAAACCTTAGTAGGCACAAAAGTAGGATAAGATGATTGAGTCATGACTTGATAAGGTGAAGACATGATCAGAAGAAAGGGTTGGATACATTGGGTTCACCAAAATGATTAAACTAAAATGGAAATATGGGGGCCTAATTTAGTTTAATCTAATGTTATGTAAAAAGTAGTAAATGATGGCTAAATAAATAAAGAAATGACCCAAGTAACTAAGTAAATAGAAATGTGAAACCCTAATGTGCAAGGAGGGTTAGAAAGAGCTTAGTTGATTTGACGATGATGCTTTTGGGACTATGTCACAAAAGATGACTAAATAATGCAGAAGGAAACACATGGGCTCTGCCCAAAAAGTGCATATCCAAGTAGTCTAAAAGATTGGGGTGCTTGGGAGGATGAAGGTGCTTAGGGCACCTAGTTTGAGATTTGGGTGCCTTAGTTTCTACAGAGGTCCAAACCAAATTTTAGGGTCGTTAAGTGATGTCAAGCCTTCGTTGCTTATCATTTATTTCGTTGATTTTAACTTTGCTTGAATGTGATGTCATTAATAATCAATGATGAAGAAGAGACTTGCAAAACCCCAAACCAAGCATCAAAACCCTAAAAAAAGAAAGATGCATATGAAGGGGTCGAGATTGTCCTCAATGACCATAATGGTGGACTTACTAATTGAGCGTTGCACTACATTTCAAGACCCAAATGTAGTTCTAGGTGTGTGTGTGTGTGTGTGTGTAAATTATGCCCTAGTGCTCTTATGTCAGTCACACTTTGTGAAGTAGTGAGCAATAACTAGATGTAGAAATGTAAATAAATGGTGGATGGAATAAAATAAACTTCCCTCTTATACAGTGTGATGCGATGAACCAACCTTGTCCCTTGTGATGGAGCTAGATGGATGCAAATGGAGCTCTATATGCCTTAGATGGAATGTAACCTTAGGTGATGATAGTAGTGCCTAGTGCTTAGTCCCTCATTATGGTCTCATAAATTTATATTTATATGGTTCTCTTGTTCTAATTTCGTAATTAACCCCAAAAGGTCAACCACTAAAAATATGGAAAGTTCAAATGGCTATAAAGTGCCCAAAAGATGGAGGTAAAGTAAGAAAAGGATCGGGTGCCCCAAATGGGACTAGGGCACTGGGGCGCCCAAGATACTAGACCCTAGTCAGAGATAAAATGACGTAAATTGTTAGAAGTGACTGGGCGAGTAAATGTGGGAGGTCGATACTGATGACAGAAAACAAAGTAAAATGGCCAAAGGACATGGGTTAATTAATACTTTCTTCACTTAAAAACATACGAATACTAGTATGAGACTGGACTAAATAATACCCAAAGCACAAGAGCAACCTATACAATTCCACACATACACACACATAGAACTACATTGGAGTCCGAGATGTAGTGCAATGCTCGATGATAAGTCCATCAATTTGGTAGATGAGGACAATCGACCCTTCATATGAATTTTCTTTTTTAGAGCTTTGATGCTTTGTTGGGGTTTTTCAAGTGATTCTTTCATTCCATATTTACAATGAAATCCAACGAAGTTCAGCGACATACACGTGACAAGAAGCAAACAAGTGCGTAGATCTAACGACCCTATAAGAACTAGTTTTTGGCCATTTCGCACTAGGGCACCCAAATTCCGCACCAAGGTTCCCAAGTGCCCCAATCCCTTTTTCAGGTGCCCCAATCCAACCAAATCACTCATATCTACATTTTCTCATGCTCATGTGCAACAGTCTCCCATTCCTGTTCAATCGGTCTACACTGCGACATAGTCTTGCAACCTCTACGAATCAGGTAAGGCTCTTCTAACTCTCTTTGCACATTAGGGTTTCTACATTTCATTACTTAGTTTTCTTGGGTTATTTCCTTTATTTATTTATTTGTTATTTACTGCAAACTTGCATTAGATTAGGCTAATATATTACATTTTAGCATAATTAAATAACTAATCTCCTCAAATGGCTATAGAGTCCACCAATGTACTTCATTAGAAGGTCTCATTTCGTTACATCTTTTCCCACTGACAACTTTCTTCCGAACTCACTAAGGTACTCCTGCACATTCGGACTTGCTTCTACCTAAGATATTTCCAATATGTGGACCTCTCTTCCTTGTAACAAATAGGATAAAATTGTTTTTTGATTAGCCTCTTAAATTCATCCCACTTAGTAATAAGAGGAAAGTTATTAACAAATAAAGAATGAACATATATTTCAAACCAAGTTAAAACATGATTGGTTAATTTTAACCTTGAAAATGAAATCTACTGACTCTCATTGATTTGATACAAACCGAAATGTGGATCAAGTTGAGTTAGCCATTGGTCTAACTTCTCAACATTCACACTCTCATCATAAGGTTGAATCTTTATCTTCACCTATGCTTTGAATGGAGGAGGTGTAATGTTGGCACAAGGTTGGTCTTCCTCATACTTATAAGAATCTTGTTTATGGGCTCCTAGTGCCTCGTTTGAACATAGAGTTTCTCCATGAGCAATCGAATGATGGACTCTAATTTCCCCATGGACAAGGAAATACTACTCGCATCCTTGGATAGACTTATCACATCCGTTTCCAACTTGTAGAAATGTTCTTCTCCAATCTCACTTGCATATTATCCATGAGTCATGTCTCATATTCCTTGCTTCCACTTCTGGTAGAAATATCTACTTAAAAGGAATGAGGATATCTTCACCGCTTTCAGTTCCCTTTTAAATAAGGGGCATCTAACTAAAAACTTCAAAATAAGTTAAACCACACAAAAACAATTGATCTCAACTTTGCTCTAATACCAATCTAATCCATGGAATACCTCTTTTTAACAATAAACAGATCATGTTCTAGTGATAACTAAATGTAAAATGACTAAATTCCTTTTAACAAATATAATGTGTATGAAACATTCAATACTATACTACAACTTGAGAGATAGAAGACAAAGGAGACACAATATTTTATCCTAGAGAAACCTAATGTGAGAAAAACTTTAGTGGGTAAGCAAATTACTTCCCTTTCACTATGTAATTCTCCAAAATACAAAGCTACTACCAAATATTGGCCTTCAAGAAGGATTCAAAACTCCTCCTAATTGTATTTACTTTCTTACAATCCTCAACAATGAAGAACTCACTCTCAATGAACAAAACAAGAAATAACTCCAACTCCTCTTTGCTCACACTTGAATTCACTCAAAATCACTTGTTAGAATGAAGAATTAAACTTGTATTTATAGTTACATTGCACATAGATGGAGGGAAAGGTGAAACAAATCAATCTTGGAATCCAAATGTTTGCAACTGATAAATATCATGTTTTGGCATCGTTGGGGATAGGACCTGGAGACCACATAGTGGCAGTTGCGTAATTGTTAGGATAGTAAAAACGCAATCGCCGATCCCCGTAGGGAAACGGTTGTGCTACAATCACACTTGTAGTGGTTATGTAACCGTTAGGGCGGTTAGATCACCATATCCTAAAATCTCTAGAAACAGAAACAACGATGGCCTTCTGATTTCATTCAAAGGTGTCCGAGATCACCATCAGCTTGACTAGACCATCTCCATAACTAAGAATACGGCGAGAATATGCACTACAAGTGTCGGACAAGGGAATACATAGAATTGGCTATTTCAAATCCATTTTTGATCATTAAGGAGACTATAGCCTACTACAAGTATTGTGTTCCCTAAATGATTGACTAGGATACCTATGTATAGAATTATAATGAGCTATAACATGATAAATGACACATGAAGTTATAAATGTACTAATAATAAGATTAATGGCCATATGTTTTATGCTAAGACACGGTGATGAAGGAGATTCAAATGAAATTACTTAAATTAAAGCCATTTGATTATTGTAAATGAAATTAATGCATTGATGTAGTATGAAAGATATATCCACAAAGATGTGGAACCAAAAACATTTGAGACTCATGTCACATTATGTAAGGGAAGAAACCACCGATAATATAAGATCAATGGTAGCAAGCCAATTGTAAGGGGAAGATAACATGCCCAATGCATGTATGAGGATCAACAATGACATCTTTCTTAGTTTTCCCAAGAAAGTGTAGTAATGTAAAAGTACACATATTACGATGAGTAGTGTTATAAACCCAAATGTTGTCTATAGGATGCCAATTGATCAAAGTAAGAATGTAGAGTGTATTAGAAACAAACTGACGTTCCATATCAATACTATAAAAATAAATAACCTTCGAGGGGTCCATGGTGAAAATAGTTTCAACCACAATGTTAAACATGTTATCATAAGATGGTGGAGGTATGATAACACAACAAACATTGTGGAGCTCCAGGGTAGATTTAACAACATCGTGTTCTAACAGTGGGTCACTAAAGATTTTAAGTTTTACAGTATCATTATAAGGCTCAGGTAGAGGTGTAGTCTCATATTTGATAGTACCAACATAAATTAGATCTTCTAGAACATGACGAAGCTTAAAAAAATATTAGTGGAGTGATCAATATATTTGTGGTAGTCACAAGGAACATTAACATCAAATCCCTCACCATGAGGTGCCCTTAATCAACCTCAAGCGGTGTGTTTACGCCCTAATTAAATATATGTTATGAAAATATACAACAATAAGGAGGATGTAAAGGATTGCAATAAGTGTACTATTACGATCTAATTAACTTCCAACATCAATTATTTACAATTAAAATAATGTATTCAAACTTGAAATGACTTAAACAATTGATAAAAATAAGTACTTCTTCAAATTCACAGTGGATAGATAAACTTAGCTATTTAAGGCAGGAAAAGAGAATTTGGATATACAAAATGATGAAACAAACGATATGGAAGTGTGAATTCTGCAATGTAAGTTCTTGAACCGGAAACTAAGTAGGGAAGGACCATATAGCTATCGTATAGTTTAGAGTGAAACTATATGGTTAGGACATGGGGTTGTAATGTTTCGATCATTTGATAGTTTGGATATGTAACTTTCTATGTACTTCACTTGTTTGGAAATGATCTTCGCTATATGTTGCTCTTGCTTACACAACTTTGAGAGTACATGTAATAACCTCGTAACAAACTATAAACCCTATGAACCTAGAAAACCCTTCATCAAATAATTGGCAAACCAAAAGAAGAAGACATGTGTGTGTGGTGGGGCTAGACTACCCTTGGTGGTCATACTACTAGTTGTTGAAGCAATCTAAGAGGTACACTACATTTGCCCATTGCGGTATCAAGCCTCATGTAGTTCACCTAGGTGTTTTTATAAGTGTTTGTAGAGCCAACCAACCCCCTAAAAGTGCCCTCATGTCTCTTACACCAATATAATGGGATAACTCCATAGTACAAAATGTACCCAACACAATAATAATGATATTTGGTATGCTTCGGCTATGTAACCAAACCCCTTTTTATCAAAACCCTTGTGCAATGCTTGGAATGACATTGCTCTTACTAAGACATGACTTTATGATTTTTTTATGCTTAGAAATGGATAAAGCTAGACTTTTGACATAGTTGAGTGCTTCAAACTTATAATAGGAACTACTTTAGATGATGCAAAGTTTATTTGGGAAGATTTAGGAACCTTTTGAGTGATTTTGGAGAGATATTTGTAATTGTAGATTATAAGAATTCCAAGTGAGTCATAAAGTGACAATGACTTTCTTATATAGCCTTTCGTAGGTGAAATATTCTAATAAGGCCAACACTAGGAAGATGAAATGACCCAAAAAGGATTTGAAATTGAAATAAAATTCGGTGAACGTGAAGGGGCAGGACTATACAGTTGGCCAAGAGCAAATTCCACATCTCGACTCTTTCATACATTTTTGAACTGAAGAAAGAAATACGAAATTAAAAGTCGTGTCATGAATATCAAATGTTTTATGTTACTTTGATTAAATAATATTCTCATAATTAATGACATAATAGAGTGTAAAGATAAACAAGTTACAGAATTGCTAAAGAGATGAGGATATTGGGTTATGAAGGTGAGCATTTGTCGTAGCAAGGAACATGGTAAAAATTGGCATTGCACAAGGACACATTACCAAAAGTTTGTGTCTACGGGCGGAGGGAGAGATACACGGTTACACTCAAATAATTGTTGAAGCATGTTCTATGGAGTACAAGGTAAATGAGTAAATGGTCTTCTAGACAATTGTAAATTTATCTTTGTAGGTTGAGACACAACATTGAATTTGGTTTTAACTCTAGGTTTAACATCAAAATCCTTTCTCTTAAAAGTAGCCTTGGATTGAAATTTGTGATTAGAGGTACTAGGGAATGTGCAACATATTTAAACTTTTCATGTTGAGGAGCTTCGCTTCATGCTCTTTCAAAGTATGACAAAGATGATTGAATGAAAACATCTTTTCAAAAATAACCACTTCTTGTAAAGGAATCGGGATAATTTGAGTGAAAATATCTTGCAATTTAGTATCGGCCAACATATTGTTCATCTTGGAAGGTGTAGTCTTGTATCACATAACGTAATCGTTGATAGACTCATTGGAATCTTGTCTCATTTTATCCATTTGAGCATAAGATACTTTGTCATGAATGTTGATAGAAAATTGTGTGATAAATTTATCGGCCAAAGGAGCGACTATCCTTACAGAATGCATGGGTGGGTCATAAAACCATTGCAAGGAAAAATCTTCGAGACTTTGAGGAAAAGCTTAGTAAACAATGTATCATTTGAGGAGAAGTCCAAAAAAACAACATGAAATGTATGGAGGTGCTCTTTAAGATCATCCTTACCATCATAGGTAGGCAACTTAGGAGCAACAAAGGCAATAGGTAAAGGATATGAAGCCACTTCATGTGCAATTGGGTTATGAAGCAATTGAGTAGAATCCACAGTATGAGAAGAAGTAGATGCGCATTATTGGAGTTGTAATATTTGAGCTTCCAAAGTATAAACAAGGAATTCTAGAGCTCATGTGCTATACGAAGAAACATGTGAAGCATTATGATTGTAGGTATAATAGTGGTCATAGGCACGAACATGATAAATCTACAAAGTGGAGGGCTAGATGCCCTCAAGGAAATATGTATTTTCAAGTATAGGAATGGTTGATGCGGGCATAATATGATGATGGAGGAGGGGATCCAAAAGGGACCGCTCATTAGAGTCTTGATCATGAGTAAATTTAACAACAAACAAAATGCAGATGAGAGGCTCAATGTGATAGGGGTTTTCATAGAATTGTGCATGAAAATTAGATACGATTTAAACATGTGCCTAGTCTATATTATCATGTGTCATTAAGATTTGTTATCCAAATAACTCTCATAGTTATTTGGATAACTTATATTTTATTATGACTCTGATGTTTCACTTTTCAGGTTGTGCACACTCAAGCTTGACCTCTGCATTTTTCTATCTCCTTCCATTTCCCCTTTGCGCCTTCCCTCTGCACATCTACTCTCTTTCCAACCTTGTTGTGCATTCCTTACACGCACCTCTACATATTTGTCTTCCAAATGGCTAAGTCCAAGTGGCATTCCTCTTGCACGCTTGCATACACTAAACTCCCACGTGCCCATTTTCTTCCCTCTTCACAATTGGATGCTCACACCCTACTTCCATACCTACCTTTTGTAAGTATGCCTTCTTTCCTGCTGCGTGCATTGTGTTTGCATGGATTTCCTTTACGCACACACCTTTGTGCCTCTCACTTTTGCACCTTGCAACTTCTGCACTAGTCATTGTGCCACATCATCTGTCATACTTGATTGTGCTACATGTAACCTATTAAAGTGCACAAATAGGGCACCAAATCTAGACAACCAACTAGTGCATGCCATGTGGCAGAAAAGACAACAAATGAATAGTGGCCAATTTCCTCAATCAATCAACGCACGCCACATGTCATTGTGTGTTAGAGTGACATGTAGACTTTTGACAACCATAATTTCTGCTGCAAAGATTGCTCAAATTGGCACATGCTTTAGGCTTGTCGAGAGTTGTTGACACAAGCTACATGTTGGACTATTCAAATTCAAATATAGGTGGGATTTGGTAGGTGAAAAATAGGGAAACATCTTTCGATCATCAATGCACACATCTAATCGACCTCAACCACTAGATTTCAATAAGATCTTGCTTTCTTCCTTCTTCCACACACCAAACAGACATGGGGAAGTGCATTCGATAACCTTGCAAGTGGATTTGTAGGCATTTATCCCTTGTTGTTGGTGGTTGTAGATTTAAATATGATTTTCCCTCCTTTTCTCCTTCTTTTCTCTCTCTTCTTCTATAAATAACATAATTATGCTTTGTAAAAAGGATCCTCTCTGTTGTAACGATACCATGCCAAAATGGTGGCCGACTTCCCATGGGTTTCAGACCTTGGCATAGTCTATGCAATGTACTCTCACCTCACGCCGTGAATGTAAATGAGTGTGCATCCCTTAAGCAATAAAATCATGTTTTGTGGAACTCTTGTCTTCCCTTTCTCGTTTTCATTACATCTCACCTCTTTGTTTGTGTTTTTTGGCATGTTATGTGTATTCCCGCTTGTAGTCCCCACATTCATGTGTTGTGCACACTTGGGAGGCTAAATCGTGTATTGATTTGTGGCATGTGTTCCATCTACCCTCTTCTCCCACGCTCGGTCTATTTCCTTTACCCCTCATGGAGAGTGATCAACCCTTTCCTTGGCGCTATCGCCTTCCTTAGCTTAATATTTCCCTTTCTACACATCCTTCTATCCTTGGTCCCTTGGCATGTTTAGTCTAGGATTTGCTTTCAATATTAGGAGTAACAGTAGCGTTAGAGGTAGGTAGAGGAACCGACCTTCTCCGGAGATCCATCCCAAATATGCAAGGTCCCACAACTTGGGGATGGTTCCATTATTGTCTTAAATAACTCGACTCTCCTAGATCCGAGACACGGGTGCAAGTTTGACAACCAACAGTTTCTGGCACACCCGGTGGGACAAGAGTGAAGATCTTTACATCTTCATCTCAGCAAGTTTGATGTGTTTTGCTGAGATCCAGCCTTTGGAGGCATATTTCAACACATATGATGACTCCACTGATCCAAACACACCCATTATTTCATTCGCAGACTAGTCTCCCCTCCTTTCATTCATTTCTCCTTTTTCCATTGTTCCACCTTCTTCTTTTGAAGTTGTGCAATCATGACTTCTTTCCCTTCATGGAATTCCCATTTACAATAGCAGATTTATTTTCCTCCATCACCAAAATTTCAAAATCCTCCTCCAAATCAATTTTATAAGCCCCATTATCCTGAAAATGCATATAACCCACTTTTTCTAACCATGATGTTTATGAAGAACAAGTTTATGCAGATGATGGCAAAAATTCCATGGTAGATGCTGATTTTGAGAGGGAGGTGTAAAAGATGGAGATGGACATGATGCAACTAAGGATAAAAAGTTCATTAACATAACTAGAGTTGGCTTTAGGTCCCTTATCCATGGGTTAGCCTTGTTCCAGGTTGGTTTAGTAGCAATGTGGTTACATTTTCTCATTGAGATGTTGCCCCAGTTATACATTGGGTGGAGTTAATGGAGGCTTATAAAGCTAGCATGTGACAATCCCCTCAATGGGGCAACCCTATGCTACCATCTTACAACTCTTTCATTCCTCTGCGCCAACTTACACCATCTTAGCCTATTGCCCATGTTCTTAGCTTTTTGCATTGTTCCCATTGAGATTTCCATTCTTTCACCTTCTTCCCTTCATTTCTCTACCATAATCCCTCCCACACGCACTTTTACTCCTCTTGCATGCACGCGTTCTATGCCCATCCTCCCATTTCCTTCCAAGTCCCCTCTATCTAACTATACCATAAATGAATAACTCCTGTTAACGCACCTTTCGCAACTAACGTCATCATGTTTGATGATTGCAAAACAATTAAAGAATGACATGACTCATGCGACTCCAACTGGGAAGAGGAAATCATACGGGTGCCCATTCTAGAAGAAAATAAATTAGTCTCGAGGAGGAGGAGAGTTGCTTATAGAGGAAGAACCACGCACGCCTCAATCTCACACGCCCCAGCCTATAAGCGCTCCCTTTTAGAAGGAGAGTCTGCAAGAAAATCCCATATGTGGGATTAAGCTTCAAAGCATTGGGTAAATCACAAGGATCAAGTCGTGCCTGATCCAATATTTGGCTAGTCTAGAGCCAAAGATAGAGTTGTCACCCATCATGTTCGCTTCAGAACATGAGGTTGAGCTTCAACGCACTTTTGAAAGGTTAGCAATAACTCCTCTAGGATCCAAGTGCAAAACAACTTTAAAAGGTATATATTCTATTTGTTGATACTTTGAGGAGGGTGAAACACCATCTGCAAGTCATTTTTTCACTCTTGTTTTTGACCATGTTTAGCGCCAAATCAATTACATGGTCACAATTTGTGAGGAAGGGAAGCTACTTCTCCTTGCTTGTTGTAGGTTTTACTTGAGCGCCCTCTGCCTCTTGGTTAGTTTAGGTTAGAATAGGTTTGTTTTTAGTAACACAAGTGCTTGTACACTCTGCATGTTCCCTTTGGGACATGTATGATTTTCAGCTTTTGTACATAGTGTTGTGCTTCTATTTCGATGTGCTCCCTCTGGTGCCTTTCCTTTCTGTTATGCCCACGTGCCCATTTTGTTGCTTCTTGGGATGATAGTTCAATTTTAGCGAGGAGGCGGTTCTAACGGTCGGTGCATATCTTTCACTCTCATCAATCCAATTAAGAATATTTTCATATGAGAGCAACAATTCAGTTCAGAGTTCAGATAGAGCTTCAAGTGACTCCAGGTATTCTTCAAGTTGCAGATCAGATCTTCAAGTTTAGGGCTTGACTCCATGCCCAATGGATGCTTCTAAGGTTATTGGTCTCTTCATCTAGCAGGCAAATGGCCTCGAAAGTCACCAAAATTGTTATCTAAATAACATTCCTAGTTATTTGGATAACTTATATTTTATTGTAACTCTAATGTTTCACTTTTTAGGATGCGTGCACTCAATCTTGAAGTCTACATTCTGCTATCTCCTTCCATTTCCCCTTTGTGCCTTCCCTTTATACACCTACTCTCTTTCCTACCTTGTCACGCATTCCTTACGCGCACCTCTACAGACTTGTCTTCCAAAATGGCCAAGTCCCTGGCATTCCTCTTGTGCACTTGTATACACTAAACTCCTGCACACCCCATTTTCTTCCTGTCTTCGTAGTTGGATGCTCATGCCATGCTTCCATACTTGTGTTACGTTTGTGTGCCTTCCTTCCTTCACGTGCACCTGCACCTTTGCACGCTCACGCCAAGCGCTCTTCGTCTTGCTGCCCGATCCACTTATGCCACGTCATTTGTCGAGACTTGAGTGTGCACACACAACTATCAAAGCACCAACATGGTACCAAATATGGACAACCAATTAGCGCATGACACGTGGCAAAAAAAAAACAAAATAGATTAATAGTTGGCTAATTTCCTCATTCAATCGGTAGCGCGTTATGTGCCATTGCGTGTCAAAGCGACCTGTAGACTTCTGACAACCATAACTTTTGTTGCAGGTGCTCGAGATCGGTGCATGCTTGGGCTTAAAGAGAGCTATTAACATAAGCTACACGTTGGACTATTCAAATTCAAATCTAGGTGGGATTTGGTAGGTGGAAAATAAGGAAACATATTTTTGATCATCAATGCACACATCTAATCAACCTCAACCACCAAATTTCAATCAGATCTTGCTTTCTTCCTTCTTCCACACGCCAAACAGACATGGGGAAGTGCATCTGATAGCCTTGCAGGTGGATTTGCAGGCATTTATCACTTGTTGTTGGTGGTTACATATTTGAATCTGAGTTTCCCTCCTTTTCTCCTTCTTTTCTCTCCTTCTTCTATAAATAGCAGAGTTCTGCTTTGTAAAAAGGATCCCTCTTTGTTGTAATGGCACCATGCCAAAATGGTGGTCAACTTCCCACAAGTTTTAGACCTTGGTATGGTCTTTGTAATGTATTCTCACCTCCTACGCCATGAATGTAAATGATTATGCATACCTTAAGCAATAAAATCATGTTTTGTGGAACTATTGTCTTCCCTTTCTCGTTTTCATTGCATCTTAGCTCTTTGTTTACATTTTCTGGCATGTTATGTGTATTCCCACTTGCAGTCCCCACGTTTATGTGTTGTGCGTTGGGAGGCCGAATCCAGCGTATTGATATGTGGCGTGCACCATCTCCCCTCTTCTCCCGCACGCCAGCCTATTTCCTTCGCCACTCATGGAGAGTGATCAATACTTTCCCTAAGACTATCGCTTTCCTTAGCTTAAGATTTCCCCTTTCTGCACATCCTTCTATCCCTGGTCCCTTGGCATGTTTAGTATAGGATTTGCTTTTAGCATTAGGAGTAGCAGTAGCGTTAGAGGTAAGTAGAGGAACTGACCTTCTCCAGAGATCCATCCCAAGCGTGCAAGGTCCCATAACTTGGGGACGGTTCCATTGTTGTCTCAAATGACTCGACCCTCCCAAATCGAGATGCGGGTGCAAGTTTGACAACCGACAAAATCATCAAAGAAAAGAGTGTTCATTGGTGATTTCTACTTTATTAAGAGGGTTTATGGATAGTATAATTTAAAACAAAAGGAACCCCAAACACATGGGGTGGAGAAGAGGCCATAATGGCATATTGATTATGGGTAGGAGGAGAAAACTCAATGTATTTAATATGGTGTTGATTGCTACGCCAAAAGGGTATACAAAAAAAACTAAAACCAATGACGCCCTAAGGATGTTAGGGTTTGAGCACTAAATTCAATTCAAGAGTCGTGTTCACTAAATGTTTACACCCTAATTTAATATGTGTTATGGAAATACACAACAATATAGGAGGATGTAATGGTTTACAACATGTAGACTATTATGATCTAATTAACTTCTAACATCAATTATACACAATCAAAATAATGCACTCAAACTTGAAATGATTCAACCAATTGATAAATGATAAGTACTTACTCAAATACATAAGAGGAGATATAAACTTAGCTATTTAAGGTGGGACATAGAGGATATGAATGCACAGAGTAGTGAAACACAATGATCTGGAACTGTTGATTCTACATTAGAAGTTTTGTAACTCAAAATCCAATAGGTACAAGACCGCACAAATTTTGTATGGGTTGGATATAATTTGTATGATCGACCTAAAGATGTGCGGTTTTAGACCCTTTAATAACTGGATATGTTACTTTACTGTGTGCTTCACTTTTTTGAAAATGATCTCCGAGTGTACATCACTCTTGTTCACACAACTTCATGATAACTGTGATAACATGCAACAAAGTAGAAACCCTAACAACATGTAGAACCCTTCTTTAAAGCATCAACAAACCCAAAAGGAAAAACATATGTGTGTGGTGAGGTTGGACTACCCTTGGCAGTCAGATTTGTTAGTTGTCAAGCCAATCCAAGTGCTACACTACATGCCCCCATTGTGACATCAAGTCTCATGCAGCTCTTTAAGGTGCTCATGTAAGTGTGTATAGCTAATACAATCTCTTAGGGATGCGATCACCTCTCTTAACACTGAGATAAGAAGAAAAATATGTAGTATAAAATGTACCCAACATGGTATTAGTGAGACATGGTTTGCCTCAGCTATATGACTTAACCCTTTTTTGATTGAAACCCTTGTGCAATGCTTGGAGCGACTTTGCTTTTGCAACATGACTCTATGATCTTTGCATGCTTGGAAATGGATGAAGCTAGACTCTTTGACTTGGTTGAGTGTTTCATACTTGTAGTAGGGATTGCTTTAGATGATGTGCAACTAATTTGGGAAGATTTAGGAACCCTTTGAGTGCTTTTGGAGAGATATTTGCAATAGTAACTTGTAAGAATGTTAGGTGAGTTATAAAGTGATAATGATTTGCTCATATAGCTTTTCATAGGTGAAATGTTATCATAAGAATGACCCTAGGAAGATGAAGTAACCCAAAGAATGATTGGAAATTGAAATCAAAGACGATTATTGTGAGGGGGTAGGACTGTACATGTCGATCAAGACTAGATCTTATATCCCAACCCTTCCATACATTTTTGAACCGGATAAATGAATAACAAAACTCAAAATTGTGTTGTGAATATCGGAGGTTTAATACTACCTTGATTAAATAATACTCTAAAAAAAAAAGACATAGTAGAGTGTAAAGATAAACAAGTTGTAGAAGAGTTAAAGAGATGAGGAGATTGGATTCTAAATGTGAGTATTTGCCTTAGCGAGGAACATAGTCAAACTTAGCGATACATAAGGAGAAGTTACCAATTTTTAGTGTTTATAATTTCTTTGCGGTTCTATTATAGAATCTTCTTAAAATATAATAATGATATTTGTTGATTGTAACGTCCATGTTGCTAAAATCAACTACCTTTCATATCATTAAATATATACACCATTAAAAATAACATTTAATGAATTGATGATATATCATTAGATATATATGCCATTAAAAAATAACATTCAATGAATTGATGGTTAATGCATTATATTTTTTGATAAATATAGAAGATAGAAACCACAACTATATCAATGAAATCCATGTCTTTGACTGAGAAACAAGAAAATAATGAGAGTAGTACTAGGTCTCGTGTTGAACCCTTGATGATAACATTGCTTTATCAATGACAAAGTCGACAAAAACATAATAGTCATGTAAACCTTGTAAGATATAAAAAATATGTTTATATTACTATAAAATAACATTTAAAGAATCAATAATTACTGCATTTACTTTCGATAAATTCCTTACAATATTTATGAGAATACCCATACACTTGGTCCTCTCTCATCTTTTTGACCACTCCCTCATATTGCAAAGCCCCATAATGCCAAAATTTTGAAAATAATTGGCATATGATTATATACATAACAATGCTTCAAATGTAATGAGTGTTAAGAATGTAGAATGTTCAAGAGGCAATGTTAAGTACAAATCCACATGTAAAATTGTTGCTATTGATATATGTTGTTGCTTATGCAAGCATGTAAATTGACCTAAGATAATGGTCTATAAACATGGTGCAAAACCACCCGACTTGCCTTGTTTTGTGGTTATCAAATTCAACTTCTAAATTGACTATGCATGGGATGTCATGCAAATGAACTCCGCTAAAATTGCCACGAGTTCTAACTATCCACAAAACACAAGGTCGACATTGTAAAAATAACTATTGACATTGCAAGTATTGATCGATAAGGGCTTGCTTTCTGAGATATCTCCAAGGTAAGTTGCATCAATGATCTATGCACTACACCCCTTTCTTCTTCAAACAATTGACAAAAATGGCACATGGTTCATATGTCTTTTCTTATAAGAAAGAAGAGTTTTGCTACGTTCCCCCAACATTTCTTCAACGCTTTCTTCACCATCTCTTGCTCCTGCAATGTTTCAGTCCTTCAACTTTAACTTCTTCGACACATCCCTATCACCGGTTCCATTGCACTCCTCACATGCGATTGCTAGTTATATCCCTATGATTGGTTCAACTCCATTTCCTACTCAAAATAGGAGCGAGTCCCATTTCATGGAACCCAACCTATGAACGCCTCTCGGGATAAATATAATTCTTAAAAAAACAAACTTGAAAGGAAACAAATCACAGAGAGGGAGATCTGACGTGGGCCACAAGCAAAATAAATAAAAAGAAACCCCACTTGATAGAAACCCCGAAGCAATGAAAGCCATGAAAACTCAAAAGCACGAGGAAAAGCAGAAAAACCGTGGATGACAGTATATAAAATTTTGGATTAAGACACAAAAATTCTCCATTGTTATTTCCTGCAACTGCACAAACATAAGTTACCCAATCCTATACAATCCCGCTTCTTCCTTCGATCATCACTCTTCAAATCCATTGCCAACAAAAATGTGAGGATTTTACAAGGGTTTAATCAAAACCCCAACGCACAAACTGAGAGATTCCTTTGTACCCACAAACATTGAAAGTCTTTCAAGGTTGGTGATCATTATTTATTTCGATCTCTATAGTTTTTATTTACTTCTATTTATTCTTCTACAGATTTCTGTTTTGAATTTTATCTTCAGCTTATGTAATGGGTTTCGATTTTGGCCGACTCTGAATTAGGGTATCTAAAAATGTGGTTATAATTAAAAAGTGAAAACGGGGAATTTTCGTCACTGTGTTAAAAATTATCTTGAAATGCTTATTTGGCTATGGCCTGCTGAGCTTGCCTGCTAAACAAGTAGGTCATCATATTAAGGCTGTACTTGAGTATCAGAAATGGGCTCTAGATTGTATAGATTTGAAAAGTCCTTAAAGCACTGGGTTATAGATGGTATATACGAGGGGTGTTCTTAAAACATTGTATCACTTTTTATTTTGTACACACACAAGAGAATCTTATGGCTGTTGTTGTAACATTTGTATTTCTGTGACATTTTTTTTTGTGCATCTGTATCATTTGCTTTGCAACGTGGATCATACTCAGTCAATCACATTCATATTCATAGTCACATTCCTGTTTTATTCCCGAGGGTGTTCATGAGGTCCAAACCTAAATGGTAAAGAATTTCAATAACATATACAAGTTGACCTAAAAATGGCCGCAGACCTTTTTACTTTGATATTCATAGTCATGTTCATATTTATAATACAGGCATGTGAATTTCTTAAAACACTTCACAACTCTCTAATTCTTTTGATTAGAGTTCATATTTATAATACAGGCATGTGAATTTCTTAAAACACTTCACAACTCTCTAATTCTTTTGATTAGATATTGGGGTTCTAAAAATACACTGCTCTAGTATCAACATGAGAGTTTCTCAAAGCATTGCACAACTCTTTTTTTTGTTGTATTATTGAGAATTTTAGACAAAGCAATTTTGTAGATCAGAGGAGAATTTCTATTGTGCATCTATAATGTTGTGTGGATCACAGCTAAGCTCCCGGAGTTTTTTTTTTGTGCATTTATTTTGTTTTGCCTTGCCTCATATGACATAAATCCTACAGTATCATTGATATTCAGATACATGCGTATGGGATGTTCTTCAAGCATATAATTACTCTCTTTTTTTTTATAGACATAGGAGAACCTTAAAGCATATGGGTGTAGATAGTATGGATATGAGAGCTTCCCATTACATTTTATAGCTTTCTATCTCTTTTGTATTATTAAAACTTTGAGAATGGAAGCAATTTAGAAGAACAAAAGATTATTTTTGTGCATCTGCAATGTTTGCATTGTTTCATAGATCTTACAGGGTGCTTCATATTTGTCTTTATATTTGCTTATATATATATTTAATTCAGTTATGAAAAATAGGGAAGAGCTCTGGGGGTTTTGAATATGATAGCTAGTGAGCAAGACGATGAAGAGTTTGAGATGCTTTTGGGTGAAATTTCCCGAGCAACATCTGTGCCTCCGCATGGGCAGAGACCCAAAAATGACTGCAAACCTTTTTACCTTTAATATCATATACAATAACAATAACATATACATAAATGGTAAAGAATTTCAATAACCTATACAAGGTGACCCAAAAATGACCACAAACCTTTTTATCTTTAATATTTATAGTCATGTTCATATTTATAATACAGGCATGTGAATTTCATAAAACACTTCACAACTCTCTATTTCTTTTGACTAGATATTGGGAACTAAAAACACACTGCTCTAGTATCAATATGAGAGTTTCTCAAAGCATTGCACAACTCTTTTTTTGTTGTATTATTGAGAATTTTAGACAAAGCAATTTTGTAGATCAGAGGAGAATTTCTATTGTGCATCTACAATGTTGTGTAGATCACAGCTAAGCTCCCAGAGTTTTTTTGTGCATTTATTTTGTTTTGCCATGCCTCATAAATCCTACAGTATCATTGATATTCAGATACATGGGTATGGGATGTTCTTCAAGCATAGAATTACTCTTTCTTTTATAGACATAGGAGAGCCTTGAAGCATGTGGGTGTAGATAGTATGGAAATGAGAGCTTCCCTTTACATTGTATAGCTCTCTATCTCTTTTGTATTATTAAAACTTTGAGAATGGAAGCAATTTAGAAGAAAAAAAGATTATTTTTGTGCATCTGTAATGTTTGCATTGTTTCATAGATCTTACAGGGTACTTCATATTTGTTTTTATATTTGCATGTATATATATATTTAATGCAGTTCGGAAAAATAGGGAAGAGCTCTGGGGGTTTGAATATCATAGTTAGTGAGCAAGACGACGAAGAGTTTGAGATGCTTTTGGGTGAAATTTCCTGAGCAACATCTGCGCCTCCGCATGGGCAGAGACCCAAAAATGACCGCAAACCTTTTTACCTTTAATATTCATAGTCATATACAATAACAATAACATATACATAAATGGTAAAGAATTTCAATAACCTATACAAGGTGACCCAAAAATGACTGCAAACCTTTTTACCTTTAATATTCATAGTCATGTTCATATTTATAATACAGGCATGTGAATTTCTTAAAACACTTCACAACTCTCTATTTCTTTTGATTAGATATTCGGGTACTAAAAACACACTGCTCTAGTATCAATATGAGAGTTTCTTAAAGCATTGCACAACTCTTTTTTTTGTTGTATTATTGAGAATTTTAGACAGAGCAATTTTGTAGATCGTAGGAGAATTTCTATTGTGCATCTACAATGTTGTGTAGATCACAGCTAAGCTCCCAGAGTTTTTTTGTGCATTTTTTTGTTTTGTATTGCCGTGCCTCGTAAATCCTATAGTATCATTGATATTCGAGATACATGGGTATGGGATGTTCTTCAACCATAGAATTACTCTCTTTTTTTCTAGGTAGCCGGTATGTGGGTACGGTTCGGGTATGGGTACGGGGATCCGGACGTCGGTACGGCAATTTTTTTGGAGGCCCTGCAATACGGCACTTGGGTAAGGCAGTACAATATACATATAAAATATTAAAAATATTTTGAAAAGTAACAAGATAAGCAAAATTCCAGCCTTACACATGCATAGATTAAACAAATCTGAAATATACATAGGTGAAATAGCGACAAAAGTTAAAACATATTGATAATTCATTGTTCGAACTTATAACCAGTACATTGTTCAAATCAAAATGTTACAATGTATTATCATTATCTGACATTGTAAACACAAAAATGAAGAATCAAGATACATCAACATTCTAATTTGTAATAGACTAATAGTCTAATGGCTCTGCATCTTCTCCAATGTCTTCAACGAGAGCATCACTACCATCATGTGGTTCATTGGAACCACAAGCCCCAGGAGTACAACCAGAACTATCAGCAATGCCGCTCCCGCTAGCCCCACTTTGCAGCTCACGCAAAGTACTATCTAGGTCCGGGTCTAGCAATGAAAGTTGGGCAATGGGAACATCCAAGTTTGGAGTCTCTGGGTCTATATCCCAACACTTTGTTGGCCCTTTCCTGTACTCATCCTTCTTATGTGATAGAAGGCGCAGGTTAGAATGCACAAAGACCAAATCCTCCGCCTTTTTTGCTCCCAACTTGTTGCGGTTAACCGAGTGGATAAATGAATATGTACCCCAATTCCTCTCAGCTGAAGAAGAACTCGCAACCTATTGAGGCAAGCCGCAAAGTCAATGCAAAATTAAAATTTTAAACTTATAAATATAAAGTAAAAAAGAAAGAGTTAAGAAATTAAAAAAATTAAAATCTTACTTGTGATAAAACTTTTATTGCAAGTGGCATGAGGTAGGGGTATGCTTGTCCATGGAGGTACCACCACGAATAAGCATCCATTCTGTATTTGTCACGAAGAGCGCTAATGGAGTGATCCCTGGAGGATATGAAATTCACAAACTCGCCTCTAACCATGTCTTCTACTTCTGGATCTGGGAAGATTCTAGAAAATGCTGCCTTATACCCCTCACTAACTTCAACATCCCTATATGGTGGGACCCTCCTAGGCAAAGAAAGGATCTCTGCGATTATAGTATTTTGGAGTCAAGGCAAAAGCAAGAAGATGCAATGGAGTAGTCATTTTGTTCCACCTTTCAATGAGATGTGAGTGGACTTCCTTGAAGAAGGTCTCTGTAGGATCTTGCTCTTTGGCATTTATGATGGTCTTAATTGACTCAATCATTGAGTCAATTCCATCATAAATCTCACCCATGCATGGATGATCCATATCAACAAATCTCAACATACTCACGATGGGCTCAGTAAAACTAAGCAAGTAATCCACACGATCCCACCATGTTTCATCCAGGATCAACAATTTCACATTTCTAGCCCTCTCACTGTTTGCTTGCCTCCATATACTCCAAAGGTCACTGATAACCATGCCACTCAATGCCTCTCGCACCTTCACAAGCCGTCTCAAGACGAGCGTGTGCGAGGCAAATCGAGTCTCAACAACCTAATAAGAAATCAAAAGAAATAAAATTAAGACAAGTAAACTTAAAACATTCAAAATTCTACAAATTACAAACTTATAAAATTAATTTAATGAATTTTAAAAACTAATAATTATTTTTAAAAATAAAAAAAAAGAATGTTACGGGTTACCTTCAATAGCTGCAATGTTGAGAATTTACGAAAGATCGCTTGGGACATGTGGTGGTTGCTGACAAACATTTGAATTTCATTTGCCTCCTCATATACTTGTTTGATCCAAGCAATTTTTGTGCCCAATTTTTGTAACATTAAGTTGAGGGAATGAACCGCACAAGGTGTCCAAATATGTGTCCATACTGCCTCGACCAACAACCCTGCAGCTCTACAATTTTTTGCATTGTCCGTTATAACTTGGACAACATTTTGAGGCCCCACCGCCTCAATAGATTCTATGAGGATGTTGGCAATGAATTGGGCATCCTTCACCTGCCCCTCACAATCAATAGCCACAGAAACATTGCCCCTTTAGGACACACGGCAACCACATTGATCAATGGCCTATTTGTTTGTATCTTTCCATCCATTAGAAACGATGGACACTCTGTTTCGAGCCATTGACTCTTGATGGGTAACAATGAGTCTTCAACTTTTTTTCTTTCTTTTGACAATAAGGTGGTGCGCACCTTTTCATACCCTGGGCTAATGTACCCTTGAGGGGCTTCATTAATACATCTCACCATATCTTGCCAGTATGGTGATCTAACAACATTAAATGGGACACCACATGCATAAATAAAGCGTCCAACACTTTGGTTAGCTATGTCCCTGCTTTCATTCTGGAATGCCCTTTCCAATGGGCCTACATCTTTTGTTCTTTTGCGAGAAAGAGGTGAATCCTCTTCCCCTCCAGTTGCAATAGGTGTAGACAAAAATGGGTGATCTGGGGCCACAACATCAACAGAAGGAGAAACAGGTGGCTTGCTAATGGTATGTGATCTTCCTTTTCTTGCCATAGGATGATTGGATTTTAATGCCATTGTTGCATCTGCTTCCTCTTGCTCTTTGATGTATGCAAGGGTCTTTGCACGTGGCAACCCCTTTCCATCCAACCCTCCACATGTTCTGATTCCGTGGCCAATAGCCCCACACAAATGGGCTTTCACCCGACTGTAGGAGCTCTTAAATTGCATATTACATTGTGAGCAAACCCAAACAAAACCCCCTCCACCTGGTAATTGTTCTAGTTGTTTGACATGCCTCCAAAGGGGGAGGATGGATCATTTTTGTGAAGGAGACCTTTACTACTTTGACCCACAGAACTAGAACTCGCAGCCATTTTAAGTTTTTAACTGCACAATGCATTTAAAAAAATGAAAACAAGTTTAGTCTTGAGAAAATGTTGGAAGTTTAAAATTTAAATTTAAATGAAATCAAATGTAGAAAAATGAAGCTTAAAAGTTAAAACAATAACAAAAAACAAACCAAAAAAACAACTAAAAAATAATAAAATATTAAATACAACTAACAAACTAAAACACTCTAAAAAAATCACAAAATACTTACCTCAATCCACCCAACACCAATAATACAAGCTCCTTGAACTCCTTGTCACTTGTTGCAAGCTCCTTCAACTATATGGCACTTGAAATCAACCCTAAGCAATTGAAAATAGTGGAAAAATTGAAGGTGAGAGTCAAATATGCAAATAAGAGGCAAGAATGAAAATGTGAGGTAAATGACTTGTTATTGTTGTTGTTATAGAGTTTGGGCGCACAAATTAGGGTTGAAAAGAATATTTTAATGTTTAGAAAGTCGGTTTGACCTTTGTTTTGACCAAAAACAAAAAAAAATTAAAAAACGCGTCAAAAAAGGGTCCGGTTCGGCGCGGGTTCGGCCAGGGTTCTCCCTGCAGGCCCCGGGTACGTCCACGAGGCGTACCGGCCGTACCCGGGCCTGCAGGGAGAACCCTGGCCGAACCCGCGCCGAACCGGACCCGGACCCCGTGCCCGCGCCGAACCGGACCCGAACCTGCCGCCCTTAGGGGCCGAACCGGCTACCTAGCTTTTTTTTGTATAGACATAGGAGAACCTTAAAGCATATGGGTGTAGATAGTATGGAAATTAGAGCTTCCTGTTACAGTTTATAGCTCTCTATCTCTTTTGTATTATTAAAACTTTGAGAATGGAAGCAATTTAGAAGAAAAAAAGACTATTTTTGTGCATCCGTAATGTTTTCATTGTTTCATGGATCTTACGGGGTGCTTCATATTTGGCTTTATATTTGCATATATAAATATTTAATGCAGTTAGGAAAAATAGGGAAGAGCTTTGGGGGGTTTTGAATATGATAGTTAGTGAGCAAGACGACGAAGAGTTTGAGATGCTTTTGGGTGGAATTTCCCGAGCAACATCTGCACCTTCGCATGGGCAGAGACCCAAAAAATGACCGGAAGCCTTTTTACCTTTAATATTCATAGTCATATACAATAACAATAACAGACACATAAATGGTAAAGAATTTCAATAGCCTATACAAGGTGACCCAAAAATGACTGCAAACCTTTTTACCTTTAATATTCATAGTCATATTCATATTTATAATACAGGCATGTGAATTTCATAAAACACTTCACAACTCTCTATTTCTTTTGATTAGATATTGGGGTACTAAAAACACACTGCTCTAGTATCAATATGAGAGTTTCTCAAAGCATTGCACAACTCTTTTTTTGTTGTATTATTGAGAATTTTAGACAAAGCAATTTTGTAGATCAGAGGAAAATTTTTATTGTGCATCTACAATGTTGTGTAGATCACAGCTAAGCTCCCAGAGTTTTTTTTGTGCATTTATTTTGTTTTGCCGTGCCTTATAAATCCTACAGTAGCATTGATATTCAGATACATCGGCATGGGATGTTCTTCAAGCATAGAATTACTCTCTTTTTTTATAGACATAGGAGAATCTTAAAGCATATGGGTGTAGATAGTATGGATATGAGAGCTTCCCATTACTTTTGATAGCTCTCCATTTCCTTTGTATTATTGAAACTTTGAGAATGGAAGCAATTTAGAAGAAAAAAAGATTATTTTTGTTCATATTTGCTTATATATATATTTAATGCAGGTAGGAAAAATAGGGAAGAGCTCTGGGGTGTTTTGAATATGATAGTTAGTGAGCAAGACGACGAAGAGTTTGAGATGCTGTTGGGTGAAATTCCCAAGCAACATCTGCGCCTCCATGGGCAGAGAGTAGAGTCTGCAAAAGGTGTAGATGGAGGAGAGTCTGCTTTGTCTGAGGACACATATGTTGTTGTATCTAGTTCTCTTTCATCATACTGCGGTGGTTCTGGCCCATCCTCATCAGACAGAAGGAATTCTAATCAGTCCCTGTTCGATAAAAGATCTCAGTTGAAAGGGGTTTTGGAGCAAGAGTCGGAGAGTGGGGGAACCATGTCAAGTCAGACAATCTTTGCTGACTTCTCTGGGGTCAAGTGTAGTTTTCTTGAAGACCAAGCTCTTTCAGATGCATTTTCTAATCTGAGTTTTAAGGAAAATGGAGATGAGGATGGTAAGCGAATTAAGCTAGAAGCTTTAGAAAATGGGGATGGAGGTGTTCTGGAGAACGCACTAGATCAAAGTTCTGTAGGAGAATATCCTGCTTTCAATGTCATGGGCACTACCTTACCGACACACTTGAATGTAGGCAGTGGCTCTTTAAGCCCTTCAGAAACTAAATCCTATGGGATACAAGGTACCTTCCTGTCAAATCACTTCAATGGGGACTTGCAATCTGCAGGGAACCAAATGTCGTACCCAAGAGAAGTTCGAAAATTGGAACTTTTGACACAGAATGTTCATGGACCAAACACCTACATGAATGGTTTGGGCTTGCCATTCAATAATAATTTTCCCGTGGGAACTCTTGATTTTCAGCAATCACATCCAATATATTCTGCAGCAGCGTCTCGTGCTGTTGGGATCCCTGGCTATCACGTTTTCCCAACTTCTTCGAAGTCAGAAGTAGAGACAGTGCCTTCTATTAGCAGTTTGCAGCAGCAACCTTACTTGGATCCTGCATTGGGAACATTTGTGCAGCCTCAGTCATGTAGACTTCCTGTTTCAGACCTTCACCAGCAGATGAATACAATGAACTTGACTTGGTACCATATGATGGAAGAAAAGCACCTTAGAATGCAGCAGGAGTTAATGATCTTGTAGCAGGCCCATGTTCATCCTGTAGCTGGCCTCCCTTATCAGATAGGGGCTACTTTCACTGGAGATGCTTCTAACAGAACCTTTAGACGAAATGATTTGCACTCCACTATTCCAAATGTTCACCTTGAATCACCTTTTAGAAGCTCCCAATTGCAAGGAGCAGTCTTCAATGAAAGGGACTGGGGTACAAATGTAGTACCTAGTCCAGTGGGCATGAACAGTTTTTCAGTTCGTCTAATGCTAAGTGGAGATGCATGTCAATATCATGCCCAAGGTTTCAACAGCAGAGGGGAAAGCTGTCCCTTTTTCAATGGTAAATCCAATGGAATCATGGGTAGCAGAAGCTGTCATTCTGTTTCTGTTCCATATAGGAATCATCAGATGAGTGGAAATTTAAGTCGAGATGGTAAACTTTTTTTCCCTGAAAATATATTGGCATGAATTGTTTCCCAGGGCATAAAATCTGTCACAATGATCAATAATTCAGGAGGACAAAAGGAGATTTTAAACAGTGGACATTGCAATGAAACATCAGTGCTAAGTGATTATTCACTTTCTGGGTCATTTCAAATATTGGACGTTAACAATCATTTAAGAAGCATTTCACCTGAGATTACAGAGTCGAAATTTCATCTGAGATCCTTGATGACTTCTCAACAGCCGCAGCCTACATATTCTACATTGGAAGATGTCGAAGGAAAAATTTATATCATTGCAAAGGATCAGCATGGTTGTCACTTTCTGCAAAAGAAATTTGATGATGGTTCTCCAGAGGATGTGCAGAAGATATTTCTAGAGATTATTGGTCATATAGTTGAGTTGATGACAGATCCTTTTAGTAATTACCTTGTGCAAAAGCTTTTAGAAGTCAGTAATGAAGAACTGAGAATGCAAATTCTTGATGTGCTGACTAGGAAAGTAGGTGAACTTGTCAGTATCTCTCTCAATATGCATGGGTAAGTAATGATTATAGATTCTGCTTTATATTAGCTTTGTAATTTAATTATTTTGTTAATTATTAACACTTGGTCAGTTTGGGCATGCACAATATCTTAAGGCTTCAAATGTTGGTGCTTAAGTGACCTATAAGTCTGAACAGTATTTGTGCAAGAGACTATTAGCTACTTTCTGTATTAACTGTGTTCTATTTCTTTCCTTGTAGTACTCGAGCTGTACAGAAGCTGATAGAGATTCTTAAGACTCCACAGCAGGTTTCCATGGTTATATCCTCCCTTATGACAGGTGTTGTGACTCTTATAAAGGACCTTAATGGAAATCATGTTGTACAGCGGTGCTTGCAACAACTTTGCAGTGAGGACAATCAGGTGATGTAGATGTTGTTCATCATTATTAGTGCTTAAATATTTTTCCACCTGGATGGCATCTCAAGTTTTGTCTATCGTTCCCTTTTTTCCTTTCATTTCGGTATAGTTTTCCTACATTTTTGTTTGTTACTTGTTTTCTGTTTCAATCACGATGCAACAACTAAACTTATTATTATCAATGCTCAACAAAATACAAGGGTGGCATAAATCTATGCTCAAAATTCATGTAGGATGCAAGTAGGATCATATTGATAAGAGCAAACATGAAATACAAATCTTTAACTTGTTGTCTAGAACCCATGTAAAGGTATCATTGCTTGGAGCTTTATAAATGTGCAAACTTCTGGTCACACACCCACTACTACCAATTTTTAACTTCATTAATTATATATGATATTCTGTTGTCATTAAAATCCAGCTCTCAATTAGTAAGAGTGATTGGGGAGTTATTTTTTTCAACTCATTTGATAATAAGCATATCCCTTGATGTGGTGGATTAGAAATGCCTCCCCTTGAATAAAATAGTACAACTGGCATTTTTAATTCATCCACAAGCCTTGTCAAGCTTTTAGAGATGATGAAATTTAGCAACGTTGTATGACAATTTATGGGCATAAACCATAAAAGAGATTGCCACCCGTCAACTTAAGATAAATCATAAAGCTAGACTGCACGGAAACGCCCTAGACCCCCTCGTACCAGGCTGGGTACGTTTTGGGTACGGGTATGCCCTGGGTACGCTGTGGGTACGTACCCACAGAGTACCCACAGTTTTTTCTTTTTTTTAGTGCAAAAATAAATAAAAAGAGTACCTAGAGAGTACCCACAGAGTACCCACAATTTTTTTTTTTTTTAAGTGCAAAAAAATAAATAAAACATGAGGGCTTTGATTGGAATTGAACTTTGGAAAGTTCGTGAGATTCAATATTGCCAATAGGCTCTGAAGGGTCAAGAGAGATGAAAAGGACTTCATTTGGTTGACTTACTATTTGGGGGCTTTCTTGTTGCTCCTAATGGGTCCTTTATTCTTCAGTCAATTTGGAAGGCATGGGAACAAGTGAAGCACTTGGTGGTTGGGCAGCCTATCTTCTTTTCATTGGACATTAAGTGCCAAGCCTACAAATCGATTTCATTGAATCAGAAATATAATGACAAGATCCTTGCCTTGACAAGAGGCTGTTCTGCCCTTGAGAAAGGAATTAAAATATTTCATGACTTTAAATATGTTTTTTTAATGTCAATGATACGTCTAACTCAAGCTTAAGGCATTAATAATGAATTATCAAATCTATAATACAGTCTATGTTATTAACTATTATGTTTTGAACATTATGAATCAATACAAACTCAAGTCTCAATTCTCAAAGTATTGGAAATTTGTTTTCATGTTCTATGAATGATTTTAAGTTGTATGTGTATTAAATTTCAATAAGTATGCAAATGTTTCGTTAAATTTATAATTTTACATGCATATATATATAAATATATATATAAAACGTACCCAAAAGCGTACCGTACTCGAGATTTTTAAAAATTTGCCGTTTCAGCATACCAAAACCGTACCCTTACCCGTACTGTACCCGTATCCATATCTGTGCAGTCTAGTCATAAAGGTTTGAGAAAGAGCATGTATCCACCCTAGGCTTCCAATTATTCTAGAAAAGTGGATTTAATTAGATGGATGAAAAGGCCAATGTATGCCTTTTGATCACTTACTTCCTTGACAATGGTATTAAGTTGCATCAGATACCACCATATGGAAAAATGACCTATGGTTTGTAGTATGCTGATCTTCTCATAAGAATTGTCCTTCATTTTAAGCATCAAAACATACAATACTCTTTTCTCATAATTTATTCGTGGCAAACTTCTGTTAGGGTACAACTGACAAGCAGTTCAAGTTATTGGTCCATCTCTTGATGAAAAGGTCTTTTTAATTTTTTTCCACACAGTCTCTGAATTCCTCCCATTTCAGGCTCCTTTGGATGCTGTACTACCAAATTGTTATGTCAATTAGTACAAAACTAATCTACGGATGGCATTTGAAGACATTTGAGTTAAACATAATGTGCTCGAAAAGTAAAGAAGCCACGGTTAATAATTCCCTTGTTCACGAGATTACAAAAGTTTGCATGATGTGCTCACCAGTACCCTCTCTAAGGAGTGCTACGATTCATAACTTAACCCTTTACATTGGCTCTTTAAGGGCCTTGTATGGTTACAAATAGAAGTTTACTTCTTGCCACACCATTTGGTGGGCAATTAAATTACATGTATTTAGTCATATCTGTCTGAATTTTTCTTCATATGTTAAGTTTACAACAACTTGGTATCATATGCAGAGTGCTGTCTGCTCATGTGAAGTTTAGACCCCGTTTACAGCTAATTCAACTGGCTTCACCTGAACTATAATTTTCTTAGTTCTTTTCGTCTTGGAGATCACTTACTGATCTCACTCTTTTGGAACAATTGGTGCTAAACACATCAGTACTTGGACAAAGATTTCTTACCTGTTCCAAGGTGCAGCATTTTTAAATTTGAAAAACTTCCTAACTTTATAATACCTCAATTTCAGCACTCCTTTATTTGTTCAAAAGTATTGAGTGGCATATGGCATCAGGTGCAAAACCTTTTAGTGATTCAGAGATGACTGTGTGGTCTTCAGCATCTTCACCTAGCATGTGTTTGAAAAACAATTGTACGATCTTCAGGACACCTAGCATTGACTGCACACCCAAGTTGGGATTTTGCACATTAAATATAGAATAAATTCTTAAGAACTGGAGCAGGTCAAGCTGGGGGCATTTTTGATGACTTATTCTAGGTCTGTATTAGATATGGCGAATCTTGAGATTTCGTCCTCTAGCATGTTCCTCAGTAAGTGTACCGTACTTGTCTGCTAACTCTAGATGTGTGACTGTTGTGATGCATTGCATTTAGATCCTTATACGATTGTTGCCCCTTTGACACCGTCTCCTGCACTGGCTTATGAACTCACTTGACATGTAATAACTTAAAGTCTTAAACAAAATTTCTCTGACTGGTCTGTCATTGGCTAGTTAGCCTCCAGAGCGATAATTCTAAATCTTGGTGGGTCCTTTAGCTGAAACTTAAGGCATGCTTCATAAGGTGCTAACTTAGTTGAACTGTGGAGTGTCATCTGTTGGATGCAAGGTATGTTTTGATTCCAAATTTCCATGTTATTATATTTTAGTGATTGCAGGTGCATAGGTGATAAACACTATACGGTTGATGATTTCCAGCTATCTATTGGTTTGTAGTTTGAACATAGTACTGTGGTTCAATTGCATGTCTCAACCTCCAAAGTTTTAGTAAGAAATGGTTGAGGAATCTGCTGTTTTGATGATAAAAATGGGTTTGGTTTTTGGTGCCTATGCTTTGAGATAGTATACAAATTTGCACAAGTTTACCAAACTGATTGTCTATTACAATTTGCAATGGCGTAGTTATTTTCCTTTTGAGTTGGTGGGAAGACTCTCAAGGAAGTCTGCAGCATGTATAGAGATGATGGCTTCAATGATACAAGGAGAGGGATATATTTTTCAAGTTTGTTATTTGCAGGTTCGGATATACTGCAACATTAACAAGTTTTTGCTGATAAAGTGTCTATGCAAATTATTTACAAGCAAAAATTATGAATTGTCTTGTTGACTCTAAAGTGACCCAAAATTTGGAATACAACACTGCTTGTATTAGGTGAGATCTATATCCTCTTTGTGGTATATGCAGATGGCTTGAAGCTTATGAAGATCCCATAGTTGATGTGTTAGTCCATTATGAGCTTGTCTTCAACTTATCTCAGCAATTTCTTTTTAGCATTGATGCATGGGAAATCTTTTCTAGTTGAATGATAGCTCCTTAGATTCTGCAATCCTCAAAATGTTTAAGTTTGAGACGAAGTCTAAGTACATTTTGAATGGGTTTCAGTATAACTTACATGGTTGCTGCTCAGGTCTTGTGTCACCCTATCGCAGTTGTACAATATAGATGCAGCCAATAGCTGTTTGAATGTTGTAGATGTGTCTTTTGGTGTTATTTGGCAGTATTGAAAGGCATTTTGGACACAGGTTTCTTTATTCCATATGATTAAGTCTAAGATCCACTTCAGATCTCTAGCATTCTACAGCTGGCCTAGATTGTCTCTTCAAGTGTTGTAGGGGATTGTAATCAAATTCACAATTGTCAATCAGTAAAAGAGTAATGCCTCCACTATTTCATTACTTGGCCTAATGCACACATTTCTTTTTCCTATGTTGAATATTGTTTTGATTTCTCAAAGGGTCTCTGATTGGAAGGCAATGAATTTTGTTGTTGGTTCTATGTCACTCCAGTGACATGTCCTGACACGCTGGCTCAAATAATCAATGACATTTGATATCAAACAGCTTAACTGCATCGGTAGATATTGTGCATTTTGAAATCTGCTTTGTGTTAAATTGTCAAGTAAGAGGGTACGTTACTTTGCAAAAGCAAGTCTAAGGGGTATGTAATCTTCAAGTTTCATGGGACAAACTTGTGCAAGTGTTTTGCATTCCCATAAATGTTAGGTGTCATGTAGATTGGCTGGGTCGCAGCTATTCAACCATCGATCGGATTTGATGTGTTTGGTTGGACCCCCTTCTCATTTTGAAACCCAAGATAGGTTACATCTATCATACTGCAGCTATTTTTCATATCTTAACTTGGAGTCTAATGTTTTCCAATATATGCAATGTCTTTTACACGTGCTGGAGATGATCTTTCATGTCTTGATAAAGACAGTATGGCACCCAGGAGAATTACAAGTGTGTACTTCGTTCATTAGGTAAGAAAGTTGTGGGTGTGCGGGCTAGTCCAAATGCCCCTGGCAGCCATTAACCTTGTTATGTTTGAACTAAAAAGAGTTGCCTTTAACATGTCTTGTTCTGTTATGCAGGGTTAATGGTATTCAAAGCAGGGATCAATTTTGTTGGAAAAGTGGGCTTGTTTTTACCATGCTGGAAAAATATGTGAAAGGACCACCTCCCTATCTGTAGCTCATTGCACTTTTTTTAAGGCACTTACAACCATCCACTTTACAGAGGAGAGATTGGATGCCATCTAAAAGATCAAAACAAAGAGACAATTATGCAAAAGAGAACCAACTCTTAACAAAAGTTTCTCATAAGCTGGGTACCTATGGGATCAGCTTAGAGGATACTTTTTTATTAAGAAGACACAAAACAAAAACAAGCAAAGGGAAAACCTAAGGTGTAGAGAATGAAAGACTCAGCTAAGTTCTCCAACCTCTGATCCATCAAGAATCAAAGGCCAAGTATGTTGGATCTAGAAGCATAAAGGAAAAAAAGAGAAAGAAGATAGAGATGCACAAAACTGCACTGATTCGAATGACTCAGGCAGGGTGTATTTATCATTAAGAGAAGTAGTTATAGTTTCTTCAGTTACAACTGATTTACAACCTCCTAACTGATTAGAACCGTACAGTTCATTATATATATTCAACACCCCCCCTTAATGACAAACCTCGAAACAACACCAAGTTTATCTCTAAACTTGACAAACAACAAAGGACCAAGAGGTTTAGTTATTACATCAGCAGGCTGATTTGCGTATGGACAAAAATGCAGAGAGATTTCACCAGAATCAACCAATTGGCGAATATAATGATGATGAATCTCAATATGTTTAGTGCGGGCATGATAGATAAGATTCTTCACCATTTTTAGAACACCTTGATTATCACAAAAGAGTGAAAGAGGTGTTGCAGTGGCCTGGGGAAACTGAAAGTCAGTCAAAATCCGACGAAACCATATTGCTTCGCAACTGGCACTAACAACAACGTTGTATTCAGCTTCCATAGAAGAGATGGCAACAGTGGGCTGAAGTTTACTTTGCCAAGAAACAACTCTTGAACCAAAAGAGAAGATATATCCTGTGGTAGATCGTCGAGTATCTACAAATCCTCCCCAATTAGAGTCGGTATAGCCAATCAACTTGAAATTTGCAACTCTCTGATATGAATGTCAAGTCAAGAGTTCCTTTAACATATCATAGAACACGTTTTGCTTTGCTTCCCAGTGAATGAGTTTCGGTTTAGATAAAAACCGGGAGAGATAACTGATGACAAAACATAGATCCGGTTGTGTCGTTGTTAGATAGATCAAACTACCCACCAATCGCTATGCGTATAATGATTCATCGACCGAGTGGTGAATCATCATGAGTGAGAGTTTCAGCCCGACCTTCATTGGTGTAGAAGAAGAATTGTAATCATACTTTTGAAATTTTTGTAGAGTTAGTGGCATAGTTAACTTGAGATATGAAAATCAAGTGATCAAGTTGCTAGAATTCTACACCAAGAAAATAGTGAAGGAGGCCTAAATCAATCATGTCAAAAGCAACACATAGATATGATTTTACCTTATGAATCGCAACATCTCTACTGCCGGTGATGGCAAGGTCATCAACATACACAATAAGAATCACAATGTCATCATCATTGCTTTTGACATAGAGATTCGATTAGAATGACTCCGTGTGAAACCTGAATCTCTGAGATGTTTATCTATTTTTATGTACCAGGCTCGAGGAGCCTGCTTAAGTCCATACAAGGACTTAATCAATCTGCATACTAGATGCTCACTACCACGAGCTCTAAAAACCCTCGGGCATGTCATATACACCTCTTCCTCCAAATCCCCATTCAGGAAAGCACTTTTGACATCCATCTGATATACTTTCCAACCAAACTGAGCTGCAAAAGAAAGAAGTCGAAAAGTGACCATCTTTATAGTAGGAGCAAATGTTTCTTCATAATCTATCCCCTCTTGTTGCGAAAAACCTTTCGCAACGAGTCGAGCCTTGTACTTATCCAAAGTACCATCTGCTTTGCACTTGATTTTATACACCCATTTACAGCCAATGGTGTGTTCCCCTAGAGGTAATGACACCAACTTCCAGGTATTATTCTTAATCAAGGCATCATACTCTAGTTGCATGGCAGTTTCCCATTCCGGTATGCCTCGTGCTTCAAAGTATTTATGTGGCTCATGAATATGAAGAAGATTAGAAGCAAGAGCAAATTGAGCGTGCTCAGAATAATCAATTTGCTTACCAGTTCGTCGAGACCTTCCATCTAAGAGAGGAGACAATTCTTCCTTCCTCAAATCCTGAATAGTGGAGTAAAACCACTTAGGCCTCCGCTGAACTGAAGATGTGGTGGCTGGTTGTGGTGTTTCTGGAAGAGAAGCCAATGGAAGTTCCGGAGGAGAAACCAACGCAAGTTGATTTCCTAGAGACTCAACAATCTCAGTGGAAGATTGGCCAGACTGTCCTGGAGTCTGTGGAGGAGTATGAAAAGAACCGATTCATGATCAGGCAAGGAAAGAGTACCAAACTCTGTTATGACACCTTGTTGATTGCTGCCCCTTGGTTGGTCCCCTTGCTGATTACAACCAAAGAAAGACTTTGTTTCTTTTACATCAACATCTCGACTAATAATGATCTTATTAGTGGAAGTATCAATCAACCTATAGGCTTTAGATTGATCACTATAACTAGCAAAAAAATATCTAGAACATTTGGAATCTAATTTACTCTTATTTTTAGGAACCAAAGTATAAGCAACTGAACCAAAAACACGAAATGCTGATACCTCTGGTTTGATGGTGGACCAAGCTTCCTCTCGGTGTGATGTCCTACAAAGCTTTGCAAGGACTCCGATTGAGTATATAAATAGTTGTGTTAACAACTTCTCCCCAATATTTATAGGGCACTCCTCGACTGTGCATCATGCATCGAGTCATCTCCATGATGGTTATGTTCCTCCGTTCTACCACCCCATTTTGCTTTGCGGGGTATAAGGGGCTATCAACTGGCGTTGAATCCCTTCTTTACTGCAAAATCTGCAAATTGTTTAGAGGTAAACTCACCCCCATTATCGGATCTCAAAGTCTTGATCCGCCGGCTGGTTTGATTCTCCACCAAGGCCTTGAACTTGACAAAAGAAGCAAAGCAATCAAACTTCTTTTTCAAAAGATAGACCCACATTTTCCGAGAATAATCATCCACCAGCAAGAGAAAATAACGTGCACCAAGGACTGTGGGAGTCTTCCACGATGGCTCACATAGATCTGCATGTACAAGATCCAAGAGCCCCTTTGCATGCCAAGCACCTTCAAAGGGAAAAGGCTTCCGCTTTTGTTTTCCTGCAAAACAACTAGCACACATGTCCTGTTTCTCCTGAATAAGAGACAAACCAACAAACATGTTGGCTCTATGAAGGTGGGCTAAATACGAAAGGTCGAGATGGCCATATCTTTCGTACTATAAAACACCGGTATTGCCTTCCACAACTAAGGCATGTAAGTTAATTGTGGCAGGATCAACAAGTCTATATAGACCACCATGCCTAATTCCCAGGGTAACAACCTTATTTTGCTTGATGTTTGACACGATACATTGTTAACCAAAGAAGTTTACAAAGATATTGGGATTATCGGTTAGTTGGTGATAGATAACAAGTTCTTATTCATGTTAGGCACATATCTAATATTTTTATAGGCAATTTGGTGTTATTATTTAGCATAATACGAACATCCCCAGTACCCTCTACAACATGTAATCTTCCATCTCCTAATGTAACTGAATCTAAAATGTCTGGTCGGTACAGCAAACTGGACAATAATGGGCACGTTCAACAGCAAGCGACTAAGTCTCCTGAGCAAAAACGAGTCTCCAGCAGCAAAACGAATCTCCTTTCGCTGGACGGTTTTTTCAGACACTCAAAAACGTGTTTATCTTCTGCTTGTGTCAACCACATTGTCGACCCCTCCTTTCATTGATGCCTATGCTCTGATACCACGGTTGGATCTAGAAGCATAAAGGAAAAAAACAGCAAGAAGATAGAGATGCACAAAACTGCACTGATTCAAATGACTCAGGCAGGGTGTATTTATCATGAAGAGAAGTAGTTATAGTTTCTTCAGTTACAACTGATTGACAACCTCCTAACTGATTAGAACCGTACAGGTTCATTGTATATATTCAACAAAGTATATATAGCAAAGAGGCTAGCTTTTTCCCGGAACCTAAAAACCTATTACCAGATAACCTGCTAAGCAAGTAGTTGGTAAAGCATTATTGAAAGTCTACCGAATAGACAGATTTGGCACACTGATGAAAAGATATTCCCAGTAAGAGGTGGTGGGGAATGATGAACTGACAAAAGTCAGTATGTTCGACATAATGAGAAAGGCCCACCAAGCTTCAATTCCTATACCTCTCTTCAAAGAGATGAGTGGCAACACACTTGTCACCATAGTGCCTTTAATAAGCGGTAAGGTCCACACCATGAAGGAAACGGGCACGGACCCGCTTGCCAACAAGCCTGACAAGATAGCATTAGGAGGAATTAGACCAATAAGGTCTTGTCCTGATGTCTTCATAGGATTTGTTGCTGTCTGAGTCATTAGAGTCATTCTCATTAGGAGGCTGATACACACTAAAGCCAACTTCATAATAGCTTCTTGAATTACCAACATTTGTTCTTTCCTGCATGATTCTCCTTGTTGGATAGAGATAATGGCTAGGAATTCTCAATCCCTGTGTTGGGTGAGGTGGAGGAATTCACATATTATGAGATATGTATGTTTTGGCCCACATTTGGACTTAGGGAAGATGGTGATGTCTGGCTGGATCACTGGTTGTGATGGTGATTAGCTTTTGTTTAAAAATCCATGGCTGCTTACATTGGATTAGGACATTCCTGGCGATATTTGGGTGGCAATTTGGTAGAGGATCATCGGATAATTTCTTAGGCATATAAAAGTCGAGGAAACTTTGGAAATACTTAGGGATTTTAGTCCTGTTTTCAGTAATGCTCCACAGATCATTTGTGAGAGGATTATTTTGGGCCACATTCTCTCAAATTCAAATCTCCATAATGTGTTAGGCGAAGTCTAAAGGAATTAGGTTCTTCTTGCCATTACAGGTTCCTCATCATTGGCGGGCTAAACAAATCTGTAGTGTCTGTTAGGCCAATCAAGCATGCACTCCATTATTGGATCTTGCCTATGGTGATACAGGCAAAAAGATTCATCAGGATCAACTTATCGTAGGAAATGTTCTGTCTTTAAAAACGGAGTGAGTCCAATTATTCTTCTGTCAAGAAGGATATGCTGGGCCTCGTATGACATTCTTCTATTATTATTTTCATGGGTCCTCTCGACTGCTGGTACAATCCAATCATGTCCAGTTTCAATGACATTCACGTTGGCTTCGTGATTTAGTTCTTGACTGGCAAAATCTGCAAGGCAATTAGATTTCCCTGAAATATGTTGTACTTCAAGTCGTAATTATCAAACCACTGAGCTCATCTTTGTAGGCGGTTGAAGGTGGTTTTGTTGGATGAATCCCCTTCATAAGCCTGGACTAGAAATCTTTCAGATCTGTTCTGAGTAGAAAAGATTCAGACTGGGTAAAAAAGAAAAGATTTTATTTCTTTCTTGGTGGCAAGGATCTCCTTATGTGAAGAATGGTATTTGAGCTTAGCACCATGAAAGGCTCTAGATGCATATCTGCAGTTTTCTTCAGCACCTTTATAATTGATTTCTTTTAAGATTGCTCCCCAATATAGTTCACTAGCATCAGTTTCAATAATCTTTTTGTAAAGACATAGACGACAGATTTCTGTATTATACCTTGATTCTTTTGACTGCCTCAGTCATAGAATACTCCCAAGTGGGAGGATTCTTTGTCAACCTTCTGTTTGACAGGATGCAATCAACAACAATACCTTTATAAAAACCTGCAACATAATTAATGCAACCAAGAAACTGTTGTAGTTGCTCCTTTTCATGTAGCTGGTCAGGAATTCACTTTATTTTGGAGATATGTTTTTGCATCAGAACTTCCCCATTAGTCAGAGTTATACCAAGGAATTCTATGGAGTCCTTAAAAGTCTCCATTTTTGATGGACTGAGACATAGTCCATTCTCATAAACAACCTGGTAAAACTTTTCAAGATGTTTAATATGGTCCTTGGTATTCTTGGAAAAGATTAAGATGTCATCAATATAGACAATAATAAAATAAGAGAATGGGCCAGATATTTTATCCATCATTTTCTTGAAAATTGGTGGAGCAGTTTTTAATTCTATGGAGTCCTTAAAAGTCTTCATTTTTGATGGATTGAGACATAGTCCATTCTCATAAACAATCTGGCAAAACTTTTCAAGATGTTTAATATGGTCCTTGGGATTCCTGCAGAAGATTAAGATGTCATCAATATAGATAATAAATTCAGAGAACGGGCCAAATAGCTTATCCACCATTTTTGGAAAATTGATGGAGCAGTTTTTAAACCAAAAACAAGACATTCCATCTGTGTCGGCCACCTGGGACAATAAAAGCTGTCTTATGCCTGTCTTCAGTTCGGAGATGTATTTGCCAAAAGCCGCTTTTGAGGTCGAATTTACTATAGACCTTGCTCCCATTTATTCTTGTTAGAATGTCATCTTTGGATGGAATGGGGTGTTGAACAGACTGAACAAAGTTATTTAAAGGCTTATAATCAACAACAAGTGTTTTCTTCCCTTTGGCTTGCTCACTTTTTTATCGACATAAAGTGCAACACAAGCCCATGGTGATTTGGATTCAGAAATTAACTTTTAGCTTGAAGTAAAGTTTTAATTTCTCTATTGGTCCCGGCATCAGTCTTCGGCCTGCCTTTCAGCCCCATGTCAACAAGGGTTATGGCTCTTTGGCAATCTTGGAGAGACAGTGCTTCCGCCACCATTTCCAAGACATCTTGTCGAAGATGTCTCTCTCGGATTCTCTCGTGCGACCCACGGTTCTCTATGGTTCCGAGGTTTGGGGACCATCCTTGCTTGACTCTGATTGGGCTATAGTTGAGCAGTCCAAATCCTCATGCTCAGACGCATCATCAAGTGCAGAGAGACAGTTCCGCATAATATCATCTTGGCCGAGTTCGAGCTCATCCCTTTAGATTGGAGACTATATTTAGCCTGGTTTCACTTTTGCATCGCATCCGAGGTCTCTCAGGCTCTTCCATTGGCAGGGATAGGTATCTCTACCTTGCCTACCGTTCCTTGGAGGCTATTGCTCTTTCTAATCATAGTGGCCATTCCCACCGCTGGTATGCTAGAGTCTCGCGTCTTCTCGGATCCCTCGGGATTCAGATGGACCGTCTCCCACCTTATAGATACTCCCTTGACGCACCTTTGCCCACCTCTTACCGGGTAAGCGGGATCTGCATATAGATTATTAGAGAAGACATTTATAGGCAGTTCATCCAGCACACTTGGATCAGCCCTTTGATGGTCTTTGCCCTAAGATGGCTTTTTATGCTGCACATTTTCTTGAGATCATAGATGGGCTTATCAGCGGCCCGCGTATATCGCTCGACACTGGTTACAGGCACTCCGCATTTCCTTAGGCCAATTCAGAGTGGGTTCTCACAGGCTCCGCGTGGAGGATCACCAACTGGATCCGCTCAAAGGATTTGCCACTGTTCTCTCCAGGGAGATCGAAACGAAGGATCACTTCATCTTTAGGTGTCCTATCTACTACGAGATCAAAGGGAGATTCCACTGCTTATTTCGGGAGCATCCGAATTTTGCAGATTTCTTCAAGTATCGTGATCAGCGGTGTCTTGCTCTCTACCTGCAGGAGGCTCTCAGGCTCCGGAATGAGACCCTTTAGTCTCCTCCTAGACGAGTTGCTACTCTACATATTACTTCTTTCTTTACGGTGCTTCCCTCGGTGAGGGGCATCAAGAGGCACTTCAATACCAACCCGGACTCCCAAACCAGATCTGTCAGGACCCGGGGTTACCTCCCAGTCTAGAGGTATTCATGATCGCACTCGGTTGAGGGTCCCCTCTCGAGGTTGCGTCCGTCTGTGGAAACGCAAAGAGCTTGTTTTGCTCGCCCTTCTTTCGGACACCGGCGTCCCAATCTTCCCACGGTTTTGGGCTTATAGGACACGGGCATATTGCAACTACTTTTAGTTCACCTCGGATGCTAGGTGACAACGTTAGTGGTGGGATTCTCTCGTCCTCTTCAGCTCCATCCATTTGCACTCTCCCGGCCACGACGGCTCTTGCTTCTCCTCCTTTCCTCTCTTTCTTCTTGCTTTCTCCTTTTATTGTTTGGATGACCCCTTCGGGTCTCCCTTCGACACCTTTTGCATTGTCTGTATCGTCCCATTGACCTACTTTTGTGGTCATTTGTTGGACATTAATATAATTATCTTATCTTATCTATGAAAATGATTAAATTCATTCTTTTCCAAGGAATACCAGAAAGAAAAGCCATCTCATGATCCAAGCCAATAAATTGAAGAAGAGGCAACATTAGAGACTCCATGACGAGTTTGAGCACCGGAAAATAGGTAGGATGAAAGCACCGCCGTTCCCCTAAAAACCCCCAAAGACCCGCCCACACGTGAGATTAGTCTCCCATCACATTATGGAGAGAACGAAGCGTCATCAATAAGACAATCCTCTAAGCCTATCCAATCTTTCGCATTTGGACTAATGATTTCAGTCTCTCATGCAACTCCGTCCCTTTATTGGCCAACAAAGCCGCACTCCTATTGCCTTCTTGAAAGGTGCGATTAATTGACCAATCCTCAAACTTACTCAACCAAAAAAGAACCTTCCTTAAAATCAAGTTGATCTTCCATGAAGAGGCTTTTCGATTAATAACATTATTAACGATTGCTCGGGAGTCTCCTTCAATTTTGATCACCAATTTCAAGAGCATTTGCCAATTTTAGACCTTTTTCTAGCGCTTGAATTTCGGCAAGATTGCAACTCCCCTCATGTAAACGAAAGGAGCCAACAAAAATCAATTCCCCCTTTTCATTTCAAATGAGGCATCCAACACCAAAAATACCTGAATTACCTTTAGAGGCTCCATCAAAATTTAATTTAAAAAAACTAGGGAAGAGGAGTCCAACCAATAGATGATCTCCTTATCGAGGTTGAAAGACATGTTTTAAAGTGGGAACTAGCGAAATTGAAACGAAATTTTAGGCCAATATTTCAGAATTTCAACCCAAGGAAGATTCAACTTGGCACAAAGCCAATTCCAACATTTTACCGCAAAGGGACAATAAACAAGCAAATGATTTATATCTTCCACCTTACAACACAAAACACCCTGGTAGGACCGATTGCCTTTTAGATCGTCTCCTTTTTGAGTTAAAATTCTACCTATGAAAGCTAACCAAGCAAAGGCACTTGCTTTTGGGGGCAAATTTTATACCAACAATCAACCCTGTCATTCTCATCATATCCAACATCAATCACTAACTTTGTTTACCCACATTGAACAAAGTAATTACCGAGTTTGAAGCACCCAAATAATTTTATCATTCTTTAGACCAAACGAAAACTCCCTTAAAGCCAACTCTAATATGAACTGAGATTTTGTCTCATCCGAAATAGTGAAGTCCCCATAGATTTCCAGAGAAGAAGGGAGAGTCAAGGGAACGGCCGCACAATAATCTTTTACTTTATCACCCCGGAGGGGAATCAACAACTCTTTAAGCTCAAAACTTTGGATGGTAAACGCTTTTATTATACCAGAGTTATGAACTGGAGTGGTGGAGGAGCACTTTCTCTAAGTAGGACATGGGGTGGGCTTAGGTCCTTAATGTTTGCCGAGCGATTCGCATTCTGAGTGCCCACTATGTTCCGCTTGGTCCATATGGAGAAGTTTGACCCCTACCTCAAGGTGTCCCCATGGCAACTTATTGAAAGCATCCAATGAACTCAATGGGAATGGAACTTGGGTTGATGATTACAAACTACTTGTAACTCACCGATAGCCCAAGACCTTGAGTTCACACATGAATTATATTTTAATCCAAAAAGCAAAAGTGGAACAAAATAGTAATAAAATAAAGAGCTTATATTTTTGGGGCACTAAAGATAAAATAATAATTAAATAAAGAATTCTATCATGGGATGCCAAAGATAGAATGGGTTGCATGAGCATCAAAATCCTATTTTTAGGATGGAGTGAGAATAAAACAATTTTATATTGTTTATCCCTATTTTTAGGATGGGGCGTCCCTATGGGAGAAAAAATAAAGTAATTTTTTACCGTTGTTGAGCATGCATCTAATTCTAAATGGGGGTCAACTTTGGCGAGGTCTTGGAAGTTATAAAGGTAGATTTGGTGTTTATTGTTAAAACATCTTGGAAAATTATCAACTACATATTTGTCTCCGCAATTAGCTTCTATTTTCACATCCGTTATAGAGGACGAAAACCCTCCCTTTGAGGACGGAATCCCTCCCATCTCAGCTGAGTAAATCCCATTTAGGGGTTGCAGGACAATTTGGGGCACAAGTGTTCCACTAGTTCAGCCCCAAAACAATTGTATTCGTATACTAGTATTTTATTGTAGCTGGTTAGTAATTAATAAATAAGACTGATTTGACGCATTATGGTTTGCTGTTTTTATTAAAAAAATCAGATTATCGCTCTATTATAAATGTTTGTTTTTTTATACTACTCGCCTAGGGTTTGACAAAATATCTAGGTTTGTTAGAAAGTATTTTTTTAGGGATATTACAATCCAATCATTCTTCACTGTCTTAGACTCCTTTTTAAAGGGATAACTATCTTATAAGTATATCTTCTTTGGAAGGTTTATGGTGGATTGGATAGTGCTATACTATCTTTGGTCAAGATGAAAGAGGAACATAGATTTAAATTATCTACCCCTAAGAGAGAATCATAATGCGAGAAGATAAAATTGTTGAAACCCAAGGATCCTTTTAGTATTGCCAATCCCGACTAGAATCGAGGCACAATATTGACTGCATACTTGTTTCGCGTCAAAATTTATTTTCATAAAGGATTTGGTCCAATGATGCAGTGTGAAGCTTTGGTTTTAAGCAGGCCGATGTCTGCGCCAAGATCAATCATGATTCATAACATCTAAAACACATGGCTTAATGTTTGGGATGCATATTTGATGATTTACGAATGGATTATTACAAGCTCTTACAATACATATCTTTGGATTTTCTTTTGGTATTGTCCCTTTGTCCTTTTTCTCAAGTTCCATTTGTTGAATGCTTCTTCTAGGAGAATACTTTCATATTCTTCATCAGGTTGTTCCTGTGCTTCTTGATGTTGGTAATCTTTTGTGTCTTCCGACAAAGCCACATGTATTCCTCTCATGTTCGAACAATGGCTTTTTCAAGTAACGCCATTCGGTAGTTCTCCATTTTCTTCTTTCTTCCGAAAATCTTGAAGGTTGGTTTTGGAGGATTGACATATTCTAGCATTCTTGGTCCAAATCAAGTTCTTTTATTGAAAACCTTTTATTGGAGTAAGTGTTACTCCTCCCTCTTCTTCCCTTGTTTATCCATTTTTGCTTTGTTTATCCATCCTTTGTTGCATGAGGAATGAGAGCTTGTTCCTTCTCCGTAAGGATAATGGAAACTAAATTCAAGATCCTTCTCTTCACGTTCTTCTTGAATTTTCTTTTGCTGAAGCTTTGATTGCAGCTGACCATTATAGCGAGTAAGGGTTTGTTGGAGTTCGGGGTGGAGAATCATTTTACAGCTTGACATGCCAAGGCGGGTAGGAGTCATATTGGAATTGGATAAGATCCAATTGTGGCTTGAGAAGAGTAGAATTAGGGGTAATGTATGGATGAGGAAAGGAGCAATTCATGTTGACATAAAAAGAAGGGATACTCTCATAGCTATAGTCAGTGTCACTATCTAGGGAGCTTTCGTCAAAAGAGGCTAGAAGATTTGTATGGATCCCAAGATTTGAGTGATAAGAAATTTTTGACTCGAAAGATTTAGTATCAAAAATTAAAAGATATTCTTTTTTGAGATTATTAGAGAGGGCAAAATTTACCCTTGCCTTTGTTGAGGAATTTTTTTTTGTGGACTAGCCATGTTGTAATGCAGACTTTGCATATACAACACTCTATCTTCGTTTTGGAAATGACTTTTCTTCCCTGAAGAATTTGTGGCGAATTGAAGTTTGGTCATTTCTTGGAAAGCATTTTCAAACTTGAATGGTTAACGAAAACTATTGGAGCAGTCTTTGCATGTTTTGTTCTTTTTGGCCTTGTGCTTTTGATGCTTGCACATTTCGCATCCGACACCCAAAGTCTCTTGTTGGACCGAGGTGTAGAATTTTGGACTTAAGGCCTTTTGAGAAATAACAAGTTGCTTTTTGTTTGTTTTCTTTATACATAGTTGATGATTAGTTTCATTGATAATCTGATTTATCCTTCCCATGTTGAGTTGTTCTGCAGGATATCATGCATAGCTTTCTTGTATTCAATAGCAAAATAATTAGGAAATGATTCAACGTACTTGATTTTAATTGTAGGATCGTGAATGCTCCCTGAATTGTAGTAAAACTTTTGCATATGACTTTGATATTGTTTTACCTTTGTTGTAATGTGCCTCTTTCTCGAATAAATTTATTGAAGACCTTTGGCCTTTTTGTCTACCCGACGGCCAAAGGGTGAGCTCTAGGGTGACTTAGGTTTTATCAATTTTATTATATTGTGCTAAAGTTAAAATATAACATTATAAAAGTACATATAATAAATTAATAAACTTAACATTAAAAAAGAAACTTAGGAAAGTGCATTAAAAATAAAAGCACTTAATTAAAATGTACTTCCTAAGGGAAAATGCAACTAGCTCAAGGGAGTTAAAAAATTAGAAAAGTGTGCCAAAGGTTCCCATTAAAAAATGCGACTTGGCCTATGGGAGTGCAACGGAGGGAAAGAAGCTCATTGGATGTGATGGAGGTCATCTTGGGTCCCATTTCCTATATAAAGAAGAAGTCGACCTGCTAGAGGGCATTCCAGATTTTTAATTGATATTTTCTCTTTGCATTGGAAGCTCTGAGCTTTTTGCAAATAAATCCAAGGACGAAAACCCTTAGGATTTACCTCTCTTGTGGACGAAAACCCCAAGAGCATTGAGAGGGATTTCTACTCAGGAAATTCCATTGTTCTTCACAAATTTTTATCATTCCAGCAGTGTGTGTTGAAGAAATAAATTGCAGCAGCTATTATTATATTTGCCAGGGTGGAGTGACCCATCTTTTGTCTACTGTGGGCTGTTGTGGAGTCATTCCAGGTCTGAAATTATTTACTATCTATTGTATTGCATTTGTGGAATCAGAAAGAAGCAATTTCAGAATTTTTGGAAGGGTTTTTAAAGGTATTTTCTGTCAGATTTATATGCAGATTTCTAGACTGTTTTGCAGCCATTATTTGCCTCTAAAAATTCAGATTTAATGCATATTCGGGCTGTTAATAATATAGAAATCAGTTTTGATAGAAATAATATTATTTGAGTGTGGTTTGTGGAGGTTTTCCCAAAAACCCTAGTCGCCATTTTTAAAGTATAATTGCAGCAGTTGGTAAAGTTGATTTTTTGCATGATCCTTTGAGCTATTAGTGTTGGTTATGCTTTATTGTTGTTATCTAACATTGTAAACAAGGATCCAAGCCCTAAGTCAATTAGAGAAAAGTTAAGGACAACATAGGTGGGAGTAGGGTTCTGATCTGAGTCTATGTAACCACGAGAGATTGGTCCACACAGATATTACACATGGAAACAAGCACGACTTGAAACAGGTGCTAGAGCTGAAACAATGGGTGATAGACAGGAAAGCCCTCCCCGGGATGAGCAAGTGGATCCAAACAGAGAACTTTTTAGGACTATGGTAGCCACTCAGCAATGGTTGATTCAGTCCATGGAACGTATGGGATCTACTCTGGACAGGTTGGCCTTGGATAGGCCGAGAGACAGATCCATATCAGTTGCCGTAGTCAGATTTGATAGAAATAATATTATTTGAGTGTGGTTTGTGGAGCTTTTCCCAAATATCCTAGTCACCATTTCTAAAGTATGATTGCAGCAGTTGGTAAAGTTGATTTTTGCATGATCCTTTGAGCTATTAGTGTTGGTTATACTTTATTGTTGTTATCTAACATTGTAAGCAAGGATTCAAGCCCTAAGTCGATTAGAGAAAAATTAAGGACAACATAGGTGGGGATTGTTCATTTGTCATGTCACATGTTTGTGTACGAGGAATAATTACTTGTTCTTTTGTCGATCATTATCAATTGTTCCCATGAATTCAACTAAAAGGGTTGTTGTAATCTCGGGGTTCCCGAGCAAGGATTTGATCCTTGGCGCGTTTGGATCAATGAATCCCACCATTCTTTTGCGAAACCCACTAGCCCATTGGCTATTACACCAACAAATTCATGATCATCCTTGTTGTATTGTAATTGTTGGGTATTGGACCAACCAATCATAACATGCACCATTTCTTTGATTTGCTCGTGTAGAACACTCAAGCTTGTACCGCTTAGGCTGTAATGTCGTGTGTGGATGATGTTATGTAGTGGCTCGAGGTCGCTGAAGAATGTCTGTTTTGGCCATAATGGAGCTTTCAATATCTTCTGGGCTCATTCTTATCATGTTGACTTTTTATCTTTATGAAGTGGGGACTTCATTTTAGCTATGTTTGACCATTTACTTGACTCGTGACCAGTCAATTCTTTTTCTTTCTTGAGTAGATACTTCATCACCCAATTTTTCTTCTTCTTTTATCTGCTTACTTTTATTGTTAACTTCTAGGCTAACTATGAGATTGAGATTACAAGTTGAGGCAATTCTTCAACTTTGTCGAAACTTGAGTAATTTGATCTTGAATGCACAATACATTCGATAGGTTTCTTGGACATGCCTATTGACTTGTTTGGTTTGTAAGGACAAATCTGTACTTATGACTTAAAGGGAATCTTTCACAAATTTATAAAAGATAGGGGTGATTTTTTCTGTTCTTGATTCATGCAGAGAATGATAGAATCAACGTTATCAATCTTTTTAGAAACATAATCAACCTCAAGATCTAGAGACTCAACACTATTGTTAACAATATAAATTTTTTTATCAAACAGCTGTAAGGTGGCTTTTAAGTCATCTTTCTAATGAGGTTCAATAGCTTTAAGGTTTTGTTTCATTTGGGTCAAGACTGACCGTGTCATGGACCACCTTTGTTGCCTTGTTTGACCAGTTTAGCATCTTGGAAGCTTTAGACTGATAAATCTTTGAATCAAGTCTCATTTGAAACCAATATGTAGATTTAGTGGTGCCGTCTTTCCGAAGGACTTCATGGTCTTCAATACTTGGCAAACAAGGGCTTGTTTTGCTAGGGTAATGGTTTCTGAAGGACTGAGCTCTTGGTTGGAGTTCATATTTATCAGAGAGGTATTATTAGGAACATACTGTTGTTTGATTAGCTTGTTGCACACACTAGAGTCAGATCTAGGAATTTTTATAGAGGAGCTTCGAAAGAAATTCTCGCTTTATCTTCTTCAATAGAAGAAGCATATTCAAGTTTTAGTTTATCTTTGTTGACACATAATTTTGAGTCTTTCATTCACTACCCCTTAGGTTTTTCCTTGCTTGTTTTTTTTTCGTGTCTTCTTAATAAAAGAAGTATCCTCTAAGCTGATCCCATAGGTACTCAACTTATGAGAAACTTTTGTTAAGAGTTGGGTCTCTTTTGCATAATTGTCTCTTTGTTTTGATCCGCAAAGATGTTCGTATTAGAGCAGGAATGTACTGAAAATCATTTGAATAAAATGTATTTTAAAATTCCAAAGTTTATTCTTGTTCTGTTTGTATCTTCATTTCACCTATTTCTTTGTTAAAACACCATAAGTACAAGTGAAGAAATGAGCCGCCGTTTGTATGTCGTTAAGAGCATGGTGTTGAGCAGGCGAATAGTGTAGGTCTTGCTGGAAAATTGCATTGAAAGCCATGGATGGACGACCAGACTCGACAATGTCCACCTTTGGATATGAGAATTAAGATCTTGATCTTGTAAATCTTTCTGATTTACATATTGTCAATAATGATTTTCAGTCACAACAAGAATCTCATCCACTCCCTGTGTGGAAGCTACCCAGGTTAGCATACAATGAAATCTATTTCAAAATATCTAGTTTTGTTTTAATAGCCTCTACATCTGTTAAAACTAGAGAATCTGTGATTCAAGTCGGTAAGACCGATAATAATGAATATAACATACCATTAATAGACAAAGCCGACGATAACTTTCAAAAGCTGTACAAGTTTGTCCATATTGGTTGTCCAGATCGGAATAACTCCCTTGTTCCGATGCTGTTTAAATGCCAGTATTATATGTTGTTTATTAGACACATGTCAGTTTTAAAGCTTGTATTTATCCACAGTCCAGACTGGCTTCCATAATGGTCCTATCCATTTTGTTGTATATCCCAACTACCCAATTGCTATTCATAAAGAAAATCTCTTGAAACAAGGACTTAAGCTCCATATAGCGACCACGGGCTTACACATGAAAGAAGGCTCTTGTCCTTTGGCTATACACTACCAAATTATTTTCCGCCTTGTTAATACGACCAATCCTGCCGTCAAGCACGGCCCTTCCAAAGGCAGCAACGCAGTGATGCATACTGATCTAGAACTCATATCTTGGTCCCAGAACAAAGTTCCTAGAGAGTGGACTGTGTCAAAATTATGTGTCAACAAAGATAAACCAAAACTTGAAATGCTTATTCTATTAAAGAAAACAAAGATAAAACAAGAATTTCTTTTAGAAGCTCCTCTGTAAAAATTCCTAGATCTGATTCTAACTTGTCTTTCTTTTCAGCCAATGACCCTAGGTCCTTTGGCTCCCAAAACAAAAAGAAGTTTTCCTTTGTGATTAGGCCTCTTTAACTCACGATTCTAATACTGTTTTCCTTTGGTACAATGATTGCAACAAGATTATCAAACAACAGTATGTTCCTAATGATACAAATAGAAATGTACAAATATCTACGGAAGGAACATTAAAAGTTTCTTTGACACTAGTCTATTCAAGTCTGCCAAGTATTGAAGACCATGAAGTCCTTTCAGAAGAAGGTGCTACTAAATCTACATATTGGTTTCAAAGGAGACCTGATTCAAAGTTTGAAAAGTATGAAACTTCCAAGATGCTAAACTAGTCAAACGGGCAACAAAGGCAGTCCATGACATAGTCAACTGTCATAGTCTCATCTTGACCCATATGGAACAAAATCTCAAAGCTATCGAACTTCATCAGAAATGTGACTTAAAATCCACCTTACAACTGTTTGATAAAAAATTGATATTGTTAACAATAGTGTCCAGTCCTTAGATCTTAAGGTTGATTCTGTTTCTAACAAGATTGATAAGGTTGATTCTACCGTTCTCCGACATGAATCAAAAATAGAAAAAATCACCTCTATTTTCTAAAATTTTGCAAGATTCTCTTTAAGTCTTAAGTGCAGATCTGTCCTTACAAACCAAACAAGTCAATAGGCATTTCCAAGAAACCTATCGTAATATATTGAGCATTCAATATCAAATTACTTTGGCTTCGACAAAGTTGAAGAATTGCCTAACTTGCAATCTTTGTCTCACAGCTGGCCTAGAAGTTTAATGATAAAGGTAAGTAGATAAAATAAGAAGAAAAATCGGGTGATGAAATATCCACTCAAGAAAACAAAAGAATTGATTGGTCACAATCAATTAAATGTTCAAATCATAGCTAAAATGAAGTCCCCACTTCATAAAGATAAAAATGTCAACATGACAAGAATGAGCCCAAGATGTTGAAAGTTCCATTATGGCCGAAGATGCAGACATTCTTCACCGACCTTAGAGCCACTACACAACATCATTTGCACACAAACATAACAACCTAATTGGTACAAGCTCGAGTGTTCTACACCTAAGCAAGTCAAATAAATGGTGCATGCTATGATCGGTTGGGCCAATACCCAATGATTACAATACAACAAGGATGATCGTGACCTTGCTGGTGTAATATCCAATGGGCTAGTGGGTTTAGCAAAAGAATGGTGGGATTCCTTGATCCAAATTGCCAAGGATCAAATCCTTGCTCGTGGAACCCCGGATTATAGCAGCCCTTTTAGCTGAATTCATGGGAACAGTTGATAATGATCAACAAAAAACAAGGAATTATTCTTCCATGCACAAATATGTGACAAGACAAATGTAAAACAATATCAATGGCATATGCAAAAATTTTACTAAAATTCAGGAGTATTCACAATTCTACAATGAAAATTAGGTACGCGAATCACTTCCTAATTATTTTGCTACAATACAAGAAAGCCGGCATGATATTCTGCGAGTAACAACTCAACATGGGAAGGATAAATCAGATTATCAATGAAACTAATCATTGATTATGTATAGAGAAAGTAGACAAGAAACAAGCTAGTATTGCTTAAAAGGCCTTGGGTGCGAAATTCTATGCCTTAGTTCAACACAAGACTTTTGGGTGTCGATGCTAGGAATGCGCAAACATCATAAGCATTAGGCCAAATAAAACAAAACATGCAAACATTTTTCTAATAGTTTTCGTAAACCATTTAGGTTTTGAAAATGCTTTTCCGAAATGACCAAACTTCATTTTGCCACAAATTCTTCCTCCAAAAAAAGAAGATTGAGTGTTATATATTCAAAGGCCCGCATTACACAAAGACGGCCGGCCTGTCCACAGAAAAATTCCTCAGAAAAGGCAAGGGTAAATTTTACCCTCTCTGCCGATGGGGTGGGAGTGGGAGTGGTGTGTTCAAGTCACATGGTTGTGTGCTTGCCCACCCGTGTTCAAATCCCCCCGAGGCATGATCCTCTCTGAGGTGGTTTTGCCGCTAGATGTAGCATCTCTGCTCACTGTAGTCGCAGCATGTTGGTTTCTTCACTTGCTACAGTCGGTAGCATTTCGGTTTGGGCTTCACTCGTTCTTCTTTCACTCGTTGTAGCCGCTTCACTCAGTTCTTCACACTCACCGCGGTCATTTGCTTCCCAGTCGAGTGCTTCACTCAGTTCGCTGCTTCACTCGCTGCGGATGTTGCATCTTCATTCCGGTTTCATGGTTGCTTCAATTGGGTTCCTAGTGTTGGTTCCCTTCATTGTAACAAGGATGTGGATCCTCTCAAAAATCCTCAAATGTACAAGGATGTGGGTCCTTTCAAAACCCTAAAAAAATTACCCTCCCTCCAAAAAATTTTTTCCCTCTCTAATAATCTCAAATAAGATGAATATCTTTTAATTTCTGATACTTGAATCTTTTGAGTCAATTTGTTTAGTTATGTTTCATTTTCCTTCTAAATTATTTCAGGAACATATGGTGAACAATAAACAATTGTATGACTTATCAAATAATTGCCCACCAACATTACCTTGTAATGTGATCTCACCCCTTACTAAGAATAATAGAATTCAGAAGCAAGCCAAGGGGTAGTACCACAAAAGCCTCTTCTTTTTCCTGCACATGCCCAGGTGACCACCTCAAACCATTCTAGACAAAATTAATGAACATCTTAAGCTTGAAACCTGTGATCATTTGGTTCATGAAAGTATACACCAGATTTCTGCAACCTTACCACACTAGAAATGACACTTTTTGTGTGTTTATATAAGATATAACTTAAGCTCGAATCCTGTGACCATTGGTTTCTAAAGAAATAGCCCACCACATTTTGATATTCTCACCACATTAGAAACTAGTAATACCTATTTTTTTAACTTTCGGTTGATGTGAGATGTGCCTCTCACATTCCAAACTACAATTTTTGTACCCATGCTCAACAAGAGGGTCTTAATTTCCAATGCTTCAGAAGCTTTCCTAATTGAATGCGATCATTATGAATACATATGTTATGTTGAATAATAACAATAATCTTAAGACATAGGTATGGGAGGTTGTAGTGTAGTTGTGTGCATAATAGGTACAACCGTACAATTATACCAAAACATACGAAGTTGAGGGTTTTTGTATAACTAAAGCTCACTGATTACACCCACAATTTCAAAAGCTGGAGCAAAATCTTACCAAATATATTATCTGTATTGAAATTGGTGCTAGATTGATACATAGAATAGAGGAATAACCTCTATTTATAGCAAGACGATGGTATGAGACACTAACCATTCAACTACTAAGTGTGCCCATGTGTCTTAAGCGACTTCCTTTCCATCACAACGTGTAGTACTCCTTTGGGCCTAGGACATAAACTCATTATTATAACTTGCATTACAAAATATGAGCTTTTAAACAAAATATTATTATATTATTACATTACATAAAAAGTGATTTTGTGTGTCTGGGTACAAACTGTACGAAGCTTTGCCCCCAGAATTAGAGAACCGTTTTATAGGGATGTGTGTAGGAAATGCTAACAGAAATTAAATGTTCAAAGTTCAAACTACCTAGTACAATAGCTAAAGAAAAACACAAACTGACTGTCTGATCTGAAAAAAGTGTCAAATTGCTTGAATTCCACTGTTAAACTTACCATTTTAGCTCTCGGCATTTTTTTTATCTCAAAATGCTCGAAGTTCGCATGGAGACTGCTCTTACAAAAAGAAGGTGCTGAGTGGCACTGGAACCATGAAAAATGAACCAAAAAATGCTACTGCCAAAATCCACTCCAATGCAAAGTTTGAACCCAAACTTCCCTAATTACTTTAGTCCTACCAGTTTTATTAAGTGAAACTATCAAGGCATGCAATTAGAAAGTTATCTTTTTTTCAACTTCTCAAGCTAGGTGGCTTACAGTGCTTGCATGAGGGACATTTGGTGTACACAACAGAGGTGACACTATGGAGAGTTAGTATCTTTAACTCCAACCATGGTTAAAAGAATCAGTGCAAGTGGCTGATTGCTATATCAATGTGAAAACTAGTTGTGATGACTCGCTGGCAAAACACAAAACAAATTCACTAAAACTAAGCTGACTTGTCAAGACTTGCTAATACAAGCATAAAGCAAAAATCACCAAATACAGTCATTTTACTTGTTTAATGCAATGCTTTTGAGTTTTGGAGAACTTGACTGGCACAAAACAAATTTTAGCGTGAAATTTGGCTCATTTTTTTTTGTTTTAGTTGTTGGAATGGAGTTTTTGCACTGACAATGTTTTCTGGATTGTGGATTTCAACATAAACATCATCCAAATCCAGGTGACTTAGCCTATAACAGTCACTGTGCACCTTAAATGTTTCTCCTGTTGCAAATGTCATTTACACAATAGTAACGTTTCCCATGGTGATTTTAAAGTTAAACTTGTAAGGACGGATGTTTTGGACATTTTTTTCTTTATTGTTTTGCAGAAAATCTGAGAATTCTTACATGAATAAAAATAAAAAACAATGTACATAATGAAGAATATGGTCAGCTATAGGACTATTTCTTTCTACTTATATAAGAAATTCAAATAGCATATAGATTATGCCTAAAACTCAACATATGAAAAATATTTACCGAACACTGAACAGTCTTAGCTTGTGCTTTTGGGTACCCAGGCTGTCTAGAGCCATGAAAATTTATGTTACAAATGTCTCCTTGGGAGTCCTTATGAGTAAGTGTTACGCCACCTTATAGAGAGGGGAAAAAGGAGCTGATGGTTTGGTCAACATAAAAGGGCCCATGTAGACTGTCTACGTAAGTTCGGATCCCCCAATAAGTATGACTTCCAATGACAGGCTGAAAATATATATGTGGAAGCCATTGATTGAAGTTTACAATTTCAGAAGATAGGCATTGCCGCATTAGGTCCTCCTAGCTGCCATAATTGATCTGAGAAGCTGGCGCTAACAAACATATATTTTGTGAGATGGCCTTTTACCAGAATATGCCACCTAGGAACTATAAGCTAAAAAGCACTCGTCCTAGGTCATATGGCATGACTCCTCTCCCATTGCGCCTCCTCATCATTAGTCATCCACCTGATTTTGGTCTCATAATAATGTTATATTTGTGTTTTACATTATTTTAAAACATGTTAGATAGCGAAGGACCGACTTATCATTGGGCCAATCATGATCTCTTTACCTTGGTTCCATTTTCTGGAGAGCTGGTTTATTACGCCGAAGGCGTTCCCCCTATGGTAAAGGACCTCCGGACGTTTCTGCAGCGGTGTTAAATTTGACGGTTATACGGCCGTCTGGCCGTCTGGACGTTTTTCGCTTATAAAACCCGAGTTGCCATTTACAAGAGATTAAATTGTAAATACCGGTTAGGCTTTTCGTAAATACTGGTTATGCTTTTCGTAGTGTACAGACTTCTGTATAACAAATTACTGTAGATTGGAGTTCCATCGGTAAAAAGCACTGAAGAGCGTAGCCTATAATCCAAATGTGAAGGGGCGAAGACGGCCACTCCTCCGCACTGCATGCCAAAACCGCAATGGAAACGGCCACAATTGTTTAGAATGCACAGAATGGAAACGGAAAAGCAAGGTTCCAGAGAAGGCTTAGAATGCGCCCAGTCGATCTGCCTTTCCTCCAATTGTTGAGCGGCCGCTTCGCGCACCACAAGTGATGGTTCTCTCATTATTCTCCTGTTACCCTCCCTCTGTATGAACCATGCCGCTCCTTCGCATCATATTACTACCATTATTATTATTACCAAGTCCAATGAATGAGTAAAATCTACCAGGCATGTGAAATCTTTAGAGTCGAGCATGTATGTCTCTGCACTTTTTTGGGCCCTTTACACAAACCACGTCTGATAATAAAAGATAAACACCAACACAAAACCCACTAAAGAAAATTACCCAGAAGCTACCTCCCCAACAAAAAGGGAGTGAATGATAAACAGTTGGATTGTGGTATGACGGACATAATGTGCAGGAATCGGAATTCCAAACCCAAATTGAAAATAGGTAAAAACAATTATGTAATCCAAGCAGTATCTGCTATTGTATAGTTGTGACTCAGTTTTCTTTACGAATGTTTTCCTATTGAATCTCAATTTGAATAGAATAGAAGTATTTTTAGACCAATCAAAAAACGTATCAGTAGTTTAAAGACATTCGAAAAACATTGCTGATAAACCATTTCCTAATCCAAATCTTAAATTTCTAAATATCCCCACAATCAAAAACGACCCCCATAAATCTTTACAATGTCCACACCTTACAAACAATGAAGAAAACATCAAAATAAGCCAAAAGCATTTGCAACAAAACTATGATCAAACCTAAGCACACATGAGAATGGAGAAAAGGAAGAGATGAAACACAAACCATGTAAAGTCGAGAAATAGGAAAAAAATGGTCATGTGTGGGTGTGCTGCATGCATGCGTGCATGTGTGTGGTTGCATGCACACATGCATGCGCAAGTGCGTGTGCGTGCGCACGGATGTGTGTGTGTTAGTATCTGCCATTGCATGGTTGTGACAGTTTGTCTTTCTTAATGTTTTCCTGTATGGTATCTCAATTTCGATAAAATATAAGCATTTTTGACCAATCAAATAAAGTGTTAGTGTTACTTGCTCAATCTGGTTGGTTGTTGTTACTTGCATTTATGGAAATTGGGATTTTTAAATACTAAAGAATTTAACCAACACTCATTGTAAAATGATTGAACAATATTCAAGCTCTCAAGGACCAGAATACCTCTAAATGATAAATAATGTGGTATGGTAATTTGAAATTCAATACCAATCTTACTCTAAAGATATCAAGTAACCACATGATGTGCACTATGTAGATTGGCATGTAACTTAGCTTGTTTTTACCAATAGATATAATAACATGTTAGAAATTCACCTTGCACTCAACCAAATCCTCTTAAGATGAATTTTAAAATGTGATTAAGCCTACTTAGTGCTATTGAAGGTTGGTTGATATTGATTTCAGATGAAATAATATTATTTCACACTTAAAATATATAAGGAAAAAGTTGCAAACAAGTCACTGTAAGAAATAATTTATAGGTAGGATGTAATAAGTAAGAAATAATATTTAATGTCCAATAAACTTGAGAAGCTTTGCATCAACATATCCAACAAACAGGTTCAAGAACGGTGGGAAAGGAAGGCATAATCTTCATAAAACCATTTCCTTGTGGGTTTATGACCTATTAGAAAGGGTGGAGCACATAAAATCTAGCATTATATGATTGCCCTATAGACAAGACACCTATGCAAGCAGAAAATTTACGTTAGTTTGTTTGAAGATGGACGTGTCTAAGCATATGCGTTAAATGACTTCAGCCTCCAACCATATGGCGGTACTGATCCCATGTCTGGCCTCATACCGCCACAACTCACCGTCATGCTTTTGCAGCCTTCCTGTCCTTTAAAATCTTAGGCTTCTATTAGAGGCCTTGTCTGGCTTACCTCTCAACTATAGAGCACGATGGTCATAAGATTTTTCTTTTTGGTACAATCCTTTTAAATTAATGTATAACGAGCTTTCTCTTCTTGCATTTCTTGCTCAAATTTGTTTTGACCCAGACACACAAGTTAAAATTTTGAGATCAGTTGCTTACCTTATTCCTTAAAAGTCTATAAGATATGTTTTATTACATCAATATGCACCAATGAGTGTTAGCCTCCCCATCATGATTGACCTTTATGTCTTACTCCCATGGATTTTCTCACAGCAAGATGTAATGCATTTGTTTGAAGAGTTGCAAAATACCTTCTCTTCTTGCTTTTAGTCCATTTGTGTTCCTCTGTTTCTAATGAAGCATATTGGAAGGGGAAATCTATTGATATCTTCTTCAATGTTGGTAGTTTGATTTCACTTTTGTACTATAACTTGTTACCTTTCCATCACATGTTATCATTCTTCTTGAGAATTGCATCCTTATTTATAAATTACTATTTTTTGTGTTTTCTTGCACTCATGGTTCTTTCTTTCTAAATATTTAACTACTAAAATGAACAAAAGTTTATCTTGCATATGTTTCACTATTTTTGTCAATTTTTCACCATTTGTGGTCCTCTTGTAAATAATCCCACCACCACCACCACCACCACCCCCTTACTCTTATTGGATAATGCATTGCTATTCCTTGCATAACAAAGTATTTATGGCTGAAATTTCCTTTGATACCATGGAAATAAACCAATTCACTAGGTTTTGTATCTCTATAAGAGATATTCTATTGCTCTCTTTCAACATTATGGTGTTCTGTGTTCGATTATTGAACTGTGTCATTTGAAAAATAATTATTGATCAACGAGATGGATCTACTTAAATCCATATACTTTTCTTTATTTAAACCAGTGTATAATAGTATCATTTATTTTGTTGGAATCAACTATTAAAATGTTTAAAGTAGAAGTAAAGGGGAAAACTTCACTAATAATTAGTGTTCACTCAACGTTGAATCTAAACAAAGGGAAATGAATTTATGTTACATATAATACTCTCGAAAATTAAGTTTATTGTCTACTTCTTCCTTCTATGTAATCCTTGGAAGATGATCGAGGTATTGATGGTATCTGTCTTGAACCTCCATGTTTTGCATTGTCGTGCTTCTCTACTCTACGTTTTGTACTTGTCTTGTGACTTTTCAACTTAGAAATTTGTGTAGAAAGAGAATTCATATATAGTTGACTGTCAACATCACTAAATGAATGCATTTTCATCAGCCTTTTATTGGGTCCCAGATTTTTGTTGTATGTCCTGGAAGGAGGAGGAAAACACATGAGCAGGGTGGGAGAACACAACATAGTTTTTCTGGGAACTGAACAGTTCGAATAGGCCTCTGAATCCTTATGTGCTACTATAGGGTTGCATATGTATGAAGATCTTGTTCTTCCATTTTCTAATTCATGTTGTTTTATAAGCCCATATTCCTTATCCCTTGCCTATTCATGTTGTATTGCATGGTCTTTAGAATTTTTCACATTACTCTTGTCAGCTGTTCATATTCATTTTATAGTTATGAAAATTCACTCCATCAATGACTTTGTTCCTACTTAGGGATAATCTCAGATATTTCTTGTTTTTCCACCTATTTAAAAATGTTAAAAACTCGGGATTTTCTAGCATATGACGAGTCTGTGAAGAAACCCCACCTCCCTACTACAGATTTGCATGAGATTTTATATGGGCAAGCTTCAATTGGTAGTAGGAGATTTGAGTCCCTTACAAATCAACACTCAAGTAAAATGAAAGTGGCTACTCTGAAGGCAGGGATAGAGAGAAAGGATTATGTGAAAGCTACCTTGAAGAGAAAGTATGTGTCAGTTGACGAGAAGATAGAGGTAGAGGAAATTATGTCCTATATGCATTGTGCATCCAAGAAGAAATTACCAACAGTATCCTTGGAGAAAAATGGTGTTGTTCTATTGCCATCACACCGCATAATTGTAAGAGTCTCAGGATTTGGAGATTCAAGTAAGAAACTCTTGATTTCCAGGAATCTAAGACGGAGTGCTCATAGTGGAGAATTTGATGACGATGCACATTCTAATGGCTTTCATATCACTTCAAAGGCTAGGTAAGAGCTTGCATATCCATTCACAATTTAATTCTGATTCTGAAATTCTTTTAAGTACCAGAGGTCACAAGAGTGAGTCTAATGATTGGCCAAAGAAGCCTACTCAACCCCGCTTGTCAATTGAAAGATTGGAAACAAGTCCAGTTCTACAGAAAAAGGATCAACAATCAAGTTTTGAAGGAAAAATATGATAGTATTGCTCAACATGAATCTCATAGTCTAAGATCTGATGGGCTGAATGATTTTATCTGTGAAGAGCGTCAAGATGGTGTTATTGGAGACGAGTTGGCGGGGCTCATTTTCATGTGTAATGATAGACAGAGAATTAACTGTTTTCGATATAAGGTGTTTGGTATGCCCAAAGCAAAGTTGAGACTTTTAGACCATGTAAAGCAAGGTACTAAATTGTTTCTTTTTGAGTATGAATCTAGAAAGATTTGTTGCATATTTGAAGTTGCTTCTTATCCTGGAATTGAGCTTGATAATGATGCCTTCAGAGGATCTGAAGTTGACTTCCCCTTACAGTTATGCTAATATTCAATATCTAAGTGATAAATATGTAGATGGTTTTTTTGTTCTGCACTTGTAACATTATCAGAGACATGATCAATGTTGAGTGTCCTTGTAAGATGTTCAACGATTTTTTACAGTTTGATATTATAAATTGTTTCCCCTTATTTACGAAACAAGCTATTTTGCCAAATTATGTTAATGAAAACCTCATATTAAATTTGATGTCCATTGGACTGTCGTAAGGAAATTTCAACCTTAAATTTGTGTACATTTGACCATCACTTCAAAGGTTTTGTTTCCTTTTGCTTGAAGAATCGCAAAACACTAATATCTTGGCCATATGGTAGAGTTGGGCCCTATTTTTCTGAAATTTTTTTCTTGAGACCGACATAACCATGCAACTAAATTAATGCCATTTTCACACATCAGTGGGAAATTTTCAGAGCATGTAATAGAGTTATTAATCAATATGGTATGTGAAAAATTCAAGATAAGAACCTTGGAATTGATATCTCAAAGTGGATTTCAGATAGATGTATTGAAGATATATGAAAATGGCATGAGGTTAAAGTTGTTTCCAAACAGTTACTGCCGAGACAAGAGAATTATAAGCTTGTCTTTTGAAGTATGTATATGAACTGCCAATGTCGAATATTATTCCTCCTTGGCTTTCTTCATCTCCTCTCTTTGCAAGAAGTTTTTTCCCAATGATCATCTGTGCAGTTCCCGCATAATAGTATTTTCTGATAAATAAGGGAGCAATCTGCGACTATGCTCGTAGACTGGTTTAGATGAAAAAAGAGTTCAAACAATTACAAAATTACACGTTTCAACATACATGTTCAATTTTTCCTTTTTATTGTTGCACGTTTCTTTATGTTAACCAACAACAACACATTTTTAATGTCTTCATCTGCACACAAATACCTAAAAATTTAAAATGCCGAGAAAGGACAATGCAAATTATAGTTGTTTCCATCCAAAGATTTGTACATTATATGACTTTTTTGCATTTTGAATAGTTTAAAGGGTTGGACCTCATGTTTGCGCTTTTTAAATGAAGTGACTCATCTATATTTCTACACATACAAAATCAATCACCCATAGTTTAAACAAACACAACTACAAAAGTAAAAACTATCCCTATAACACATAACATATACCGTTTTTTGTTTGCAAAATGCCTCAAAGAAATGTGGTCTCATGGAATGTTATGATTGTAAGATATGCAAAAAATAGCTCTAACAATGATGCACTTAAACTCGTTGACGTAATAAAGTAAATTGGAATGTACCATAACCATTTCAGATTTTTTAATATATAATTGCATATTTTGTCTCATTTTAGTTTCATGGAGAGATAATATGTTAAAGCACTTAGTCATTCTTTCAATCTACTTTGACAACAACACTTCACATTCACTACATTCTTGAGAGTGAGTATTAGCAAACTTACATGTCTCACTTGAATTTGTATTCAAATATTACACAACTAAGTGTTATCTAACATCCCTTCTAATGTATTTCGCAACATTTGTTCTGGGTTTAATAGAAAATCAGTATTGTCAATCACACCCCTCATCAACATCAACTACAAAAGTAATAACTAAATTTATAAATCTAATAACATATACCATTCGGCGTTCACATTGCATTGTACACATGCGATTTCTAGTTTTATTTCTACCATTAATAGTGCTCGGTAACACTAGTTTTTATTGATGGTGCACACTTGTATTGTAACCTTCTGGAATGATATATGGAGAATAGCCTCCTTTACCCGTGAATGTCCCAGTAGAACGTATGGTAACGCATAGTTTATGATGCATGCTTGACAATACCAACACTTGCAGCTAAACTGACCATCTATAATGCTCGGAAAGTTGTTAGCTGGTTAAGTCTTTTAGCTGTTTGTATCAATATACTTTAAACTTGCCCTTCAGGACTGCTAAAAAGTCGATTGGTAATTTATGTATAAGCTTGTCATTCAAATTTGGAGTTTTTCAATGGTCCATAGAAGACAAATGATAGTATTATAAATTTAAGTATATGGGTTTGTCTCTGAGGTATAAAATAAGGGGGAAATGTGTTTCACTCTTTTTACTTGTCATTTTGATTTAGCCCATTCAGTACTTGTGGAATTAGGACTACAAACCCATTTAATGCGTTTTATGTTTAAATAGTGTAATATGCTTTTGTTTAATAACCAGATGCTTTACGAATAAGCCTGTGGATGGCACACTGAAGTTTCTGCAGTGGAAAGGACAAAGGTTGTCTGCTTGGTCGCCATTTGAGCTAGCTCTTGAGTGGGGATGGTGAAACTTCATAATTTGTTTGCTTCAAGTAAAAGATGACAAGAGAGAGATACACGATCAAATATACTCAAACTACAGTGAATTCTACAAGGCCAATGAAGAGAGCAAGTGCCCTCCTCAAGGAATGATTAGAAAGACATCCAAGGACTACTGCACAGAAATAGCCTCACTCATAGAATAGTAGAAATTCAAGTGAAATGTACTAGCATCACTTGTAGATTAATGTTAGTAGAGAATTGTTTTCCTTTTTACACTACATGCCATCTTTCCATTCCATGTGAAACAATCGGCTGCCTTTATTTTTTTTTTTCCATCACACATTAACACATCACGCACTCCTTTCTATCACCCTCATTTACCAATTGAGTCACTGTTTAGGTTTTTCGATGTATTAAACTGTATCTTATTGCATGCAGATTAAAATGTCTTGCAGTAAAAATTGTGCATAATATTAAGTTGGTTTCCAAAAAGGGTTTCATTGTTGTAGCTTTTACACAATTGAATTTAGTGAAAATTTTAAATCTGATGATAGAAAATTAGCACAGATGAATATTAAAGGGTAACTGGTGATGCCATTGAGGGAAGTGCAGTGTTGATGGCCTTAGTAGAAATACCTAAACATGAAACCACAACCCTTTGGCCTGCAATGGACAATTGTAGATTTCTGCCACAAATCTGTAATGTTTGCTATTCAAGTGTCCATCCTTAGTCAGATTAACCTGTTGTATTTTTGCATCTGCTCAACTAATAGCTTATCGTCCAGATTTAAGTCAATTGGAATTCTAAGTACCAATATATTCAAAATTAATTATAAGTAATATTAAATACTATTAACTGTACCAATTTTTAGAAAATTCCATGTTCTCATTCTGAGTTGCTTGGTTTGAATGTTCCTTGCTTGCATATTGACCATTGAATGACAAAGTATCTGTGAGCATTGGGATAGTGTTGCTTCACTACCAAATTGTGCTTTTTGAAGACAAGCTTTATAAACAGTCTGTTTCATACATGACAGTCTAGATTGATAGGAGGCAACCATGATAATAAGCATGTGCAGTGTTTGTTAATCTATATTTATTATAAGTTTGATGATTCCATTGAAATAATGAAACTAAACAATACACTATTAGTATACTATTTACTGATGGGTAACATTGATACCCATATGGAACCTACTGGTGCAATTTCTAGCATTGTAAGTTAGAGGATAGAGTTCTACCCTGTTGCTTTTGTTGTTTGCATGTTGATTAGTCGTGCTCATTTTTTCTGTGGTTCTGGTTTAATTTGAAATTCTCATATTGATTAAAATGTTGCATTTCTCTTGTATATCGAGACAATTAAAGTGCGTTGTCTATGATGGCAGTTTCTTTTTGATGCTGCAGCAGCACATTGTGTTGAGATTGCAACGCATCGTCATGGATGCTGTGTTCTTCAACGTTGCATCGATCACTCAGTCGGAGAGCAGAAAGAACGCTTGGTTGCTGAAATAGCAGCAAATGCATTGGTTCTCTCTCAAGATCCTTTTGGGTACTCCACGTTAACTTTTAAGTACATTGTGGTTATAAAACTCTTTTGTCAGCTTGTGAGATAGTTCTTAGCATGACCTTTCAGTATTTGCAACCTGTACCCTTGGCTTGATACAGTGTGATGCACCCTGAGAATATATGTATTCATAAACCACATTTTTTATTTAGTGGCCTCCTCAGCGTGGTATGTTCTGAGGGTATATGCATTGATTGCAGTCTTTTTCATAAAGCATATCCTGCTTATTGGCTGTTTTTCGTCATTAGACAATGGAGATAGACAGTCGGTGTTTTACATTCAGATGGTATATGTATTGACAGCAGACTTTTTCACTAAGCATATCCTGCTCATTGGCTGTTTTGCTCATTAGACAATGGAGATAGATTGCTGGATTATTATATTTAGCTAGAATAGAGTTTTTAATGGCCAGATTATTATTTTAGCTAGAATAGAGTTTTTATTTTGGTGCAAACACATGCTTTTATGATTCCTGTAATGATGGTGAAAGACATTTTGGACACATGCTAATATTTTAACCATTTTTGCAGCAATTATGTTGTGCAGTATGTTTTGGATTTGGGTATGCCTTGGGTAACTGCAGATGTAGTGGGTCAGCTGAATGGCAACTATGCCCACCTTTCTATGCAAAAATTTAGTAGTAACGTGGTTGAAAGGTGCCTGAAAATCTCTGGAGAAGAGGGCCGTGCACATATTGTTCGTGAGTTGATCAACAGTTCCCGACTTGGACAACTTCTTCAAGATCCATTTGCAAACTATGTTGTCCAGTGTGCTCTAACTGTTTGCAAGGTTCTCTTTGTCCATCTAATTCTTGTATCTGTTATAGAAGTAGAAAAGCAAACTAACTAAAGTAACATAATTATTTTGAAATTGCAGTCGTTATCATGTTTGCTATTGATTTTTTTTCTCAATACTAAGAAACAATCGACTTGGTCATTCATTTTGTTCAAAATGTTGATTCATACGATTTTTATTTATTTTGTTTTTGTTAGCGTTTAATTTCACTAGAAATTTCATATTTGAAGTTATATTGCCAAATTTTCTTTTTAGCAGGGTCCTCTTCATTCTGCTTTGGTTGATGCCATCCGGCCGCATTTACCAGCTTTGCGTACTAGTCCATTTGGGAAGCGAATCCTTTCCCGCACCAATTTGAAGAAGTAACACATATGCAGGCAATTTTGAAGACATGCTTTCGGAGAATGTCTGTGGCATGTGGCGGCTTTCACTGTTTGCCACATTTTGTAGACACTAGATTATTATTTCTTTGTATGGCCATTTGTTTGGCATGTAAAATTCAAGTATTTGAAGGCATAACCTTGTAATAAGTCCTTTCTGTAGGCAAGAGCACTGTATTTGTTGCTAGATTGAAGGGTAACAAATGCCTGAATCGGCTGAGTGTTGTATAACAGATGAAAAAATCAGGAATTGCTTCTCTAGTTGAATAGCATTCTTCACAGGAGTAAGGGCCCTGCTATGTATTAAAATAAGTTTTTTTTGGATGTTCTCAAACCAGAGAACACACAGGGAAAGAGATTAACACTGGAAAGTGGTAGTAAGGGTTAAAGCTGTTACACAAGTTTTGGCTGCTTATAATATTTGGTATGCTGGTTGGTTTCCCAGAGAAAGTGGCGTTTCCAGCATATTGATATGAGAATTCCCAAACATCATAAATTATAGGTTAGAAAATTTAGTTGGAGATGGGATATTCATATACAGGCTTGTAACTTTGTAAGCACAATATCCTGTATGTGGATACAAATAGGCTGTTTTCCTGGCAGCTTTCTGGATATATATGGCCTTGAGCTTTGCTATTGTACCTTGAACTTCGAAAAATATCCAGCTATTTCTTATTTTCATTTTTTCACAGAAACATTTTTTTAATCTTTTAGTCGTATCTTGTAGATTTTTGTTAGTTATGAATTTACCTCCGTGGATCAATAGTATTCAGTGATTGCTCTATCTCCATTTGGGCCATCCTACCTCCTGGCATAGGGAACTCCTTTGATTTCAGCAGTATCCAATGGTTGCTTCACTTCCATTAATTAAGGCATACACCTCTGAACAAAACAAAAATAATCCCTTGGTTAGGTTTTGAACCCCCTTAAGCTTGACACCATGGGACTTCCAGTGGTTGTGAACCCATTGTTTGAGTAGGCTCTCTGGAGGGGATTCGACCGACAAAATAACCAACAAGGGTAAAAGATTCAAGTCAATGTCATGCTTTATCAAATTTTGGTAAATCAAGAATAACATCTAGCAAAGGGGTTTCTTGGTCAGAACCAGTACCGCATGAAGACCTTTAGGGAAAACTTCCTTGGCTTCTTTGGTGCCATTTTTGTCTAGAGCTCTGCCAACCTTACTTGCATTAGATGATGTAAGAGCCGAAGAGATGATCACTAATAAAGACTTTTACATCGCCCGAAGGGCGAAGGGGAGGAATAAATCAGCACAATAAATGCGCAAAGTAATATCTTGCCTATATCAAATGACGGGTCGACGGTATGAAGACAAATCCATATAAAGCATCAACTAAACCTTAGCTCCCTCTTCCAACTAGCCACTTTTAAAGATCACAAATTTTAAAATAAAAATCTACAAAAAGGTATATACATGTTGGTTAGTCACTAATTTTTCATGATTTGATTTCAAGTAAAATAAAAATAATAATTTTGTTTATCAAATTCAATGAGCACCACCCAAATAACATCAAGTTGGTAAGTGCTGTTTAACTTGAGTCACTTTTCGTTTTTAAAAATTTAATTATGCCGAAGGTGCCCCCCCTATGGGAATGGGCTTCCGGTCGTTTCCGTGACTAAGTTAAATTTGACGGTCTTGCGGACGTTTTTAAGATGTTTAATTTTGACGTCCGTTTGGATGTTTTTGCACTATTCGGCTATTTTTAACATTGTTTTTAGTGGCTATTTTCGTTTTTTCTGTGTTTAGGTTTGGTTTTCCTTACACGCTGAATCGTCTTTGGAATAGCCTTTAAATAATCGACAACAACCAAGGCAAATTATTACACATCCCCGTTTGGATGTTACCGATCCTTCAACGTGAGCCGCAGTGTCAAACTCAATTACTTGGTGAAGCCTGTGCAGGCTTGCAACTTTGACAAGCCTATCCAAAAATTGTTGTCGAGCCTCTAGCTTTGTATTCCTCACATCAATTGTTTATGTACATTGTATTTAGCAGATCCATTATCACATACGCATTTTGACATACACAAACTTGTCCCTCCTTTATCATCTGTTCAGTAGGCGCTGCCACCAAATCAATTTATATGCATCGTTGTCATCTTCAAAGTATATACACATTTAAAAATTACTTTTCCTTGGTCAAAGAAGGGGTTTGAATCCCTGAGCATATGTATTGCAACGGTGTATGGCTTCCCGTTTTAGAAATCCAATTCCTTGTTCCCAAAAAAATGAATTGCACACCATGTCCTCTCATCTCCCTCTTCCTGTTGGAGAGGACGCTGACATGGCTGTATTCATAGTGTGAGTATTTCATGCATAGTTTTCCTATTCAGCGAGTACTCATCGAGTTGGCGAATAGTCGCCATATTTTCTCCATGTTGAATATTTGTCCATAAAACTCTCGACCCCAAGATCGCGAATATTCCCCAAGACTCGCCATGAATATTCACCAAAACTTGGTGAGTTCTAGCCCACAACTCACCATATGGAGATGGGACACAGAACAATCCAAAAAAACATGTATTTTATGTTGCAAAAATGCTACTTTTTGTCTTATAAATGCTTCACACTCCCTCACTTGTAATCACACAACTATTTCTCCCAAATATTTCTTTAGAACGGGAAGAGGAAAATGTAAATTATTGTAAATTGTAACTTGCATAGATATGCAATTTATGATGATAATTTTCAATGACAGTCATCATTAATTCATAACACTTACCAGATGGCTCTTGTATTCGCACGATGATGCAATTTTGTATTGTATTGGTATTCAAATCTAATAGAAAACACTTCCCCAACATTTTATGGACTCATTTGATACATTTTGTAGCGATATTTTACATAATTTATGTTTTTAAAATAAATTTGCACATTTTTTAAGTGGCTGAATTTGGTTTTCTTGGCCATGTTGTGGCATGAATTCAGGAGATGACAATATTCACGAAAGTGATGGATCATATTCTTCATTCGGTTGTTTTATCTTTTCATAGGAGGGAGCTATGGTGTTCATGCTAATGCATATGATAAATAGTCAATATGTTCCTTGTCTAGATTAGACTACGAGTTGCTTAGATAAATTTTCTAGAAACAACTCCATTTGATTAGAATTTTTCCTCCTAAAACCTTGTTGGTATCTCTTTTGTGAGTTGAAGCCTGTATGCCACCACTACATGAAGATTAACTAGAGAGATCTTAAGTGATTTGTTTACAAATTTATGATAGAATGTATTCATTTCAATCTCTATTGAAATGGATTTTGGCTGTAGTTTATAAGTTAAGTAATGCAGAGTCTGAAATTATGGCTTGAATCTTCATGTTATAGTAATTAATAGATATTATTTTAGTCGTGGTTATTAGACGAATAATTGGCTTTAGCTTTCATATTTTCTGTTGCAGTAACTTATGGTGACTTAGAGGATTAGTTCCAAGCTTCAAGAAGTATTACTCAAGGAAAATGATATATGGCTACAATATCTTATTTTAAGAATTGAGAAGATCATTGTACAATGAAAACAAAAATGCCACATGGGCAGAGAAAAGCCTTAGAATCTTCACAAATGACACCACCTACTAGAAAGAAAGTAGAGTATGCATACTAATGCGAATTGCCTAATATGATGGTGACATCTACAATTTTACCTAATAAAGTACTCATGATAGAGGAATTGATCGAGACAAGGTTGATAGAACAAAATCATCTACCTTGGCCACAAGATCCTTAATTGAATTATCATCTATCTTTTCTCTCCTATATTCTAATACTACACACAATCTATGGTTCGATAAATTGCTCAAATCTACCTCTTAATTTAGATAGGTCATAAAGGTATTTAGATAGGTCATACACAATTACAGGTGCACTTTTTTTAATTTGAGAGTTTATTTGCTTCGAGGTATTTAGACTTTCAGTAAGAACATGTTATTTAAACTTTGATTTTCATATGTTGACATTGGTTTCTATACTTATCTGGTTCTAATGAAATATTGAATAAATTATGCCAATCTTGAGCATTTATAAAGGTGCAAATATATGACTGCAATATACAGAGACAATTATGTGGAATCTGGATAAAGGATGGAAATGCTAATGTAAAATTTATGAATGATGTGACCCACATAATCCATGCTCTAAGATCAAATTTGTTAAATGGTCAATATCATCATGCATACAAAGCATATAGTTTTCTATCTCACAATTATTATGCACTAAATGATGAAGATTATTGCTTGTATATGTTAGAATTTAAATTTAAGTTCATCTTACTATTAAATTTGGTCTACATCTCTATTTCCTTGAGTTTCTTGAGGTCAACTGATTAGCACATACATTTAGTTTTATTAACTTCTTTCACTTTTTTCCAGGATATTTGTGATTCTCTTTCTCCCGTGGTAAAGAAGAGAGTGTTGTCTCTAAACAAACAGTTATCACCGAATCACCGCACCCTAATGTTTACACAAGTGCATATACTTGAGCTTACTGTGTGATTGGATAACATGGGTACTATCTCCAAGTTGTGGGACTTGCTACTTGAGATAGACCTCCGAGAAAAGTCCGGTTCTTGCTCCTAAACTACCTGCCACAATCTACTCTAGTGCAGACAAAACTAACTGTCATAATCTAACTTTTCCAAAGGACCAAGGAGAGAGAGTGCATAAAATAAAAGCCTACACTACAACGGTGATACACCAGAAAGGGAGGGTGTGAGAGTAGTCTTCCAATGTGTGAAAACTAGAAGTAAAGTGCATTCTAGAAGGGGTGATAACAATTCTCCACAATCTAAAAATGCATTCACAACAATATTTCATACATGCACAATAATAATGGATCCTTGCAAGAGCATAAAGATAGACACAATACACTTGTAATCAAGGTTGAAGGGGCAAGAAGAATGCAAGAAAACACAACAGGGGAAGATGCATCCACAAACTTATATTTTATTACTTCATGATATGCACAGTTCAATCTGTTACAAGATAAGGGCTTGGATCACCATGTAAGGAGTCCACTACAAGGGCCTGCACAACACATTGGCTTCACAAAGCAATTTTGATAGAGCTTTGCTACAACAAAACTACCTCTTTTACAATGAGCCCAACACTCCAATTTATAGAAAAAGAGAGAGAGAGAAGGGGAAAATGGAAATCCTGAAATCTATCCTCAACCACCTTGTAAGAGGCATTAAATGGAGTGGAATGATTATATGTTACTTAAAAAAGGCTCCCCATACTGTCCCAGGTGCTGCTGCAGAGAGAATGATGACCATGCCTCTTAATTGCACTCCTAACTACCAAATAAAACACTATCATGAACCCGGCCACGTTTTATGAAAATTTTCCATTGATTTCTCATCAAATTCGGAATTTCTTGATTGCTATGCATCAGGCTCGAAGCCACGATTCCAATGGTACCAATTTTGTGTGATTTTGTTGAGAAATGCAAAAGTTATGACTTTCTGAGTGCGAGCAGCTATTTTGGGTCTGCTAGGCGTTTTTGTCATTTGACGGGAATGAGCATTAACTAATTGGAGCCGAATATGTTTCTTTTATTTAAATATATCTACCCTCATTAAAATTAAGAAATCCAATTTTTGTGATGTAGAGGATGTCGTGCTCGTTCTAAAGTCTAATTTTATGAAAATCGGAGCTCGAGTCAAAAGTTATGGCCGTTTGAAGTTCTGGAGTCAAACATTGACTTTTCCTTTGAATTGTGGGTATTGCGGCAAAATCAGGTCCGCGTGTCTTCGGCTTTCCCGGACACATTCTTCCACATCGGCCAATTCGGGCTTCCTTGTCCTTGCGCGTCCACCATTGACCGGGCCGTGAGGGCCATTGACTTCCACATCGGCCGCATCCACTTAGCTTGGCTCCTTGTGCGGTGATTTCACCTTTGCGCGTCCCATGCATACTTTTGTCTCGACTATCTTGGACATAAATCTCCGCACTACCCGCATGATAGACTCGACTTGCACAAAATCGCCGATCGTGTCCCGCTGCGTTCGACGCCTCAACCGTCCGTGGACCACTTGGGACAAAAATGTCCGATTTTGCCGATTCCTTTGAATTTCGGCTTGGTACGAAACTTGGTACGACCCGCACTAGTACGATCCGCAGCCTCTAGACCCGTAATGCATTAAAACAAGCCTCGTGACTTCATTTTTGCATTTTTTCAATTTTCTCTAACTCGTTGAGATTTTTCCTTGGATGGGGAAGTTAGAGGGAAACCAAAGGGACCCCTAAAACATGATTTTGGGTATTGAATCAATCTACTTGCTTGGGACTGAAGAATTTGATGCATGTTATCAAAATTACCTCGGGGGGTGAATTTTGGATAACAGAAACTTCAGGTGGGTTTCAATATTGATTGAAGTAGTTATTCATTTGTCCTATTTATTGCATGTTATAGACTAAAGAGATTATTGTAGAGTGCTTTCATGTTATTTTCTTTTGATTGTTCCATCTATATTTATAGTTGGCTCCAATCCTTTTTCCGAAGTAACATGTGGGGGCATGTGTCTTTGTAAATGACAGGATTCGTTATGTGCTAAAGGGTTTGTTCCCCAATGAGACCATTTTGAAGCATCCCAAGGTGGACGTTATACTGATCATCGACAAGGCTTTTTAAGTTGCTCGTCATACCTAAGAGCATCTTCTTGGACTAACATACTTCTTTTCCCTCTCTAGTTTAATATGATGCAAACTAGAAACACAATTCCCCTCCCTACAACAGGCTTGACATTAACTACGTCTCGCTTGCAGAGGGAGGAAGAGTTTAAGAGTCTTCAATGTGTTGTTAATGTTTTGCATTGCAGGCAACCGAAACCACTACTACTTTACTCAACACTTCTTGTATCCAAAGCGACATTGTCATTTAAGGGGTATCAAATGTATTCATATTTACCGCAAATAAAATAGCCCACAAAAGGCTACCATTCATGATATAAATACTACAAATGTATACATGTCTCGTTATGTGTACATAAGTCTTCATGTATATGATGTTGTGATATATGATTTGCAACTTTAAATGTACGAATTTGTAACAAAATTAAATGTACACATACAACCTTTCAATGTAATGTTTCATCTATATTCCTACACTACCACTATCAATCACATGCCTTATCGAGTGTACGATAAAGGTTTTTCCAACAAAAGACCAACCGAACAACTGACGCAACACTAACAAAATTAACCCGAAATAAATACAAACCACATCAACTATAAAAGTAATTAACTATCGAAAACGATATCAAATGTATTCATGTACGAATTTGTAACAAGTTTGAAATGTAGAGAAAACCTTTAAATTAAGTGGTTCATCTATATTTCGATACTTACAAAATCACACCCCTTATCAACATCAACTACATAAGTAATAACTATCCCTCTAAACCAAATAATATATACCGTTCGACATTCACATTGCATTGTACACATGCGATTGCTAGTTATCCATCAATGGAAAATACTTTGTCATAAATTAGTTTAACCAAAATTCTTTTTCCAGCGTCTATTCTTTGCATAAAAGATATCTCTCGTGTATGATTACTCTCTTACGTCACTTTTAGGAGTGAATTTGGAGATGTGTCAATCTGAAAGTGGACAATTGAATGGAATTTCACTACTCTTACAAGCTTAAATATTTGTTTTGGCTGGAAAATAGAGTCATTTTTATTGATAAATCACATATAATACATTTAACAAATAGGATCTAACGAAAAAATTGACGTCATCTTTACTGCTAAGGAATAAGGCTTATCCTTTGAGATTGGGCTCCAATATTAATAAGTGATAAAATACTTCCCAAAAAGATTGGGATTTAAATCATTTCCAATATCCCAATTTTGTACAAAATTTTTATCTTAGAAAAATGTTTTTTTTTTTTACATTGAATAAAAAGTCTATTTGTAAATCATATTTTGTTAATAAATATATATCCTCCCCAACCAACCCCCCACCCCACTAAAAAAAAAAACATATAGGTGATCCTATAGATATATTCCCCAAAACAAATATATAGGTGATCTTAGAATTAATATACTTGTTGACACGTGGGACCTTAAAATCTCATATTTGATTGTTTATTTTTGAAAATGCTTCTATACAAGCATAGTTGAAGCTAAGTACTAACCAAAAGCCCCCTTGGTCAAACTAGATTTTATGGCCTTACTCTTCGATAATTTGGTAAATGACGAAGTCACAATATACATAACGGAGGTGACTAGATACATATTCTCTCTCTATATAGTGGAGAACGACATACTTTGGTAGCTAATACCATTAATACATTGAATAACCATACAAATATAATTGATTTTGATGGCTAATACAACATGGACACCATCTTCCATATATCATTTACTTTTAAAAAAATTCCATGAAAAATGCTTGCCCTACCATGCTTATAATTGAATTGATAATTCCTTTGCACACCATCTTCATTAATGGATCCAATACTTTTCTTATTGTTGGGAAATGTTATAACCATTTTCATGGCAAGGAAGAAAAGAGAAAATGTAGAAAGATGTTAAGATTGTAGAAAAAATATTAAAAGAGAAATGGCTTTTGAAAGATAGATAAGATAAAAAAAATTAGTGTAAAAAAGAAAATAGAAGTGCTTGATAATTACTTCATTATTAACCTTAAGTGAGTTATACTCAAATAATGAGGAGAAAGGGTCATTGACACCATTTGAAAAGTATTTTTGTAGTGCTCACTCCTCTTTGACACTCGTTTATATTAAATTAATTTGTTTATTTCAATATTACAATTATTGTTCTTGTTATATTAACATGATGTGCTTGGACTTGCATTTTGATTCAACTATTTTATATTGAGCACTACTACCTTATTTTGGTGACACATGTTGCGAGAGCTTGATATTGATATTTTAATAATTTTGATGCTAACTTTGAACTATGGGGCTATTATTGGCATTTACATACTTTGATGGCAATTTAGACACGTGTTTGAATTATTATGGTGATTCAATCATACATTCGAATATGTTGATAATAACTACTTTTAATTTTGTAAAAAATAGAAAAAGGATGCTATAGTTTCTAAACTTGATGTGAATGAGTTTGATACATGGATGTATATGTATTCTTGTTTCTAGTATACTCACATTTGATGTTATAACATTATTGTTTTGGGTGGATATGACCTATGCATTGAGTGTGTAAGTGGAAATATGTATAAGAATTTATGTATATTCATACCAAAACGAGGATGAACAGGACCGGATTATTAGGGGATGACTTGTCAACACGAGGTCACCTAATGTATGTGTTTAACTTTAGGATTGTAAAGTGACATACTTGTTTAGTATGTTTTATTGTTGTTATTAAATTATAAGTTTTGTGGAGTCACCCCATCCTTTTGGGCCTTGTTATCCAAAATACCCCCATGTTATTTTGATAACTTTCACTTCTTTTGGACTTGGGCGGGTATAAAATGATAAAACTAGAGAAAATAAGTGTGGAGACACCCCATTTTTATCTTGCCAAACTCCTTTATTTCCATACTTAGCCAAATTATGAGAAAATTGGGGAAAATGGAAGAGAATCGGCTAAATCAGCATTCAAAGGAACATGAGGATCTTGTTCCTTTGTTCCTCCTATTCTCCGCATTCTCGCATCATCTACAAGAAGGCTTGGGAGTGTTTAGTTAGTCAAGTTGGATATGGGAGGAACAAACAAAATAGTTCCATAGGGTTAACAGTTCGCCGCATGACCGATTCACCAAATGGTTTAAAGGGACACTTAAATGCCGATAAATCGGTTAAAGCGGACACGGTGGGAACAAATCAAACAGCTTCCCACATTCCTCCGATTCGCACGCATAAACGACTTGGCCGATGGGCAAAGAAGGGGAAACGATGGGCATTGTTGTAGCTAGATCGGTCAATTCAAGAACGTAGGGAATAATTTTGTCGGGTCGTAAGTTCTCCGATTGACCGATTTGTTCGCACTATGCACAAAAGGATTAAAGCGGACTGTTGCAGAACCCACATGGAACACTGTCACGACCCTTCCGAGATCTTGAATTTTAGAGGGCCATAACTTTCGCATTGTAACTCCAAATTTCACAAACTTGGACTCGTTGGAAAGGTCTCATCATCTTAAATTTGGTGAGGTTAAGTGGGTTGAAAATAGAAAAAATATCCCAACATTAAAGATGCGCCCACGTCGATGGGGTTTGGGTGGAGTGGTTAAGACAGATGGTTGTATCTGGCTCCACCTAGGTTCAAATCCCACTTAGGCACAATCCCCATTTGGGGTGGTAATGTCCGAGGTGGCGTAGGCTGGTAGGTTGATTTAACAAAGGTGGATTCTGGTTCGAGATTGCTGCGCTAGAAATGTGTTCATGTGTGGTGGATCTGGTTCACTAATTGTTGAGCTTAATGCTATATCTTGGTTGAATGTACTCCGGTTCATAGCTCCGGTCAAAAGTATTTATCTATAAAAAAGATGTAGTTCCAGGTAACTCAACTACCATATTTGATGAAGTATGGTGCCCATTCCTTCTCCTACAAGCAAAGTATCATGGGAAAATGGCCTTGGCAGGGTACCCATGCTTATTTTTAAACATTCAATGCATGTTGTTGGTGGTTGAAGGTGGAAATCTGAGTTTCCCTCTCTTTTCCCTCCCCTCTCTTTCCCATCTTCTATATATTGTAAAATAATGCCCATTTGTAAAGGTTAGATCCTCTTGGAATGTAAGGGCGTTGAACAAGTGTTGCACAAGTGTTTTTTGAGTTGCAAGCCTCGATCTAGACATCCGTAGGGTGATTCTTACTTTCTTCTTCATTGTAATGGACTGTGCATCTCTTTGAAGCAATAAAATTCATGTTTTTTTGGCTATTCTCTGCCCTAGCTTGTCTTTATTGCATTATCTTGGCTTTCTATCGTATTTTTGGTGTGTTGTGCATGTTTATTCTCTTTTGTAGGGTTTATTTCTATTGTGCTCCATGAAAATGAGAGTTTGGATGTTATTTGGGACTGTGGTACTCATGTTTGCCCTCTCCTCCTTCATTTTCCTCCCATTTCCACTCATATGAGAGTTTCTTTCCCCCTCTTCTTGGTGCTATCACCTCTGTTAGCTTAGGATTTCCCTTTTCATGCATCTCTCTCTTCCCCTGGTCCCTTGGATTGTTAGATTAGGATTAGATAGTTGCATTTCCTTCCATAGGAGTAGTTTAACATTAGGAATAGGTAGAGGAACTAACCTTCTTTGGAGGTCTGTCTCAAATAATAAGTCCTACAACTTGAGAGACAGGTCCCATGTTACCAAAAACACCGATTTCTCATCCACCGTTCATGACGAATTAGAGGGTGTTGTTTTTGGTGATAACAAGACCCATGTATTGCTTGATTATTAAGTTTTAATAACATTCTTTTAAATTTAATTAGTGATTAATCAATTAGTTTGATTTCATTCCTTGTTGGATATGCAAGTGGCTTTTCTAGTGGTTGTCACTTTTTATTTTTAGTAGATTTCAGATTTGGCCTTATGAGACACTTTTTAGAAGTTTGTGGGATAAATAATACATGGACTTTTTGGCTACTTAGGGACTCAAATGATTCTCATAATAACCTTGAAAGACATACCAAGAAGCAATGTCTTAAATCATGTAAGTAGTTGAGTATGAGTGTTTTTGACGTAATCCAAATTGATTGACTTGAATTTAATATTTTGATTTTGAATGATTTCTTGTGGGCATATAGGATTTAGTCATAATTTTTGTAGGAGAACTAATGGTGATTTGTTGAAATTTTAAGAAAGGTAAATTTTGACCATGTGGGTTGTAAGAGTCTTTAATGTTTTTGGTTGGGGGATGTGTTGGCATTGGAGTTGGATCTTACCACATGACACACTCCTATTGGGAACTCCATTGTATTTGTTTTCCAATATAATTTAGTTTTGAAGAGGGTTGAAGGGTTATGTAATTTGGTTATTGGAGTTATTTTGTTAAAATTTAAGTTTTGGGGAGCTTACTTTGTGCTTGTGGATTGTGTGAGATTTGATTAAAGACTTACACAAGATGAGTTGGAGGTAAAATATATCATTTTTGTTTGCTAATTATAAAGAAAAACCATTCTATCTCTTTCTCAATTTGACATTATGTGGAATTTCGATTGCTCCATTGAGCATATGTTAAATTTGAATGAATATTTTGAACTTGCATTGCACCCTTGTGGCATGAAAAAGTGTGTGTGTGTGTGGGGATGAAAATTTATCATTTGTTAGATGGAGGGAAAATGGCTTATTTATATATAGGGAGCTATAAGGGTTTGTGTGATGTCACCTTGGAGGAAGCGAGGAGTACATAGTTCACCTTGGAGTGAAAATGGTAACTATATTCTAGTGGATACAAAAGGAAAAGTTTGTGTTATGTGTTATTTCACTTGGAGGAATAAGGGCCTAATGTGCCTCCTTAGATGGAGTGAAAATGGTATTACTCGTGATATTAATTTCCCCTTTGAAATCCTTATTGGTGATATTTGTTGTCTTTATTTTTGGAGTAGTGTCTTTTCCCTCTTTTGTCTTAAGTAAAAATTTACATTTTGGTTGCATGGATGTGTCGCGTATGTGAAATGGTTGAATGTTTGTTCTCCCTTGTCATGCATTGTGTGTTGGTTCTCGAGCCCCTACTAAGTTGGTGTTTAGTGGGGCAATGAGGATGAGATAATCCCCTCGTTGTGAGGTTGAGAGGTAAATGTTCCCATTCCTCCTTTTGGCTATGCATATGGAACATAGTGAAGACGTTTGGAATGGTGTTGGTGGTACTCTTGAATTCTTGATATCTATTTTTGTTTCCTTGTGTTTTGAAATCATAAAATGTGGAGAAGCTTGAGAAGTTTGTATCATGAGTGTAATTTTCATTGTATATTATGTGAGTTTCGAATGGGGATAACAATCTTATAATTTATTGTTTATTTAAGCCATTAAAAAATTATGAGTTTATTTGTTATTGGAAAATGATTATTTATTTTTGTAAGCTATTTAGATTAAATGGAGTTCATCTTGTAAAGATAATAACATATTTTAAGTTTGAAAATAAGTTGTGAATACGAAATAGGAATCGGTTATTGAATTTTTTTTTTTGTAACTCTCATTATAGCCTATTTTTGGCTTCTCATTGCATGGGTAGGGACCATGTTCTTTGTATTCGTGTGGGTAGGATTGGATTGGTTGATCCCTCTATTAATAACATGGTTCATTTTAAGCCCCTCCCTAAAATCATTTCTATAGATTCCTTGGCGAATATGTGAAAATGACTTTTGAAATGATGGCAAATTTGAAGAAAACGTGTTTCGAACAATTTTATAATGGTGTCGGCTGGTAGCATTTTTTGACTAACAAAATGTTGTCGGCTCACAATATATGATGTCGACTAAAAACATATGTAATTTTTTGAAAAATCAATTTTTGACAATAATAGTTAAAATGACCGTGCTTGACGAGAAATATGTCCTCCCAAAATATGGCGCAAAGAAAAAAAATTAAAAAAATGATTTAAAAAAAAAGTAGATTTCGCTAATTTTGTATGAGATTTTTTTTTTTGAATTTTTTTGATGTTAGTTTTTAAAATGATTGTCCCAATGAGAAATTTGTCCTCCCCAAAATAGTGCAAACAACAAAAATTCCCATTTTTTTTTTTCTGATTTACGTCATTACCGACTGCATTAGCATTTTTGCGTTGCCGCATGTTAGCATTTTTGTGTTTCCACACGGTAGCATTTTTTTGTGTTGACGCATGGTAGCATTTTTTGAGCTACCGTGCGTCCAACGTAAATTTCTACCATGCGGCAACGCAAAAATGTTGTCGCATGATAGCATTTTTTTGTTATTGTGCAGTAACATTTTTGTGTTGCCACGCGGTAGTAGTTTTGCGTTGACGCACGACTTGTACTTTTGGATTTTTCACAGGCTTACTCGCTTTTACCTTCGTCTTCGACTCCATATCTCAAACTTAATGAGTTTTGGAATTATATTATATTACTACATTATGGAGAATTAATCCTATATATAATAGTATATTATAACATAATGGCAAATATACCAACATTGGTTGGCCCTTAGTGAAACAAACAGTGAAACTAGGGTCAAATTTATTTATGACCCATAAAATTTTGGCAAACCTGTTACCGTACAATAATGAAAAAATTGCCAATTTCAAATTTCAAAATCCTAATATTCACCATTTTACGAATATTCACCCTTAAAATGAACCATGATTAATAAGCTATGCTAGTTGTGTGGGGATGTTGGAGGGTACTCTCTCCTTCTTATCTTCCTTAAATGCTAGCAGATCAACGTGCGTGAAACAAAATGCAAGTTGGATTTTAAAATGCAATGCAAGAATTATGGTGCATTTCTCCCGTGGAATCTAAAGAGAAATATTTTCTCGTGTTACTCCTTGGTGGGGAGTGTTGTGGACGATGTCAATAACATTGGGTAGGTGATTGTTTGCATTGGAAGGTAATTGCAAAATTCATGCATGTGGTGAACTTCCCGTTGTGACACTCCTTTTATATCAAAAATACCTCTTGGGGTGGTAGATGGGGGCATATCGCAACCAATCTAAAAATAAGGGATTCGAGGTTATTTGAACACCAATGAACCAATACCCAATCGAGTAGGGAAAACCCTCTTATCGGGTACATAAAGGTGACAATAATTATGGGTGTTATTGGGTGTAATAAGGGGGATTCCTTTTATGTCTATCTATGCATCAAAGTATTCCTTAGACAGTGATATTGTGAGTAGTTGAAACAAAACCGTAATAGTAGTGCATGTTTGGGGTAACCTCTAAACAATCAAGGATTGAACTTAAAGGATGAATAAATCAACACAATTGTTGTCCTTGAGTGTCACCTGTTCAAAATCAAAATAAAAATCATTGTATCTCTCTCTTCCCCTTCCCTGAGGAATTTCATAGGTTCGCAACACATTTGTATTTTGCATGTAAATCTCAATCAGAACTCCAGATTCCAAAATACAATTTGCAATTTGTTTTACAAGTTACAAAATGCTTCCGAATCTAGTCTTTCAAGTTTTTTAAAATGTATTCGGATCTCCAGATTCTAAAATTGACTTGCATTAGTGTTTTTAGATTTTACATTTTCCACAGTGCATGTCGGAATTTCAAACTTTTCATACACATTCACAAAGGCATGAAAAATATTCATCGATCTTCATATTTTGATTTCCTAACTTAGTCAAGATCGGGGCTTTGTAATTTACTTGAAAATTGCAAGTTGACCTCCAATCAAGGAGTCTTGCAGAAAGATCTTAGCTGCTAAAACATTTTGAAACCATGCAAAGGTTTTAGACAAAGTTTTTAGTTGTAAAAACATGCCAACGTATGTGGTGCAGTTTTAATGCGTAAAAACATCTTGAAGTTCCATCAGAATTCAAGGCTTCCTGAACAATATAAATCCCAGCCGAGGTATTCATCATGGATTTTAGGTGCAAAATAAATTCATACTTCCATTTAATATTAAATCTAATTTCATGAAGCCCATAAACCCTATACCAATTATAGTAAGTGCAAGTCACGGTGTGCATCGTAGTTGCTCGCCAAAACAAACCATAAATAGCTTCTCTTCGATTAAATTTCCCATTACTTATTTATATAGTAATAAAAATTATTGCCAATAATTTTAAAACTAAGATGGGTTAATTTAGATGATTTTTTGGACTGTTACACTTGGTATCAAATCCTGATTGAAATGTTGGGAGCTCTAACGATTAAATATTTTAGTGTAATTTTCTTAAATACTACTTACATAATGTGCTAAAATTTGTTGTGGTCTAAGTAGTATGACACACATACTACTTGGGTAGGGTAACCTTAAGAGTGGAACATCAACCCTTCTTAATAGAACCAGGAAGTGTTAGGAACTCATATCTTACAAGCCCTACAAGATGAAGTTGTGAAACTTAAAGAGAGGGTTATGAAGAGACCATTGGACCATAGAGAGTGTTCACAAAACCCTTCATGGTAGGGTCATGGGTCTCCCACACATGTTGATGGAGAGGATTCTTTGAGACATAGAGAGGACTAGGAGTTTGCCTTGAGACCCTTGATGAGTGGAGAGGCATGGATTAAAGGAGAGATCTAGTCCTTGATAACATGACATTACTAATCACATTATATACATTCTTAGACTCCACTCACCTACCTACTTGAGAGACACTACTAGATTTTAGGACGAGGAACGGTTGATTAGTTTGACTAAATGCTTGAAATTCATGCTTACCTAAGTAGCACCAAGACTTGTGTATCCATACATTTATTGAGAGATGAAGCATAGAATATTTAGGTAGTGTTAGGGATGTCCCCATTTCTATTTTTGGTTTTGGTTCTTCAATATTTTATACCCCTTTGTCGGTGGATCAATGCGAAGCTAGTGGAAATTATGAAGAATGTTAGATGGGATGATGATTTGACCTCAAGGGTTAAGATCCATGTGATTTTTATGGGTTAAGGAATGTGTTCTTGATTTGAGAGAAATCACCACCATGATAGAGTTTTGCATCCTTCTCCCGTGTTCATATGAGATTGTTTTGGCTATGGAATGTTTCACATCTCACCAATCTAGAGTGGATTATTACCATAAGGTCATCAAGTGCCACAATGACCTTGGTATGGAGATGGTTTTGTCGAGGGATTCAAAGACCCATTCTCCTTTGTAATGTATCTACCATGCAACTTAAGAAAGGCATGCAAAATGAATGTCGATGTTACCATCATGGTTAGTGATAGATCAGAGGATGATTCACTAGGACATTTGTTACACGATCACCACATCCTTTGGGAGTTTGTAAATGTATTCCCATTTAGTTTCTATGTATGACTCCATAGAGGGATATTGTATTTCATGTAGACCTAGTGTCGGGAGCAAAGCCTATTTCATGTGGACCTTGCATGATGACTACTTCTGAGATCTACATGCTCAAGATGCAACTAGAGGGACTTTTTGAGAAAATACTAATTCATCCTGGAAAGTCCTCGTAGGGCATACCCATCATATTTTAAAAGAAAAAAATATGGATCTCTCGAGACGATACATTGATTATAAGAAGTTGAACAAGGTGACAAGAAGAATTGTTATCCCCTTCCTTAGATTGACAACCTTTTTGACTAGATGTGTGGTCCCACCATATTCTCAAAGATTGATCTCGTTGAGGATAGCTAAGGTAGATATTCATAAGACTGCATTTCATACTAGAGATGATCACTATGAGTTTATAGTGTTGCCCTTCTGCAACCAATGCCTTGACCATCTTCATGAGTTTGATGAATAAGGTGTTAAAGACATTTTTAGACCAATTTATACTTGTGTTCCTTGATGATAAATTTATTTGATCATGCACATTAGAGGATCACGAGGATCACCATCGATAGTTACTATATTGTTTGAGAGATAACTATATTTATGGGAACCAAAAGTGTTCTTTCTTTTAGACCAAGGTGTAGTATTTTGGTCATATCATCTTGAGAGAGGGTATCACTTTGTTGATCACTTGAAGATGAGGGTGATACTCTATTAGCTTACACCTACTAGTATCAATGAGGTGCACACTTTCATGGGATTAACATGTTACTACCACATACTTGTTCTTGAACTCTCACTTATTTCTCACCCTATCACTTCCTTCAACACAAAGAGAGGAAGTTTGCATGGATAGAAAAATGCATGTAGACATTCAAAACTCTCAAGGAAATTCTCACCATCTTGATCCTCACTATTCATGAACCAAAATGGAGTTTTTAGTTTGTAAATATGCTTCATTAGCTAGTTTGGGGCTATACTCATGCAAGAGGGTGATGTAATAGACTTTGAGTCTCAAAATATTAAATATTATGAATTGAATTAACCCACCCATGACCTTCAGTTGATGCATTTGTTCATGCTTTGGTTTATTAGCATCACTTCCTTATGATATGATGATTTGTTTTGAGGATTGATTATTTAAGCCTCAACAAAATTTGTACTCAACCTATCTTAAAGCTCAAAAAAGGAATTGGATGGAGCTCATATGTGAGTATGGTATGGATGTAGATCATGTGAAGGGAAAATATATCATTTTAATCGATACCCTAAGTCGCATGTGACATAAAGTAATATAGTTGACCCTTCAAATAAATTTGAGGAGTCTAATCCTATAGTATCTTCCTAGAGATGATTTTTATTTGGAAGTTAGGAAGGATATTGAGGCATAACATACCCTAAAGGGAGAATTTATAGGATAATAATTTAAAGAAGGACGGATTGTTAAGGCATATAAGGTGCATTTATATGCCTAGGGTTGGGGAAATTTGTATGCAAACGAAAGATGAACTAATGAAATCTCCTCTTTGTCTCTCTATAATGGGGGTATTATAGACTAGGATAAAGATATTCACACTAAATATGCATGCATTAGATCATAAATTTATGGGGATGCGAATTAAGGTGTTACTTCACACTCTATAAGTGTAGTGGTGTTTAAATAACTCTTAATAGTAATGTGGTGATAATAAGGTTATAAATATGATTGTAATCAAGGTAGTAACAAGGAAATGGATACAAGAGGATGCAAATCAAGATTCATAAGGATTAATAAAGAGGTCTAAGATACTTTGTAAAACAAGTTTCGTAAGGACCAAGGGTTGTGCAAAGTAATAGTTGATCCTTCTTCTAAGCCTACTTTTTATATTTTTGGTTGTAATAATGGCTTCTTCTCATGCTCATATGATATTCTTCCATGAATTAACCCACCAAAACTCCATTGATCTTGATATAATTTCTAAATTCTCAAAGATCCCCATAATCTGAATCCCCAACAATTTTGGGAATTTGTACTTAATGAGCCAATTCATCAAATCAATTCCATTCATGTTCCCCTCAAGGAATCATGTAATAATTATCTATCAATTATATCTAATCTTTCGTATACACATGATACACATTATTCCCATGATTATTGTTATGATGATGATCCTTCTCTTACACCTAATCATGTGACACCACTTAGCAATGATTCTTTATTTATTGATGACATCACACTTGATACAATTACCACAATCACGACCGACGATACACATGAACTTCCTTTTACTATGGATACTATTACATTGGAATATGCCACTCATGGTGATCCTATTTGAGATGCTTCACGTACATATGCTCATGAGGACTCTACTTATACTTGAACATCCCTCTACTATTGGCATGGATCCCATTGCTACTTATTTACATCATGCACTTTCTACTATTATACATGATCCTCTTTCTAATGGTCTCTTTCTCATACAAATGGTGTTAGATCCCTAGTACATACTACTATAATTTCACCCGTATCTAGTGTTTTGCCTCATATGGTTTTGTAGACACAAAATCAAACACTTGGTTACATTTCTAGGTCCTAATCACATACCACTATTCATATCATTCCAAAGTGAGAAAAATAGTGATTGACAACTATCTTTGGCCTTTTGTCTATGTTTCTTATTTTCTATTTGGCCTTCTAAACCCTACATCCCGGGCTAATATTTATTGCTTTATCTTTCTTGACTTTAGACACTAGCGCCCAGCCAAGATGCCAGCACCCAGGTGCCCTCATCCCCTCTAGGTGCCCCTGACCTCTTTGTATTTTACTCTCCTCTTTTATGTTTTGGGAATCATATTTTATTATGGGTGGGACTTCCACTTGTCAATTGAAAAATTCAACCATGGGAATCATATAAATACAAATCTATGTGACCGTAATAAAAGACCAAGCTCTAAGCATCTATTATCATCACCTAAGGTTGTATCCAAAAGGCATATAAGAGCATCAAAGACATCCATTTAGCTTACATTCAAGGGACACAGACTGCATTTTTGCATACACACATAGGAGGGGAATTTCATTTTGACATCCACACATCTATCTACATTGTTACATCTAGATATCACTCGTTATCAAGTGCATCTTATATAAGAGATTCCTAGGAATGATTTCTATCACACACGTACAAGAGCTATGTGGAGTATGAGATATAGTGCAACGCTTGGTCATAAGCTCACTCTGTCAGTAACCTGTTGGGGTAAGTATGACTTCCCTCTTTATTTTTATGATTTGATGTAGTTTGGGGTTTTGCAGGATATCATTTATTTTGTAGCTTACAGAGAATTCGATGATCATCCAATAACATACGAGATGACCAAAAGCGAAGGTCAACAACCACCTTGTGACACAACAAAATCAGTTTTGAGATCTGTGTGGTCACATGTGCCTAGTAGAGGTCCCTGACACCTAGGCACCTAGTCTTGTTCAGCGCCCTAGTCCAGATTATTTGACAATTCCAAGATTTTTTGAGTACAATTGTGACAGTTTGCTCCTCCTATTCATCAGTCATCCAATCTACAATACTTTGAGATTAATTGTGAAATGAACTAAGTCTTCTACCTTCCCTCTTGCACTTAGGGTTTTATACTTCTTTAGCTTATTGCTTGTGTCATTTATATTCCAACAGTTGATTAACACTTATTTATCATACATGACTCTGTAATTAGGATTTCACAAATTCTATTTTTGTTAAATCAGGTTGTTATTATATCTACAATACTTATAGAATTTGGGAAACTCATACCCCCCTTCAGAATGTTATAATTCATATAGATTTTAAATTTATTTCTTAGAACACCTCTAGATATGCTTCTATTCATATTATGATTACTAACTTCAATATCATATCACCTTCTTTGTCAACTCCACTACAATTGGGTGCCCCATATGTTGATTTGATAATGATTCATAATGTTATTTATTCACTTCTTTTCAACCTTCTATGAGTGACTCATCCACTATGGCTACACCTAGTCTTGTTACATCCATGGGGCACCCAATTCCCTTCTTTCCACTACTATTATGACTATGGATTTTGTTATACTCCTAAGGGCTCATACATATGGTTCTAATGCTTCCAATAATTATATCTTGCAACTATTAATTATGGCAAGACTTGTGTTTCTCATTCCATTGTTTGAGGTTGATACAAGGGAGCCTCATAACACTACATATGTTACACATCCTTTACTTCACATGTTTCTAATTATACTTATAATCACTACAAATGTTTTTTCCACTATTGACAATAATGCATATTTTTACTCTTCTAGTTGCTCATTGAGTGCACACTCTTATCATGACAACCATTACACTTATTATATGCATGTGATTGAATTAATCTAAGCTAATGAAAGGAAACTAACACCAAATAGATTCCTAACTTAGTTAATCAACAACATAAACATCATGATAAAGCTAAAAAGGAAAAGCTTAAACTAGTGCATAAAACATTAAGAACATTAAATGTAAAACCAATCCTTTGATATTTGGATGTGCTTTGTAATTGTAGGTACTCCTTTAGTGAGCCGAACATTGCCATGTGGAAATTCTCCATAGAAGAGGAAGATATCTCACCAATATGGCTTAATTTCCATGTTTGGTTCTTCTCTTACTACTCTTTTCCAAGTAGAATATGGAAAAGGTTGCTTGATCAATAAGCCTTCCAAGATTGAAATGCTCTTATCATATGCAAGATGTCTTACAAGGACATGGTGTAAATTTGGACAAGGTGTACTAGGTTCTTTATATAGCTTTCCAATTGGGAGAAACTAACAACCTAGTGAATGTGGGATAAAGGTAAAGTAGAATTAGAAAGGGATAAGTATGATTAGAAGAGATTAATTAGAGATTAGCAACTCATGGGAGTTGGAGGTGATTTAATTAATCAACTAGGATTAATTAATAGACCAAGATAAGCTTAAGAAGCCATTTGGAGATGATTTAGAAGGAAATTAGTAGAATTTGAAGGGTTTGAAAGGGGATTTAACTAATAAGAAGGTTTATTAGTTAAATACAATATTGAAAGGCTTAATTAATTAATAATGGTTAATTAATTAATTAAAAGAGGATTATAACTAACGAAGTTTCGTTAATTGGCATCCAGGATGGGGGAAAGACTAGTTAATTAACAAAGTGTCATTAATTGACCAAAATGAAGGGGAATGTTAGATAATTAGTGGGAAATCACTAATTATAATGAAATGACAAGAAAGAGGATAATTAGTGTAATTTTAGTATTAAAAATGCGTAGTCGATTTAGGTGTCTACAATATGTATGCATGTGATTGAATTAATCTAAGCTAATGAAAGGAAACTAACACCAAATAGATTCCTAACTTAGTTAATAAACAACATAAACATCATGATAAAGCTAAAAAGGAAAAGCTTAACTAATGTGCATCAAACATTAAAACATTAAATGTAAAACCAATCCTTTGATATTTGGATATGCTTTGTAATTGTAGGTACTCCTTTAGTGAGTGAACGTTGCTACATGCGATCAAAGGAAATTCTCCATGGAAGAGGAAGAGATCTCACCAATATGGATTGATTGCCATGTTTGGTTCTTCTCTTACTACTCTTTGCCAAGTAGAAGATAGAAATGGTTGCTTGATCAATAATCCTTCCAAGATTGAAAAGCTCTTATCATATGTAGATATCTTACTAGGACATGGTGTAAATTTGGATAAGGTGTAGTAGGTTCTTTACATAGCTTTCCAATTTGGGAGAAGCTAGCAACCTAGTGAATGTGGGATAAAGGTAAATTAGAATTAAAAAGGGATAAGTATGATTAGAAGAGATTAATTATAAATTACCAACTCATGAGAGTTAGAGGTGGTTTAATTAATCAACTAGGATTAATTAATAGACCAAGATAAGCTTAAAAAGCCATTTGGAGATGATTTAAAATTAAATTAGTAGAATTTGAAGGGTTTGAAAGGGGATTCAACTAATAATATAGTTTATTAGTTAAATACAATATTGAAAGGCTTAATTAATTAATAATGGTTAATTAATTAATTAGAAGAGGATTATAACTAACAAAGTTTCGTTAATTGACATCCATAATGGGGAAAGGCTAGTTAATTAACGAAGTGTCATTAATTGACCAAAATGAAGGGGAATGTTAGCTAATTAGTGGGAAATCACTAATTATAATGAAATGACAAGAAAGAGGATAATTAGTGCAATTTTAGTATTAAAACTGCGTAGTCGATTTAGGTGTCTATACTTCTCATACAATTGAGTTTTTGGATTCTATCAAGTTCTCCCCTCTTTATCCTCCACATACTACCCATGCATTTGCTTCATCTCTAAGCCTTCTTTTCCCAACATTACTATTATTGTACCACTTAAATTTGAGTCACAATTGAGGCCCGAGTCTCTACCTCTGTCACATAGTTGCTCCACCTCTTCTCGGAGGTTCTCATTGGGTAGCTCATTGTAACCCTTTCCTCGTACATAGCCGAGCAGCCTCGAAACACAAAAAAATCCACATAGTATCAAAATACAAAAACATTCATATATTTGTAAAAATACAAAATCAAGATATGTACACTTGGCTTGAGTTGTTAGCACTTTACAATATTACACATGTTGTTTTTCACTATATCTTTGATAGATAGAATATCTCTTTAATTTTTACACACATGTGTTCATGTGGTATGTCAAGCTTGATGTGGGACACACACAATGCGGTACACGATGAAAAGTGTTGGTCGACCCTTTACCCAGACCTCATATACATTTAGGGGCATCTATTATACACTACACACATACAATATTGTTCTATTATAGTTCCTTTCTAATTCCTTAATATGCTTGATTACATATATTGTTTACACACTATCCTTTAAGCTAACATGAATAACACATATGTCTTATGCATTGTTGATAATTCTTGCTTCACATATTTCTTTATATATGAGTTGTATCATTTAATTATGTTTTGACACTCTTATTTTTTCATACATGTTTGTTGTGTGTGTGTGTGTGTGTGTGTGTGTGTGTGTGTGTGTGTGTGTGTGTTACTTTCTAGTTTCACCGATTATGGCCTAAGTGCCTTACTTGTCTTGTGACATTGTGGGTATCCTATATTCGTGGCTCTATACCTATATTTTTCCCTTGTTTTCCAACCTATGGGCCTTGATTGTCTCATGACACCATGGGTGTCCCATGTCTGTAGAATTTATGCCTTTTATGTGTCATTTTTTGCATACTATCGACTACAAATTCATGATTATTGCACTTATTTTCTTATACTTACATAACTACTATTGTTACTATTTATTGTTACCATTTCTCTTATTGCACATCATGGTTGACACCATGTGCAAAACCTTCCTTTTGTAGGTATAAGTTCTTTAAGGTGGCCACATCCTCAACTTCCTACACTCTTTCATAGTTTCTCGCATATAGTGCATGGGCACATATCTATTCTTTTGAGCCAAGTGCTCAACATGGTTTTCAAACATGCCTCAAAATACCATTCACTCGGGTATATTCTACACCTATGGTAGACATGGAATTATTTTGGGGTAATATATAGGTACAAGTACTAAAAATATTGTCAAACAAAAAAATCCAAAAAAATGGCATGAGATCAAAACCACACACTTTGGTCAAGACCATATGTATAACACTAACCCATTATAAGATCATTTCCCAAAGGTACATATAATTTGTTTTCATATCGCAAGACTCCATTATCACACTTAAAACCTTTATGTATCCTATCATTCTAATTTTCTCGCTAACACAATTTTCACATGCTAATAATATGGATAAGTTTACAGTTATTTCTTTACTTCTTCCTTAAACCGCATTATGAGGGTTACAATAGCAAAAACATGCTTCCTACGACTTAGTGCATTAACCACATGGTTATTTTTTCCTTTAATGTAACTAATGTCAAAATCATATTGGGACAAAAACTCTAGCCACCTATGATGTCTTGCATTTAAATTTGTCTAAGTAAAGATGTATTTCAACCGCAAATGGTCTATTTTTAGTTCAAATGGCTTTCCTAACAGGTAAATCCTCAAAATTCATAAGGCATGAACTATGGCATCAAGTTCTAATTCATGGTGAAAATATTTTTGCCCATGCACCTTTAGTTTTCCACTCTTATAAGTAATTGCATGATCATTTTGCATAAGTATTCCACCCAAATTTCACCGAGGCATCAATTAGCACAATGAATCTTCCAATGGGACTCAAACCTTCAAAATAGGTGTTTTTAAAAAAATTTCTTTCAACATATTAAATTTATTTTCACACTTGTCATTCCATAAGAACTTTTTGTCATTTTTCTAAAGAATTTATTGGTCCAAATTAATCTTGAGAAATATTTTACGAATTTTCTATAATAACCAACCAACCCCATAAAGCTTCTTACTTCATGTACATTCTTAGGTGCTAGCCACTTAGTAATGGCTTTGATTTTCGATGGGTCAACTAAAATCCCATATTTGTTTATTATGTTCCCAAGGTACTGCACTTCATTATGATAAAAAGAACATTTCGAAATCTTACCATACAATTTTCTTTTTCTAAGCACATCTAACACTATTCTCAAGTGTTCATTGTGTTCTTTTATGTTCTTAGAATAAATCATAATATCATCTAGAAAAACTAGCACAAATTTATCCAAGTATTCTTGAAAAATATTATTCATAAGATTCATAAATGTAGCAGTGCATTAGTGAGTCTAAAAGGTAAAACTGTAAACTCATAATGCCCATATCTTGTTCTGAATGTTGTCTTATGAATGTATTCATCCTTTATCCTTAGCTGATGATAACCATATCATAAATCAATCTTTGAATAAAAATATTCATTTCTCATCTGATTGAAAAGGTCATCAATCCTCGGCAAATGATACCTATTCTTTATTGTTACCTTGTTAAGCATGTGATAATCAATGCATATTCTTACTGTTCCATCTTTCTTCTTAACGAATATGATATGTACTCCCTAAGGAGACACACTCACTCAAATCATTACTATAGACAAAATTTCATGAAGTTATGATTTTAGCTCAACTAACTATATTATTATCATTATGTATGGTGCTTTTGATATCGGTTCAGTTCTAAGTTTGATATCAATGGTAAAGTCAAACTTAAGTTTAAGAGGAAATCTAGGTAATTCCTCTGAAAAGACATTCATGTATTCTAGTAACAATGGATAATCCTCTAAGGTAGTCTTATTTTCCTCACTTAAATTATTTTTTTATTGCATATAACATGCAACCTTTTTTAGCTTTCTTAAGTTACATTGTAGAAATCTTTCTAACTTTGAAACCTCTTTTTATGCCTTGAATGCTAGCTATTTTCTGCATGTCATCTAGGCATTTTAAGTATTTTTTATGACAATCTACTTTTTTTTATGTTTGGACAACTAGTTTACTCCTATAATGATGTCATAGGACCCTAAAGGAGCTACATAAAGGTCAAGTTCAATGGTAAAACTAGGTAATTCCAATATTGCGTAAATGCAGGATATCGTCTACCATTTTAACAACATCATTCCAATATTGAATAATCCATGTATTATTCATATTTCCAACTTTCTTAGATAGTTTTCTAATAACTTATAAGAAATAAAGCACTTGGTTGCACCGATATAAAATAAAATAGTAACAAGAAGTCCATATAACTTATTTGGCACTTCTATAGGAGTAGTTGCTTCTCTGCTTGGCAGTTAGCCATTGCAGCATGAATCCTTTGCTGCTGATTATTCCTTTGACTCTTTTGGGGACAATTATTAGCATAGTGGTCATCACCACATTTGAAACACCCAGCAAAAGGCAATTTATTTTTGAATATATTTTCATTTGTTGTAACATTATTTTTCCCATTTCTCTTTGTATTTACAATAGGTTTAGTTGTATTATTTCTAGCAGTCTTCATTTTGGTGCCTTCTTTTTCCACCATGTTTTTCTAGGAGCTAATGGTGTAGGTGAGATGATGCTCTTATTATGTTTTTATTCTCCATGAGTGGAAATTACTTGTAGCTTCTGCTCTTGCCTAATGTATTTTTTGAATACTACCTCCATAGTAGATGGCCCATGCACATCTACTTCTCCTCCTATATTTGGGTTTAGCCCCATGATAAACTTACAAATTCTAAATTTTCATATTTTTGGTACTTGTGGTACATATTTTAGTAACTTAGTGAAACATTCCCAATATTCAACCACACTTAGTTTACCTTGTGTTAGGTTTTGAAACTCAAACATTTTCTGTTCAAAGTACAACTGAGGTAACCAACTTTGATGAAAGTACACTTTAAACTATTCCCATGTGATGTTAGTAGTATCAACTCCCAAATCCATCTTGCGGTTGTCCCACCGATTAACTAAAAATGGAATAACTAAGTAGTGTGGGGATAGTTAATCTAAGCTATGAACAATCTGTAAATAAAGTAAATAAATGTAGTAAAGAAGTGTGTAAACAAGATAAAAAAATATATAAAATGAAATGCTAACCCTAATGTGCAAAAGAGAGTGAGGAAAGAACTCACTAATAATAGATGCCTGTCAGAGAGTGTCGTAAAGGTAACTAGAAAAATCAAGAGCATGAACGACCGTGTAGTAGAAGTCTCGAAAAGGATAGATCTAGAGGATCTAGCTGACTGGGAACCTCGAGGAGGAGGACCGAGGTGTCAGTAGGTGATTTGTCTGCAATATGGGTGCACCCCGGTCTATGTAAAAGCTTTGAAACTAGTTTTTACAGGGTCGGAAGGTGGTCTAAAACCCTTGTTGTGTGTCGCATCAACTTTTTTTCCTATGTTGAATGTCACCAATACTCCAAGATGAAAGAAAGACCTATAAGAACCCCTAAAGAAGTATCAAACCCTAAAAAAAATAATAATGCATATGAAGGGGTCGATGTCCTCAACGCCACCAAAATGGTGGACCTACTAATCGAGTGCTACACTACATCTCAGACCCGATGTAGTTCTATGTGCAAGTGTGTGTGAACATGCCCTACATTTCTCTTATGCCAGTCACACTTTGTGAAGTAGTGAGAAATAACTATGTAGAAAATGTAGTATAATGTGTGCATGAAATAAAATATTAACCCTCTCATTTGAAGTGTGATGTAGATGTCCTCACCTTGATGATGGAGCTATGTGGATGTAAGTGATCTCCAATGCAATAGATGGATGCAACTCTAGATGGAGTGATAATAGTAAGTGATGTTAGGTCCCTCATTATGGTCTCATAACTTTATATTTATAGGGTTCTCTTGATCTAATTTTGTAATTAACCTCGAAAAGGCCGACCACAAGAAAATAAATATGCCAAATGGCTAGAAAGAGCCCAAAAGTGGCACGAAAGTGTGAAAAGGACGAAGGTGCCATTTTTGGGACCAGGGCACCCATGGGTGCCCTAGGATCGCCCGGGTGCCCTAGTTGAGGCTAAGATGACGGAAATGACTAAAACAGATTGGGCATGTGGTTGAAAGGGGCGGTAATGATGAAATAAAATAAAACAAGATGGCCAAAAGATGGGGTTAATTAGTACTTTCTTCACTCAAGAACCTTCTAAATAGTAGTATGAAACCAAGATAAATAAATGTCTAAAGTGCATGATTTTGTGACTACATTTTCCCCCACTTTATGTTGGTGAGCAAAGCTTGGTAACATAAAGTAGATAGAGATGCATACCTGATGTCCATGAAGAGTGTAGTAGAAATGCGTTGAAGGACTAGACAAAGCATGGAATGACAAAAATATGGAGGATCATGGAAACTAAAGATGAAAAATGCACAAAGAAAAAGTGATGAGAGTGAACCTAGGGTAGAATGAGTGTGTAGCTACTACGGTGTGTAATGTACCAGCATGTTAGTAAAGTGTGTGCTATTGTGAAGTGTTTTTGTTGACATTGTTTGTTGTTGTTTCCCCCAATTTGACTGCTTATTTCTCATATGGCCGAATATGTAAGGAGAAAATGATCAAGTAGTCAAATATGTATGTATGTATGTGTAAAAATGCTATGTAAAAGATGCATGTAAATGTAAATGTAAAATACAAAAATGTAAATGGAACATGTGCACCTGATCCATGTTGAGAAAGAGAGTGTAGAATGATATCCTGTACTGCAAGTTTTTGGGTGATCTCACACCACCTTGGTCAAGAAGTGTAGGGAGGAAATGCTATATGTCCTCCAAGCTCTAACTTTCCCTAAATGTATGTGAAGAGATCTCTTGTATCATCCTAGTTTTTGGGTGATCTAATGCCATTGGCCGAAGTAGTGTAGAGAGGCACACCCATTATAACCTCCAAGCCTGTAACTACTTCCTAGAATGCTAAGGACACCATGTCCTATAAAAGCCATTGTGTATGGGGTTCATAGACTTTCTGAACCCACTCATTGTATATAACTGAACTAAACTAGTGTAGAATCTCTATGTTAGTATGTAGAAAACCCCAAATGATGCCCCCTTTTGGGGGTACATGTGACATCGCTGATAGGAGAATGCGGCCCCAAAAGAGGACCAACCACATGTACTTTGTAACTCTGCCCCTAGGGGAAGGGAATGTGCTTGGTAGAAACCAAGGCGTGCAAAAAACAAGGATGGCTAGCCAAAACAAGTGTTAGTATGAAAACACATGCATGTAAGAAGACAAGTGTAAAGTACATAGACAATGTAAAAACTACCAAGCACAATAGTAGTGTAAACACACAAGAAGACAAGTAAGCCACACAAAGTGGGTCACAAACATGGGACATCACTCATGATGTCACAAGACATGCAAGGCCATCATGGCCACAAAAAAAAACAAGTGTGCACACAAAACATAGGGAAAAGCCTATATACAAGAAGTAAACAAAGCATACAATGTAACAAACAAGTAAACAAGAAGTAGCCATGGAAACATGTAATCCTACAAAACAAGTGCTACACATGGAACACCCGTTAGCATGTTAGAGAAATAACTAATATGTCAAAGCGTGAATAAGAAAGTAATGTAAAGTGATAAGTACAAAATGAAACAATAACATCACATGAGAGATGAATGTGTGGCCCCCCAAGTGACCAATGTAGGAAGGGTAAAAGGAAGCATCCATGGTGAGTGTGAAGGATCTGTATCTATGATCAAACTAGATAAATGTGTGAATGTGCATGTGTGGATGGTATAGATAATGACATATAAGAAATCAATCTAACATGTGTAGTAAAGTGATCATGTAAAACACTAGTAAATAAGAGTAAATGCCTCCAAGACAATGCAATATGTTGTGGATGGATGGAATGGAATGCAAGATGGAATGATAGGAGTTAGCGTTCCCCCCGAGTGAATGGAAGTGTATGCAGTGAGGTTCATTTTTTTTCCCCCTCAACAATCAAGAATGAACCGTAAATGAGAGTGCGTCATCGGGAAATGGTCGAGTAGTAGTGTGTTGTGTCTAATACGTTGTGATGAATGTGTAGGTGTAGTGGTGAGATGCGACCTAGAAATGATGTGTGTGCATGAACCCTATAGCCAAAGCATATATCACGATTGATGAATGTATAAGTGATGATTTATCCTAAGCATATATCACTATAAGATGAATGGATGAGTGATGATTTAGCCCTAAGCGTATATCATTATAAGATGAAAGGAGGGAGTGGTGATGTAACCTAAGGTGTATACCACTACAAAATGATAGAATAAGTGATGATTTAGCCTAAAGCATATGTCACTAAGTTGGAAATTTTGCATGATGAAAGGTCAAATGATAAGCACATGATGAATGTAAGGTCCATTTGATTTGTAAACCCTCAACAATCAAGTATGGACCGAGGAATTAAAGTGCGTCATAGGGTAGTGAGTGTAACATGTAGAAAACAATGTAATATATGTGATGACCATGTGATGAGTAGAATGTATAAATATGATGTGTATAATGCAAATGCAAGATGTGTAGAATGTATAAAATGTAATGTATAATCACGTAGTGTAAGACATGTAGATAGATGAGTAATGTAGCATGTAGGGATGAATGTAATGCTAGAATCATATGCGATGAAGACTAGTGTAGTATATAGAAATGTATGACATGATGTATGGTATACGATATGTATGTATGATGATAGAGAAATATGCGTAAATAACCTAATAGTGTATGATGTAAAATGCGTAAGGTGAGAATGAGTATAATGTATGATGTATGAATGTGGAAATGGAACAATGTTATAGAAAAACAAAAAATAATATATGGTGTATGGTGTATGACACGTGATGTGTGAATAGATGTGGTATATAATGCCTAGAGTGTAGTGTGTGGGGTTTAGTGTAATAGTAATCCCTCAATAGTCAAGTGTGAACCGAAGCACAAGAGTGCATCATCAGGTAATGGTGATGTTGAAACATGTGGTGATGATGCATATGAAAGGATATGAATGTATACTAATGCAAATAGAAGAGATGTACCTATGCTAATATGATGATGGGGGGGATGTGTCAATGCTATGCCCCCAAGTATGTAAGCGATGAAGTCTAGTCAAAAGATGCTAAGTGAATCAATGCAAGGAGTAGTTTCCTTAACAAAGGTGATGGGATGTGACAAACAAGTATGATCAACAGATGGTTCATCATTGTAGTAAGCATCATCCGAATCCAAATCATTAACATATAGTAGGGTCTTTATGTGATGTTGGAATTACAAATTTAACTTTAGGCCATATTATTGAGTATGGACTCGATGATGTTTTAGATACCTTTGATGAAGGAGGAGTGATATCATCCTTAAGAGGAGGTTTCTTAGTTTGACTTGGTAATGTAATAGATGACTTAGTAAGAGGACATGATTTAGAGAAAAACTTAAGAAGTGATGACTTGTTTTGGGTTGGTAATGCTATAGAGGATGGAGTAGGAGGAGGTGGTGAACTAATTTGGAGAGGTTGTTTCTCATGTTTACTTGGTGATGCCGTAGGTGGTTTCTTAGGTGAATTTTTTCTAACCAAATAATGCACATGAGAAGTGGTATGGTGATGCTCATTAGATGTAGAAGGAGAAGACTTAGGAGCCCATTGAGATGTAACATGACATTGGGCAATGAATGAGATAAACCCTTGATGCTCAAGGTACTTGATACTTCATTGTAAAGCATAACAATCATTGTCATTATGTCCATTGATTCAGTGATAGTTGCAATATGGAAGACCTTGATACTTGGCAAGCCTATAAGGAGGATAACCATGAGTAGGTGGCAAGCTAATGATTCTATGAGTGATGAGATGTGGAATAATATCTTGTTTCTTAGCATTGAGATTAAACATGAGAGGCGTAGGGAGTGGTATGACTTTGGGTTCACTAATATGAGCACATGTAGAAGACATATGATGATTATGAGAAGAAGAACAATCGTGATCTTGAGAAGTATCCTTAAGTTGTTGAATTTCATATTTAAGAGATGTGATTGTGGATTCCATAGCCTGAAATTTATCTTGAAATAAATAATGAAGAGCTTGAATGGATTTGCAAATAGATTGATTGTAATTGGAATCAAGGGAGTCCTCAGAAAGGTGACTAAAAATAACATTGACTTGGGTAGGCAATATGTTGATAGGCAGACACATAGTCTCTAGGTTTTTTGAAGAGTGTCTTTACAAGATGGGTGCATTTGAATCAATTGAAGCAAAGAGACTTGACAAACATTAGAAGCCATGATAGAAAAGATGAGAAAATCCCTATAACAAAGGTGGATTTGAAGATCGGGTTCACCAAAATGATTAACTAAAAATGGACTAACTAAGTAGTGTAGGGATAATTAATCTAAGCTATGAAAAATTATAAATAAAGTAAATAAATGTAGTAAATAAGTATGTAAGAAAGATAAACAACTATGCAAAAGGAAATGTTAACCCTAATGTGTAAAAGAGAGTGAGGAAAGAACTCAACTAATAACAAATGCATGTTGAAGAGTGTCATAGAGGTAACTGGAAAAATCAGGAGCATGAACGATTGTGCAGAAGTCCCAAAAAGGATGGATCTGGAGGATCTAGCTGACTGAGGTTCCTGGAGGAGGACTGGGGCACCTACGGGTGCTCTGGTCTACAATATGTGTGCCCTGGTCTATGTAAAATCTCTGAAACTAGTTTTTATAGGGTCGAAGGTGGTTTGAAACCCTCTTGTTGTGTGTCACATCAACTTCGTTGTCATGCGTTGAATCTCGCCAATACTCCAAGATGAAAGAAAGACCTGTAAGACCCAAAAATAAACATCAAACCCTAAAAAGAATAATACATATGAAGGGTCAGACTGTCCTTAGCACCACAATGATGGACTTACTAACTGAGTGGTGCACTACATCTTAGACCCGATGTAGTTCTATGTGCAAGTGTGTGTGAACATGCCCTAGGTTTCTCTTGTGCCATTCACACTTTATGAAGTAGCAAACAATAAATATGTGTAGAAAATGTAGTAGAATGTGTGCATGAAATAGAATAGAATCCCTCCCCCTATGAAGTGTGATACAAATGTCCTAGCCTTGATGATGGAGCTATGTGGATGCAAGTGATCTCTAATGCAATAGATGGATGCAACTCTAGATGGAGTGATAGTAGTAAGTGATGTTATGTCCCTCATTATGGTCTCATAACTTTATATTTATAGGGTTCTCTTGATCTAATTTTGTAATTAACCTTGAAAAGGCCGACCACAAGAAAAATAAAGATGCCAAATGATTTGAAAAATCCCAAAAAGTGGTGGGAAAGTATGAAAAGGACCGGGCACCCCTGGTGGGACCATGATGCCCACAAGCATCCTAGTACTATTTTGGGCACCCTAGTCGAGGCTAAAATGACGGAAATGACCAAATAAACTGGGAATGTAGCTGAAAAGGGGTGATAATGACGAAATTTAAAATAAAACAAGATGGCCAAAAGACGAGGGTTAATTAGTAATTTATTCACTTAAGAACCTTCTAAACAGTAGTATGAAACCGAGATAAATAAATGTCTAAATTGCATGATTTTGTGACTACACCCACCATGAAGTTACCTCATTGATAGCTAGAAAACACCAAATTTTTCTTTGGTTTCTTCAAAAATTATCTGTTTCCAAATACTTTTCTATTTCACTCATCCAATTTTCAGCTCCATCCCCCAAGGTTGTTCCATCAAACTTGGGTGGGCTAATCTGCTTGATATCCCTTGAGTTCACCGCCAAGTGAGCTCTTTTATTTTGTGGTTGATTTCTAACATTAGGCTCAATAGGTTATTCTACTTCATTCCTAATTGGTTGTTTTACCTTAATTTCTTCCTCTTCTTCCTCACCCATCACTTACTACTCTAGGGAAACTATCCAGTTTTGGGTGTCTTGAAGAACTGCTAGAATTTCATCTAGTTTCTAAGTTGTACCTTTAGCCTCATTTTCTCTATTTTCCTAACCATCATATTTTGTTAAAAAAGGATAAGATGTTTTGTTAGCATTATGAAACCATTAATTCTAAGAACTAATAAAAATTAAGCTTTGATACCAAAATGTAAAACCCATGTTATATTCATCCAAATTAAGGGGATTTTAAAAAAATAAAAAAACACCTTAAGTACAACTAATGCCTTTAATTATTTTCAGCTTGCAACAAATAAATCCATCATAATTAAATGTTTCAATCCATGTGATAACAAATGATAAGCATGTATAGTGTAAGGGTCAACTAGATCTTCCCGATCCACCTTAATTCACTCTAACTGATTGTGTATAATTTGTATTATTTTGATTAAACCTTTAGCATGTCATGAGAACTATGTGCATCTCCTAAGTTTCTACCTAGAAAACATACAAGTTATATTCCATCCGGCATCCAAACACCAAGATGGGGGAATGGTGAACAAAAATGTAATCGGCTATTTACACTACTTTGGCCAAAAATTCAAGAGTGCAATGCAAACTTAGTTTCATGACCACACACTAGTCATTGAAACTTTTCTCTGTCACCTCAAAACCATATCTACATAGTTATCTAGATCTCATTTCATTGTGTAAGAAATTAACTTTCAGTTTAGAGTAAATAGATATCGTGACTCACCCTTCTAATTGATAAGATCCTATCGGGTCCCATATGAGGATCCCTATGGGAAAGATAATGACCACGTAATTAATTTCGTCATTACGCCCTCACTACCCTTCCTGTAGCCATCCTAAACTAGCATTCTTAGGATTCTATTGAAGGTGTGGACAAAAAATCACACACTTTCGGTAATTATCTAGTCATGATTACATATTACTATTCATGTGATTCCTAAGTAAGAAAAGTAATAATTAAGCCATGTCTTTGGCCACCTTTTTTGGTTTCTGTTGTTGCTTTCAGTTTTGCACCCTTACTTGCTCAAGATGCCTTTTTACTCTTTGGAATTTTTCATCCCGACACTAGCGCCCACCAGATGCTAGCGCTAGGTACCCTCATCCCCTCAGGGCACTCTTGTCCCCTTTGTAATTTACTCATACTTTTGGGTCGCTTATATCCATTTGAGCATCTTATCTTTTTGTAGTCAACCTTTTCGGGTTAATTATGAACTTCAAGCAAAGGAATCTTATAAATATAATGTTATGTGATCATAATAAAGGACCAGGGAATTGGGAACTATCTATCACTACCTAAGGTTGCATCCATTAAGGTATCTAGAGCTCCATTTGCATCCATCTAGCTCCATCACAAGGGAAAAAGGTTGGTTCTTCTGCATCACACTTCATAGGAGGGAGTCTATTGTTTCCATGCACACATTATTTACATTCTACATCTAGCTACTTGCTCGCTACTCACAAAGTGTGACACACACAAGAGAAACCTAGGGAATAATTCCACACACACACACACACACAAAACTACATTGGGTCTGAGATGTAGTGCAATGCTCAATAGTAATTCCATCATTATGGATGCTAGAGGAAAATCCAAAGCATCATTTTGCATATTTATTTTTAGGATTTGATGTCTATTTGAGGGTTTTGCAGGTGCTTTCTTCATTACAGGTTTATAGGTACCTCGCGATCCAAGTGTGACATACATGTGACAAAAGGAAAATAAGTGCAAACATATTGCAACACCTTAGAGGAGGTTTTATGAGCATCCACATAGACCAGGGGCAACTAGAAACAAGACCAGGGCACCCACAGGCACCCCCATCCCTCTCCGTGTGCCCAGTCCAATCAAATATGGTGGATCTACATTTTTCTAGGCTTCTGTGTGACGGTCTTCCACTCCTGTTCAGATGGTCATCACTGCAACCCAGTCCAACAACATCTACGAATCAGCTAAGGCTTTTCTAACCCTCTTTCGTAATTAGGGTTTCATTATTTATTACTTAGTTACTTGGTATTATTTCTGTATTGCATTATTTATTTATTTACTGCTTGCTATAACATCTAGATTAGGCTATAATATTACATTTTTTGGTGAACCTAAACTCGATCCTCATGCTCTTAGGATCCTCATTCTTTGCTTATCATTCTAGAATCTTGTCATCATGAGTATCTCAATTAATGAATTTTTACTTTCCAATCCTGATTTAAGGCATAGAGTCTAACATATCCTCGCTACTACTCGCATTCCTGCTGATATGCATCTAGAATCAATTTATCAATCATTTGTTGATGCATTTTCTCAACATATTGCATTCCCATCTAATCCTCAAGCTGATATTACAATTTTTGACAATGATCCACCCTTGCATATCATGATTTACATTTACAATATGGGTATCAAGTGTACTTTAATTGACAATGGATCTAAGCTCAACCTATGTCCTATGTCATTCCTTGAAAAGATAGGTCTTTCCACTGCTAATGTTAGTCCATCATGTCTTTCCCTTCATGCATATGATGGTTTTGTTTGTCCATGTGTAGGTCACATTACTCTACCTATCAGTAGGGCCAAAAACCCTTAACACCGTATTCTTTGTCATTGACTTTCCGGTCTCATATAACTATTTACTTGGTAGGTCATGGCTCCATGCCATGCAAGCCGTTACCTCTACAGTACATCATTGTGTCAAATTCATACATGAAGGCATCAAATATACTATTTTTCGTGACCGTCATCCATACAAATATTGTGATCGTGATCCTCATACCACACTTCCTACTCCATAGACTGATACTACTAATGACCCTCAACCTATGGATGAACCACCTCATTTTCCACCACTTGAAGGTGTTATTTGCATGATAGATATTGTTTCCTCCACACCACCACCTCCACCTCACTACTACTACTACTATGATTCTTTATAGGGGCTTGTCCAGTCCATGAACATTGATCTATCCCCTGTACCTTCACATACACCACCTCCATTAGCACGCCCACCATTTACATGTATGATTTTCATGAATGACTCATACTAGGAACATATTTCATTTGATCCTACTCTACCTGAATCTATATGCACACATGATGGGTTAACTCGACTAGGCTTTGCACTTGATGACATATTTCCTCCACCTTATGATCCTCATCTCTACCATGGGTTTGTTTTTATCACTTTGTTGCTTATGGTCTTTGAGTCTTTCATCTCATAGTTTTTCTTGCACGTGCTCATCACACTTCTCCACTTACACTAGGATAGTCTTGGATTGATTACATTGGGGGCATGTTAGATCCAGACCATACTAATATCTCATTTCCTATGCCCTTTGGCCATGTTTTCATTTGCAATAGTTCTTTCCTTGGCTATTCACAAAACCTCACTCGCTGGTATGCACATGGTTGTCCACTCCCACCATTCACTAATGAGGAATATGCTATGGGCATGTATAATTTACACCTCAATGGCTCCTTACGCAACCAACCCGACACTATTGCTTATCAAGTTTCAAATGCAACACCTTTTGGCTTTGATCCTGACAATGACAATATTTTAGATGACATCACTTGATCATTCCTATCCTACACACACTTGGGGGGCATCATGCTTATCTTCCCCCTACCTCTTCTAATCAACAAACATATATATTACCTCTTTATTGCATTACAATTCAACATTCACTCACAACACTCACACTTTGACACACACTAGCATCGACATTACCCGATGACACACTCTTGTGCTTTGGTTCACACTTGAATGTTGAGGGCATCCTATACACATGAACCTCACACATTGAACAATAGATACTACACATTTCTCATCTTCACACATCATACACATCCTACATCATGCATTACACATTTTACACATTACATACAATTTTATCATCACCACATATATTTACACTCAACTCCTTTTACGTGCTACAATCACTACCCTATGACGCACTCTAGTCTCATGGTCCATACTAGATTGTTGAGGGTATACATCACAAATGAACCACATCACACTCACACATTCAACCATTTAATATTTTTCTCACATGACATTCCTAGGTTAGTGATCTACACTATAGATTTACTACATCACCACTTCCACTTGCATTATTTAGTGATATACACTATAGGCTACATCATCACTTCTAATTGCATCATTTAGTGATATATGTCATAGACTACATCATCACTTCCTAATGCATCATTTAGTGATATACGCCATAGGCTACATCATCACTTCCTCTAGCATCATCTAGTGATATATGCTTTAGGCTAAATAATCACTTCTACTCATCTTGTGATATACGCTTTAGGCTAAATCATCACACATTTTCACACCTCATCTCTATGTCGCATATCATCATTACACATTCACCACACTATGATACATACAACACATAGTTCGACCATTTCTTGATGATGCACTCTTGTTTACAGTTCATTCTTGACTAATGAGGGGACATAAATAAATGAACCTCACTTGCATACAACTCCATTCACTCATGGGGCACACGGCTCCTATCATTACACTGCATTCCATTCTACCTCATCCACAATATACTACATATCTTGGTTGCATTTACTCTTGATTACACTTGTTACATATTCATCTTACTACACATGTTAGATAGATATCTTGTATGTCATTATCTTTATCATACACACATGCACGTTCACTTGACTTTCTAGTTGTGATAGTAGATTATATAGATCCATTACACATGGAATAAATGTTTGGTGCAGTACCTATTACCCATCCCACAATGGCTCCTGGGGGCATCCACTTTTGTACACTATACATGTGTTCTTGTTTCATTTTGTACTTAGTACTTTACTTTATCAGATTATACACACCTTGACATAATTTTTATCTTTCTAACATGCTAATGGGTGCTTCATGTGAAACATTTGTTTACAGGACTATTTGATTCCATGATTTTCTGTTACATTGCTTGTCTTCCATTATGATGATTGTTTGTGGGATTTTCCCTTTGTCTTGTGTGCACACTTTCCTGTTTGCAGTCACTATGGCCTTGCTTGTCTTGTGACATCGTGAGTGATGTACCATGTTTGCAACCCAATTTTTGCACATTATATATTTTTTGTGTTTACATCTTATCCTACACATTGTCTTCTTAGCTTACATTTCATTTTATTTGCTTGTACTAACATTTGTTTTTCCTAGCCACCTATTTGTATGTGCCTTGGTTTCTACCAAACACATTTCCTCCCCCCATGAAGGGCACAATTTCAACACAATGGTTAGTCATCCTTTGGGCCACATACTTGTTTCGCAACGTCACATACACCCCAAACCAGGGGGGAATCATTTGGGTGAATCAGTCACCCCATTTAATGCTATACATAACATGGTACCAGTACAACACAACCTTTAGTTTCAGATAGGGCTCAGAATTAGACTTGGGTTCTTAGCACAACTACCTTTCCTGGATTCCCGAGACTAGGGGCATAAATACCATTGCCTTTCCCGGATTCCCGAAATGAGGGGAAAGGCAAAAAAACTTTCTTGGATTACTCAATACTAAGGGGAAATTATAAAGTGATTGGTAGTTTAACATAGTCTACAAAACTCCATACATAGTGGATTTTAGAGGGCAGACAGTCCTTAGCACATGCACACCATCTACAGTTGTGTTTTATATAATGGGAGGTAGTTAAATGTCAAGGAAGAAACCTGAAAGTTTCTCCCTACACTTCTTCCATTACATTGGTGTGAGATCATTTGAAAAACTCATACGCATTGACATCATTTACAATATCATTTCTACACTCTCTCCTCATTACGAATCAGTGCACATGTTCCTTTTTCACATTTTCAACATTTTCTTTTACATACTTCCTTACATGCTTTTTATACATATACATGTGTATTTGACTACTTGATCATCTTCTCTTTTGTAGGTCCATCCATATGGGAAGTAGGTAGTCAACATCAACAACAACATCACACACATCGACACCAACAATAAGTAAAACACTACATTCACACACACGTTTCTACCCTAGGTTCATTTTCATCACCTTTTACACTTTTTTCATATTTAGTCTCCACGCTCCATCTTTTTATCACTCCACGCTTTGTCTAGTCCCTCGACATGCTTTCTACATCGATCTACATGGTTATCAGGTACACATCTCTATCTACTTTATGTTACCGAGCATTCTACTCACCAACATAAAGTGGGGAAAATGTAGACACAAAATCACACACTTTGGGTAATTATTTAGTCCTGATTACATACTACTATTCATGTGATTCCTAAGTAAGAAAAGTACTAATCAACCCATGTCTTTGGCCACCTTTCTTTTCTTTTTGTTGTGGCTTTCTTTTAGTCTTGCACTTACTTGCTCAATCTTCCTTTTTACTCTTTGGCATTTTTCATCTTGGACACTAGCACCCAACCAGGATGCCAACGTCAGTTCCCTCGTCCCATCTATGCACTTCTATCCCCTTTGTACTTTCACTCATAATTTTTGGGTCCTTTCTATCCGTTTGAGCATCTTATCTTTTTGGTAGTCGGCATTTTCTGGTTTATTATGAAATTCAAGAAAAGGAATCATATAAATATAAATTTATGTGATCATAATAAAGGACCAAGCACTAAGCACTATCTATCACCACCTAAGGTTACATCCATCAAGGCATCTAGAGCTCTATTTGCATCCATCTAGCTCCATCAAAAGGGACAAAGGTTGGTTCTTCTACATCACACTTCATAGGAGGGGAGTTTATTGTTTCCATGCACACATTATTTACATTCATCCTCTAGCAATTTTCTCACTACTCAAAAAGTACGACACACACAAAAGAAAATTAGGGCACAATTCCGCACACACACATAACTACATTGGGTCTAAGATGTAGTGCAATGCTCAGTAGTAAGTCCATAATTTTGGTAGTTGAGGATAGTCTAAACCCTCATTTTGTATCTTTATTTTTAGGATTTGATGTCTATTTGAGGGTTTTGTAGGTTCTTTCTTCATTGCGGGTTTATAGGTACCTCAAAATCCAAGTCGACATACATGCTACAAAAGGAAACAAGTGTGAACCTCTTACGACACCTTAAAGGAGGTTTTTTAAGAATATACACAGATCAAAAGCCTAGAAACAAGACTAGGGTGCCCACGGTGCCCCCATCCCTCTCTAGGTGCCCCACCCAAGAAATTTTCTAGATCTACATTTTTCCAGTGCTTAGGTGTGATGGTCTTCCACTCCTATTTAGTTGGTCATCACTGCAACACGCTTCAACAACCTCCGCAAATCAACTAAGGATTTTCTAACCCTCTTCGTAATTAGGGTTTAATTATTTATTGCTTATGTATTATTTTTGTATTGCATTATTTATTTATTTACTGCTGCTATCATATCTAGATTAGGATATAATATTACATTTTAGCATAATCAGAAGGAATGATGGGGAATAATACCTACACTTTTTTACACTTTTAGTTATCCATGAAAGATAAATAAATAAGTTTATCTTTACGATAGGTTATAATGTATTGTTACACGATATCTATTTCTCGATAGAGGGTTATAATAACTCAACTAGTTACTATCTTTCATGAGTACCTCTTATCGAATAATCACAACATAGTGTTTTTCATTAAATATAGGTTTATTTAACCATGTCTCGTATACAATTGATTCCTTATATTACTCATAAGTTAAAACCTCAATCTCATAATTATATCAATTAATATGATTAGTCCAATTTATTTAATAAGGTACAATAATAACTTAATGTTGTTTTTATTATGTAGTTGTACTTATCATTCTATGTTCATCATTCACATATTTGTTCATTTAAAATGAATCAATAAAATCAATTATAATTGCATATCATAATATCAATTAAATTTATTTATACTTTGTTGTAAAACAACATATAAATACTTTCATATCCAACAAAATATGATACAAAACAACAAAGTATTTTATTTAAAACTTAATAAGGATAATCCCTTATTTTTAGAAATAATGATATACAATTAATCATGATAGTACATTAGGAAAAATTTCATTAATCAACTTGCAAAGATAATACATTCACGTTTAACAAATAAATACAACAATCCTTATCATATTTTAAACAAATAATACATGATGTAATCATGTGTAAACAATCCAATCAGTCACTTCATGAATGTCATCCCTCCCGCAAACTGTAGGAGAGAGAAAATGTATATATGGGTCAGTTCAAAGAACTGACATGAGTTATCTAACTCATATTCTTGTTGTATTTAAATGAAATAATAGAATAGGTTAAGGTTAACTTAACTCGATAACTAATAAAATTCCTAGTTCATTAATTAAGTATATATATCATTTCTCAAATGAAATGATACTACATAATGTAAGCTATGTTTTCAAACAATCCAGAATCCAACTAAAAACATAATCTTTAAATTGGAAAGGTAACATACTATTACAATATTAATTACAATAATCAAGACTGGAACCTTATAACAATATCCTTTAATTCCCCAAGATTGTCCCACAAGGATAATGTCAACAAGATAAATTTCATCAATGTACAACAATTATATTTTGATGAATGAACTTAACTAACTCATTATCCAATCATATAAATGACTAAGAAAATGAATAATTTAATTTAACATTCCCTAATCAAAATAGTGAATGCTTTACAAATTCGTACAAAATATTTACTATTCCTGTAAATAATACAAAGGGAATGGAAGAGCACCAAGCTTTACAAGTAAATCATACAAATCCAAATACCTTCCCAACTTCCATCCTTTTAAGTAAATACTCAATAGTTATAATATTTGCTAATAATAAAGATCATCAATGAAATTAATATCAAACACTTAAATATTCTAATAAGTATCCTTGCTTAGTGGATTATCATCACCTTCCAATGGTTAAGAAAGAAATAGAGAGAGTGTGTTCGAAAATTGGTGGAGAGAACTCAAGTTTTTGAACACAATTGTAGACATCATTTAAGATCTCGAAATCATGTTGTCCATAAGATTCCAACTTAGAGATTACATTCTTGAGCATTCCATATCTCACATCCATGATGTGGATCCAAACTTGAGACAAGTTCTCTACAACTAATGTAAACATGTTCTTACTTACAAGAGTGTGAGAGTCAAAGGAGCTCATCTTTGACACTAGTGGGAACATCTCATCCAAGTGAATTACCTCTTTTGCAAACTCTTCCTTTGTTTTCTTTACTTCTGACAAAGTTGCAAGAATGTACTTGATGAGAGATATGACCACCGGAAATAATGATTTTTCTTTCTCAACGATTTTCTCAATTCTCATTAGCCTTCCCTACATTATATAACTATTTTATCTCTTGATTATCTCAAGATCAACATTTATGATCGGATGAATATTTTATATTTGAAGAGAAGATGTTAAGTTGGGTTTTAAGAAGGGTTGAATGTAAGCAATGAGAGCTTTTACCTATTCCTCTAATTGCAAAATTATTTTCTTGTATTCTTCATTCCAAGAGAGGGGGCAGAAGAATATTCCTTGAACAAATGAGATTCAACCTCATGTGAAGCTTGACCCAATGAGATGTAGGTCAACTCATAATCTGATGGAGTCATGTCCTCAATGGTATTTTCATTATTAGGTCTTGCAATTTCAACATACTGATTACCAAGTGACACTAAAGAAATGAAATGTTGTTTGGGAATTCTTTCTTTGCTTAGACTTCAATGTTCTTGAGATTTCTTTGAGACTAGGCATGATAACAAGTTGTTTTTTTCATGGCCTATATTCAATAATTTCGTGAATCCATGGAAATGGCTGTTCAGAGTTCACACAATGTCAATCATCAAAGCACTTTCAAGAGCTTTTTTTGGAGTCAACTCTTGATCACCATGGGGAAGATTTTCCATTAGGTAAGACCTACCTATATTCCCTTGAAGAGAAAGGTTTGGTACATAATCACTCTTGTTTGATAGCCAGGGAAAATTTTAGTGGCAAATTTTTTTAAACTTGAAAAAATCAAGGATTATGGAAATTTTAATTAGTGAATATTCTATGATTTGCAGCCGACTTATTCACCAAAATTTTTGCTTTGACATGTCCCTTATACTATTCATTTCTCCTAGATTTTACACATATATAATAGGTTATGAATGCAATTCACCACCAATTTGAATCATTTCATACAAATATTCACCGAGGTTAAACATAAGCAACCCTTGAGCCGTCTAACCCAAAACATTCCAACCCTGATCTGTCTAACAATGAGCGTTCCAACCCTGGGACGTCCAAACCTAAGCTGTCTAACCCTAAGCCATCCAACCTTGAGTCATCCAACCCTCACCGTCCTAACCCTTAGTAGTCTAACCCCTCATCTGTCCAACCACTTAGCTATCCAATCCTTGGTTGTCTAATCCCTTCATCATCTAATCCCTTACTCAAGCCCTTCTAGCCCTAATCCATCTAACAACTCAACCATCCAACCCTTAGGCATCTAACCACTTAGTTGTCGAACCCTTGCCATCCAACTCGATTGTCCAAACCCTTAACCATTCAACCCCAAGTTGTCCAATACCTGATTTGTCCAACCCTGAGCCATCCAACCGTGAGCCGTCCAACCGTGAGCCATCTAACCCTAAGCCATCCAACCTTGCCGTCTAACATCTATGTCATCCAACTCTTCCATCCCTTGATGTCATATAAGTACAATCACCTTAAAATGAAGGGAAAAAAATACAAATTCATAGAATCACTAAAGTGGGAAATCGCCTCTCAATACATTATTGTCATCGAGCCAAGGAAAAACCCTAATTTTTCAAAGAGGAGAAATCATGAGTGACAGAGGCAGGGAAGTGGGTGAAGGAAAACATGGTGTAGAGGCTCACACACCTCGGGATCACAACTATCACACTAAGTTAAACCAGACCCAAATAATCAAAACCCTTAGTAAAAAACATGCCCACTTCATCTAGGGTTTTGAATTTTATCTTCATTATGTATTTATTTGACTCTGGGTTAGGTTTTAGAGTTTTGAGGTTTCTCTCATTTTTCTGTATGATTTTTGGGGTCAATTGTTTTGGGTGTATTTGTGTATAGGTGGGAAGTTAATTTATCAAACTGCCAAAAAGAGGGCTAATGCACCCAAATGTCCCATTACTAGAAAAAAGAATCCAAGGAGTAAGATCTATTTTTTCTTTTTCTATTTTTTGTTGGTATTCTCATAATGGCATAAATCAAATGAATTTTTATAGCATATTAGTGAGTAGAGAAGCTATATGCATCTCTATCGAGGGATATGACCAGATTAAAACCTTTATATAGAGGTTTGATAGCCCATCAAAAGAAGTTTCTGACATATTTTATAATTTTGTTTGATATTTGTGTTGTGGGGGATTTTTGTAGCATTGTAGTCACATTATTTCTGTTTCATCTATAAAGCTATAACTGAGATTTATAAGCCCAAAGTTTTGATTCATTGTTGTTGATTTATGATTTTTTAAATCTTAAAATCAAATATCACGTTTTGGATTGGATGATGCCTTACAGATTCCCCATTCGAGGATTGTGGAATACAGGGTTAACGTCTTTGAAAAGGAGTAGGAGAACTGTGAATAGACCCTATGGAGGAGTTATGTCTTGTTTAGCCATTCAAGAAAGGTAAGCTGTCATAATTATAACTCGTAATTATTTTCTATGTTAAATGTTCATTCAATCATATATTAGGTCCTTCTATTATTTATGGGTTAATGCATTTATTTAATTTGTTAAGGGGATATTCAATTTTTTTTTAATATCATATTCTCTATACTCGATCGTCCAAGTACCCTCTCAATTTATGCAATTGGGTCTGATTTATTGACTTGTCTTTGAGTTACTCATAACAAATAGATGTTGTTAGTCTTAGTGTGTTGCTACTTGTTAGTGTAAAGCCACCTTCCAAATTCATAGGTAAGGAGGTAGAGTATGTAAAAACTTCTTTATTCTAGAGGTTTGCATGAAAGTGATTGAAAAGAGCCTAGGAGAGAATAAAATTTCAGAATTTTAGTCTACATTTTAGGTTCAAAAAAATATATTTTTGAGTATTCGTTTGGATTTCCCCTAATTTATTTGGGTGCTTAAGGATTTACATCAACTTTTCAACCTGTATCCCATAAATCTATCTTGAAGCATATCAAGTTCCTATGGAAGGTTAACATGATGTGGCTCTTTTAGTCTTCACTACAGTCCATAACACAAACATGAATAGAAACAAGAAGCTAACCTAAACTTATGTCTAATGCACCCATCCAACCCCTCACCCGTCCAATGCACCCATCCAACCCCTAGCCATCCAACCCTCACCCATCCAACGCACCCGCCCAACCCCTAGCCATCCAACCCCTCACCCGTCCAACCCTTAGTCATACAACCCTCACCCATCCAACCCTTAGCCATCCAACCCCTCAGTCATCCAACCCACCTGCCAAATACTTAGTTGTCCACCCCCTCACCCATCCATCCCATCTGCCCAACCCTTAGCCGTCCCACCCTCACCCGTCCAACCCCACCTCACCCAATAGTTGTCCAACCCTCAACCACTCAACCTCCGAGTCCTACCCAACCTACCCGACCAAATTCTTTCCCAACCCCAACCAACCCCTAACTAACCTACCCAACCAAATTTGTGAAACCAGTGAAAAATGCTCTTTGCAAAATCACCTTTGGCACGAAACATTTTTTTAGATATTCGTCAATGATTTGAAAGTTAATTTTTGAGATTTGCCAATGATTCAAAAGTAATTTTTCAGAGGGGTGTTCTTAAAATGAACCCTGTTGATAGGTCCTCGTAATACTTTACCTTAACCATCTCACCTTAAATAACTCACTAAGCTCACTCAAACAACCCAACTCACTTTGGTAAACTTTCCTAGCTCACTAAGCTCAACTCAACCAACTCGTCGAGGAGGTGTGGATGGCTCAAACCTAATTAATGAGTTTTTTACCTTGAATTATGATGAAGCTTTGACTCTTTTTTAATGTAAAATATCCCTGGGTTCTCAACTATTACGCCCTGTGATGTTTTACCTTTTTCTCTGACACAATCACGATCAAAATGATGTCTTAAGACCTCCTTAAAGGATAAATTTCCCTATTTCAGCTATGTAACCATCACATAACCCTATGAATATATCAATAAGTAGAGAGGTGGGTAAAAACAAATTCAATCAGTAATTTTCGCATCCAAAATGAGACTTACTATTTTTAACATGTGGAATGAGAACTCGCTATTTTGGGAAATTTCACCTGTTTTGCTCAAATTTAAATTTTTGATCATTTTGCATACTCAATTCAACTAGGTTTACGATGATTTTCTATTTTTATAAAATTTCTATTTTTGATAGTTGCCTTTGCTTTTGCTTTGCTTTATTATACTTTTTTGCCTTGTTGACCAAAATTACCTAGTTTATCATTTTCATTGTTCACTGTGCGCACTTTTCTAAAAGGAATTTTTATTTTAGTAAGTTGCTATTTTTGGAAAGTGAGGACACCAAGTACTTAATATTTTTAGAAACTATATTTTTTCACCTTAGATTGCAACGAAATTTGCATCACTGGATTAGGCTCGCTTCCGGGACCTTGTGCTTCAAATTTCATCTTGATTCGCTCGTTATAATGCTTAGAAACTGAAAAAGCATTATATAGGGCATAAAAATAGGGTTCTTTGTCATTAATAAACCTGGTCATCATCTATGTTGCTGCTAGAATGTTCTTGAGGGCGTCTGGATTGAAGAACAACTGAGAAAATTTCACCCGAGTTCATTCATCGGTTTGCAAGATATGAGTTTTTATGTTTTTGGAGGATATGACCATTCTGGGGAAAATTTGACAGAGTATCTATTGAATTTTCAGGTTCTTGGTGATATGAAGTAGAAATCATGGATTTCATGTCGAAAAATGAGGTAAGGAGAGGTTGTTTCAAGTTTTGAAACTTCCCGGCAACACTTATGGTTCTCACGACAAGAAGAAAGTACACGTAGATAACAACAATTAGATTATTTTAGGGTTTTCCAAGCATGGGGTTTGGGGTGAATTTTTTTCCTGATTGTACCTACTATCCTAGGGTTAGTTGGGACAATAAAATATGCCCCCTACTTTGAGAAAGTGGCGGAAAGAGATACGAGGAGATAGGGAGGTGAGAGAAACATACTTTAACACCTAGGAGGAATAACATCTGGTCACATGGTGAGCCTGAGAAGGGGATAAGGGTGCGGAAAATTTAATTTTCCCAAATTTACTTGGGATATTTGGGACAATAAAATGCACCCAAGGGTTAGATGAGGAAACTTAGCAAATTGTTGGACAAAATCAATTAGCACCCTCCTGGGAGGATAAACAGTCATATGAGGGTCTAAGAGGAATAAATAAGGGGTGGGGCACATTTTTTTGTCCCAATTATACCTAATTTACTAAATAACCTTGGGGTAGTTGGGATATTTGGGACAATGGGGAAAATTGGGATAGTCGGGACACCAAAATGGTCTATCCACCCAATTGAGAAAATGATTAAATCCCTGAAACTTGAAATCACTTTTCCCAGAGCTCCCAGAAGTCTTTTCATGCAAAAAAATTATGTCATTTTTAATCCCAAGATCATTTAAAATTCAATGGGATGGTTTTAAAGACTGATTATACCTCCTTATCCAAAAAATTCCACTTTTTCATTCGGGACAACAAGGTAAGTCTGCACAAACCAAGTTTCCTTAAGAAGCACATGCATCTTGTGAAAGCTTTGAATTTTACATAGTGTAGAGGGTTAAATTATATTTCAAATTAAACATTATTTGGAATTTAACTCCTTATGGAGCTCACAGAATCCTCTTTTGAAGCTCAAGCACTATTTTAAACTACTTAATTCTTTCACCTTTAAAAACTGACTTTCACTATTCTTGTTCCTAAAGCTTCAAATATTTCCTAAAATTTCCTAAATCACTTTCAACATGCTATAGATTATTAAAGACCAATTAATCATGATTTTTGGCTTTCACATCTTCCCTAGAGGATGCACACTTGTCGAGGAAATGCTAAAAATAGCCTTTTAGGCTTGCCAAAGAATTCTCCTTTAGAAGCATCACACTGAATGGAATGAGTCACTATGTTTCAAATTTCAAACATTAGGGAAGGTATATACAACACATATGAGGGATTTTAAGGATCAATATAGGCATGAAATGGAGGGTATACTGATCCAGAGAGGGTTTAAGAGGGCTTTCAATTAAATTTTTTAACACTAGGGTTAAGTTGTCATGTTTCAAGTTTGATTTTTCACTTGCAAAAACACATGAAAATAGTTGGCTCTAGCTTGGGGAATTTTCTTGGATTGATCATAGTGAGGAAAGAGCAAGTAGGAACCCCATAATATTAAGTTACTACGTGGACTAGTGCCTTTTCCATTGTCCATTGGGCTTATGGAGTCATTTCTTCTAAACACAAAAACAAACAAACACACAAAAGAGAAACACACCGAAAGTGGGAAACAATGTACAACTTAAAAAGGAAACTATATTATAGGGGAGGGAAATTTACAGAGGTGGTGAAAGAATGTACACATACCTAGCAATGGGTTGGGAGAATTACATACCATCATGGAGTAACAGACTAAAATCTGACCTTTAAAGCACAAAAATCACTATATGATCATTCCATGCTCTTGTGATGGATTTGAACAGTGTGAGAAGATGGAGACATACCAAGATTCCATCTTCATACATATATTTTATTTAAAAATTCTTACATCCAATGAAAACTTTATTACCAATTTGAAACTCTTGTACCATGCAAATTTTACTTGATGCTTTGTGATCATGAGACACCATTCCTCCATGATCAAAAAAGAAGAAAAAATGATTTTATCTTGGAAACACTCATCATTCTTGAATTGCAACATGAAATCATCTCTTGAATCATTAAGGCACTTATAAGAAGTGAGAAAAAATTGATTCTCTTCCCATTCAATAGCTTCTTCAACCTATCACTTTGTTCTTTTGAGAAAGTGCTTTCAAAAGTAGGGGTAACATCATTGGTATGGAGGTCTTTGTCATCCCCGAGAAAATATTGCAGCATGGGAATATGTTCAAGACCATCATGGGCTCTAGAAATGGTGAGTTCAATATGATTTTGAATCCTTTTCATAAGATTCATGCACATTCTCACTTTATTGTCTAGAATGATTGTTGTCAATACCTACTAGCTCAAAATTGATCTTGACATCCTTTTCAAAATTTCAATATATGATTTGATCATGGAAGAGTTCATCACCCTTGAGTGAGTATTGCAGTATGGATTCTGGATACTAAAGGTAGGGCATCCAAATGTGGTGAGAAGAAGTTGACCTTGAATATACTCACAAAACTTCTACATCTTTTCACTTTGTTCTGAAAAATTTTCCTCACTATCATTCTCTATGGAAAATATGTTGTCTTCAAGGATGTGAATATTCATAGGAGATTCAAGAATCACCTTTCCTTTGAGTTCATGATATTATTCACAAAAAAGAAAGAGAAATAATTACCTTCATGTTCACTCTCATCAACCAAGGCATTGAGGATGTCATTGAGCTCATCCATTTGTTCCATATCATTATCTAATATTAGTTCATGGTAATGAGAAACACAACTTTCCTCATACCTATCTTTCATTTCCATTTCTCGAGTCGATATTAAAATTGAGTTGACGGTCTTCAATTTCTTGCTCAGTCTTCACAATGTCTTATAGGGATTTATCTTCAAAGTCTACCATACACTCATTATCATCTCCATTAGAAGAGTTATTGCATTGGGTCTCAAGGATATTTTTGAAAATTTGATCCACACATGGCCAAACTACATCTGAAAAATCCTCTCTATCCTGCTATGAATTTCTTATCATCCAAGGCTTTCCTTCTTGCAAGACATGACGTACTTTTTTTTCAAAATGATTAGACAAGGAGAAAAGATCTAAGCTACATGGGAAGGGCACACCTTTGAGCTCAAATTCCATTTCATCATCCTCATGATGGGAAGAAATATAAGAAAAAATTTCAAATCCATCTCGATCATTTATTGTATCATTTTCTTGCTCAAAAGGAAAAGGATATATTTGTTTCTTACTATGATGATCATCAATGTGCTCTTATTGTATGGATGGTGAGATCAACTCTTTAGAAAGGTAATTCTCAATTTTCTCATCCTCCTTGGTTTCTAGAAATAAATTAAATTCTTCCATTTATTCATGCATGATTGAGTCGAGAAGAGAATTTGATTCTACAACTATCTCCACTTCATCATTTAACATTTCTAAATCACTTGAAGAATCAAAATTGGAAAGGATATTATCCAATATTATCTCAAATTCATCGTCTTCGGTCCAAGATGCGAGATTGATTTCTAGCACATCTTCATGGTTGATGGAGTCTTTTGAATGCATTAAACCATCTATCATATAACAAGAATCTTCCTCTCTTGAATTCATTGTTTCTCCTATGGACTGTGCCTCGATCCAGAATGAGGTTTTGAATGGAGGTTCAACCATATTGTCTTCTTCATCATCCTCCAAGGTGCTGATTTGATTCTCATCGAGAGGTTCAAGGATAGAGAATTCATCAAAAGTGTACAATAATGTTTTGGAAATAAACACCTCGTAGTGTGGACAATCATCAAGATCTTCTTGAGTTTTTTCTTCCTCAAAATTACAAAGTGTTTCAAGATGTTCATACCTTCTTTGCAAGGCCAATGAAAATTTAAGAAGTTCAAGGTAGATTTGGGGATCTGAATTTCCTTAGGCAATGCTCAAAATTCTTTACACATACTCAAATTTCAAGGCTATCATTTCTTCATTTCCATATGCAAGGAAATCATCCCAAGGAAGAGATATAAAAGACATGGCTCTTAGTTTCTTGTTCGATGTGTGAGTTTGAAAATATTACCTTCAGAAGATTCTTCATCTTTATTCACTCCATACAACATAGTGTACCTCCTTTTCATCTTTTTCATCAGGTTATTACCTTCTTCCTCATCAAAAAGTCCCATTTTGTTTCCTTTAACAATAGTCTCGCTTGAATTGAAGCCACCAGGATTTGATGATAGGCTATTCACAAATTTTTTTCTTCATTATATATAGTCTTTATTTTATTTTTGGAGACATGCCACTATCCTTCTTTCCCTTTTCTAATTGTATATTTTTTCTTGAAGAAAGATATCTTTTTGTTGTTCTTGAATTCTCATACTTACAAGAATTGGTCCAAATTGATGGTTAACCATACATTTTCATTTCTAGGCAGTCATCTTCTTCTTCTTCACTATCACTCATTGGTACCAAAATCCAACCTTGAAAATTTTTCATTGTGTTGCAAGAAACAGACATGCAACATGTTCATTCCTTAATGGAGTTGTCTTCAAGATCTGATTTTTATTTGAAATCTATTTTTTAATGTTTTTGTTGTTTTATACTTTTTTACATTTTGTAGAGATCTTTGTTGGTGCACTTGGGAAAATATCTCCCCAATAAAGTTACCAAAACTATCCATGAAATAATTTATCGTATAGAAAATTAGTTTATTTCCACCAACGCTCACGGGGCTATGACCCTCCTTGTGTATTGGGAGGCTCCCATTATTGAATGTAAACTATTATAATCATATCTATTGTTTTGGGGTGGCTAAATAGATTGGGGATCACACATGTACACTTCAATGAGCCTACGAAAAGTTCTTATATGAGGTACAAGGGAGGAAATTGTAGTGGTGAGGGGTGAAGGAGAGAAATTAGGAAAGGGAGGTTATTGTTGTGAGTAGGAAATCACATAGTTCACATCTAATAACCAGAGTAGTTCAATATTCAATTAGAGGAAAACAATAGTGAAGCCATTAGTGAGACTAACACACCTATACACACAGTTCTTAGATTGATTCATCAAAGATACAAATCTCTTTCTTGATCACTATGCTTACAAAGTTCATAAAAGAGATAAAATAAAGGAACACATGAAAAGATAAATTGAAGAAATGTAGCTTTTATTTCTTGTGCTGGTGATACAAAGATCAACACCTAGAACCATAATCCACAATTTCTACAAAGTACTAAATTTTTAATATTTCAGGATTTCAGGATCCTTTTAAATGGAGAAGCCATCCCAATTTATAGCAACGTGAATTGACCTTTCATCTACCCCCACATGAATCTTAATGATCTCAATCCACTTGTGAATTCACATCTTCCTACGAAGTGGAAAATAAGTTCCCTTTTTATAAATCAAAGGACATTTTACAATTCAACCTTAGGAAGTCACTTAAGTGAATGACACGAAATATCATTATTATATATAATGAGGAATTAGAAAAGGGAAGAGAAGAAAAGAGGTAAAGAGAGAAGAGGAAGAAGTTGCCATATATGTTGAAGAAGCTCCCTAGGATGAAGAAATTTGTTAATTCATACTTCCTAATGAGAATTCTCTAGAAAAAGCTCATGTTCCTTGAATTATTTGCTAAATGCAAACGTAACACAAAACCTTGGTCATGCTTCAAGAACTTCATTGATATTCTTGCATTGACCAAGCCATACTTCATGATCCTTTGCAATTTTAGAAATGCAAATTTTGATGTTAGCCAAGGACTCTAAGTTATTTAATGATGAATTCTTACTGAGTGGATATAACTCAAGATTTTAAACACAATTATAGACATCGTTCAAGATCTTGAAATCATGTTGTCCACAAGATTCCAACTCAGAGATTGAATTCTGGAGCATTCCATATCTCGCATCAATAATGCGGATCAAAACTTGAGACAAGTTCTTTGTAGCTGATGAAAAAATGTTCTTACTCATGAGAGTTTGAGATTCAAAGGAGCTCATCTTTGACACCAGTGGGAATATATCATCTAAGTAAATTACCTTTTATGTAAACTCATCCTTTTCTTTCTTTAATTTTGACAATGTTGCAAGAATGTAATTGATGAGAAAGATGACCTATGGAAATAATTCTTTACTGTGTTCGATGATTTTCTCAATCTAATTATCATTAGCCTTCCCTAAATTATATAACCTTGTGCTCTCTTGATTATCTTAGGATCAACATTGCTGATTATATGAATATTTTCTATTGGAAGAGAAGATGCCGAGTTGGGTTATAAGAAGGGTTGAATGCAAGCACTGAGAGGTTTTACCTATTCCTCCAATTGCACTTTTTTTATTGTATTCTTCGTTCTGAGTAAGGATTTAGGTAGTGGATTCATTGAGTATATGAGATTCACCCTTGTTTGAAGCTAAACCCAATGAGATGTGGGTCAACTCATAATCTGATGAAGTCATGTCCTTAATGGGATTTTCATTCTTAGGAATAAAAATTTCAACATAATGATTACCTAAAGTGCCACTGAAGAAGTGGGATATTGTCTAGGCTTTCTTTCTTCACTTGGAATTTAGTGTTCCTGAGATTTTTTCGAGACTAGGCATGATAGAAATTTGAGTTATCATTGGCCCAATTTTAAGCATTTCTTGAATCCATAGAAATGGCTCTTCGGGAGTTGACACAATGTTAGTCATCGGAGCACTTTCGGGAGCTTGTTTTGGAGTAAACTATTGATCATCATGGGGAATATTTTCCATTGGGATAACCTACCTAGATGATCTTGAAGAGAAAGGTGTTTTACAAAATCACTCTTGTTTGATAGCTCCATCTTTCAATGCTTTACCTTTAAAAATCTCACCTTAAACAACTCATTGAGCCCACTCAAACAACCCAACTCACTTTGGTCAACTCTCCCAGCTCACCGAGGAGGTGTGGATGGCTCAAACCTAATTTATGATTTTTTTACCTTCAATTATGATAGAGATTTGACTATTTTTGAATGCACAATATCCCTAGGCTCTCAACTATTTCACCATGTGATGTTTTGCCTTTGCTTTCGGACACAACTCTGATCTTAATGATGCCTTAAGACCTATGTGAAGGATGAATTACCATGTTTTATCTATACAAACATCATAAAACCTTGTAAATATGTCAAAAAGTAGAGAGATGAGTGAAAATGGAGCCAACAAATGCTTTTAACATCCAAAATGGAGACTTACTATTTTTAACAGATGGAACTAGGACCTGCTATTTTAGGAAATTTCACATGTTTTGTTCAAATTTAAACTTCTTGATCATCTAACATACTCAATTAAACTTCACTGACTATTATTTTCTATTTTTAGACAATTACCTTTGTTTTTTTATTAGATACAATAAAAAATAGGTATCAGATCCTAGGGGCCATTACAAGACGAGGAACAAAAAAGCAAGGAGACAAAAAAGTCCAAGAAAGGAGTTAAACATGCTGAACTCTTACAATTAAGAACCAAACTTTGTATTAAGGTGGGAAAACCAAAGAGAAGGAGAAATAGTCTCCAAAACAACAAAACAACAAAATTTTACCAAAATTCTGCCAATAGTCTAGAACCATAAGTTAATTTTTTGGAGATCCCCCACTACTACCATCATGGCTATCTTTGATCACATCACCCTCAACACCTTTGTCATTAATATATTCCTCCATCTCATCCTCGGATCTATTGATGTACAAGTTAAAGTTCCTTATTTTAGTGCCCTCCTCCATCCCTTCCATCCTGTCATTTAGCTTTTTGACCTGGTCCTCTAGCTCCAGAAACTTCTACTTGGAATTCAGATGAGTAGTGACAATTTTCTTAGAAGTGTTGATGACATCCATCATTATTTCCCTTTGACCAGCATTGGTTTCTTCCATCGCTTGAAGCACCCCTTCTAAGTACTGGACCTTTCTGCTCAAATCCTTGAAACCCTTTAAATTACCATCTTGATTTATTTTTCTCAAGTGCTCACTTCCCCACGACCATCCTCACCCATTTCTTTACTAGAATCCTCCCCAAAATTTTGCATTTTCCAGCCTTCATCTTAGTAAGGCAATCAACAAGAGTGAGGTCATCCTCATCTCAGCATGCTCTTTCAGGGAAGAGGATAGAGTAGGTTTCCCATTTTCAAACATCAGAAGAATGAGCCCTTCATGTAGAGGCATATCCACTTTATCCTGCTAAAAATCCATCAAAGAGTTAGTCAGAGACATAAACAGAAAGAAGGGGATGCTCACCATGACCTTATGGCGAAACATATTTAGAAGGGTCATCTGGTAAGTTTAGATTTTTCTGTATTTTCCTTCCAGAGTGATGTACTTTATGATTTTAAGGCACACCTCTCTCCATATACCTAGAATGCACGACCTAGCAATACACCTCTCTAGTTACCTTTGTTTTTTACTTATTATGATTTTTTGCCTTTTTGACCAAAAATTACGTAGTTTATCATTCCCACTATTCACTGAGTGCACTGATATGAGAGGACTTGATATTTTTAGAAATTTAGGATACCAAGTATTTACTATTTTAGAAACTACATCTATTCACCTCAGATTGCAATGAAAATGGCGTCACTAGATTAGGCTCACTTCCGGGACCTTGTGCTCCAAATTTCACCTCTATCTACCCACTAGAATGCTCATAAACTCAAAAAGCATTATGTAGGGCATAAACTAGGGTTTTTTTGTCATGAATAAACTATGTGATAATCTGATTTTCTACTATAATGTTCTTGAAAACACCAGATTGAATAACTACAGAGAAAATTTCACCCAATTTCATTAACCGGTTTAAGATATGAGTTTTTTTATGTTTTTGGAGCATATGACCATTTTAGGGAAAGTTTGAAAAAGTATATATTGAATTTGTATGTTTTTGGTGATACGAAGTAGAAATAATGGAGTTTATGTGGAAAAATGAGATGAGGATATGTTTCTACAAGTTTTAAAACTTCTCGACAACACTTCCGGTTCATGGGAGAGGAAGAAGTGATTAGAAGTAAATAATGTAGCTAGATTAGATTATTTTTGGGTTTTCCAAACATGGGGGTGGGGCACATTTTTGTCCCCACTTTCCGAGAGATAGTTGGGACACTAAAATGTTCCCCTACTCTTAGCATGAAAAGTGGCGGAACAAGATATGGTGATATAGGGAGGTGAGAGAAACATACTTTAACACCTGGGAGGAAAAACATCCGGTCACATGGTGAACTCCGGGAGGGGCCAAGGGTGGGGAAAATTTTATTTTACCCACTATTACTAGGAAATTTGGAATATTTGGGAAAGTAAAATGCACCCAAGGGTTAGATGAAGAAACTTAGCAAATTCATGGGCAAAATCACTTAAAGACTCGCTTGAGAGATGGATGGTCATATAAGGGTCCAAGAGGAATAAATGAGGGGTGGGGAAATTTTTTTATCCCAAATATCCCTAATGTCCTTACTATCCTTAGGAAAGCTGGGAAATTTTTGATAGTCCTGGACATTTGGGACAACCAAGACACCAAAATGTGCCACCCACCCAATTGAGAAAATGACTAAGTCCCCAAAACTTGAAATCACTTTTCCCGAGCTCCCAAAAGTATTTTCATGAAAATGTTATATCATTTGACTCCCAATATCATTTCAACATCAATGGGTGGTTTTCAAGGCCTAATTCTAATCCTTCTCCAAAAATGCCACTTTTTCATTCGGGACAACAAAGTAATTTTGCACAAATTGAGTTTCCATGAGAAGTGCTCGAGTCTTGTGAATGAGTTGAATTTTCCATAATGTATAGGGTTTAATTATCTTTCCAAAGACATACTATTTTACATCTAACTCCTTACGGTTATTGGAATCCTCCATTGAAGCTCGTAGACACTATTTTAGACTCGCTTAATCTTTGCACCTTCAAAACCCACTTTCACCGCTTCTCTTGTTCCTAAACCTTAAAATATTTCCTAAAATTTCCTAAATAACTTTGAACATGATATATAATTTTCAACACCACTTCCCGATGATTTTGGGCTTTCACATCTTCCCCGAGGACGCACACCTATCTAGGAAAGGCAAAAATAGCCTTTCTATGCTTACCGAAGAATTATCCTTTACTAAATCCCACCGAATGGAATGTGTTACCATGTTTAAAAATTGAAGACATTGGGGTAGGTATATACAAAAAATATGAAGGATTTCAAGGATCTTGATAGCCATGAAATGAAGGGCAGACTGATATGGAGAGGGATTTCAAGCAAAAATTTTAACACTAGGGTTAAGTTTTCATGTTTCAAGTTTGATTTTTCCATTGCAAAAACATATGAAAATAGATAGCTCTAGCTTGGGAAATTTTCTTGGATCAAGTGTAGGAAGGATAGAGCAATCAAGAACCCCAAAATCTCAAGTCACTGCATGGAATAGTGCCTTGTTTATTGGGCTTATGGAGTCATTTCTTCCAAACACACGAAAGGGAAACACACCAAAAGTGGAAAACAACACACAACATACAAAATGAAACTATATTACAGGGAAGGATATTTACAGATGTGGGGAAAGAATGTACACATACCTGAATGGGTTGGGAGAAGTACATACCATCATGGAACAATAGATTGAAATTTGACATTTCAAGCAAAAATTACTATTTGATCATACCATGCTCTTGTGATGGCTTTGCACGGTTTGAGAAGAAAGATAAATATTAATATTCCATCATTATACATTTATTTCATTGAAAAAATTCTTGCATCCAATGAAAACTTTTTTACCTTCTTTTAAACTCTTGTACCTTGTAACTTTTACTTGAAATTTTTTGATCATGAGATACCATTCCTCCATGTTATCAAAAGTGGAAACATTGATTTTATGTTGGAAACATTCATCATTTTTGAATTGTAACATGAAATCATCTCTTGAATCAGTAATGCACTTAGAATAAGTGAGAAAAAACTAATTCTCTTCCCATTTAGCAACTTCGAACCTCTCACTTTGTTGTTTTGAGCAAGTGCTTTCAAACGTAGAGGTCAAATCATTGGTATGTACTTTGTAATCCTCGATCAAATTTTTAGCATAGGAACATGTTCAAGACCATCACCGATCTAGAAATGGTGAGTGCATTAATATTTTGAATCCTTTCACAAAATTCATACACATTCTCACTTTGTTTCTTGGAACGATTATTGTCAATACCTACTAGCTTAGAATTGATTTTGATATCCTTTTCAAAATTACAATATTTGATCTTATCATAGAAGCATTCATCACCCTTGAGTGAGAATTGTAGTATGGATTCTGGTTCTACATTGGTAGGGAATCCAAAGACGATGAGAACAAGTTGACCTTAAATGTACTCACAAAACTTTTGCATCTTTTCAATTTGTTCTAAACAATTTTCTTCACTATAATTCTATATGGCAAAGATGTTGTCTTCAAGGTTGTGAATATTCATTGAGATTTAAGAACCTCCTTTCTTAGGTTCATGATCTTATTGACAAAACAAGAAAGAGAAAATTTACCTTCACATTCACTCTCACCAACCAAGGCATTAAGGAGTTCATCGAGCTCATCCATTTGTCCACATCATCATAAAACATTGGTGCATGGAAATGAGAAACACATTTTCCCTCATACCTATCTTGAATTTCCTTGGCCTGAGTTAGGATATTAAAACTAAGTTGAAGGTCTTATGTTTCTTACACAATTTTTAAAATTTATTATAGGGATTTATCTTCTAATTCTTCCATACAATCATTTTCATCTCTATTATAAGATTTATTGCACTGGGTCTGAAGGAGATTCTTGAAAATATGATCCACCGATAGCCAAGATACATATGAAAAATACTCAATCTCTTGTTTTGTATTCCTTGTCATCCAAGGCTTTCCTTCTTGCAAGAAATGGCATACTTGGTTTTCAAAATTCTTAGACAAGGAGAAAAGATCCAAGCTACGTAATAAGGTCACACTAAGTGGTCTCATCCAATCCTTAATGTATATGGGTCCATCAATAATATATAGGTTAATATTTAATAATATGAAATATTTCTATTTCTATTATTAAATATGCTAACCTAGGTATATACTTTAGGTTAAATATTTAATATCATGAAATGATTATATTTATAATATTAAATATTATAAACCTAGGTGTATGTGTCAACCATTTTAGGTTGAAAAGGTGGGTCGGGAGACATACCCGATCACCTTATATAAAAAGGACTTTATGTCCTCATTTGATATATTCAGAAATATATCAAAGGTGTGCAAATCAAGTGATTTGGTTTTACCCTTGGTAAATAGGGTTTCAAAGGAGGAGGTGATCTTACTGGATGTAAAATAAGTTCTCTGAAGTAAAAGGTTATTTTCAAAGTGGTTTTTACCCTATTGGGGTTTTCCACTATAAATATTGTGTCACTTGTGTTATTTATTTCCTATAAGTATTTATTTATTTACTTATGTTATGATGTAATAATTATTTAAATAGTTATTGTAACATTATGTAATATGTAAGTTGATTAAATATGTATTTATTAGAATACTCAAATTCTAACACTTTGAGGTAAAATTCAATTTCATCATCCTCATGATGGGATGTAGAGAATCATGTTGTGGCAGCAATATGAGAATAATTTTCAAATCCATCTTGATCATTTCTTATATCATTTTATTTCTCACAAGGGAAAGGATAGCTTTTGTGCTTACTATGATGATAATCATTATGATCTTTTGGTGAGGATTGTGAGATCAACTCTTTAGAAAGGTCATGCTCAATTTTCTCATCCTCCTTGGTTTCTAGAAAGAAATTGAACTCTTCCATCTATTCATCCATGATTGAGATGAGAAGAGAATTTTATTCCCCACTATCTCCACTTCATCATTCAACATTTCTACATCACTTGAAGAATCAAAATTAGAAAGGAGATTATCCATGATTACCTAAAATTCATTGTCTTCGATTTGAGATGTGGGATTGATTTCTGACACATTTTCATGGTTGATGTAGTCTTTATAATGCACTGAACCATCTATCATATAACAAGAATATTTCCCTCTTGAATTCATTTTTTCTCCTATGGATTCTACCTCGAGCGTAATGAGTTGATGAACGGAGGTTCAACCATCGTGTCTTCTTCATCATCCTCTAAGGTGTTGATTTGATTCTCATCGGGAGGTTCAAGGATAGAGCATTCATTAGAAGTGCAGAAGAATATTTTGGGAATAAACACCTCATAGTGCAATCATCAAGATATTCTTGAGTTTCTTCTTCCTCAAAATCATCAAGATTTTCATAACTTATTTGCAAGGCCAATGCATAGTTCGAACTTCATGGTAGATTTTGGGATCTGAATTTCCTTGCGCAACACTCAAAATTCTTTACACATACTCAATTTTCAAGGCTGTCATTTCTTCATTTCCATATGCAATGAAATCATCCCAAGGAAGAGAGATAAAAGACATGGCTCTTAGTTTCTTGTTTAGATGTGTGAGGTTGAAAATATCACCTTCAAAATATTCTTCATCTTTTTGATGTCATACAACCTCTTGTACCTCCTTTGCATCTTTTTCATCATGTTTTTACCTTCTTCCTCATCAACAATTCCCATTTTATTTCCTTTAGTAGTAGTTTTCGTGAACTAAATCCACCAAGATTTGATGATAGGGTTCGTTCCTTGATGGAGTCATCTTAAACATATGATTTTTCTTTCAAATATGATTTTTTGTGTTTTATACTTTTTTGTATTTTGTAGAGATCTTTGCTGGTGCATTTGAGAAAATCTTTCCCCAGCGGAGTTTCCAAAAATTGTTGGTGAAATAATTTGTCATATGGAAAATTAGTTTATTTCCACCAATTATCATGGATCTATGCCCCTCCTTCTTGTGTATTAGGAGGCTCCAATTATTGAATGTAAACTAGTCTAATCATATCTATTGTTGTGGGGTGGCCAAATAGGTTGGAGATCACACATGTAAACTTCACCGAACCTACGGAAAAGTGCTTATACGAGGTAAAAGGGAGGAAATTGCAATGGTCGGGGTGAAGGAGAAAAATTAGGAAAGAGGAGGTTATTGGTGTGATTAGGAAATAAAAATTTCACACCTAATAACTAGAGTAGTTCAACATTAAATTAGAGGAAAGAAACAATGAAGCCATTAGTGAGACTAACAAACCCATACATACAGTTCTTAGATTGATTCATTAAAGACACAAAGATCTTTCTTGATCACTATGCTTATAAAGTGCATAAAAGAGAGAAATTAGGGGAACACATGAAAAGAGATCGAAGAAATGTAGATTTTATTTCTTGTGTTAGTGATAGAAAGCTCAACACC